>CM022393.1:38599366-39820055 GCA_011833715.1 Carcinoscorpius rotundicauda
GGCGTTACACTACCTACACACTACGTAACATGCCACATAACGTTAAAGTGCAGTTCGGATACTCTCTGCTCCACTTGTATTAACTGTGATTGTCAAGTGACTTTCTGATTTGCATATTCAAATCGTATATTTGCCTGAAAATCGTCGATGATAAATTAGCATCTAAAGTGCTCAAAAAATTGCAGGATTAGTGTCACAGCGGTATGTCTGCGGAGGAATACTGCTGAAGACTTCGATTCGCAACTTGTGGTTGGCAGTACCTAGATAACTCTTTGTGAAGCTTTGTGTTTAACAAAAAACAAATAAAACATTTCATAGTTGTCAATTTGTTTTTGCGTATGATATAATAAGGGATTGTAACACTAACTTCTCAGCTGATGAAAGCAGAAACTCGTTTACGAAACGCGTCTTAGAGCTTAAGTGAAATGTTTGTATCAGTCTTACCTGAAAATTAATAATGACAGGTTATTGTTATTTTTTTAACAGCCACAATGTTACTGCAACTGATATTAACAAAAGTAAGAAAATTTGATACTGAACTTGCATTAATGTCTATTACTTAGTTGTTTGTGCTTGTTAAAAATAAGAACTCTATAAAATTAAAAAAAGCAAATGATAAAAAATAAGTGTAAATCCAAACCTTCAGGCAGCCTACTTTTAACTTAAGAACAAGGAGACATAAACTCTGGACACAGTTCTTTATCTTTAGTCACTAAGCAAGTATTTATTCAAACACTTAGCTTTCTCTCGCTGAACCTTAACTAAACAATAACTTTTAAATAAATTAAATTTGTGGCTCGAATTTTAGACACTGAAAAACGCAACCCTTTACACAAATATCAGCCGTTGCTAGCCCATCCATTATAATATAGTAAGTGTAAATTAATTTTTACTTTAAATCTCAGTACAGGTCTGTTTGAAAGAAACGTTTATTAGAGGTGAAAATGCAAGTTTTAACATGACTGTTGGATAATTGACGATTTTTAATTTAAGATGCATTTTATAGTAAACTTTAATTTGTGTGAAGTTTATACAACATATAAATTCGTAGGACTTCATTTAACAACCATGTCGTGATTTTTATGTTCCTTACTATGATCCAGGTGTCTAAATGTACTTCAACCGGATGGAATACGGAGAGTTGAGGTGATAAAACCTCTTAACAAACCTTATGGGTTTTTTATTGCTCAAGGGAAGAAGAGAAACAGCAGCAAAGGTAAGCAGCTTCTTGTTTGTATCAGAACAGCGTTTCTTTTATTATCATTACAGTAAAAGATGACTAAGACCGCCTGTAGAGATCACCTGTTTTAACTATTTGCACCAATATACAATAATGTGTTGTCTGTCTATCACTTAGTTAGTGGACAATAAAATGATATCGTATAAGAAACGCTTAACGTTGCAATTTGCACTGTCGTTAGTAAAAAGTGCACTTGCCATGAATCACGAGAATAATTATACAATCTATAGAATACAACACAGCATGGAATATGAACCTTGAAAAGCAAGAAATAAAAATTTTTGTTTCTATTCATTTTGTTTTTATTTGCTCTTGAAAGAAAACACGTTAGAGGACCCTTCACGAAGCATCTAGTTTATTTATATATCTCGTGAGTGCAAATCTAACCAAAGATGAAAGAGTTGTTCAATTTATTATTTTAAGATTAATTAATTATAGGGAAACCAAAATTATCGTGACAATTATCATGCCATAATGTTGTGGAAAATAAAGTAACTGTTAATTTCAAATTACAAGAACGACAATTTTGAAATGATGATGATACCACACAAAATGTCGGTATAATGTAGGTATTAAAGTCAGCATTTACCTAGTATATAAGTTGCTGTTATTGTATTTTAAATTTATTTAGTCTAACAGATTCCTTACTAGATATCCAAGCCGCACTAGATTAGATGTCATTTAATCTTCATTAAATAAACATTTTTTTTTTATTTTAGGGGGAAGTAAAAATTACTTATTTGGTTTTGAAATCAAAGATAAATTAAATGTTTTGCATCGTAACTGAAACAATTTTATCTTCACGTTTTTAAATTTCACTTTATTTTGGTTCCCATTAATAATATATTTTACTTTATATGCAAAGAACAATTAAACATATATCGATATATGTCTGCATGAGACCTGCTTAGTTGTTTTATTCAAATGACAGACTTGAGAGAGGAGTTGCTAGTCGCCGCTACCTACAACCACACTCTTTGAATGTTTGATTGAATGTGCCTCCTTAAAGAAAAGATTTTTATACCTACTTTAACATTATCAAAATACTGAGTATTCTGCGAATTCAACGACGATTAAGGCGGTTGACTTTATTTTAATTGGAGTAAATTGTAAATGGATATTAACGCTCGTTATTGTATTTTTACTTATATTTACTGTCCATGTATATAAAAATCATTGTAATAGTCTATGACATAATTAACATATTTACCAAAATAGAGGTACTTATGGGGTTCGTCAACATGAAAAAAAAACAAAAACGTTTAATTAAAAACAACAATGTGTTACTATATGTAAGTAGTAGTGCACTGGATCAGCCCCAAATTTACAGACTTCCAATATTAAAATTAGGGTCTCATTATAAACAACATTTATTTTTTCGTCTTGACAATTTCTAGTAATGTAATATTTTATTGTTCTTCAAATAATTGGACAAATGTTATGTTTGAGGTATGAAGACATTGAAGAAGTGACAACCTAAAAAAAAAACACAACAATTTTACTTTAAAATGTATGTATTCAGCATAATCTAGTACCAGTAAAAATCACTGTACGTAACTTTCTATTTACCATCATATAACAAACATATTATGCAATATAATCTCTGTACAGATCTCTCCATCTTCCATCACACATGATAATCTTTTAATAATGACTGCACATAATTCTTTATATTCCATTACACATTATAAACTCGTTGAATATTCTCTGTAAATACTAACTATACATACTCTCCCTCTGCTTTTAAATGTGATACTCGTTTAATAAATAAATCCCAGTCTTATATCAAACCGAATACACTTGAAATAATCACTGTATATTATTCTGAATTTAGTATTACACATGATGCACCCTATATAAAATCATTCATCCCTCGCGATACACTTTAATTAATCGCTGCACATAACTTCTCATCTTCCTTTATATACATTTTAAATAATTGTGCTACATAACTTTCCATCTACCATATATAACCCTCCATCTGCCGTTACACACTAACTCACATTTTAAGTGATTATATATATATATATATATATGGTAAGACTATTAGTCTGTCACTCCATATTTTTTGTTGATCAAAATCTTAAGGCCAATGAACATAAAGAAAAAAATATGCATTTTGCGTTGTTAAACTCAACCATTTATTTGAGCAGAGCTTCGAAAGATGAAAATAAGAAAAGGGAAAATAAAAATAAACTTTTCAGCATTTCATAGAGAAAATGTGAACAGTATGAAATTAGCCTAAATAATAGCTGGTTAAAAGTTGAGACCATACCATAAAGAAGTGCAGACCGTCATTCCGAATAACTTCAAAAATTTGCTTTGGCATGGTCGATATAAATGTTTGCAGAAGGCTGGCTAGAACGTTATTTGAAGTGGTGAAGAAGGCTTTATGAATATCATACACTGTTTGGAATTGACGTCCATTTCTATAGACTTCCCTTGCCATCCACCCCAAAGATTTTCAATGGGGTTCAGTTCAGGCGAACACACTGGATGGCCCAAAAGAGTCACGTTATTCGCCATGAAAAGTCCTTTGTCCTGCGGGCATTGTGAATTGCAGCATTGTCCTGCTGAAAGATCCAGTCATTTCCACACAAGCGAGGGCCTTCAGTCAATAAGAATGCTCTCTCCAGCATGCCAATGTATCCAGCTGCTTTTTGACGCCCCTGTGTAACTTGAAGCTTCACTGTTCTATGGAAGGAGAAAGTACCCCCAGATCATAATGAAACCTTCTCCACTGTTTCGTGTAGAAAATGTCTCAGATGGGATATCCTTATCGTGCCATGGGTTGGAACCCATGTGGACCATTCAAGTTAAATTTTTTCTTAGCAGATAACAAAACCTTCTACTTTTCTACGACTCATGTTTTGTGCTTAGTAATTTGTACTTTAGTAATTAACCTATTTTCTACATAAAAACAAGCAAATTTGTACATTTTCATTTACATAAGGCCTGAATAAAAAAACACATGAATCAAGATTTACATGCATTTATACTCAAGTTATACAAAAAGTGTTTAGAAGTGAGTAGCTTTTGGAGATTTGCGACTATAATGTAAATCACTTTCACGTATCAGCCTCCAAATATAGTCTCCCATCATGTTTTTGTTATACACTTCCAGGTCACAAAAGCAAAGCATGAAGAGAAAAATGAGTCTTTTTCCCTTTACTTTAGACATATGCAATTGGAAATAACACATTCTGCCCAGGAACAAGAAAAAGTAAGTTTTGTCACACAGTGTTATGCAATTGCAAATAAGTCATCTGTAACACTTTATACAATTGACTGTCAATCATTTTTATATACATTATACAAGTGTAACTAAATAATTGGCAGTAAATTTTAAAGCCCACACTAAATCACTGGCAGTAAATTGTAAAATTTGTACTAAATCATTAATTGGTACTTCAAACAATTGACACTTAGCCATTTATGGGCACATTGTACAAATTACTCTAAATCATTTACAGTACATTCTCCAACTGACACTAAATCATTCGTAATTGCATAATATAACTAATTCTAAATCATTTATAGTGCATCTTACAAATGACACTAAATCAATTATATATGCATTATATAACTGTTTCTAAATCATTTATTGTACATCATAAACGACACTATATCAATCATTCATATATGCATTATACAACTATCACCGAATGATTTGCAGTGCATTGTATAGACACACTAAATCATTTATAGTACATTATAGAGCTAACACTAAATCTCATGGTACATTACACAAGTTACACTAAATCATTTATAGATATATTATACATTTGACAACAAATCATTCACAGTACATTATTCAACTGATGCAAATTATTCATGTTTACATTATAAAGCTGATTCAAAATCTTTTGTAGTACTTTATAGAACTAACTTTGTCATTTACATATACATTATACAACTGACATTAAATCATAAATAATATTATAAAGCTGATTCTAAATCTTTCACAGTACATTATGTAACTGATACAAATCATTCATAGGTGAAAAAGTAACACTTAATCATTTGTAGAATACATTATACAACTGAACACTAGTTATTTTTGCACATTATACAACTGACACTAAATCATTTATAGATACACTACACAACAGAGAATAAATCATTTATAGCGCATTATACAAATTACACTAAACCATTTATAGAGAAATTATACAACATATAGTAAATCATTTATATAACTGACACTAACTGATTCATAACTGCACTATAAAACTGACACTAAATTATCTATAGATACATTATACAACTGAAAATAAGTCATTTTTAGCACATTATACAACTGACACCCAATAATTTATATAAATACATTACACAAATGACACTAAATGATTGACAGTATGTTTCAGAACCCACACTAAATCATTGTCAATTATAGCACTAAATCATTAATTGGTACATTATACAACTGGTACTTAGTCATTTATGGGTACATTATACAACTGACAATAAATCATTTGTAGGTATATTATGAAACTAACTCTAAATAGTGAATGGTACATTATACAACTGACAATAAATCATTTGTAGGTATATTATGAAACTAACTCTAAATAGTGAATGGTACATTATACAACTGACAATAAATCATTTGTAGGTATATTATGAAACTAACTCTAAATAGTGAATGGTACATTATACAACTGATTCAAAATCATTTAAAATACATCATACAACTGATACTAAATCAATAATAATTACATTATACAACTAACGAAATCATTCATAATTGCTTTACATAACTGATTTAAATAATTTGTATCACATTATACAAATGACACTATCATTCAAATATGTATTAAACAATTAACACCAAATCATTTATAGGTGCATTATAAAGCTGACACTAAATCATTCATTGTGCATTATGCAACTTACACAAAATTATTTATAGATACATTATACGTCTGACAATTAATCATTCATAATACATTATGGAACTGATACAAGCCATTTATAGTTACATTATAAAACTGACCCAAAATAAGTTACTAATAAATCTATATCATTTATATACACATTAAAACAATGTCACTGAATCATCGGCAGTAAATTGTAAAACTGACACCAAAACACTAGCATATATGCAACTGGCACTCAATCATTTATATACGCAAGTGAGTGACACTAAATGATTGGCAGTAAATTGAAAAACTGGCACTAAATCAGTAATTGGTTCATTATACAACTGACACTTAGTCATTCATGGGCACATACAGCTGACACTAATTCATTCATGCATATATTATACAGCTGACAGTAAATCATTTAAAGATGTATTATACAACTAACACTGAATCATTCATGGTACATTATACAACTGACTCTAAATCATTTATTGTACTTTATAAAACTGATGCTAAATCATTCATAATTGCATTATACAACTCATTCTAAATCATTCATCAGTACATTATACCACTGACACTAAATCATTCATATTTACTTTATACATCTTATTCTAAACTCACACTACAACTAACACTAAATTATTTAAAGATTATACAATTGACACTGAATCATTTGTAAATATATTACGTATTTAACACTTAATCATTTATATATACATTATACAACTGTCAATAAATCATTTATTGGTATATTATACAACTGTAACTAATTCATATATGGATAAAATGTATGACTGAAATTAAATTATTCATAGATCATTATACAAGATATACTTAGGTACATCATGCAACAGACACTAATTCATTTATAAATATTTTTTGCAAAGGACAATCATTTATAGATACATTATACAACTGACACTAAAGTATTCATAGGTGCATAACACAACTGGAATTTTATCATTCATAGTTACAATTTACACCTAAGTAAAATCATTTATAGTATATTATACAACTGACACTAAATCATAAATAGAACATTATATAACTGACACTAAATCATTTATAGAATATTACACAATTGACACTTAGTCATCTATAGTACATTATACTTTACATTTAAGTATGAAGCTATTTCAATGTCATACGTATATGGAATAAATTAGTAATTATAGTATGAAAATCAAATATGGCTACAACCTATAGTCACAGTAAAATTATAATGTATTATTTATAACCATAATTTTAAAAACGCAGGCCTGTGAGATTGATATTCGAAATTATTCTTAAACATCTAGTGTTACTTGACATTTTCGTACTTAATTAAACAAAGATAGTATGTTAATGTACACTTTATAACAATAGAATTAAAAATAATATAGAATGAAGAGATACGTAACTCTAAAAACACCGACACAGAGTTCGTCTCCTACAAGATAACTGTACAAGTAGTTCACTATGTTTGGATGTTTCATTTCACGCAGTACTACAAGTACAGTGATTAACTCTTCTGTGTTAGGTTGCTGCGTTATATAAATCTGCTTAACAGCAACTTTCAACCCAGTCCCGGTTTCTGTGGCTTTATTTACAGCTGCTGAATCACTGAAACATTAAAAGAAATATAATTAAAATCTGTTATATATTGACACGTAAAGACGTTACCAGATTCTGGTGATAAAAGTATTGTGCTTTAAAAAACAAATGAACAAAGAAATATCACATATTTAAAGTATTTGTAAGGTGATAAAACTGTATGTTTATTTTATTATACAAGAAATACATCATCATACGTTATTAAATATCTCATTATATGAAGATTACTATAAAGCATCAATAAAAAATAAACAGCAGGTTATATTGACACATGTAAAAACTGCTTTTTAAAATAACGTCAGTAACTTTTTTGAAAGAGCTTTCAGCTGTTACAATCGAAATGTACTAGTAATGTGATGGGTTTAGAATCTTTTCAGCTAAGCATTCATGAATGAAATAATCCATTGGGGTAAATATATGCTTTTAACCACAATAATATAAATATCACTATTGATTATTCTGTTCCATAAATCTTGTAAATTTTTGTGTTATCAAATGTACTTTAAAATTTCACAAAACTATGATGTCTTTCTCAGGCATAATAGCCTGAGAATCAGTGCATTGGACTCGTAATCTGTAAATTGTAGGTTTGGGACCGTATCACCGAACATAATTACCCTTTTAACCATAGAGACTTGATAAAGTGACGGCTAATCTCACAGTTCTTTTGTAGACGAGAAGCCCCAAAATTTGTCAGTGGATGATGTTGACTAGCTGCATTCCCAGTAATATATCACTACTACATTTGGGACGTCTAGGATAGATAGCTCTGGACTATCTTTGCGCGATTTTCCAATCACACAATGGCCTGGCATGGCCGAGCGCGTTGGGTGGGGCGTGCACTCGTAATCCGAGGGTCGCAGGTTCGCGCCCGCGTCACGCTAAACATGCTCGCCCTCCCTGCCGTGGGGGTGTATAATATGACGGTCAATCCCACTATTCGTTGGTAAGAGACTAGCCCAAGAGTTGGCGGTGGGTGATGATGACTAGCTGCCTTCCCTCTAGTCTTACACTGCTAAATTAGGGACGGCTAGCACAGATAGCCCTCGAGTATCTTTGTGCGAAATTCCAAAACAAACCAATCACACAAAATCTTAGGTTTTTTGGTGAATTGCAAAATTCTAAAGTCGTCTATGCTCAAATAACAATACAAATTCAACAATTAAAAGTATATACACTCAACTTTACATTTATAACGAAATTTACAGCAGTTTGAAGTCCAGTCTCAAATTCTCAGGTAAACTTATCAGAGTGATGTTTTTTGATTTATTAATGAAATGATTCACAGGTTCGACAAACGGAAAAGTACAAAAAGAAGTTTAAAAACAGGGAATGTTAAAACCTTGGTGATGTCTAAATATCATGTATTTGTGGAAGATGATAGAACTAGTAACTTGTGTAGCTTTAGTATTTTGTTTCTTGTGGTGAAATATTATTATGAAATGAATGTGAATAAAAAAGGGACACACAAAGAAATTAAGTCAGACTTCAAAATCATAGCTGTAAAGTGTCATCTAAATAAAATACACCTGAAGATGGCCTAAGAAGTTTGAAACGTTGTTTTCTACTTTATTTTGATAAAAGTTTCAATACTTATACCAGCCGTATTGAGATACATGGTTACTTCAAGTAGGTTTCTCGCCATCACGAAGTACATTCTGATATAGACAGAAGTAAAAACTGCAATAAGTTTGAAAAGACATCATGTAAAAGTTATACAAGATAATGAAACGTTGGACAATACAACTCTCACTTCAATATATTTTTCGAACATTTCCTTGTCTTTTGTTTTGCATTTCACAGGGGCTGTAGTTTTCAAAACGCAGATTTGATAATCATGATTCGATTGTTTACGATTTTGCGAAAAGCTAAACGAGGGCTATCCACACTAACAATTCCTAATTTAGTAGTGACAGACAAAGAGAACAAAGAGATAGGATTTTAGACAACACTACCCATCACCAACTCTTGGGCTACTTTTTTACAACACATAATGGGATGATTCGTCACATTATTATTCACACACCCGACTGAAAGGGCGATCATATTTTATTATTGGATTCGATCACGCAGGTGACAGTTAGCGAAACCACTGCACTAGAAACCAGACTATGCCAGGCCTCCAAAGAAAACCTTAACTTTCTATCACAGTCTATAGCAGTTGCAGTAGCTCGGGCCAAATTGTTGCTCGTATGAAGTTATAGCGATTAGAGGAGCTGATTATCTAACAACAAAACTCTCATTCGAAATGATGCTTCTTTTCTCAAACAGATAATTAAAGTAAAACAATACATAAGGCGCTGAACAACTCAATTTAAATAGAGGAAATAAAAAAGTATTGCCCCTTGTTAGTACAGCGGTAAGTCTACGGATTTGCATCGCTAAAATCAGTGGTTCAATTCTCCTCGGTGGACTTAGTAGATAGCCCGATGAGGCTCTTTCTGTAAGAAAACATACACTCACCTCAAAAAGTATTGTTTTGCGGGCGTTATAATCTGACAGACATTTTCACTATTTGTTGGCTTATAGCTGCTGGCTTGTAAAGTTTACTAGTTGTATTTTCTCTTACTCCAACACATCACTTACGCAGAGAGCTCTCAAATAGCTTTTCGCTAAATTCAACAAACAAACTAACGTTATTAGGACGTCACTCTGTTAACCGAGATTTGAGGTAACGAATAAATAAAAATACCTCAATCAACAACGCCATACTCATCCAGTTAATAACCACAGTCTGTTTGTTGTTGTTGTTTTTATTTCGCGCAAATCTTCACGTGGGCTATCTGCCCTAGCCATACCTAATTTAGTAGTATAGGACAAGAGGGAAGGCGGCTGTCATCACTACCCACCACTAATACTTGGTCTATTCTTTTACCAGCGAATAGTGGGATTGTCTGTCACATTATAACGTCCCCGCTGCTAAAAGGGGCGAGCATGTTTGGTGCGACGGGGATTCAAACCTGCGACCCTCAGATTACGAGTCAATCGCCTTAACCCACCTGGTCATACCGGGCCCGATAACATCAGATCCAAACAGTCAACAATAAAATGCTATAAGCCCCCCGCTAGTACAGCGGTATGTCTCCGGATTTACAACGCTAAAATAGGGGTTCGATTCCCCTCGGTGGGATGAGCAGATAGCCCTCTGTGGCTTTGCTATAAGAAAAACACACACAAATCCTATAATTCTGGTTTAAAAAAATAAGCAAACACAATACTAATACCATATAGAAAATACATTGTGCTCACTCCCTTGTATTTTAAGTCGGAGAAGCAATCCCAAAACTTAAAACAATATTCGTGTAACACAAAAAATAGAATCTCACGTTTTTAGAAACTGTACCTGAGTCAAATGAGTATATTATAGGAAACATTTACGTTCCAAAAAGGGAATTCAACATCATTAGGTGATAAACCTAATAATTCGTTCTAATACAAATATAAAACTACGTTAAACCAATATCTAGGAAAATACTTTTCTACCTCTAATAAATTTCAACAGATATTGTTTTGTGTATTATAAATTGAAAATAACACTTTTAATTTATAAGATTTTATGAGGTGAAAATGGTTAACCTGGTTTCGATACTCGTGGTGGGCAGAACACAGATATTCCCTAGTATGGTTTTTTGCTTTATTCTAAACAAAGAAATCTGACACCTTTACGCAATACTGTATAGAAATGTGTGTGGGTCAATCCGTAGATTTTCTACTATACGAGCGGGAGACCGCAATACACTACATAATTTGAATATTAGAAGTTGGTACTAGACAAATTTAGGCATGTCAGAATCCTTTCATACTGATAATAACAGTTTTGGCTGGACATGAAGACAATAAGGTAGATCTGTGTTTATTGAAGATGGAAATTTCCTTTTATCAGGCGATAAATAATAATTCGTGACGATATTTCGTTTCTTCAATATTTAATATTGTTAATTTGATATTGAGATGAGTTAATGACATTCAAACAATCATTTTATTAAAAAAAAAAAACCAATGAAGGATTTTGAAATGAGGTAAAAGTAATGGAATAATAGCCCTAACGAATCAGCGAATAAATATCTTGAGAGTACTGAGACAAATGCAAATAATATTAATAGGAAATTGTACTAAAGTTGTTAAAAACTATCAAATGAAGATATGATAGTTCATGTTATTAGGATTAAACGATATGAAAGATAACGTATCGTTTTCTGATAGGGGCCAGGTGGTTAAGACACTGGACTCGTTATACGAGAGTCGCAAGCTCGCATCCTTATCACATCAAACATGACCTGGAGGCGTTATAACGTGACGGTTAATCCCATTATTCGTTGATAAAAGAGAAGTACAAGCATTGTCTATGGGTGGTGATGACTAGCTGTCTTCCCTCTAGTCGTACACAGCTAAATTAGGGACAGGTAGCACAGATAGCCTCGTGTAGCTTTCCGCGAAATTCAAGCAAACCGTTTTCTGATCGGAATCGACAAAAACCGACTAAGGCTTAAAAACTTTTATCTTTAGAATAACATTTTTAATTTCCTTGGAATGAAAGAAACTATTACTGAGATAGTTTTAACTATCTATAAATTTCTAATAAAATATATTTGTTGATAAGGTTAGCTCGTTATATTGCTGAGAAAAATGGGTAATATTAACAACAGCATCATCAGAAGTCTTCATCAAGAGTAGTTTGTGATTTTATCATTCGTCCAGTTTCATCCAAACCGATCTAAGGGGAAAGCTTATATATTAAACTAAGTTTGTTGAATATTTTCCATATAATCTATAGCAAAAATCCTTTTATATAACTGTATGATAAAATTAGTTAATGAATTTGTTAAATAATGCGGGTTTCTATAATTTATCTTAAGTTGATGCGTTATAATAAGGTGTTAAGTAATTCGTTAGGGTGTAAAAGCACAAGAACAGACAGATAAAACCTTGTTTAGGAGATAACACTACTTACAATGTATTAGTCAGTTGTTTATCCACTTATTTTTAGCACAAAACTACGCAACAGAGTATTTACGATCTGCCTACCTTGGGAAATCTAACTCCGGATTTTATCGTTCTAAGTTCGTTAATTTACCGCTGACCCCTGAGGATGTAATAATCCGAAAAACGCCATAAAATGGGCCTTTTTTCTCTAGTCCATTCTTCAGAAAGAGGGTTCATGAAATGTCACCTTCCTTCTCCATTTTGTTTGGGCTTGGCACGGCCAGGTGGTTAGGGCGCTTGACTCGTAATCTGAGGGTCACGGGTTCGTCCCCGTAACACCAAAAACATTCCTCCTTTCAGCCGTGGAAGCATTATAATGTTACAGTGAATCCCACTACAAGTTGATAAGAGAATAACCCTGTAGTTGACGGTGGATGGTGATGACTAGCTGCCCTCCTTCTAGTCTTACATTACAAAATTAGGGACGGCTAGCGTAGACAGCCTTTGTGTATCTTTGCGTAAATTTAAAAAATAAACAAACAGGAAAACGATCAGTGATGTCGAGAAACCCACTTGTTGAGAATTTTATATGCAAAAAATCTTCTTACAAAACTATCAAGATAGTTTCCGAAAACAGAAAACTAAAAAACAACCTTACAAAAAGAGACATTAATTCCATTAAAAACCTAAAACAAGACAGAAACATAAAAATTCTAAAAGCAGATAAAGGTAACTCTATAGTAATAATAAACACGAATGAATACATACAAAAAATGAATAACATCCTATCATACACGAACAAATTTAAACCAATACACACAAATCCAACAAAGACACACGAGACGCAACTGAACAAATTACTACTACAAATGAAAAAAGCCAACACAATTTCACAAACACTTTATTCCTACCTACGTAAAACAGACTCACGCACACCGCAAATATACGGCATCCCCAAACCTCATAAACCAGATTGTCCATTACGACCAATAATGTCAACATATTAATCGTTTAATTACAATCTTGGCATTCTCCAAATATGTAACATCAGCCAGCTCATTCATCAAAGACTCTTTTAATTTCAAGTCTAATCTAAATCAACTTAATCATTAAGCCTTAATGGCCAGTTTCGATGTTATATCCCTCTTCACAGAAGTTCCAACAACAGAAGCCTGCAAGATAGCCTTAGAACTCTATATCCGAGACCCTAACCCAACCATAGACATTCCCAGTAACCAGTTAGCAACCCTCATAGAATTCACCACAATAAAGACAAACTTCATGTTCAACAACCAAAACTATATACAAACAAATGGCCTAAGCATGGGCAACCCAGTATCCCCAGTTCTAGCCAATATTTTTATGACACAAATTGAAACACAAGCAGTTAATACAGCATTGCATTCACCACTATACTGGTACAGATGAAACGGTTGCGGGATTCAAATCTACAGAACACATGCTTAATTTTTTCAATCACATTAACTCTATGCATTCCAACGTTAACTTCACATTTGAGTAATATTACTGATTTAAATTACCTGTTTTTGTATAACATCAGTCAGAAAATATCTATACTGATGAAAACCCTCAGCACATAAAAAAACTTCAAATTTTATCATTATAGGAGATATTAAGACAACGACAACGTGATTATTGCGTACGTTTTCTGCATAAAATTGTTTTTCCAGTGTCGATTGTTGCCAAATATCATGCTAAACTATTATTTCTGTATTTATGATGCAATAAATGTTTCTTGTAGTCTCAAATGCAGTTGTTCTACGTTGATTATCTAAACAAAAAATAATAATAAAGAAGTTCAAGATAGATTTAGTTAATACTTTGTTCAGTTACTTATGTATTAGTTATGATTTTGTGGTAAGCAAATTCACCATTTTTTGTTAAATAAGCGAAACCAAAACAGTAAAGCTGTCAGTCACTACGTGGTGCTCAGGTCAAGGAAGAGAAACATTAAAACAAAATATGGGAGTGAACATTCAACTGTTAACAGAATTACGTATTATTGCTAGTTAAAACGATCATATCGAACGAAGAACAATATAAGGAATGTAAGTTCGTGAACATCGATACACTCTTTAATTGATTAACTATGTGTTGGTGTACATATCTCATTACTTTGATAAACTAATCCAGACGTCGTTAGCGTTGCCTGGAAGTGAACTGTAATCGACAGGATCTGCTAAATATTATGTGATAGTCAACAGTACGTTCTGCAGTTACAACACGTTTGTTACTCTGGTCGCCAGTCCATACAACTTAAACATCAACTTATCCGTTCTAACGAGAAATCATCATCTATCTAGTTGAACTGATCTACCTGTCCATTGTTATATAGATTTACCGTGTTCAGTGAGAAACAGTCAACGCGCGGGAGGTATCAAAGCATGTATCTAATTAAGAGTGATCACTCTAAAGACATTTAAGTTTACTATGTATTTATTATTCACATGCTATAGTTAAGGCAATATTAAAAGATATTAGTGTTTTTCTACAATCTGTTGTTCTGTTTTATGTATAAAATTTACATATATCATGAACAGTAATAATAAAATGACACTTCTTTTGGTTTACAAAAAAAATTTAAAGTTCTACAACTTGCTAGGAGAAACACATCACGTGATGTTGTTTCAGAGGCATATTTATTAATTCTGGTGGTAAAACATCCATTAACAAAGTCAGTGTCCGTAGCTGGGACAGCAGTATTGTTTGTTTGTTTTTGAATTTCGCACAAAGCTACTCGAGGGCTATCTGTGCTAGCTGTCCCTAATTTAGCAGTGTTAGGACTAGAAGGAAAGCAGCTAGTCATCACCACCCACTCTTGAGCTACTCTTTTACCAAAGAATAGTGGGATTGAAACACAAGCAATTAATACAGCATTACATTCACCACTATACTGGTACAGATATGTAGATGACATGGTTGCGGGATTTAAATCTACAGAACACATACTTAATTTTTTCAATCACATTAACTATACATTCCAACGTTAACTTCACATGTGAACAGGAAGAAAGCATTCAAATATCATTTCTTAACCTAAAAATTATAAGAACCGACACACAATTCAAAACAGAAATCCACCGAAAAATCACATATACTGGACTATACATTCCTTGGGACTTAGCACATGAAACAAAACAAAAACTCAACGTACTAAAAAACCAGTTAAACACAGCCGTAAAACTATGCTCACCAGATAAAATTAATGATGAATTAAACAAAATAAAACAATACTACATCAACATCAATAAGTTTCCTCCACAAACTGCAGAAAACATTATATGCACACACCTAGACAGAAAGCAAAATCAACCAACAAAAGTAAATATATCTCACGACTCAAAAAATCACGGAACCATATACTGCTGTTTACCATATATTCCTGACATTAGCAAACAAATAACCAACATTTGGCAAAAACTAGTAACAAAATACGACATTCCAGTTAATACTAAATTTATTCAAAAACCAGGCACAAAACTGAGGTCAACTAGCAGTGTCTCCTTCATGAGCTCATTCGTCACATACTCTGTAATTTTGGTATAAAGAATCTGCCAAAAGGTGATTGTATCAGCAGGTTTTATAAGCGCCTCCTATCAGGAGAGACATGCAGAATGATAGAAATGATGAAGACCTTAATTTCGTCGAAATTAGAACAAAATCCTTGATTGTTCCACTGTATCGAAATGACCATTTTTTTGGTGGATGGGAACTGTCTAGCGAACCCTTCTGCTTGTGATCACGTCATTTTTTAGAGGAAGAAAGTCTCTAGACCTCCATAGAACATACCTTGGGTCAGTTGCACAGATCTCTGTTAGTTGAGTCAGTTACCAATGGCTAGAAGCATGAACAAATAATCATTCTGAATCTTGGACCCAAATAAGATCGACCTAAGGAGTCACCAGACTCTAGGGCTCAAAGTTATGGATGCAACACTGGAGAGAAAGAAAGGAGTACACAATGACTTGTTAACTCGTTTATCTATAGAGGGCAAAATACTCTTTACTTGGTGTGAGAAAGACCCTTTTAGAGGCGTGAAAAAATCATTTTGCATTCCCCCTGTAGCAGTAGAACGTATTGCAGCAACATATATCCAAGATGGAGTAGAGGACAATAACTTTCAACCCTCTGGATAATAAATGTGCTTAACAGTTTTTGAGTGCTGCGCCTTTTACTCCTCAACGTAAGACAAAAATAAAAATAAGAAGAATTGGAACCATTACAACTGATGAAGAAATGGTATAATTGACTCTTATACGAATCATGGTTTTGCCATGACAACTAACACAATCACAGGAACACAACAAGAAACCTTTGAATGACACTGGAAACATCTGAGAGATATAGGGATATACGAGGTCTGTTCAAAAAATACGCGGACTGTTTGAATTGCGCGGCTCCAGTTAGTTCCAGGGGAATCCGCTTGGTGTCGCTAGGTTTGCACAGATCAGCTGATTACGACGTCATTTCCCAATTGCAGATATATTTATTTGTATATTAGCTACGCGGCTTTAAGTGAAGTGCGATTTTTTTCGTTTGGCGTATTTCAGAATGAATGACCTGAAGAAGCAACGACTCGCTGTGAAATTTTGTGTTAAACTTGGAAAATCTGCGACTGAAACTTTCGCTATGCTTAACACGGCTTATGGTGATGTTGCTATGAAGCGTACGGCATGTTTCAAGTGGCATGAACGTTAAAGGATGGTCGACAGTCTATTGAAGATGATGAGCGTCCTGTACGTCCTTCCACGTCAACTGACGACCCACACGTCGACAAAATCAACACCCTGCTGCGGGCAAATCGACGTCTAACTGTCAGGGAGTTTCCTGAAGAGTGTGGGATATCAGTTGGTTCTTGTTACGAGATTTTGACCGAAACATTGAAGATGCAGAGCGTTGCTGCGAAATTTGTGCCTCAGAACTCGTGAGTTTTTGGCCAAACACTCGATCACTGTTCTTCCCCACCCCCCTACTCATCTGACCTTGTTCCCCAAACTCAAAAGACCTTTGAAAGGAAGAAGATTTGAGACGATTCCCGAAATTAAGGCAAATGCGACGAAGGAAATGAAGGACATTACAAAAGAAGCGTACCAGGACTGTTTCAACAAGTGGAAACACCGTTGGAATAAGTGTGTGCGTTGGGGAGGAGAGTACTTTAAAGGGGTCCAGACCTGTAACTTCTCAATAAAGTACATTTTGTTTTATGACCTCAGTCCGCGTATTTTTTGAATAGCCCTCGTATGACCATACCTTACAGTTCAAATAACCTGTGTGGACGTGGGGATATGAAAGTCAAAATAAAAACACCGACAGGTAGAATAATTCCTTCTTTACAAGTAGAAATGTGTCACACAGTAGAAAATATTTGGCTCGACAAACCAGCGAAGATCTCCAGCTCTGGAGTGTTTCATAAATCCCTCTCAATAATCATACCTTGAGAGGAATTCAAAGTAGCATGGGGAGTAACCTCAATGGGTATATCCCCAATAACCTTGAAATTCAGAAAACGTTTTATTGTAGATGTTTCCACCAAGATGTCCTCAGAAAGAAGTTTCTTCACTGACTTAAAAAGCCGGCAAGTCCCTTTAAATCCTTCAGAATAAAAAAGGGAGACATTTGTCCTAAAAATTTATCAGTCAAAAAATGAACGAACAGAAAACAGTATATAGAAAGAATAAGATGTGCGAATTGGAGAACAGAGTCTTTCATATGTGGTAACTTATCAATTAACAATTTTTTGTCATTTTAATGTAAACAGAGAAGTTCACACTCTCATATAGCTTGTTTGTAATACTGGGGAGGCCTCTCGTATACTTTTCCAGAAAAGGCTAGATTTTTGAAATTGTTTAGATGCTACATCTTTGTCAAGTAATTTACACAACTTAGGGCTCAGACAGTTTAACCCTATTAAGTCTTAAATAACGAATAATTACGTTATAAGAGGTCTCAATGTGATATTTCTATTACAAAAGCATCAGCAAAATGTAAAGTTTACTGTTTGCTACGGTCTAATGCTGATAAAAAAAAAATGAAGTTAGAGCTCCATGAACAGATGTTGGTTTGCTAAATTAATAATTGAGCCCACTGTTTTGAATGAAGGTGAAGTTGAGCGACATAGTTGACTACGTCAGTCAAATAACTATTATCTAAAAAACAAAAAAACGAGATGATTGTGAAATTAATTCTAGTTTTGCCACTTTTAGATATCTAATAAAGGTTTTAGAACCCTTACTTTACCACAGTCGAAATAATAAAAAAACCTGTTATATTAGAGAAATGTTTACATTTCAGGAATTAAGTAACTGCACTAACTTGTAGCTGTAACTCTGACACTGGCTAAAAGCAGGTAAAGGAAACGCTATATTCATAATAAACATGAATGAATGCATCCAAAAAATGAAGAACATCCTATCAGACACAAACAAATTAAACCAATACACACAAATCCAACAAAGACACTTGAAATGTAGCTAAACAAAATACTACTAAAAATGAAAAAAGCCAACACAATTGCAAAAACATTTTACACCTACCTACTCAAGACCGACTCACTCACACCACAAATATACGGCATCCTCAAACCTCGTAAACCAAATTGTCCACTACGACTTATAGTGTCCACACATGAATCGTCTAATTACAATATTGGTAAATACATAGCAAGGGCATTCTTCAAATATGTAACATCAGCCAGCTCATTCATCAAAGACTCTTTTTAAGTTCATAAAGTTTTAATGGCCAGTTTCAATGTCATATCCATCTTTACAGAAGTCCCAACCACTGAAGTCTGCAAAATAGCTTTAAAACTCTATATCCGATATCCTAACCCATCAATAGACATTCCCAGAAACCAATTAGCAACCCTCATAAAATTCACTACGATGAAGACAAACTATTTGTTCAACAAAAACCCATAATTTAGCAGTGTAATACTAGAGGAAAGGCAGCAAGTTATCCCCAACCATCACTAACTCTTGAACTACTCTTTAACCAACAAATAGTGAGATTGACCTTCTTATTATAACGTCCCATGGCTAAAAGGGCGAGCATGTTTGGTGTGACGGGGATTTGCACCCGCGGCCCTTGGGTTAAGAGTTGAACACCTTAACCACCTGGCCGTGCTGGGCCCGATCAGTTAGATGTGAAAGATCTCCCAAATGTTTTACATAATCTTAAGGAGTGATATTTTGTTTATTAGCTGCATCTAATAGAGATGGTTCAATGGCTTTCAGAATTTTAAGATCTTCTTGGTCGAAACTAATTTTGAAGGCACTGTGAATGGCATTAGTAGTTTCGTAAAACATATGTCACAATTCATCTGTATCGCTTAAGCAACTGGCGGTCATGGGTACCCTCGTATGTATTACCTAGTCTATTAAGAAAGAAGAGTTGACATTATTTTTCTTCACCGAAATCAGCTCAATCTCTTCTTGAGTAAAGTTTTAAACATTATTTTTTGAGATTTTATAGACATTATGTTCATGTTTATTGGGTTTTTTTTAGTATTCTTCATTTGTTCTTAGTTTCTAAAGCTTTCCAATGCTCATGATTGCTTGTTCAACCACCAGAGATGAGCTTTGTGGCTGTTTGGAGTTATTTTCCAAAAGTAAGCCTTTCTTATTCATGACATCAATATTGAACACTTCAGGAAAGCATTTGATTTTGTAAAGTATACCTGTTGAATTTGGCGACAATTTAAAGTGACTGTGTTATTATTGAACAGAAGTATCAAGGTGTCTTTAAATTCATGATTAGGACATCTGCAGCAGCTCCTCTTATGGTCCATTTCGTCCTTGAAAATATTTTCAACTTCAAAATACCTAGAGTATTATCATGAACCTTCAAAATTTCCTTTTGCGCATCTTGAACGACCAAAACTCTTTTGGTGGTCAAGCCAGCAAAAGCATAAAGATCTTCACAAAGATTTTCAACACCTGCTACTACAGAACAAATTAACGTTACATCTTTAAAAAAACAATTGTTTTTGTTTGCATTGAGCAAAGCAAGGAATATACAGTTCATGCCCACTGAATTGTTCTTTTAATAAAACTGTTTATTTTTGTTGTTGTTGTTGATGCACCATCAAAAGCTATACTAACCATCTTTTTACTAGAACAATTGCACTTACCAATATGTTCTTCACGTACTTCAATAGGGCTTCAGATGCCAATCCTTCCTTGCAAAGCATTATGCCAACAAATTATCCAGAATCCTCATATGCATCATTGCAATAACAAAGAGAGGAAGAAAACTCTGTGGTCTTGGACGCATCACTTGATCCTTCACATATTATGCCGTAAAATCTACTTGCATTAACCCCACTAATCTTTCTTGAAGTCAGAGCTAATATTTTTTCTTGTTCAGTAGCAATATCATGAGGTATATATTGATTTTTTTCTTTTAAAAAAACCAATCCTAGGTTATTGATTGCTTTGTCTTTATTGAATTAAAAAATGTGTGAATCTTCACATATCACAATAAGTTGCCAAAGAAGCGTATTCAGGTTGGCTTCAAGATTGTTTTCTTAGGTACTGTTGTACTTTTACATGGTCATCGAATTGGCTTTCTATTGCAACCTGGATTATTCTTGCTTATTTCTTAACATGTTTATAGTCCTTACTTTCCATGTGTTCATTAGTACATTTCTTTCCTTCTTTTTTCAGTTGCGAAAATCAATTACATTTCCATTAAAGATGAATGGTAATGTGTCATACAGTTGTTTGTATTTAGCACAATCTTCACAGAAATTGCTCCTTTATCACAGTGATGCCACAGCCACTCATAATTTTGGAACTATTCTGACTGGAAGTATCTTCCCTTATTTTCACTGCATCTCTTCTGCAGTGTATTCATCTGCAGATTTTACCAATGGAGTGGCAATGTAAGATGCACACCAATCTTTGGCTTTTAAAAACCTTTAAAATGAATTTAAACTTTAGCAGCGTATTTTGCATCTTCTGTAGCCCTAACTTCTTCTCTTTCATAAGTAACATTGAAAATTTTATTAATCAACATTTGGCCTGTTGCTTTGGTGACTTCTTGTAACTATTTCGGCAAGTTTCTTTACTCTTTATGTACGTGCAATGGTAACTCTATGTAAACAATTGAAAAACACATCAAAATATATCCTGTTTAGCTTGAACTTCACGGACGAAACACGGTTACAGATTTTGTAGAATAATGAATCTTGAAAGTTTTGTGTTTTCTTTGTAGTTAAGAAATTTAAAATTGTAGTTAAATTTAAAATTGTAGTTAAATTTAAAATTTAGACGATATCCTGTGAATCAAGTAAATTTATTTCTTACAAAAAATACCTTAATCTTGGTTCACGGCCTGGCATGGCCGAGCGCGTTAAGGCGTGCACTCGTAATCCCAGGGTCGAGGGTTCGCGCCCGCGTCGCGCTAAACATGCTCGCCCTCCCAGCCGTGGGGGTGTATAATGTGACGGTCAATCCCACTATTCGTTGGTAAAAGAGTAGCCCAAGAGTTGGCGGTGGGTGGTTATGAGTAGCTGCCTTCCCTCTGGTTTTACACTGCTAAATTAGGGACGGCTAGCACAGATAGCCCTCGAGTATCTTTGTGCGAAATTCCAAAAACAAACAAACAAACAAACTTGGTTCACAAAATCAATTCAGAAACATAATAATATTTTGATTTGACTTACAGATAAATCGTACTTTTATTGGAATGAATGAGCGACAGACAAGAAAAGCTAGATAACAGCTTAATTTACTCCTACTCCTTTCTTATGTACTTTTAATGACTTAGCAAAGAATAAACTAAAATTTTTCTATCTTGAATAACATACAAGCACCTACTTAATCTCATTAACAACATTAATACCAAACCTGAAACCTGCCTGAAACACAAGCAGAACGATAAATTTAATAAATTAATTTCCAGATAAAATTGCTAACCTTACTGATCCTGACAAAGTGGGCTCCAGCATGGCCAGGTGGTTAGGGCACTCGACTCACAATTTGAGGATAGCGTATTCAAATCTCCGTCCTACCAAATATACTCGCTCTTTCATTAGTGAAGGCATTATAATGTGAGGGTCAATCCCTCTATTCGTTGGTAAAAGAGGAGACCAAAAGTTGGCGATGAATGTTAATGACTATCTGCCTTTTCCCAAGTCTTACACTACTAAACTAGAGTTTCGTTGGTTTGTTTTGAATTTCGCACAAAGCTACTTGTGGGTTCTCTGCGCTAGCTGTTCGTAATTTAGCTATGTAAGGCTAGAGGGAAGGCAGCTGGTCATTACCACCCGCCGCCAATGGTCAGTTATATGTGATCACATTTACGTCCGCTTCTCGCTGACAAATACCTTTGTAATAATGAGCGGCTTTGATTAGACATCTATCCCACCGAATATGAAATTATGCTGACGACATGTTTTCGCTATTTCGAAGCCCTAATCATTTCAAACAGTTCTTGGGTTTTTTAAACTTAAAACACCCTAATGAGAATATTTAATGATTAATGGTTATCCATTACATTTTATACAAATACTTACACGCAAGTTTATCACTTACACTAGCAAACCTTTACGCTGATTATACATGCCTATATATGGGAGTATCAACCAGAACTGATAAAAAAACTATAATATCCTTCCGATTACACAATTCGTAGACCTAGTAAATATAGCTGCTACCTCATCTTTATTGATAATTTCAAAGTCACCTCATCTGATCGTTAGATATTGAACTTTTGATTAAAGAAAGTTAAGCTATTATGAATGAGCTCCCAACTGTGAAAGACACACTCTCGCTACATTTAAGCCTGTTTTAATAACTTATATGATTTTGTTATAATTGTTGCACTTTCCTATTTTTTCGATTTGTTCCTTGCTGTTGTTTTTATTTGATTTCATCCTTTTATTCTGTATTTCAATTTATCCTAACATAATATTTGAACTCTATAAGTATCAGGTCATCCCTTAAGTAATGTCTGATTTTCGGTTCAAAAAAAAGAGAACAAAAATCAAACGCTTTTAATGTTATTTAATCAATAATATATGTTCTATTATTATTAATTACTTCTCGTTAACGATACACAAGCTTCTGAATGCCACTTTTATAAAATTCTTGGTGTTTGGAAGAAAAGATACAGAGAGGGTAGTTTTGACAATTTTATATGTTCCAAGCTCTTTTCCATCAAGATAATTCTAAAAATTCAGAATATATGATAATCAGATAGGGGAAGGTCTGGAGAATAAGGAAGATGGTGAAATTTTCCTAGTGTAGATCTTAAATCTTTGCAGATGTGATCCTTGCTGTATGGGGCCGTGCATTATCCTGGTGTAAAAAATGTATACTTGATCAAAGCACGCCTCTTTTCTTTCAGTGAAATATCAAAGCGCTCTAGCTGTTGACAATAGAAGTCTGCTGTAATCGTTAAATTGAGTGACAGCAACTCAAAGTGGATCACATCAACAGTATCCCACCAAATATTCCTAGGGTGGAGGTACATTTTGGGCTGTGCTTTAGCCAGTTTGCCTGCACTGAGCCATTGTTTGCGGCGCTTAAAATTTTTATAATAAATCCATTTTTCATTTTCAGTCATTAACATGCCCAAAAAAGATGAGTTACGTTCACTAGACTGCAGAGAAGTGCAAATGTCCATTCTTGCTCTGAGACTGGCTTCTGTCAAATCATGAGGGACCCATTTTTCAAGTTTTGACACCTTTCCGAGCTGTTGCAGATGACGGTTAAGTGTCGAACGGGTTGAATTAAGCTTCTGTGCTAATTCTTCAACTGTTACAGTGCAATATTCATCAAATGCAGCCAGAAGCAAGTAATCGTTGAACTCAACGGGACGACCTAAACGTGGCGCCTCACTTAAGCTGTAATCACTTGATCTGAACTTCTGAAACCACCTTCAACATTTTCTTTCATTGAGATACTCCTCACCATAAACACCTTGAATATTTCGTATAGTTTTTGCTGTACTATTTTTTAAAGTCATAAAGCATGTATGCCTTCTGTGCTCCTCCGACACATCCATCTTTATAAGGGTTTATTTGATTTGTGATCGGAAAAAGTAGAGTTGGGTTAGTTTCTTTTAGTTGTCTGAACATTTTTATACACGTTCTACTATATATTTTACTCAGTAAAGCCTTCTACAATGACAGAAATGATGAAACACTTTCTGCATTAGATTTTCGGACATTACTTATGGAATAATCTGATAATTAATGTCTAATGATTTATCTTCTTAAATATAGCTTTTTGAAGATAGTACAAATACATTTCAGAACGTTCGAGAATTAAATGTTTGCTACCGTACACAGACGTCACACGTGTAATATGTTCGTTGTTGACGGCGTTCTACTGCTTATCATTACATTATATATTTGTCAGGACCTAAATTTCCTAAAGGTAGGAATAGGCCTACATCAACTGAATTGAAAAGGTATGGATAGCAAAAGAAATAACATTTCTGAAAAAAGCATTATGCTGTCTCCGTAGCTTCGGCATCACCTTTCGTTCTGTTCAAACGGAACTTAAAAATAATTACAAAACGAATAAGACGTCATGAACATCTATTGATATGATCTAGTGTGCAAGAAGTAAGAAAATGTTTCAGTTTTTCAACCAAACTTCAAAATTAAAGGACTTTCAAAACCTTGAAAAAGAGATAATTTATTTTCCCGGTTTATCTCGGTGGAAACCTTGTCTTTTAGAGCAATATATAGTATTTTCTACGTCTACAAACTGGAATTTTATTTAATGTTAATTAAGCACGTCGTTTTTAATTGTCAAGAAATAAATAATTTATTGTTCATATTCCACCTGTTCACTTTGGAAATTATTTTAAACTGAGCCTGACATGTCAAAATTGGCACTTTTCCATCACAGTCCATTGTTTTTTCGATTGAGTGATGTTGTTGACTAGCTAAATTCTGGAACTTATTTGAAAGTGACATGGCTGGAACAGTCCAAGAAGGTGCTGTAGTAACAGATGTAAGATCATTAATAGAATATGTGTAAATCAAATGTATTCTCATAGTTCATATTATGCAGTATATAATATTTTAGTTTGTGATTATCGACAGATAAATAAAAAGTTGTAACTGATTTAATTTTTGCATCTACCAATTCCTTTTCCAGATGTTTTATTTTGCCATTGATGTTTTTTCTATCCAACTAATATCTTTTCATACTTCTTTATATTTGTTACACAGTACTTTCTCTATGTGTTTGAGTTTACTTTTCTAATTAATCTGTGAATCTTTAATTGCTTCTCTGGTCTTGTATTTATTTTGATACCTAAGTTTGTTCCAGTATAGTTTATGTGTGTGTACATGCATGTGAGGTATATCATTCCATGTGTATTGCAAAAGTCCCGCCTGTTCTCTAAATTTGTAAAAGATTCTCGGGAGTAAGAGTCAACAATACTTCTTTTACAAAAACGTTAGCGTGTTCAAACATTGTTGAGCATTCTAGAATTTCGCATGATTTATATAAAAGCAGCTAGTCGAAGGACAGTAACAGAATAATGTTTGTCAGCTACAGCCAGTAAACTGTAAGCCTCACAAGCTATAATTGTGATTAACGCTAACTAATCATGAAACTACAGATATTTGACCAGGACATTTATAGATTTCGAGCATCATAAATCATTCAAAGCAAGTGAATTAACTTCGGGCGTTAGTATTTCTACGAGGACATAAAATATCTCTATTGATAAAAAGTCAACTTGTAAGAGGTTTGAGGCTAACCAAGCTAGTTAGTTTAAACGAGGTGTGAAAATATCTAAACAGACTTAAATTGCTCACCATGGACCTGGATCGTTGATAAAATGTTCAGTTCTAGACCAGATATCAACTCAGTATTGTTTACAAGTGTGTACAATTCTTGTATATAAACTATCATTTGTAATAACTATTAGTAATAACCGTTATCATAACATTGTATTGTTGTTGTTTTTTTGTACAGTACAATATACTTGTGTCAAGAAAGAAAATTGTGCGTATCAATATTGTTGGCAGATATCATAAATTTAATACATTTTACCCTTAATTAACTTTTAAATTAAAATTTCCGATTATTTGAAATCTTAATACGTAACATAATAAATATGAGACTCGTCCGACATAAAGTATAATATGAAACATCATCAATCATATTTATTTTTGTTTTTAGTTATAATTTAAATATTTTATCTTTTTTTCTTAACTCTTATTAAACTCCTATTTTGTTCTTCTCATTATCGTCTACGTTTTCTCGTTTTTTTTCAAATTTAATTTTAATAATTCTAATTATAGATCTCTCTCTTTTTCTTTTGAATTTTATGTATCTTTCTTCTAAATATTTTAAATTTCTAAATCATATTTGAGCCATTGTAAATAAGATTATTTTGTTGAACATGTTATACTCTCTAATAAAACCAGTCAAAAAGTTAAAATGTCCTGTTTTTTGTTTTTTTTTTACTAAAATACAAGCTGATGATAAATGGTTTAACAAGCTTTCAAGGTATTAACCAAAACTGACTATCAATACTCTTAAACAGAAATACCATCAACATTTATCTGTAGTTAAATTAAATCAACATTTTGAATATTTAGACTTCATTCTAAATCTAAAATTATTCCATTAGTTATTCCAAAATATTAATAAGATTCTCCAGAAATATTCCTAATTTGAATTGCTGTTTCAGAAGTTGACGCTGTCTCCAACAGAATCCTGAGATCTTTTGGTAACTTTGAAACCTAGATCTCAAAATATCAAGCAAAGCTAAAAGTGAATTCTGTTATTGAATACCAAACCAGCTAACCTATCAACAATGATATCAAAATCACTTTCACAACTGTCATCACACCATTCTAATCTTTCTTCTAGATCACAGTAAGTTTAGACTAAAAAAGATTATTTTCTTCACTTATACAATAATTTAAATACTGAAATTCAGTTACAATTGGAAATGACAGATTACTATTAACAATATTTGCAATGTCCTTTACAACGTTTGCATAAGCCCCCCAGTGGCTCAGCGGTATGTTTGCGGACTTACACGCTAAAATCCGGGTTTCGATATCCGTGGTGGGCAGAGCACAGATAGCCCATTGTGTAGCTTTGTGCTTAAAACAAAACAATTTAAACGTTTGCATAAAGTCGTCTGCATTGTGTCCAGTATGACATTTTCAGTTATTATTTTTAGTTTCCGTACAATAACTTCCTTTACGGCATAGTTAAAAAGGTCTTAGACTCAACAGAAATTTAAAAAATTAATTTCTAAGAATTATTACCTTAATAGAATGTGCTACGTGAATCAACACAGCAATTACGCTCTAATTATAATTAATATGAATTATAGTATTTACTACATCAATAGCCAAGTTCCATGCAAAATCTGTATTGTAAAATGTTTATGTCTTTCACTGGAATTTGACATTGATGAAACATAATACAACAACTCTTAAAATCTTGAGTTTAAAATCCAAACAATAAATCAAAGATTTAATTCTAGTTCTAAGTTTAACTTTTAAGTGTAAGTCTAACATAAGAAGCACTTAGAATATCATTTATACTAAAATAATAGTTCGTATTTCTAAAAAGACTATCCTTATTTTTATTTCAATAAGGTCGGAGTAAGTCAACTAATTGGTATAATTATAACACTATCCTAAAAATTATTATAAATGGAAAATAAATAGAACTTAACATATTACATTTTATAGTGCAAAATAGCATTCCAAAAACTTTAAACAGCTAGTTTTAAACGATTTAGTTTATCATAAGATGCAAATCAAATAAAACGTTAAAAAAACGATTAAATGTTAAATGAATGAAAATGGTGAATAAATGATTGTACCGCAACAATAAATTTAACATTACCGTCCTTACCAAATGACAACGTTGAATAAACGTTCACATGCTATCTTCAGTTTATACTAAAACAACAATAACCAAGTTTCTGTAAACTTACATTAAAACTGACGTTAGCTAACAGAAAACAGATAAAGTTTGAGGACACTGTTCGTTTGTTCTTTTAAATTTCGCGCAAAATTACATAAGGACTATGTGTGCTAGCCGTAACTAATTTAACAGTGTAAGACTACAAGAAAGGCAGCTAGTTATTACCACCTACCTCCAACTCTTGGGCTGCTCATCTATCAACGAATAGTGGGATTGATTACAACCTTAAATACCCTCACGGCTGAAAAGATGAGCGTGTTTGGCATAATGAGGATTCGAACCTGCCACCCTCAGATTGCAAGGAGAGCCCCTAACCATCTGGTCATTATGAATATAGTTTGAAAATAGGTAATAAAAAATTATTTGAAGTTTAACACAGTAATAAATGTATAACTTTTCACAACTTATTTGTAAAAGGTAGGCGTGATAATTAACGCATTGAGTGGTTCTCTCCCTATCTTCAGAAGAAACTACCACCCTCTTCGAATAATTCGCTCTTTAACTAACCTAACAACACCGTACTTTCACAGAACTTTATATTTGTAAACTATTTTGATTATGTTAGAACAAAATCTGAGGTCTTGTTTGATTGTTTTGGAATTTCGCACAAACCTACTCGAGGGCTATCTCCGCTAGCCATCCCTAATTTAGCAGTGTAAGACTAAAGGGAAGGCGGCTAGTCATCACCACCCACCACCAACTCTTGGGCTACTCTTTTACCAACGAATAGTGGAATTGATCGGAACATTATAACGCCCCCGCGGCTGGGAGGGCGAGCATGTTTGGCGCGACGGGGATGCGAACCCGCGAACCTCAGATTACGAGTTGCACGCCTTAACACGTTTGGCCATGCCGGACCTCACATCTAAGGTCTACGCCATTTGACTAACAAATCATCATGTTAAAATTATAGCATACAGCATAAATTGTTAATTATTAAATGATACTTTCAGATTAACTCCATAATTATCAAATTTATGGAAAGCAAGTACTCTGGCTCATTTTCTTCTTGAGCTTGATTGAAAGTTAGAAATAAATAAATAAGTTACAAATCATGTAGTGTTATTTTGTGGAGTAGAAATATAATGTAAGCGAATTTTTCCCACGGTTAATGTGACATTCAAACTTACATAGTAACTTATTAGAAATTATTAATGAATTCATGATAATATTTGATTTCACACTTTTCTAATTTTTCGTTCTAAGTATTCTGTACATCACGTTACATCACTTTAATAATTTCAGACTCAAGTGTTTTTTTTTTTTTTCTTTTTTGGTTTATCTGACATACTTTTATGCACTTTCAACTTTAAGATGGTGGCGATCAGTAAATACGACTAATTAATGTAAACTAGCCGTAGTATGCGAATGATATCTTCTTATGGTAATCAAGTAAAATGGACCAAGCGATAGATATTCCGATATCGAATACAGTCGTAGATAAGATAAATTTACAAAATATCTTGAAAAAAGTCCGAAAACTCTTTCTGGTTTCAGCTGAAGCGGTGTGTGAATTTGATAAGGAAATCACACTAACAGCAACAACACCGAATCTCTCAAACAGTGCCATTGATGGAATTTTTCAACAGAATCACAGTATAAATTCTCAAAAAGAAAGGGAAATATTTACAGGGAAAGTGCATTTGGAACAACCAGCAGAATTGGGAAGTTGTGGAACTTTGGAAGCAGCCAAGGTGAGATAAATATGTAATTTATTATTGGTGGAGTGCCTTAGGAGTTGATGTTTTTTGAAATATTTTATTTACATAATGACTTGGAATGCTGGATTAATTGGTAATTTTGTTATTAAGAGTAAAACTCTATAACGGGCTATCTGTGCTTTTGTTACTGAGGGTGTCAGAACCCAATATTTTACACTTGAAATTTAAGCCTTTAGATTTGTAGTTAAACCATTAATATGTTGATTAAACATTATGCCTTATTTGGAAAATTGTATACAGTTTTGGTCTCCTTATCTAAGAAAATATATTAACTTATTGCAAAAGGTTCAAAGGAACCTTTTCAAGAAAGATAGATAAGAGGTAATCTTACAGAAGTGTACAAGTTTATCTGGAGGTTTAATAAAGTAAAAGCATTTAATTTCTTTGTTCTGGATTCTATAGTGAACAAAGTTTGAATTTAAAAAAGGCAGACTGAGATCTTGTTAACGCAATCTTATTTTATTTAGAAAAATTGGATGATTAGCTTTATGGAATGATTTACTAGTAGAGGTCAACACTTTTCAAGGGTATAAAAAGGGAATTTATTTACTTCTGAGAAATAAAAGGTAGGTATGAAGGAATAGCTTTAAAAATCAAATGGTCCCTCATTTTTCCATATCTTCATAAAACCTTCTGGACTTTCACAGAGAGATAACAACAAGTAAGATAGACAAAAGATGTAACCAAATACTATTTCTACACACATTTTGCTTAAACATTTGTAATTAACCACTTCAGAAGAATATGGAAAAAAAAATCTTCATTAAAGCATGCTTTTAATCACTTTTGCCAACTTAGGAATATTAAGTCACTGAAAACTAGTTAAGGTTGAGAAGGATTATGAAAGTTTCTTGGCTTTAAAACATAATATTTGCTCATGATAACTAATGAAAAAAAAGTCATTTGTGGTACATTCAAGAAATTTCGAGGCCAATATTATTTTAGAAAAAGTATTTGTATAAGGAAGCATTTTATGTTAAAATAGTAGTAAATTAACCCACAACTATTTATAAACACAATAAAAAGTATTTGGGTAGAAAATGTACTACATATTTCAACAGAATATTGCTCTGTTTTCTCCAGATATGATGTATAACCTAATTATATTTGGTTTATGTACAAAATCAGTATGTACAGAGAAAAAAGATTTAAGGACTTTGCGGTATCCTGTTGGTACAGTATGGCAGTGAAATTTACACCAGGTTTATGACTTAAAGAAAAAGTCAATGCTTGTCAAGTATGTGAATGGAAGCTAGGAGAATAAACTTAATCAAATATTACTCTATTACTAGGGTCACTGTCATGGTTTAGTGAAAAAAGCACTTTCTTTAATAATCCTTGTTACCTCTAAACAATCTCTTTTTTGAAATTTTATTATTGGGTTTGTTCTTTTTATTTCTAACTATGTGAACGTGTGATACATAGTATACTTTGTTTTGGTCTTTTAGTAGAAGTTGTTTCAATTTAGTTAGTATGGTGCAAATCTTATTGAAATTTTTAATATAGTTTTTATACCAGTTTCTATATTACTTAAGGAACTGATGATATCACCAGGAATTTATGTGATAAAAGAGAAGGAAACAAATTTTGTTTCTTATTACTAGTAAGTAAAACATTTTTTGACTATTAAAGTGACTATTAAAGATAGGAAGAACTTTTGATTACACTTTTATGTTGAAATGTAGTTGATTTGGAAAAACTTGTGAGACATTTTAAGAATAAACCTGATGGCATTTATCTTAAAGCAATGAAGAATTTTATTTAATTTCTATAGTACATGTTGGTGTATAGAAGACATTAATACTAGAAATAAATGACCTTATAACACCAAAATGTTGTTATTTAGGTAGACACTTAACATTTCACTTTACAGCTTTTTCAGAAGTGCTCACTAAAACACAGAATTCACACTACAAAGCTTCAATTGGTTTAAATAATAAATTATATTTAAATTGTAATGCATTTACATAGCATGCTTATGACATATTCAGTAGTAAAGCTTATTGTTAAAAGAAAAGCACTGTTAAACTAATTAACTGCTACCTGTAGTAAACAAAAATTTTATTTAGATTACAAAGTGAAATAACAAAAAATGTAGGTTTAAAAATTAGTTATAGATGCAACCTTTGTCCTTATTCATCTGTGGTTGTAGTTCTGGGAGAAAAGCTTTGAATTTTCTGTCGTTGTACTTGATTACTTTGGTAAAGATTTGTATGGACAATGAGGGTTTCAAGTTTGGTGTTTCTTGTCCATGATTGGTTGAACAAATGATCTGAAACTTTTTTTTCATGTTGTTGTTTATAGAGAACATCAGTATGTTTACATATTTGTGTGTGTGTGTGTGTGTGTGTGTGTGTGTGGTTCTTCTGTTTCCTTAGTGTACATATGATGGCAGATCTAACCTACATAAAAGCCAGTGTGTGTAAGTGATTTCTCTTACATATGATGATGGCAGATATTATATGTAAGCTGGTAAATAACATTGGAGACAAGATGATCATCTTTAGATAGTAAATACATTTTCATAAGAGAGGTGGCTTTATTACATTGTAGGGTAGTATACTGAGATTGTGGCAATTGGCTTTTTAGGGTTGGACATGATTGCTTAATAATTTTAATTGACAGTTCATAAAAAGAATTTTTAAGATGGCACCTATAATTTTCATTATTGTTGGATTTTTTCCATGTTTTTGGTATGTCACTATAATCTTGATAAAATGTTTGTTTACTACAGGTAGTAGTTAATTATTTGAACTATACTTTCAGTAATAAGCTTTACTACCTAATATGTCAAAAGTATGTACATATAGAATTTACTATATTATTCATACAGAATTTATAATTTAAACCATTTGAATCTTTGTACTATTAGTTTTGGTTTGTGTTCTCTTCTAGAGAAACTGTAAAGCAAAATGTTGAGTGTCTAGTTAATTAATAATATTTTGTTGTTGTAAAGACATTTATTTCTAATATCAACATGAATTTTAGCAGAGTTAGTGGGAACTCTAACTTTTATTTCTTGAAGTCTTTTGACTGACACTGAGGAATCTTGATGACTAGGAAGTTGTTAATGATTTGTGAAGTTTAAAAAGATAGTCAAAGGAGGACCTAGGAAAGTACAAGATTCTTTCACTTTTATTGTCAGCAAGATATTGAAACTTGCAAGTTCCTACAGAATTCTTAGTGAAAAAGAGCATAAATTCAACATTTTAAAATTGTTAATTCTGTAACCAGCATTTGTAAATTTTACAACCTATTTCTGTGTATTGGTTGCAAATGTATGTTACTTTGAGAGTTGTTTCTTGTTTAAAATGTGCTGTACTCTGTGCTCAACTTTAAGTGCAGTTATTGAGGAAGTTTATTTTTCAATTAATGCTTAATTAAACTTGAAATCATTAGGTGGTATACTACATGCATTTCCTGTTGCACTACTGTTATTGTTTTGTACCACAAAAGAAATATCCTAACCCAAGTATTTTTCAGAAGTAGACTTTCCTTTCTCAGGGATAAATGGCAAATGACCAATATGTGTCATTACATATTGGAAGTGAGACTTGACATTACTAAAAATAAGACCTAATTACAAAAGATAGAAATTAGAGAAACAGTAGTTTTGAAATAAAACAGTTCAGAAGGTAGTGCATGTACTTGTACAAGAAGTAATTTACAGAAGAGTGCAATGTATATATAACTGTGTTTAATACATGTTATAGACTGTAAATTACTTCTTGCCAACTGTGTCAAATAAATTAGTGATACAATTTATACAGTATGCTTAAATTTGTTACTTATGAGACAATACCTCACCTTGCCTTCACACAAAACAGCTTGACCCTTTGTCTGTCTGAGATTTACTTAAAAATCGTGTGTTTAATGTTAACTGTACCAGTGTATGATGATATCATGGGACAATAGCTCTCCATCTTCACCAATAGGAGGGTGCTACAACCACCTTCCACAACAATTTCCACTAAGCGCTTACACTAAGCTTTCAAACAGTTGACTCTTCAGAAGAAGAAGAAAAAAGAATATTCTCCTCCTGAAAAAACATAGTCAACTAGTACAAAGTGCTTGTGTTTTGGATCTTGTTTTGAAAATATTGAGATTTTTTACATGGTTCTACGCGTTCTTACACGTTCTATGTTCCAGCTATTGGCTTTGTGTTCATTATGCTTTTTCTACAAATATTTGTTTTCTTCTCCTTGCCTGTGGTCACCATCAGTTGGACATTTCTTGAACTCTCACTGTATTTACTCCTCTATCCAGACTGGACCTATCATCCTAAGACTTCAGCTGCTTGAAAAGTTGATGGTTCTTTCACATTTCTTTGTATCAGTTTCATCGGTTTTCTCATTCTCTTACATTATATTTTTCACCAACCCTTGGTCAAGATCCTTCAAGCTAGCATTGAATGAATCCACACACATTCAGCTTTCATTACCATCACCATTGTAGGATATAAAAAAACTGTTCAGCTTAATAATTATAGTCTAGTTTTCATAACAAGAGTGGTAAAAGTAATTATTTTAAAGGCAGTAGTTATGACAAGTATTTGTACATAACTTGGTAAAAGTTGTACCTTTTGTGTCTGTGTGTGTGTATACTTCAGTTGTTATAGTATTGATGATGTAATTTTTCTCAAAACTTCTAATAGTTTATCACTATACGATTTATTATTACATCATATATTCTTAGTTTGTAGAAAGTTCCAGGCTTCAGTTGGGCAAGAGAAAAATATGTAGGTGACCAAGCGAGCACAGGTCAAGTTCAGCCAAAAACAAAATTAGCTGGTTTGTGAGTGGTTAGCCTTAATAGGGGATATCTGAAAGTGAGTTTTACAGTTTAACAGAGATAAGAGGCATAATCTGTCTTATCAGTTGAATTCTAAAGTAATTGAATCAGCTCATGTGGACTTTTGACAAGGAAAGAGAATTGCTTAGAATTTTAGATAAAACTGTAATATTCTGAAGTGTAAAGAATTTATGTATGTACGTTTGACTTGTACACAAACATTTTCTTTACATATGTCATAAGCTTTGCACTCCCCTCTTGTATATTATTTTGAAACAAATGAATTATGTGCTTCCTTCTACTGTTCCAATTTCTCACCAACAAGCCACAGATACCTACTGTAGAAGTATTCCAGCCCACTTGTATATAAAAACCATGAAAATATCTGACTTCTTTGTATCCTTTGGGATTTTGATTCCTTCCAGCTGCTGTTCTCCAATGAAACTGCATACTTTCTTTGAGAAGGGAAAATACATTTTCTTTTTCATCATCCTTTTCTCTTTTATAGGATCCTGCTATGTGGTGATGTTGTTTCTCAAGATATGCTTATTTCTCAAAATCTTCATTGGTTAAAGGATAATAGAAATTGGTCATCCAATCTCTCCTGACATTAACAATATATGTTGTTGAGGTGGGTTTTTTTATATGCTCACAAGAGTTTATAGAAAGTTTCAGGCCTCAGCCATTTTAATGTAGTTTGTTGTTGATATGGAGTATAATAATATACTACATGCAGATATACACAGCTGTGTGTAGACTATTGATGTAATTTAATATTTATGTGGCAGACATGACACATACCATAGAGATTATGAACATATTGTGAAATTGAAATTATTCACTTGCCTGATCCTGTGAACATCATAGAAAAGTTGACACCACATGAGTAACTGAACATTTCTTTGATTCACATTTGCCATCTTTAAAAATAGGGTTTCATGCTCATCCATTGCACTGTCTCCAGTAAAAGGCTTTTTGAGGAAGCATTTGATGAGTATCTAGACACTTCTTTGGGTACCCATTTTCTTTAAGTGGTATAGAGGAAACTTTTTCTTTTTTTTTTATTTGCTAGTTTACAGCTGTTAGAGTGGTGGACTTTAAATAGTTCCTCTATTAATTGTGTAAAACATGATATGGTGGATTGTAGGCAGTGTTTTTGTAGTGTGGTCACCCTTCAAATAGCTAGTGTGTCCTCTTCCTGCAGCAGGGAGGGTTTGTTATCCTGGTCTCTGTCAGTCAAGTTGATACACATTGTGCAATCTAACCACTCCCTAACCACACTAGATTTCTTGGCAGACTAACTATTTATGTGATAAAATTTTGCTCATCCCTGAAACACTTGGGGAATTTTTTTATTTTTGTCTTTTCTCTGTTTCCTTCAAGGTGAAAAATATAATCAGGCTAAGTTAAGATGTGGTCTTCAATGGATGTGCCTGTATGGTGCCCCTGCCATTAGATGTCATAGTCATGGGCTTTTTCTTTGGGCATCTTCTAAAGGGAGGTTATCAAGTTTTAATATTTGCAGCAGGCCCTCCACCATATCAGTATGGGATTCTGTGTAAGAAGTGAAATATAGCCTCAGAAGTTAACATTTTACTTTTCTAAAAATGTATTTCTGAGAAATGTTTATTTCTTCCCACCTTCCCACTGATCTTCCACACTTCCAGTGCACTTTCTTCTTGTCTTATCAAAAAATAAAGTTAATATGAGTGCAAGTGCTTAATGGGAGTAAGTAGATGAGGATGTGTCATCTCACTGATGAGGACTCTTGCATGTTGGTGCTGTCATGCACTAAAACAGTTGACGTTAACTCTCTCAATCTATAGGCTTAGTCAGTTTGACCAAGTTTATGATCCAAAAGTGACCATCAGAGTTTTTAGATGATAACTTTTCACATGTTTTTTGTATCTCTGTGAAAATAACAAGTTTTCATAAAATAGTACAAGTCTTTTGTACACAAGAAAATTTTATTTTTTAATTATTTTTACTGAAACTTTGTCCATGAATATGAGAAATAAATGTATTGACTGTTTATGTTAAGATTAAAAATACTTTTTACCTGAAAATTGTGAAATTTTATTTCTAACCTATAAAACCTCCTAAGTAAATTTCAAACTTTTTTTTTGTTATTTTCTGTACACTAACTCTGTACAATTTGGTCAATTTGACTAACCTTGTAACCACACAGAAAATATGAAATCTGAACTACCCCCTGGTTTTTCTGGATTTACTGCAAATTGTAATATGAAACTACAGTTTATCCTAAATAGCTTGAAGCTCAATAGTATATATTTCTTTATACTTAATTTTATTGTTTTATGTCTAACAAATAATCATACCATACAAGTTGCAAATCACTCATCATATGTGCAGCTCATATACCATATTGAATTATGTACATAATAAGGGAGCTGCTCATGAGCATACCTTATAAAGACTTTCTAATATTATAATTTTGTCTTATCTTACTAAATCAAGTTTCTAATTTTTGAATGTTATATAATTTTATAATAATAAGTAAAGGATACACATAAAAAAACAAGAAATATAGTTCTTACCTGGGCCTTTCTTGTTTTTTGCTGTTTACTGTCCATGAAACTTAAGCCTACTTTTTATACTAATGGCATTACTTTACTAAGCTTTATTTGATTAAATAATGCACCTAGGAACACAGGATATTAACATGCACAAAGCAAACAAAATATTAATTACTGTAAATATTCTGGCTTTCTAACTATGTCATAAGAGCCTTTAAAAATTAAACTAAACTTGTCAATGTGAATAGGTTTCAAACTGGAGGCAGAACAGACAATTCTCCATACTGAAAACAATGTAATCATGAACAACGACAGTGATTCATAACAGGGTTACCCATGTGTTTTTCTGTATCATTTAATATTGTTCCACCAGCCTACAGCAAAAATGGCTGTGAATATTCTAATAAAACCTGAGCAATGTTCCTAATACATCATTTTACATTGTATAGGGTGGTTTTCAATTTTATTTGATTACCTAGTGGTGTTATCAATTAATATAAGACTTTATTCTTCAAAAAGGGCTGGTGGGTAAATTATCAGATATAGAATATTTAAAGAACTTACATCATGATTATTATATAAGGTTAATTTTAAAATTGTATTTCAATATTTTCATAACGAATTAAGATTTAAGAAATGAAACCTTGTATTATAAATTGATTTATCATGAACAACAATGATGGTAACACCCATTTGTTTTTATTATTATCATTCAATATTTTTCTGGCAGCTTAGAGTCAAAATGTTGTGCATACTGTAATAAAACCTGGGAAATACTAGGAAACACAGAATTGCACATTATATAGGATGGTTTTTAAGTTTATTTTATAACCAGCATTTAATAGCAGCTGTATAATTATTCACATCCAACCATTTTAATGTAGTCTGTGGTTTGTATAGAGTCTAATAATGTACTACATTCATATGTATGCAGTTTTATGTAGGTTGCAGATGTAATTTAATATTTATATGGCATACATGACACATGTACCATAGATATTATTAACTTATTTTTGCATCTGTACTGACATTGTGTATCATTTGTTTATGATAGGATTTCTGCACTTTTATAAATGACATTGCTGACTGTATTACAATTTTTTGCCACTGTCTGTTCAATTTCAGCCTTGTTACTCAAACATCTAATGTCTCCCACAATAGATGTTCTTTAAGCTGTACTTCAATAAATAATACCAAGTTCAATTTCAAGCATTGGATTAGCAATCATGGTGATGGCTGATGGTGATTATGCAGCAGTTCTCAAACAATGTGTGACAAACCTTATCGTGAATAGTGCTCTCTCCATCACTAATTTTGTACATTTTCCATGTTCCTGCAATATCTTTTGACACCACCATGTTGTGTACAGATGTTTTCAGAAACATACTAAAAAAGAACAGATATAAAAGTGCCAAAAATGAGGAAAAACAAACACCCACAAAACATGGAATTAAACACGTTTGGTGTCATCTTGTAGATATCTATGATATCCATTTCAATATTTCACCAAGATACATATTATACGCAAAAAATATCTAATTTTTTTAGGACAGACATTACTATTGTATATTCCAGGTTGGCTTCTGAATGCTAAAACTTGAGTTCAATTTGAGTCAATACAAATTCTTCAAGAAAACTGCTTAGGAAAAGATAATTCTAAGCTTGACCAGAATGCTGCATTACCTATGTTGTCAAGCAAACCCCATATGTCAATGCATCCTTTCCTGCCTGTTGTTGGACATGTGCTTTTTATTTTTATTATAAACTGTAACTTTTAACTAATGTAAACTTTAAACTTTTCATTTTTACGGTTAGATTAGTTTCATTTCAGAAAGTTTAAACTGTATTAAACATTCATTACAAACTATACCCCAATTATAAATAAGTGGTCATTTTTGTTGTTAATGAGTTTAATCAATTTTGATTTCATTTATGATTACTATAAATTTGTAATTAGAATAGTGAAAAATATCTTTTATTTAACCTATTGGGATTGCAAGGAACTGTGATTCTTGTATATGTATCAGCTGGTTTTTGTGTATTTCTTTAAATGTTTAAAAGTCAGTGTTAAAGTCAACACTGAGAAAGAGCAGTTACTTGTACATTTACCATGTACATGAAAAGTTAACTTTGCTTCACTACATTTAATAAACCTTTATATTATGTCTGAAAACATCAAAAGGTGTCACTAGGATGTAGTGATTAGGGTTAATAAACAGGTAAACTTGAGAAAATTGTGTACCTGTAATGCATTACTTTTAGAAACATGTAAAAGTACATAATTATATTTTCATTCAACTTAAACTACATGTATACATGGTATTTCATAGTTTTTTGTCACTTCTTATCTAGCTAATGAGTTTGAGCTTCTTGTTCAGTGACTTGCTGCACACATAAGATAGACCTGAAACACTGTTTTCACACACCTCATATTTTAAGCCCCATATTGATAAAGTAAGAGATAGGTGGAAAAAAGAAACATTTGCAGTTGAGTTGGCTTTTATAAAAATTATTATTGAATGCGTCTTATGTAAGTCAATAGATGGAGCCTCAAGATATAGTCATATTATAAGCAGCATATCAAGGGGCAGCTGTAGGCAAAGTGTGCAAGTTTCATAGAACAGAAATTGTTTTGAAAGTCTAAAAGAAAACCACAAACTTTTCATAATGAAGTATCAAAACATTTTCTTTGTATGAACAGTGGCTATTTCATCAAAGTTTATAAAGCTTGTTCATAAAGTTCTAGTATAAAATATGTTTAAAAGGTCAAAGAAAGATTCAGTCACTACAGGTTAGCATTTTTAATTTATAAATTTAATTACATATACTTTTGTCTAGTTTATCTTAAATGTGGCTTACATTATAACATAGGAGTATATGCACAATATTAAAGAATACATTTTGTTACATGAAAAAATATCATTAACAATCTTCAAAATTGAGTTTCAAAACAAGTTAAATGATAAGAAATATCACTAACTTAGCCAGTGGAGATGTTTATCAATTTATGGTCCTTCTCCTCTCAAAGTCCTTCCTTGGTAGGTCAGATTGTGCCTTATCATATTTTTGGTATTCTATTATTTAGTAGTTCAAGAAAGATGTGTAATCTAGGACTCCCTTGTTACATAAGCCTCTTTCACTGAAGTTTTTTTTTAGTTTGGACTATTCTTTTTTTTTTTACTTCCTTTTCATATACATGTCTTTGTTTCTTACTTATTTGTTCATCCTCATGCTTCATTTTCATTTGGAGGCTTTTAACATGACTGTGTCAGCTTTACTAAGGTACCTCACCAGATTTCTTCTCTTGTAGGCCTTTGTAGAGTTATTTACTCTTCTATATGCAAAAACGGCTCATTTTCAAAACAGAAATCCACCGAAAAATCACATATACTGGACTATACATTCCTTGGGACTCAGCACATGAAACAAAACAAAAACTCAACATACTAAGAAACCAGATAAACACAGCCGTAAAACTATGCTCACCAGATAAAATTAATGATGAATTAAACAAAATAAAACAATACTACATCAACATCAATAAGTTTCCTCCACAAACTGCAGAAAACATTATATGCACACACCTAGACAGAAAGCAAAATCAACCAACAAAAGTAAATATATCTCACGACTCAAAAAATCACGGAACCATATACTGCTGTATACCATATATTCCTGACATTAGCAAACAAATAACCAACATTTGGCAAAAACTAGTAACAAAATACGACATTCCAGTTAATACTAAATTTATTCAAAAACCAGGCACAAAACTGAGGTCTATACTATGTAAGAACTACACTGACAAACACCACACCAACATTATTTATAAAATACAATGTGATAACTGCCATGACTTCTGTATTGAAAAAACAAGTAGAAAAATGGAAACCAGATTCAAAGAACATAATAAGTCACCTTCACATGTTTTTGAACACTGTAAGTCAAATAAACACAGCATAACCATAGAAAACACTAAAATACTAAATAAAGAAACAAATATAAACAAATGCAAAATTAAAGAAGCCTTACTTATACAACAACTTAAACCCCAAATAAACCAATATAAAAGAATGCCATTATACCTATATTAATATTATAGATAAAATTGTATATTCAAACATCTAACCCCACCCTCTACATTGCGACACTCAGTTACACAACCCCTTCCAAACATGTGGTCAGCTTCCGGTCAGTTACCTCTTTCTTTGTGAACCTGACAATGACCGAAGAAGGTCGAAACGTTGTTCGCTCTTCTATGTAAAATATTTTCTCAACCCAAACGATCCGTTTTTGCATATAAAATTCTCAATAAGTGGGTTTCTTGACATCACTGATTATTTACTCTTCTATTACTATCCATGGTCTCTCCTTTTCTGAGGGCTGGTTGTCATGGATCTTGAAAATAATTTTTTTCTGGACCCATCCCTCAATTCAAACCTATACAAGTTCTACTTTTTTAGTTTGTTCGCTGCTGGATTTCCTTTTCAATGATTTGTATAGCTTTCCTAGGGTGTTTTCTTGTACTGATTCTGTCCATGTTATGTGTTTCAAACATCAAACCTAGAAGGAATCTTGGATTATGTTCACAACCAGCATATCTTCTACCACCAATTCCAAAGTCATATGGGACAATATTTGAAATGTTGAGGGCAATATAATTCTGTCCTTCTGTCAATCTTGCTCTCTAAAGGGCAGGAAGTAGCTGATATCCAGAGCATCACCGATACTCTTGGTATAAGCTTTTGCTGGGTATCTAGCACTTCTGTTTCATTCTTCACCTTCTTAGCTATCAAGACTCGGGTACAGCAATCACCTCTTTCCTTTTGAGCTAATTGTCTTTATGACTATAAGTACTTCTGTACACTAATGAAACTCAAACTGGTCCTTCATCAGTCTGGCAGTACATCAGTCAGACATTATGACATACACTATGAGATGCTGTGCCATCTATCTCCTGCTTCTCTTGCTATTTATCTGATTGTTTATAACTGGATCTGGCAAGAGAATGTTTTTGTCCTACCTTTCTCTAAGCCTGGGAAGAATTCCAAGATTCCTTCAAACTACCGTCCAACTGCTTTAATGAGCTGTCTCCATAATACCTTAGAGAGGATAGTTAATGTTCATCTTGTATGGTTCCTTGAATCAAAAAATTTCCTCTTGCCCTCCCAGTATGGATTCCAGTAACAGCACTCCACCTTGGACTACCTGATTTGACTTGAAACATCAAACAGAGAAACCTTTCTCAAACAACATATTGCATCAATACTCTTTGACCTTGAGAAGGCTTATTATACTACATGGAGATAGGGCATTTTGCAAGACCTCTGTTTATATAGGTTACGTGGCTATTTGCCCATTTTATATTAAAAAATTTTTATTGGACCGATGATTCCAAGCATATGTAGTTTCAACACTTTCCTGTTCTTTTTTACAGGAACTTGGAGTACCTCACGGTTGTGTTTTGAGTGTCACACCTTTCAGTTTTATGATTAATGCCATCACTGAATAATTCCCTTTCACTGTTGCAAACGGGCTCTGTGTCAACAACTTTCACATCTCATGTCATCATTGAACGTGAGGTGTATTGAGCAGCAGCTACAGACTGCCCTCAATCAGTTTTAACTTCTCTCTCTCTAAAAGCATTTGCATGAACTTTCGCTCCCAATGAGGTGTTCCCCCCAATCCTGAACTCTGTGTCAGTGAAGTTCTTCTACCTGTGGTCTCTGAGATAAAGTGTTTGTGGCTTATTTTTGACCATAAGCTGACCTTTATACCATACATCAAGCAGCTGTGAGTCAAATGTACAAGAGCACTGAAGATCCTTCATACTCTCTCTTCCTCTACTGGGAGAGTGGATTGATTTTCTTTGCTAAAGATATGTTGTGTTCTTATTTGACTAGTTTATGGCTCTGCCAGGACCTCAGCCTTGAAGTAGCTTGACCACATTCATCATCAGGAACTTCAGTTCTGCACTTCCCCAGTCCAAAGCTTGTTCACAGAGTCTCATGAACCTCCTCTACATCTCTGCCATTTGCAACTGTCTTTATTGTGTGCTTCAAAAGTTTTATCCTTACCACAGCATTTCACATAGGGTTGTGTTTTCCTTCCTTGTTGGACCATGCTTTTTCAAAACAGATAATCTGACATTTTTCTTTTTGGCCTTCTTATCCAGGTGCAGTTGGATGAATTGGGTCTGTCTTTGGATAACATTGCTGTATTCACTGGTCAGCCCATCCCACCGTGGCTTATTACAGTCCCCAAATGTGACCTTTCTTTAAGTCATCTGAGAAAAGCAGATACTCCCAATTGGAAGTATCATCTTTTATTTGCTGATTATATTTCAAACTATCCTTCCATTTTCATTTATACACATGAGCTCATAGAGCTCTGCCATGGTTTGTTGAGCACAGAATACCCTTTGCAGTTTCCGTATTCACTGCTGAACTATATGCCATTTTGTTTGCCTCAGATTACGTACAAGATAAGCAGTACTTAAATTGCACAATTTATTCTGACTTGCTTAGTTCTATACTGGCTCTGTAGTAGCTTTACGTTAGTTCTCACCCTGTTCTCACTGATATTCAAAACCAACTGGCCCATTTCTCTTTAATATCTACTTCTATCCAGTTTTTCTGTATACCAGGCCACATTGATATTTGCAGGAACAAGCTATTTGACACTGCAACTAAATCTGTCTTTTTTTTTGGCACTATCACTGCTGTGCCTGTTCCATACATGGACTATGGTCCTGTATTCAAGACTTGGCTCTGTGCCAGTTGGCAGTCAACTTGGAGTGATCAATGTGAAAACAAGCTTTTCCAAATAAAACCTTCTATTGGACTTTAGTTGTCTTGCTCCCGTGAGGAACAGAAAGAGGAAGTTGTTCTAACTATGCATTGGTCACAATTTTTTAACTCATCATTTTCTTTTATCTGGGACTGATGCACCAATGTGTTGTTTGTTTGATACTCAGGTCACAATAAGCCACATTTTTACTGTCTTGCCAATCATTATGACTCTCAATGATGACACCATTTTGTCCCAAGGTTTATCCATAACATTGGACAGTGTCATTGGCAATAGTGACACTGTTCACCTTGGTAATGTTTTTAGTTTTTTAAAGGTTATTATTTTTTTTAATGCTATTTAAGTTTTTTAATATATACATTACACCATTTTAATGTGGCTCCCTTTTAAAAATCACAGCTCATCTAGTTCAATTTGAAATTAGAAACTGGCCATAACATCAAATAACTCAGAACCATGACTGGAAAGGCTGACTTCAGGTGACTGATGGTGGTTTTTATACTTACCTGTTAGTTTTCCTGACGAGTTATGATAATTACAATTATGCTACAGAAAGTTCTTTACAACTTGAATTACTCTAGTTTTTCTCTTAATGTTGTAGACTAGATGTAAACATTGGTTTTATGCTATTTGTGTGTTGTTGTTTTTTAAACTTTTTGTTTTACCTTAATTTTCTTTTATGAATTTTACTAAATTTACATTTAACTTTTTACCAGATGTTTGGCGCAGATAGACTAGCTGCCTTGTGCCATAAAACATTAAATCAACCAACCACTAAACAACTTAACCAAATATGAATAACAGTGCTCCATTAACAATATTTCACTCTTAAAATGAAGTGATTTTTTAAAACTAATTTGCATATAGCAGATATAAACATTATGAATTAGTGGTCAGAGCTCTATAGCTGTACAGCACTCACTCTTAAGTAAAAGTAACAGTAGCCAAATGAAGCTAAATTTCTTTTACAAAACATGAAACCCTACTACAACAAACTTTTTTAAATACAATAAAAGAAAAAAATATTAACCTGTGGAAACACACAATTCTTGTGTGAGAGCTTTAGAGTCTTTGTTACAAAAGAAAAATATCCACCAAAACTTGCATTATTTTTACACAACAAATTAACTACAAAAAATATGCAAAATCCTGAAGAAGTTTCTATGAAAAATCTGTATTGGATATGTTCTTTCAAATTCCAATTATATCTTAAATACCGTAACAAACCTTCAAATTTCTGACACAATAAAACAGTAATTAGTGCTTATTGGATCATCTAGTCAATGACTGATGAAGATCAAATGTTATTCCACTCACAACTATTATTTGATTTACTGAAAAGAATAACTTGGCTCACTAATTAAAAAGAACAAAGAGCTGGCTTATTAATCCCTACTTAATCTAATTCACCCCCTAAGGAAAGTAAAAGTTTTTAACCTACTGGAGTGCCACTGAGGATCTATAATTTAAAAAAATAAATAAATAGAATTTTGCTTTTTAACTAAAGGGGTGGAAAGATGTACCCACATACCATAGTGATATGAGTTTCTAGAGATATGCCAGTAAAGTAAAAGGATTAGTCTGTTTACCACATTGGCATTCAATTAAAATAATTTCTTACTACATGCAGAATACCTGTGTGAAGTTTTAAAGATTAAATACATGACTAAAGATATACTCTAAGCAAATTAAGGAAGGCTTTTTTAGTGAGGTCATTTCTTCTAATCTTACTTTTCTTGGTAGTCTTTCATATGAACTTCTACTTTGACCCATCGTCAGTATTTTGTCCTACACGTTATGATTTGACTTAGTAGGTTTTCTTCTTCATAGTAATAATTATTAGCTATAAGCTACTCTTATTCTCATGATTCCTTTAGTAATATTCACATTTTTACCTTCCAGAGTTCTTACATTTGGTTATCAGTGATGTTTTTTTCACATGTATGTATGTATATATAGACATACACTCTTGTTTCGTGCTGCCTTGCATATGCAAAAATGTTTTGTATGCCACAAGCCTTGTGTTCTGAAATACCTCACAGTCATTGTGGTTCAGTTGTGTTTCATCCAATAACCCTCCACTAATAGGAGTGTGATGCTTTCTCCTGATGGGCAACTAATTTTATTTCTTCTCTTTAGACACTCCTCTAGTACAGATAGTTATTTTTATTGTGCTCTATTGAAGCTTTTTGTTTGTTTTAATGTAATGGAAATATTTTTTGCAATAGTTTATTTTTGTAGTTTTATGTTATAACTTCTCTCTGTTTGTCTTTTTTTCCTTCTAATTATTCATCGCTGCTTGATGAATTTCTAATTCTGTATAATCACTTTAGAGGATCAACCACCTACTTTCAGTGCCATTACACAGGCTTCAGGTTGGGGAAACTCAGCTAAGGAATTTTTCACTTTTATTTTTTTGGGGGAAATTGATCATTACATGAGTTGAGCATTGTCTCCTGATATTCCTAAATTTCCTCCTAATTCTGTTGAACCTATTCATCATGACAAGGATTTCAACAGTCTTTTTTTCTCCACTTGACTATGCCATGCCTTTCCTGCAGAATATGCTAAACCTAACTCATTCTGTTAATACATGATTTCTCAAATGTTTTCTGTTTTATCAATTTCCCTGATTTTAATTTTGTTCTGTCCTTATTAAATTAAACTCCCTCTTCTCAGTATTTTGTTTTCCTTCCTTCTCCTGACATTAAGGTTCATGCTAAACATTTTGTCTGAATTACAAGTGGATGGTAACTTGCCTCATCCTACATATGCCTGAGATCATTTAACCCATATGAGGAAGGCTGACTTTGATAATCTTATCTGTTATCTTAATATTGTCAAAGCTGGTTCTTTACAATGGTAACAAGAAGAATAATTTGTTGTTCACTTTCACTCAGAAAATGATTTCATACACAACTTGCTGTGCCTTCCATGCTTTCTTATTCTTCTGTTGTTGTTTTTTTTGTGCCTTCTGATTTTCGGTACTTCTTCTTGAGCTTCTTTTAATTTTCTATCGAGTCCTCGAAATTTTTTTAACTGTTTCATTAACTCCAGTAAATCTCTCATATTGCAGTGAAATCGTGTCAAAATTTAAAGTTCACCCAATGTATTATATTCCTTTCACCCAGATATTCCTTCTTCTGACATTTATTGTCGTACATAGTTCTTTTAAAAATATTCAGCGATAAAAATGTAAGCCCAGTTCATGTAGTAATAACAAATTAGCTTATTTCTTCCTTATCGTTTCTGCAAACTGCTTTCTCCGTACACTGTTATAACTTGTAGACGTATGTTTAAAACTTGTGTTCAAACAGAAATACATCGTTATTATTAATACGACTAATGTAAAAGTAAGCTTTACTAGTTCTCAAATAATTCGTGATTATGAGAAACCCACTTGAAGTAAAAATATATTTTCAAGAGAGATAGTATGAGTACTAAAACTCAAACTGAAAATTAAAATAAAGTACAGAACGTTTCGACGTTCTTGGGTCATCTTCAGGTTAACGTTTAACACAGCTTTTAGCAGTTTATTCTTTAAATTATCGATGATCTTTGCAGACTGATTGAAATTTTTGGACAGTTTTATCTTCACCAAATTAGGAATTTGTTGTTTTTTTTCCTTTCGGCATTGTGGAATGAAAGAAATGTTTCATCCACTGATAATTTTTTGGTTTAAATTTCTTAGTTTCGTTGAGATCGCACGAACTTATTCGGTTAACAATGGCATAATATAGGTAAGTTCAGGCATAATGGAGTTTAAACCGATAATACAATACACAAAGAAACACTACAAATGTACACTTCGCATATAATCGCCTTGGTGAAATAATTCGTCATGGCGAGAAGCGCACTTAAAGTGAAAATGAAGACGACCTAAGAAGGTCGAAACGTTGTTTTGAACATTAACTAAAATAAAATTCTAATACCCATACCAGCCGGCTTGGTAATATATTTCTCGAACAATCGCTCGAATAACTGAATACATACGATAACTGACTGTGATTCACCTGCTACCAGCTGACCGGCTCAATTGTATTATGTCATGTAGCCTTATTTCCATACATTTCGCAAAGCCTTTCAGTTATTATTCTCAAACTTTATAGGTAACTTATCATCACGTGTTCTCTAGATAACGTCTAAATTAAAATTGCTGAAAATACAAGTTTACGACAGTATTGATATCATAAGTATTGAACGAGCTATTATCACGAGATAGTTCCATATACTTGTACCATACTGTTGTTAAAATATAGGAATAACTGCATATGATTGGTTTGAAACAACTCTGCTTTTCGCATGGAAAAATTGAAATTTTAGGGAATTACTGTATCGAACTTAATTTCATAACTTTTATATTTTTCCCTTTGTATCGTTGAATCACAAATAAGTAGTAGTAGTATATTTTAGAGGTTCATTTTCAAAGCCAACTTCCAGTCGCTGTGATTAATGAGAATTTAATATTTTTAAGGTACTACTTTCAGAAACCTAACCCCTCTTGCTTCTTGTAATGACAAAAGGAAAAAAACGTATATATTCTTCGCACTGAAAACCACGTTAATTTCAAGTTGTAATAATTACGTGAGGAAGAATATAATAAAAGGACAGTATTATAAAACAAGTAATTTTGTTTTTGAATTTCGCACAAAGCTACATGAGGGCTATCTGCGCTAGCCGTTCTAATTTCGCAGTGTAAAACTAGAGGGAAAGCAATTAGTCATTATTACCCACTGCCAACTCTTGGGCTACTCTATTGCCAGCAAATTGCCAACATATAATGCCACCACTGCTGAAAGGGCGATCGTGTTTGGTGTGAAGGGGATTCAAATCCGCGACCCTCAAATTACGAGTCAAGAGCCCTAACTAGCCACCTGGCCACGCCGAGCCAAAAGAAGTAATAAATTCAGAATTTGAAATCCTGCATTATGTGCTTTTTAGGAGTATAGTTATTATGTATATCGTTTGAAATTGCGATCTACTTATAAATTATTTATGATTGACTTTGAGCTCCTTTTTGTTGAAAAATTTTACATGACACTTGTATAGTTACAGTACTTTAAAGTTATTATTAATCGTTCATAATTTATCTACCTAGTGGTGAACGAAAAGGTGTTTTGTATTTTAACTTTGTATTTTGGTGACTTTGTACAGCACAAGTTCCATGTCTTTTCCATTGTACAATTGTATATCCTGATCACTATTGAAACGATTAAAATAAATTAGAATGAAAAAGATAGAGAATTCGAAAACTGTTTATATCACTGCTTAGGACCTGCAAGAAGATATCTTTGTACTAAATATCGTGTTAGCAGTGTGTCTTGCACATAGTTCACGAAAACCCTAAATTGTGTTTTTCTAGCTGAAATATTGAGCAAAAGTTAAATCTTAAATTGTCTATATATATATATGTGTGTGTGTGTGTGTTTGTGTGTATCTGTTTGGAACCAATAAAAATATATTTTTGTACCAATTCCAATGGAATTTGACCGAAATACGGCAGAGTAATTGTTAAAAGCCCTAAAATTATTTTTTGTGGTAACTTGGCCCCATTAAAAATGGGAAAGTCCACCATTTTTGTTTATCAGTGCACAGAACCTGTAGTAAAGTATCTTTGTACTTAGTCCCAAGATGTGGGCGAGGAATTGACGAAATCCTTCAAAATTATTCTTTTGTGAGCCCAGCCCTCCTACAAATGGCGAAATCCAACATTGTTGTATGTCAGTGTGTTGGGCGCATGGATTTTTAATTTTGTATCAATTTTCATGTTGCTTGCTGGAAATGTGACCGTACAGGTACAAATAAAAAAATATGAAAAGGTGTCTGAGCGTATTTTACCAAGTTTTATAATCATACAAGTTTCAAGTCAGTCCACCAAGAAATAAAAGAATGGTGGCCTACTGGAAAGTATTTGGAAGAATAGGTAAATAAAGAATCGTACAAAAAGCAGTATGTCTCTCTGCGGAGACGTAATAATTTGTATGTTTAAGTAATTAAACTGACTCGCGTCAAACAAATCATAATCAAAAGGTATATATATATCTGAGAATAATGTGTGTTGAATGTTTACGTTATAATTTCTTGATATTTTAAATTTCGACATCTTCCTTTGAGGACATCCTGGTTTAGATGCACATTCCATACATGCTGTAGTAACTAGTAAACTAGTAGTTCCTGTTGCAGCGTTGTTAACTCAAGTAGGTGGTAGAACTTTGTACTGGCTGTGTTCGTCAAGTGAACATAAACTGATTGTACCGGTTACCTGAAGTTCAAGAAATAAGCACCGTGTAAGTTGTTGGAATTACCGTTTGTTATACAATATGAAGTAATATAGAGGATAATGTAACTAATAAATTTTAAATATTATATAGTGATCTTTAGCCGACGATTTTAAAAAATAACTTGGCAAACGGAAACTAACCCTAAACAGTTGAAGGTTATTCACTTCGCTTAGGTATGTTACATGTATCAGTAAAACAAAGATAACTGCTCTACAACTGAAGTAAACCCTATGATCTGTCACTAGTTCCGGTTCGGTGACGTCATAAACATCGACTGTAAGTGACGTCACAGTTAGAAGTCATAGTCAACAGGAGTGGGGGGAGGATAAGGCACGGTCGCCAGTGAACCGGTCCAAACGACCACTTTATCGACTGAGCCGGAACTAGATAATAGAAACTTGGGTAATACATGTTAGCGTCATGGTAAGGGCAAAGTATGTGACAGTAGAGACGAGGTAAACATCATACAACATGAGAATAACTAAGAGAGCGTTTGTTACTTGTGTGGAGAAATCAGACACGCAAGGTAATCCTACATTATATATGTTATAATGTATGTTTTATTCAGTCTTCAGGGCGTGTCTTTTGATCCTTTATTTTATATATTGTCAACGACTCTTACTGATTTACAACTATAGAAAGTATTGTCATTTGGTAAAGTACAAGTTTTGTATTAAATATTTTTGAGAAAATAATAATTTAACTTATTTTTTATTTATTTGTTGTAAATAGTGTAAGTGTCAAAGTAATTAAATATACACTGCATATTAATTGTCTTCAAGCGAATTAACATTTTTCTGCAGAAAGTGATTAAACATCTGTTCCACTTACTCGCCCATGCATTTCGTACATTTGTAATACAAGTTCTTTGTAGTAACTGTATAATATTTCAAAGAATTCCAAATATTGACGAGAAAGATATAAAGTATACATTTTTTCACCTTCATTGGAATATGTTTCAGTTGTTGAAAAAACGTTATTCTGGGTTACAAAGGTAAAAATAACTTTTTTTTTTAATATTGTATAGTTCACAGGTTAGGGAGGGCGAATTACATGAAAAATAACTTTTGAAAATAAAACGAGAAAAATATTTTATGTATATCATTTTTCTAGTTATTGTAGTGCAGTTAATATCACATACAGAAAAAGAAGCGTGTGTGTAACTTTTCCTCATTCAAACAAATATGGAAACCAGGTTTATTAGCAGCATATGTCATCAAATTTCAATGAAATTAAAAGAAAAGAATGACATTCTCTGTCGTATTCATCGAATATAAATAATATATATCTATAAATTTAACATTTTACGAGTTCATTTTAAATAACAATTCAAATTCCGTATAAGAAGGCTATCTGGTGTTTTAAAACTGAATTTTCGAAAAATGTTGGATATAATGTTTAGAGATCTTGATTATTGTGTATAGCTCTACAAATAAAATATGTAAAATATAACACTTTAAAACTGATCAGTTTAAGTAGTTAAAACTTGTTAGTCATCTAGTTTTGTTAAAATACAGAAGAAGATTACGACCTTTAGGAGGAGAATGGGAAACGTACCTAAAACCAATTACCTTCGTATGAATCTAGTAGAATCGTTTTGCTTGTTTTGTATATGTTGTAGCGGATGCGGCAGTGCAAGTGTGAACGATAGCTCTTGGTGGCGCTTCAGACTCAGGCTTTTAATAATCTGTATCACTCCATCGTTTTGTATATATGGGACAAATACATGCTCACAGTATAAACAGCTTTTTTTTTTTTACCAGTTTTCTAGCAAAATACATACTTTTATTTGTTCATAGAAAAGAGTGCGAATGTTAACATTTCATTTTCAATGATATGGTGTAAGAACTTGTATGGGTTGGGCGTGGCCTTTGGGCTGGTGTATCTCACTTTGAATCCAAGTGTCAACTTTTGCGTCCTGTTTCCTCAAAATCACGCTCCGCGCGTTGGGGCTGTGCTTGGATGCGTTCTAAGAATGAAGATAAAAATCACACTATTTGATTAGAGTAGTCCAAGATTTGCTGTTAAAAATGTTGACTAACTAACTGCATTCCCTCGATCTTGTGTATCAGTTCAAAAGTATGATGATGGCTAGCTAGCACGGATAGCTTGTACAAATATCGGGAAATAAGAAACACGTGATGTTAGGAAAATATGTCGGTTTAAAAAGTCAATGAAAGACAAAACAACCGTCGATATTCTTCTGACGAAGTCTTACAGTGGGATAATGATAAGTTTACGTAATTACAACTCTAAATTTCGAGATTGTATACCCGCGTAGACAAAGCAGATAGCCCAATATGGTTTTGCTCTAAAACAAAATCCTATCGAAAGTACTAGAAACGAAAAATGTTATCTACAGAACCGTATATGCTGTGTTTATATGTACAAAGTCAATAAAACTAATGAACTTGTTTCTCATTTTGTCAGACACTTTTACGTACTTTGATTCGAATTAATTTGGACGTTTGTTTACTCGATTCTTATCATACCGTTAAGTGGTTGGTATTACACTGTACACAACCAATTCTCGTTATTCTAACATCGCACGTAATTTGTTTTATTATTAAATAATTCATAGTTTTATTATAATTGTTTTGATCTTTGTCATATTTCTCATACCTCCTTTTTCTTGTATCATGTGGCCCGACTTGGCCAGGTGGTTAAGGCACTAGATTTGTAATCCGAAGGTCGCGGGTTCGAATCCCCGTCACAACAAACATGCTCGCCCATTCAGTCATGTGGGTGTTATTCGTTGATAAAAGAGTAGTCCAAGAGTTGGCGGTGGGTAGTGATGACTAGCTGCCTTCCCTCTAGTCTTACACTGCTGAATTAGGGACGGTTAGCATAGATAGCCCTCGTGTAGTTTTGCGCGAAATTCAAAAACAAACTAAACAAACAATCTTGCATCATACATGTATACTTTGTTCCTATCTTAGAAACATATGCTTCGTATACATATATTGTGCATCATCTTCAACGCACTTATCTTCTGTCTGTTACAATACAAATAACTATTTTTGTCCCCCGATTTAAACCACACACATCTATCTTTTACACCACAAATTCTCTCTTTCTTTTGTCTTTTATAAATAATACGTACAATCCTTGTTGTCCATTTTAACAAACATAGTATTTGTTCTTTTACCACAAGTGCAGAGTGTTCCGAAAGTCGCTGTGCATTTAAATATTTATTAACAGACATGTTTCAATATAGAATATAGGTGGTAAATATAAATGACAATTATAAACAATGTTGAAAGTGACCCCCGTTGGCATCAATGCAGGCCTGGATTCTTCTTATTTTGTTTCTAAACACTGCTATCAGTTGTGTAGTCCACATATAACACCCCCCTCCCTCATACCATACGCATATTTTGTTATATTTCTCTTTTCAAATCGTACATATTTAGTTGTGTTACTGTTTATTTGACGTCATCGGTACGTTTATAATAACAAAACTTGTGTTCTCTTTGTACCTCTTACACCTTGTTCTTCCTGTTAGCCGATAAATCATTCTTTGTATCATGCACTCCTTTAGTCGTATAGGGCTTTAAAAATCCCGTTCAGTGTTCTAGATATCAGTTATACTGTTTAGAAATAAAATTGCGTTTTTTGTTTGGTTTTATTTTTCTTTTCAAAATGTGTGTATACTTGCATAGTTCGTTTCATATAAGTTATCTGGTTGAATATTTTCGGTAGATGAGCATGGATTCAGTTAGAACTAGTTATACGATTTAGTTTATCCAAGTCAGATTTGTTAATTCTTTGAGAATCAAGCTTTTCTAAGAAGAAAAAAATTAGAGAGGATAAGAAAGAGTCGTGTGACAGTGTAATGCATAAATGTACATACTTTCTACGATGTAACTATAGTTTTGATAAGACGTCTTACGATTCTGTTAAGATGCAGATTGTGTGGCTTTAAATAAAATAATCTCCAACGTTTCATTGAATTACCTCCAGCTGTAACCTTTGGTTAATAGATTAATCTCTATTAATCACTGATAACTGTTATAGTTCCACCGTAAATAGGGTTGTAAGAATTTAATACAATTGCAGTCTTGAATTTTCGAAGATGATTGTGTTACAGTGCAGAGGCGTAGGAACCAGGGATGCTACATCATTTCCACATATTTTACTTATATAGCAACGGTAAATTATATTATTTTATTACTTTTCTCCGGGGACATGCACCCAGACCCCTCTAGATTCAGCTGCTTTTAGCAGTTCCCTATACTTTCAATCTCTCGTCAAATATGTGTCTAGCCAAGCACTTCCATTTAGCAACTCCTTCCTACACCACTGCAATAAATGAAAATCTTGAACAATAAATGTATCTGTATCACGCTATGGAATATCCGCGAAACGAATGACGTTTAAACGTATGTCGACAGTATACTAGTCGTAGAGACAGGTAAACAAGCGTCCCGTTGTCAGGCCGTGAATACAGGATGCCCTCGGGCCGACCAACCTGCCCTTGTCCCGGTTGGACCACCGCAGCCTGGCACCGTGAACCTGTACTCCAGGATGTTCGAGTTTGGCAGCAGTTGCTCAGGTGCTGGAGTCGCGAGAGGGCTGTTGAGTGTGCAAGTTGATGGATTGTTAGAAACGTGGGATTGTGCGCTGTGAAGTTATGTATAAGACATTTTAACCAATAGGGCATGTACACGTCCAAATAACATAATATTTTGCCATGACTTCTCAAGGTGAAGGTCAAAAAGCTACCATACAGTCTCGATCAGTCACCATTACTGACCACAAGAGCGATTCAAAACAGGTAGGCTGATGAGGGTGGAGCATAGTAGGTGGCGCTTCAGTTGTTAAATATATTTTGGTAGGCAAAATGAAAACTTCTTTTTGTTACAATAACAAACGACAGTTTCTTCATTCTCCATATAATTCATTTCAAATTTTATACATGTTATTATCAAATAACTAGCCAAGTAAAGTTAAACAAGTACCTGACTTTATACTGAAAGTAATGTGTAGATACATTTCATGTCACTGTCACATGGAGGTAGTAGTTTCTATTAGTACTTTTTCTAGAACTGATTTTTCTTTTCTTTTTTTTATTCACCAAAGTATGATGAGATTGATATTATTGTTGCATATTTCTCTGAAAATGTTTCTTTTTTCCTGAAGCTTTTCTTTTGTATTCATTGACCTGTACAAATAACATTGATTTCTTAATTCAGTTTTGTTTTCTTCTTAAAAAGTTGGAATTTTCTTATTGGTAATAAATTTTACTTCATTAAGATTTAAAAAGAAAATCAAAATGTCATGTTTTTAATGACTGCAAAAAATTCTTTCTGCCTCAGAAGATAATTGTTCTAGAAACTACTACAATGTGAACTTGGATGACTAATATTGTCCATGTTGACATGGTGGTAAAATTATGGACATGGTGTTATTATATAAAAATATAGTGTGCTTCAAGGCCAATTTTTTAAAAAAATTTTGTATGTATAATTCCTTACAAACAAAAGAGTGACTTGAAAAGGTAAAGAAGACATTTTTTGTGTCAAATAGGAGACTATAATTCATTTAGAAAGAGCTTCTAAGTGTTATTGTTATCAAATTAATTTACATTCAAGTGTTTTAAACTTAGAGAAAGTCAGAGCTAAATATTTACGGTATAAAAGGGAGTCTAAACTACATGTATTTTTCATAAATTACTTCATCAGTAAAATATTATATCTTTACAACTATTAGATTTATCTAGTTTTCTAAGGTAATCACCAAACAGTTTAGGCAGTTTATACCTCAAAATATGTTTTTTATCAGTCACTGCAGATCAGATGACTAAAGTTGATTGTGTAAGAATAAATGGTTGTGTACAAAAAACAGTTATTATTATAATATTGTGACCTGATATTAGTTTGCATATGTCTTTATAGGAATACATACTATCAGCTATTGCTGAAAGTTCCAGTCGTTGTGAGAAGAGATGTCAATATGCTGAAGATGTCTATCAAAAACTGCTTCATATAAAGGATCAGATTGAGATGAGATCTTGTTGTCAAGTGGCATTTCAAGAAGACAATATGGTGGTTGTCAGTGGACTTGAGAGCAGTGTCCAAAAGGCCATACAAGTTCTGGATTACAATGTCCAAGAAATTGTCCTGCAAAAGAGTAAAAATAAACATTCTGAGGAGTTAAAGGATATAGGGAAAAACCCTGAACTTAGTTGTTCTGGAATGAGTACTAAAACTCGCGTACTAGAATCTGAGGACTCCAGCTATGACTCTGACTATGAAAATGGTGAAAATGCCAGTCCGCGGGACGGACATGATGATGTTAGCCGGACAGTCTCTGATACATTGAAGGCAGAGTACGCAGAATATGTAACAACCTTTGAGGAACTCCAGTCCTTGATTGCACACCCAAACTATGCTAGCCGGGTGGAATTTGCACTGAAGTTGGGTTATACAGAACTTCAGGTTCAGACTGCACTACAGAAACTAGGACCACAAGCTGGTCAAAATGAACTTCTGGCTGAGCTCATCAGGCTTGGTGCCACATCTCGGGAAACAGAAGGAATATGTTCCTCTGATGATGTTACCAATCTCGGAAATGACACCATACATCAAAACAGTAGAAATGACAGTTCAAACCTGAGACATATCGTAATAGATGGAAGTAATCTTGCAATGAGGTAAGTTAATTTGAAACATTTATATGTATATTTTCATAAATATAACATCAGTAGCAATGCTACCTAATTAACAACATTCTTATGGTGTAGCTGTACATTTTGCTTAGAGCACTTGGTTTTATGAGAAACATCTTCATGACCTCACACATTCACAGATATGGTATGGAAAACAAAAAGAATAACTCAAAATTACTTATAAATTGTTACATATTTTTCATCAGTGGGTGTATTATACATAAAACAAAGATTTGGGTTTTGAGTTAAGAATAGTAGCTGAGGATATACATTAAGGAGAACAAAATTGTATAAGAATAATGTTAATCTTCCTCTTCCTCATTTTGTTTGTTATTAATTTCCTTATGATGTCATTAGATGCTATTTATCTGTCCTGTTCTGTGAAAGGTAATAATTGATTTATTTAGCTGAAAAAGTACTTGTTTTTAAATTTAAGGCCAAAAGTCGGTACAAAAATAGAAGCATGCTGTATTTCAAGGGGTTTTTTTTTCTCCTCTTTCTCTGGCAAAAAAGAACAAACTAAAACAAATAGCCCAAGTACATTTTTGAACAGTTACTATACCAAAAAGTGTGGTAATTGAGTCAGCTGTCTGTGGGTAATGGATGCTAACACAGAGACACACTCACAATAGATCATGTATATAAAATAAGCTATGCTTACTGGTAAGTTGTGTGATATTGGTATTGTTTTCACATAAATTTAATATTTGTTTGCTTTACATTATGTGCTAATTAATAATACTTCACTTACAATTTATGTTTGTATATAGATGTTTTGTATTCGAAACTTCACCTTGCATAATAAGTATTCTGATAAAATTGTTAAATGGATATATGTTTTAAACCTCATTTTTTTGCTTCTAAAAAAGATGCATTAATAAAATTATTATTGTTTGTAGTTCACAGTTTGGTTTTCTACACATTCCACCATAACATAAATTATGGTGCTGTTCAGTTCCTTACTATTCTCTTTTATCAGTTATTAAAAAGTTTTTAGCACTAGGAACTGTTATTCATGAGAGCCATAGCATCAGGCAATTCAACCTACACTGTATCACTCTCTGAAATGATGGTATACTACTTACCTCATGTGTTCCACATTATTACATGTCTATAATCTGTTTATTATGTACTTGTTAAAGATCTTGTTTTTTCAATACTTTTTAATCCCAATAGTAATGGCATTTGGCTTCAATGGGCTGTTACAATTAAAGGTATCTTGATATGCAATATACACTGTTTTAAAAAATGCCACATTGTTCTTTTTTATGTGGAGTTTTTCTACTTACACAAATTTATTTCATAATTTAAAGTGAATAGTATTAAATAATTAAACATTTTCCACTTCTACTTCAATAGTATCTTATTTAGAATATTTTAACAAATGATTCAGAATTTTAATAGGTAATTCTTGGTTTGTAGCATGTAAATTGTATGTTGGAGAAGTTGATGGTTGGTATTTGTTCACAACGGTATATATTAATTACTGTCCTTTCAATAATCAGCATATTGGAAAGGTTATTAATTATTTACTTCTTTATTAACATATCCCAATGCATCTGTGTGATTCTTTGTTTCCTGGCTTACTACATAAGATATACAACAAGATGCAAAAAAAAAGCCAGAAGGCTGTAAATTTATACAATATGTAATTGCACAGATTTCTTATCTATTTAAAACACATTTTTTATTGATATGTATTACCAGATTTTCTGGAAATAATAAAACAATTTATATTGTATGAAATTATTTTAACCTTTGTAACACTGAAGGCGATTTATATATTATTTATGTTCTTACCCATTATATAACTTTAGTGCTTTCCCAGTCTACATACTAGTAGAAATGGACGTTCAATTTGAGATGTGCATCATAAACTCATCATTTATAAACATGTGTAGCTTTTTTAAAACTTTGAGGGTTTTTGGTTCTGTCCACTTCTACTTTCTAACCAACTTGAATGTAGTTAGGATATAATTGTGTGCAAAATGTGATAGTTTTTGAAGTACTAAAAATTAAACTTCAAGAAGGATTAGGTAAAATTAGCATATTACGTTATTTACTAAATTGTACCTCCATCAAACTAAGTGTATGTTATTCAATAAACTAACTATCTCATTTTAGTTGATTCTCTAATTTCATTTAAGCTGGGTAATTTCAAAATTAAAATAAGCTTAAGCTTTGTGAGGATTTTTGGTATTTCATAGTTCACCATTCAGTCTTTTGTAACTTGTGCAATAAAATAATACACTTATTAGCTGGGATCCTTAATATGCCACTTAATATCATACTTGTAGTCTAAAACTAGCAGTGACTTAAAGTAGTTTCAGTTGCCACACTCTGCATTGGTGAACAGTCTGTCTTCAAGCTGGTTGGTATATCACAGCTCATCTAAGCTTTGGATAATGGTACCTTGAGAGTAACAGTTGGATGAATACATTATAGTACCTTTCAGTATTATCATAGGTATTCTTTACTAATAATTTGAATACTTTTTAAAAAGTCACATCATTAAATGTGTATGTTATCAGTTACATATACTTGTTTTAGTGTTAACTGTTATTAGGGGAACATACTATAATGAGCATATCTTACGAGACATATACGCAAGAAAACCTATTTTAGAATTTGACAGAATTCAAGATTAGGTGTTTTTGTTTAAAGAAACCTTTTTTTCTCCTTAAATATGTTTTATCAATTTCTTCTGTTTTTAAATTATTTCATCCTTCTAAGCTATGCATTCAACTTTAACGTGTTGATTTTTTTTTTTAAACAAAGCTTATTTAGTGCAACTTATCAATGTTGACATCATGAAATAAATCCAATTTCATATCATATATAACAAAATTATTATAAGATGTTTATTAAGTACTAGCAGTATCTCAAGATTAGTACCATACTGTAATCACCTTCAGTTTTTGTTCTTGCAAGCATCATTTTATGGTAATACCCTTGTTCTTTATGAACAGCGTGTAACTTGAAGAACAGAGTCTTTAAACTTGTCACTTCATTTTACTCAGCTGAATGTATTATTCATGCATGTGATACTAAAGAACAGATACTAAGAATAATACTTTGAATATTAGCTCATGAAATATCTCATAAATTATGTCTTTATTTCCTATGTAATTTTCTGGATAATTCTGTATAAATCATGATCTTACTTTTATAAAAAAGTAGTATAAGACCAAAATGTAGTAGTGCTTAATTAACTTATTTTATTGGAGAAATTCATTTATAAAGGTTTATTATATATTAGGGTAATTTAATTTGTGACTTCGATATAGTCAGTTTCTTTTATTTTTGTTCTAAATAATTTGAAATGTAATTTTACTTTCTACATGGTAAGTATAAAAATTATTAAACATTTCATATTTCTAGATTTACTTATTCTGTAATTGTTACTATAGTTATTATTTGATTAAATGTTTTACCATTGTAAATTGCCCAAAAAATTATTTGACATTTATTTGCATTGTTAAACAAATATAAATTGATTATAACTGCATCTGAAGATGAAAAGGTTGAGTAACAAAGTATCTGCAGATGAGTGAATTTAGCATATCAATTCAAGAAGAGTTTGCCTTGTTTCTTGGTGTAAATATTTGTTAACTGCCATATTAATAATAAAAATCAGGTTGTTGTTGTTGTTTTTATAAATACTGGCTGGAGTTCTGTTTGAGATGTAATATTTGTTAGGTTAATTTATTATTTCAAGTTTGCACATTTATAGGAAAATAATTTTTGGGGCTATTGAAGCTATTAAACCTAATTTTGGAAATTTAAATTTAAGATTTCCCCATTGTAATGAAGCTCATGTCAATTATTTAATTGCATTTATATTACAGTACTGGGTTTCTTTAGTAATGAGCTAAGTATGGCTAAGTAGTTAATGTGTTGGAATGTTAACCCAAAAACAAACCAATCAAATTTCTTACTTTCAAATACATCTTCTTCCAATGAAATAAGTACCAGTTTTTCAGTAAATATTTATTTATAAAAAGTGGTGTATCGACAAATTAACTTCCATCTTTTTCATCAATTTAAATTTTTGAAAAGTTTTTATTCTTCTTATGATACGTTTAGCAGTTTTTCGTTGAGGTAAGGGTATGGTCCCCAAGTGGGTTTGAGAGACATTTCATCTTATACGTTAGGAATTATTTACTGATAATATATTATAAATGATAAATTCTATAATTTTCAGTAGTACAAACTTGTATTGAGTGTGATTTTTCTGAAGACAATAATTAAACATTGGACAATTTATATATGTAATTATGTAGTTTTTGTACAAAACAATGTGGTAGGATAAATTGTTCTTTGGTACAATTAATGTTCCATCATCATATTTGTTTACTTTAATCCCAAATAACACTGTAGTCAGTTTTATGTTTCATTATATTACTCTTTAGAAAGAAAAAATGTTATTTGTAGGAGCTGTAGTGGGATTTGTAACTGTTACATGATCATGGTAATTAAGTAGCTTTTCTTGTGGTTCAAGACTAACCACAATAGACACTTGTTCATAAATTGATGTGGCTTTCACTGACAGTTTTTGACATTAATTCAAAATATATGCCTTCTATACACAGGGTGAAATGTATTCCATTATAGTGATTTTTTCTTTTGAGAGAGATAATAAAAATCCCATTTGCTACCATGCTCCAAGCAGAAAACAAACTACTTTCGAGGTTACAGTTTAGTCTTTACAGAAAGAGCAGATTTTAATATTTACGTTCTATATAAATACTGTTAAATTATATACAGGTGAAAGAGATCTATGTCATCACAAAGATTAAATTATCCAGTTATTCTCGCTCGTGTATTATCAATAGTATGGTACTTAGCATTATGAATCAAGTAATTCTGAGCACGTAGTTTCATAGCGAGATACTAATGGCTATATCAGTTACTACTGTTTACTAGTTATTTGTAATACAGTCTAAAGACGTGGATTTGGCCCTTTACTTGGCTATCTGTTTACTATATTCCAATTTTTAATTAGGAATGCAATAGAGCATTAATTAACTTTGATAATTCGATAATGTAAATGTTTAACAAGAATGGAATAGCTTAAGAAAACAATCTTCGGTAACAGAGTATACATGTATCTAAGAGTTTCTAAGTTCCGTATGAAGTGGGAAGTTCTTTAATTAATAGTAATTAAGCTGTATGTCGTATACTTTGTCGTGTGCGTGCTTGTCATAGCTTCACAGCGCTAAAAACCAACATTTTACAATTTAGGTTAGACCGTGAGCAGGATATATATATAGTCTTGACCTACATTGTGTTGTCTGTTGGTTCGTGTATTAACTTGCTTATTGGTTAGTGTTATTTTTTGCGAGCGTTTGCCCTAATGCATATTTTGCTTTGTGTTCGAATTAGTGCAACTGTATAGATATTGATATGTTGTATAAAAACAAGTCAAAGCGAGTAGTGATCGTTTCTGTCATAGTTTGCATTGTATAGTAGAATTCTTATCAATTGTTATGTAAGTTTCTGAATCATATAAACAAATCATGTGACTCACAACAGACTTCATTGGTCAGTTCTGATGTAGCTAGTCCCTGGGAGTGGCTAATTTTAAACACAACAAATCACAAATTATTAATTACAAGTAGACACTTGGAGCAGCTAAACAAACGAGTTATCCTGTTAGTAAATATTTCACAAATAGTTTGATTTTAGCGTTTTACACTTAAAGGTTTTCAGTACAGGTCAAGAATAATTTGTTGCTGGAGTCCCCCACAGAAGGAAGTATAAAATTGAATACAAAGTCTTGTTTCTGGAGTCCGTACAAAATGCAGTACAAAACGCAGTATTTAGAATCTGTGTACAAAGAACAGTTGTAGAACATATACAGAATGTCTTTTTATGGAAAACATATCCAGTGCAAAACGAAACACCTATTTCTATAATTCGTACAGATTGCAATAGAAAACAAAGTACTTCTATGCTCTGGAAGGACTTTATCATTTTAAAAGACACGTAATAGTTAGGTTTGTAAGGGCTATTTGACATTGTTTTGGATTTGATGGAATACTTTATTCATTCCGTATTAATTGTTCAGAAGAGTCTGACCAGTCAAATCTCAACTGTTGTGCTAGTTCTTGATTGTAATGATATATAGACGGTCAATCAACTTGAAGCTGTGAGGGTAGGAAAATTATTTCTCAGTTACATCTGGCTCCTTAGATTATATGTGAAAGAGCAAGCAACACGAAGTTTGTATTTTGTAGTAAGATCATCTGGAAACCTCTGAGTGAAACATTAGGCAGTGCAAACAAGTTTTAAGAATCAATATTTATCATCCATCAATACTGTCATTATATCTTGTTTGTTTAAAGTTATTGATCTTGGAATCATACAAACTCCTATTGATATATTTCACATATTCATAACTTATTTTAAGACAAGAATGTTGAGTTTTATGTCTTTTTGCTTTATATGAAAAGTTGAATTAAAGAAAAATTGGTTGCAGGATAATTTACTCTGACAGTATTATTTTGAAAACAAAACATTCACTTCTGACATAACAGCATCTTACCATAAAATTGTCATTATTGAATTATAAGTATTATTATTAATATATCGTACTAGAAACTTACTACTGTAGAATTCAGTTTCTCGGTTTGTTGAAAATCCTTGTGCTCTATGTAAGAAAGGTATTTGCTTCGTCAAATCACACACCCTATGAAATTATCAAGTTATTTTACTTATCAAAACGTAAGTGTTTAATGGTTAAAAACTTGTAGCTAACAAACAGATTTAACATACGAACCATAAGGAGCGCTGGTCATTTAAAGTTTTTGTTGTTTTTTCACATTAGTTTTTTGTCTGTATCGTTTATCATTCTGTTTGAAGTTCTTCACTTTACGATTTCAAACAAAATTTAATAACCCATCAGTAACTGTAGAGTTAGTAAAAAATATAATACCCAAAAAAATATTAAATGATGTTCTAACTTCGTTGAAACGTATCAAGGTAACCGTAGGCCGCAGAAGGTCGTCTACACTACCTGACAGACACGGATGTAGAGAAGGATTTGGCCAACAAAGCAACCCTCGTGTGCGAAGCCCATCAGTAAGCGTTCATCGTGACAATGATATTTTTCGTACGTGACATGTAGTTTCCTCACCCAGATTTACTCTCAAATGCAGAATGGGCCATTGGATATGAAAGAAAAAGTTTCGTCTAGTGGGTGCATAATAAGGAAACTAAATGTTTCAGACAGTGTAAACTGTATTATTGATTGTACAAAAATGAAGTCGTGTGCATGTTTACATAAAGATAAAGGGGAGTAAGTGTTGCTGATTTTTTCCTGTGTTTTTTATCAGTTCGTGAACTAAAGTCAAGCGCCATCTCTTGGATAACACGCAAACATGTTTATGGTGATATTCTAATATTATAATATTTTTGCTCGTTATTAATAAATAGAGGTAAAATTAAGTCATTTTTGTTAAAAGCTGTCCTCATGTTCATACAAATTTTACCAAATAATTTTGTACTAAGAAACATTGAAGCAAAATTATGTTATCCCGTTTTACTGTCAGACTTATGTAATTGGGGAGTAAACAATGTGTGCTTCAAAATAAATATCAGTATTTTTGTTAGTTATAACGTTTAAAATATATATGACTGGATCAAAAAGAGCATTCATATTGGATTGTTTGACTTTTTTGTATGAAACTTAATAGCTGCGATGCTCTATGTGGGTTCAATGTTAACAAATATGGTATCAGTTTTGTTTTTCTTATTAAAGTTGAAGAAAGATTATAATTGTTTGATTTAAAACTGTATAACTGTTTTGTTTGAAGTAAACTTCGCAGAAAGAGTAGGATAAGGGAAGATGTTCTATATGACTGTGGTTGGTTACTGAAATCTAACTTGTGTCTGCTTTTTGTTTTATTTTTTATTTTAATGCTACATGAGATTTACGTGCAGCCAGGTGGTGAAGTAAGTGTTTTATATGTTGCAAGACATCTGGATGACGTTACAGTACTTGAAATAGTATACAGAAAATTTGCATATATTTTGTAGACACCTATATTTGAGAAGAAATTGAAATTATTGTCTAAAAATTGTCAGGTTAAAGGAAGAAAACATCATGAAACTTATTCGTTACGCCCCCCAGTGGCTCAGCGGTATGTCTGCGGACTTACACGCTAAAATCCGGGTTTCGATATCCGTGGTGGGCAGAGCACAGATAGCCCATTGTATAGCTTTGTGCTTAATTCAAAACAACTTATTCGTTACATTCGCTTAGCAGGCTGGACGTTTTTAGTTTTAATTTCAAGTTATGCATCGGAGTTGAGAAACTTTTCCTGTGATATTTACAAATGAATGCTTAACTTTTCTTTTTTCACATAATTATTTACAGAATAGAAACTAAAAGTATTTCCAATTAGATTTTAATTCGATTTCAATCAAATAACTTCGCTATCGAAGATAAGGGTATCTGTAGTTTTCAGTACGAGCAATTCCTGACTAAACTACAACCTGTATACGTTTATATTTATCATGTATGCACGAAATCAAATCATTCGTACGTTTCTGCCTGAAGCGGCGCGTGGATCGTGGGCAGGACACACGAACATCATTCGTGACTTCAAAGGGCCCTGGCCTGCAAGTTTGAGTTTTTTTTCTTCGTTGTTTAACGTTAATAGCGATGGAGTTACAATAGAGTCGCTTTTGAGGACCTCACTGTATTTGTACGGGACAAAGAGCAAGCGTCCTCTTTTTGTGTTTCGAAAACGTGCTAGTAAACATGGTGAAAAAAAAATGAAGCAGTTGTATGTGTTACAACGTAACTTTTTGTTATGGTCATTTTGTAATAAAACATTTTCAAATCACCACTTATCTACAGTGAAGCTACTCTGGCTGTAACTTTGTCCTGTCAAGTAATTTTTTTACACGTTGTAATAAATATATTCACGTTTATTTATTTGTTGTTGAGCATAGTTGCACAGTTGGCTATTTGTTCTTTACTTAATAAAATGCACTTCACTATGGCCCCAGATATTTCCTACTCTTTAGAAAAAGGAGTATGACTCAACTGATGAATGAATGTGTTGTATTTAAAATATCATTTGTACTGTGTAAACATAAATTATTCATACAGAGGTTTTACTGCTGATTATTTTGTTTTAAGCTAATCTTGTTAATATCAATACAACAGTAATCAACTTATGGGAAGTTAGCATAATTATTTCAATCTGAGTAATACCTGCCTATGTTGCTACCATCTACACATTTGAAAGTTTACATGCATGAAAGTTTTTCCTTCCTGCATGTATAATTCTTATACATGTTTCTCAAGAAACAGTTTTCTAACATGTGTCTGAAATTGGAGCCATTGACATGAACTTTGATGACAGCTGTTTGGCTATTTGCAATTTTTCAACCTTTGCTGTCTGGTAAAGTTAAAACAAGGCTAGAGCAAATGAACTGCATCCTTACCACAGTTTGATAGTTTATCCTTTGAACATGAAACTATAGGGCATTAATTGCTGGATGCACTGTCTTTGGTGATTTTCATTTGCAGAATAGTATCATACATGCTTTGTGGTAACTGCCTTCTTGTACATTGTACACCTTTCTCAACCCTTTGCACAGGGGATGAACAATATTGAAAAACTTTTTAGACAGCCCTCTTGCTGTACTCTGCAATGTGGTGAGCAGTACTTTAACCTAGTGTTGCATGGAAAGAAAACAGGTTTCCAAGATAGATTTAGTGAAGGAAAACTTCTGTTGGATTTCATGTATTGAAATGTACTTTGGATTGTTTTTTATATAAGTATAAAAATGTTTAAGAAAAAACTCAAGGTCTTCAGTGTCATTTGTAGGACAACATTTCATTACACTTAAAAGGCAGGACTAGTTTGGCTTTGTGGTATGCCTGTAGCAGGTGTATGTCTACAGTGGCATTTGTTGTCTTCCTTTTTGAATCTCCCACCAAAGATTAGTGCTTTATTTGGAGAAATGTATGCAAGAAGTTGGTTAAATAAGAAGAATGCTGGTTCTGTTTTGTTTTCGAGTTGGGCTAGTACATTTGACCAGTTGTTTGATATTGTAAAAGATCCATCTTCTATCACTTTTCTTCCTGGTACCGATCAAAGGTGATGTTAGTCATGTCAAAATTTCTTTCAGCATGACGTACAAGTGTGACAAACACATGGTCTCATTTCATTGAATGTTGTGATTTCTTGAGTTTTCCTATTTGTTACTACTAGAGATTAGACATTTATCACTGGACAAGAAGTTTCATCAAATATTACTTCTGATATACAGGGGGAATGTTCTGTCATCACATCTACTAGGAAAGACTTGGTGCCATTTTTCAGACTGATATTTATATATGCAAGAGCAACTTGCACAGACATCAGTTAATGTTATATTTTGTACAGATCTACTGTCTTACCTGCTTAGTATGAGGTGATGAGACACTACAGAGTATTTTTTTCTGCCTTTATAAAGATATATTGCTTTTGTTTTCTTTGTCTTCATCACAGAAATAGAAAAATGTTGATGCCTTTGTTTTGTGTAGGTATCTCTGAACTTGATCTTCACATAACCTTCAGTAGGAACAGTGGGTGTTTCCCTCACAAGCTGTAACTTGTCCAGCTTCATGGTATTTAAAAAAAAATTATCAGATGTCATTAATAGCCAAATTCTTTGTAGCAATATGTAGAGAATATCACAGGATATGCTTGAGGAAAACATCTTAAGTCACTGAAGAATTGGCAAAACTTCATTTTCATCATCATTGTCCCATTTTATCCCAGCTAGATTGGATTTATTTACTGATTATGTCAAATCATAAACAATTTGTGGTTTAAGATTCCATAGCTTTTGGCTCACTGTGGTTTTATTTTGTATTGCAGCATCAAATAGCACACATTTTTATTTCTGGAAAATGATAATAAGAACAAAGAAGAACAGATATCTTTAGACTGATTGATGTTTTCATTGTAGATCTGAGAAAGAATTGACAATAATACTTATTTGATAAACTTATAGGTATTAAATGTATAACAATGATCACAAATATTCATTTTATGTAAAACAAATTGGTAATATATATTGTGAAAGCAAACCATAAACTAATCCTTCTGTGTTGTTAAAATTTCTCATTCTTTTTGTTCACCCTTTCATGATTATGGTAGACACACTGTGATCTGTTCATTATGATTGTAGGTAACAGATAAATGGAATTAGACACCAGGACCAAGGTTATATCATTGTTAGCTTACAATTTACACTAATTGAGCTTTATTAGCAAATATTTGGTTCAACATGTTCAAATGCTTTAAAAATATGTTGCTAACATTTCATATATAATATTTCTAATATTTAAACAGTAAGATATACAAGGTGGCCCATAAGTTCCTACCCACCCATATATCTTATGTATCCAGTGTATCTGTGTGCTGTCCCTCATTCTCGCTGCATAATATTATGTGACAACATGTTCTGCGAGACATTTTCCTCATCATAGCAGGGGTTATTGATCCAAATGTCATGGTAACAGCTGCCTTCAACTTATCATTATTATTATTGAATATAACATAATAACATATAGATGGATAAGGACTTACGAGCCACCCTGTGTGTGTGTGCGTGCGTGCGTATAGAAAATTATCCTACTTTTAATTTAACTCTCCACACGTCTGTTAACTTGAGCTGATTTTGTTAATTAGATAAATTATAAAAGAGTAATAACTCTCAATAAATGCAAGTTCTTTTTGTATTCTATTTGTTACCTGGGTCTATAAAAATAATTGCAAAATTAGTGGGAGATTAATGGAATTTGCAAATTGATTAATCTTTGGGCTTGCTAAACATTTACTTTCAATTAATGAATCATTCTTTTATGAGATCTATGAAAAACAAAACTTGTAATGCTCAAAACTGGCATTTAATACCCATTGGGGGCAGAGCACAAACTCCCCATTTTTTAGCTATATATTTAAAAGCAAATAAAGTTTATAGCAATATTTCAGTTACTTGGACAGTTATAATAATCAAAAAAAATTAAATTAATTGGAAACCCTAATTCTTATTAGGTGATTATTTTTGTGACTTGACATTAATTGATTAAACTAAAATGTGAATTAATAAAAGAAAATAATGAAAAAAATCCTAATATATCTCAATCATCATATAGTTATAATAATCACAAATAGTAACAATTGGATACACTAGTTGATTATTTTGTAACATTAATAGATTTAATCTTTTCTTTTTTGATTAATTGATTACTTAAGTTAATTGCTTGGTAATATATAACAGAATGCACCTTGGATCATTACTCTATTGTGTTTTCATAAAATTTTATCAGAGCTTGTATAACAAACTGAGATTATAAATTAGAATGTATTAACATTATTAATTTTTTAGAGATTGTTACAGTTACATTACAAATTTTACTCAATGAAAACAAGAAATTTCTTCATTAAATTTCAGTTGTGCCAAAGTATATATACAGTAGGACATATTAAAAATGTTGCAAGTTAAATATTCAGTTTTAATTTAGGGGATTATAGATGGAGTTAATAAAAAATGGTGAGGTATTCATCTAGAAATTTAATGAAGCATATAGAAATAAGGGTACATTAGAGGTACAAGAATCAGTTTATAGTTAAAGAGTATTGATTTAGTTTTGTGGATTAGTGAGAGCTAGTTAAATATCAGAGTAATTATTTATCACATCAATTTTGCTATTCAGTTGTTTGGTGAATTAGCATTGCCTATTAATCAGTTAGCTTTGTCAGCAAAGAAGTTTTTTAAGCTAGATATATGTTTTATAGTTTATATTGAAATATACTTGAATTTATTGTGGATTTTATATTGAAAAGTTTTTTTATGAAACTGGGCCTTAAAAATGAACATGACTCTAACAAACATAACTGAAGAAATAAATTAATTGGTCATCATTACGTGGACTGGACTAGGCATTACTTTAACAATTAATTCCAAAGAACCAGCAATACAACACACTATAATAGTAAAATTAAACATATTCTGATCGTTCATTGATACAAAAAAATATATGGTAAAGATAACCTTCTCCTTGGAAGGGGAAATAAAAATATTCTGGAATGGAGGAAAGATGATTAGTATTTTTATAGCAAGAAAAGTATAAGTGAAGTAAATTGCTCACATTTTTATCTTATATAACAGATTATGCAAAAAAACTGTATATTTCTTTGTTTGTAGTCATGGAAACAAAGAATGTTTTTCATGTCGTGGTATTCAGTTGGCTGTGGACTGGTTCAGAATGAGGGGCCATAATGAAATTACTGTATTTGTACCCATGTGGAGGAAAGAGACATCTCGTCCAGATGCTCCTATCAAAGGTATGCCTATGTTAAAATTTTCCTTACTGGTCTATTGAAAATGTGTATAATATTATTATAAATTAAGTTTTCTTTCAAGAATTTTATCATTTAAAATACCATTTGTAGCTGATTTTTTGTACATTCTGTATAACTGTTGTTCAAAACATAGCTTTACTATTGTTTTTATTTTTTTATTATTTTTAAACAGTAAAAATACTTACAATAAAAACATCTTCTAATCCTTGATTCCTTTACTAAAATTCCATGAATTATGTCAGATCTTCATTTTTATTGGCTACTATAAGTAGAAATGATGAAAAAGTCTCAAGAAAAAACAACCTCTCATTATATTAATTTTATGAAATGTTCAAGTGTTGAACTAAAATGATTCAGAGCAGAAATTAAAATCTTTTGACAGTTTCTAATACATTTATCTGAAATATAGTGAATAAAATTGCCTGTAATAAACTTGTCTAGGCTTAAAATAATAAAAATATTTTAAGATTTTTTTGTTGTATAATACATGGAGGTAGCTAATAAATTAGTCTTGAGGTACATTAGTGAAAGCCATACATTTTGACATTTTTTGTTATATGCTATTTGTCATGTTGAGGTAAGTATGAAGTCAGTCTCATCTGTGCATAAAATATTTAAATGTCTGTCATGCTCTGTTTCACTGAATGGTTACTTCTGAAAAAAAAGTTATATATCAAAATGTTTATTTTAAGGACTACCTTACAGGAAAGTGGAAAATATTTATCTTTTTAATTTTTTTTAATTTCTTATATCAACATTTATCTTCAGTCTTCATGCATGTAGAAAGGTAAGTCTGAAAAACATATAAAGAAAAACAATGTTTTTTAATTGTGGAATGGAATTTCATGAGAAAAATATTGGGTAAACTTGGTGAAATATGAATAAAATAAAAAAGTTTTACTACATACAGTGTATTGCTTTTTTCAGCTACAAGTGAAAATAGTACAAAATTTTTCCTTTAAAAAAATAAAATTTATCTTTTATACTGGTGGTTATCAAACTTTTTTGCTTGTGAACCACCTGCATTTTTTATTATTTATTTTGGTTGTCCACAGTGCTGCTTCTTCCTTTCTGTAATCATGTCACCTTTCCATGAATCAGCTTAAGTGAGTGTGCAAACTACAGATTCAGAACTGCTGTTCTATACTCTTATAAATCAGAATAAGCAAACACCTTTTCTGTTATGTACTGCTTTGAAAGAGGATTTTTCTTGTACCCATAATTTGGGTGAATATTCATCAAAACCAATAAAGCTAAATGACATTGGGTCACCTTAGAGATAAGCACCTTATATTTTTCATTATTTTAATGAGATATTAGTGTAGAAATATTTCAGAAAAAAAAAAGCACAGATATGTTGCAAATTGTAAATAATCTAATTTAAATAGTTTTGTTGGTTATATATTAACTTTTGAAGTGTATCTAAGGACCAAACAAATACTACCTGAGTTCAGTGAATAAGAGAGTTCTCATCTGTTTTAGGTTTATTCAACTTTACTAAAAAAGAGGACTCTTTAACATAAAGATGTAGAAGTTTCAACGACTTGTGTGTTTCTTGGTATTTACCTTTACTTTAGATTAATGATGAAATAGTAAACCTTTTTTTGTATTTTCATTGTAGATCAAGAAATATTATTTCAGTTGGAGAAAGAAAGACTACTAGTATTTACTCCCTCAAGGCAAGTCAAAGGACGGAGAATTGTCCCTTATGATGACCGTTATATTCTGAAGCTTGCAGCTGAAACTGATGGAATTGTTGTGTCCAATGATAACTACAGGGATCTTGTAAATGAAAATCCAGAATATAAAAAAGTTGTAGAGGAACGGCTGTTGATGTACTCCTTTGTAAATGACAGGTATGTAATTACTGGATTATTATTTGAACATAAGTTTAATGATAAAGGATTAGTGTTACTTAGGGGATTTGATCTGCTTTCAAAATAGTATTTAGAGCTAAGTCTCCACTATTTTCAGAAAGTACAGCCTATGTTAATGTTAAGTCATGAACAAAATTGCTTTCTACACTTCAATTTAAGGTAAGATATTTCACTTAAGTTTCCACCAAGAAAAAGTTAGTTTAAAATGTTATGTAGTTAGATGCTGCACTCAACATCTTTATTTGTAGTTGTGCTAACATGAGATGAAGAGCAACTGGATTGAAAATTGTTGTAATGTATAATTCACAAAAACATTTAAGGTGTCAGTATGTTTTAAAGACTCGCTATAGTTTCAACCAACTATTCTAATTTTCTGTATAATGCATATTGTACAAAAGTTACTGAACGTTGTATATGATACCATATCATATAGAGTGGAAAGGTTTGTTAGTTTCAAAGCATGTCCAGAATAATTTGGTGTTATGTATAACAAGTGAAAAATATTTATTGTTCTTCTTTCATGTACCCTTTAGAAGCAACCAGTAAGATTATGTAAACAGGAGAAAAAATAACAAATCTTAATTAGCTACATCGAATATGGTGTCATGATTTTTAACAATAATTTTAGTACTTTTGACATTTCTATCCAAGAATATATATAGTACTGTATAATGTTAATAATATAATTTGTGTCTAAAATTAATATTTAAAGGATATTTATTATAAATTTCAAATATGTTTTCTTATTATGCATGTTTTGATAAACAGAAGCATTGTAAGTTATATGATGATCTTTCCAGTGTAAGATTTCATTGTGAAATTTGAGTGTAAAAATAATAGGTAACCTGCCCATTAGAGAAACAATTTGTGTTTTAAACATTATTTGATGTTTCTGTCACAGTTCCTCTTCCACTGTTCTGTTTGGTATTAAAACATTACAGTATTTTCTCAAGGTGAATAGTGAGCAAATATTATGGAGATTAAAATATAGAAATGTTTTCACTGCAATACTCAACTCTTTACTTAACATGAAAATTATCTTACTTTACAGTGAAGTTAATTTACCTGTATTTCTCCTGAGGGAAAAATATTGCTTCTTAATAAATAAAGAACTTCATCTGAATAAATTTAGGACAGTTTATCAGTGATGTCAAGAAACCCACTTGTTGAAAAATTTATATGCAAAAACGGCTCATTTGGGTTGAGAAAATATTTTACATAGAAGGTCAAAACGTTGTTTGCTCTTCTATGTAAAATATTTTCTCAACCCAAACGAGCCATTTTTGCATATAAATAGGACAGTTTATATTTTAAAATAGAAGATGCAACTCTGCCAGTCTGTTTAAGCTATTAAATAAGATGACATAACTCTCTACATCAAAGCACTTGAGGGTTAAGTTACTAATGTCATTAAATACAAAAGTGTTCAATTCTGTAGGTTCCAGGATACTGGTATTTATGAAACCAGCATTGATTTTTCAAATATAATTAATTTGGAATTGTATCAAAATGTAATTTGGATGAGTTTAAGTTGTTGGTAAATCTTGTTTTAAAATGTTTTATACTTTAATCATGTAGTTTGAGAAATAATAGAATTTTTTATATGATAAATGTCTCACTCTTCCTGTTTAATTTAAGAACAATTTATACAAGGTGTATTCAACCTCTGTAAGTAGATGTACATAATATACAGTACAGTTACATATGTATTTTATTTCTGTATTGCAGTACACAAACCACTGCATTTTTGTACTGGCCACATAACAAAATAAGGAGAACTAACTTACTTATATAAGTTTTCAGAGAAGCAAACAAACTTGCAAGGTATGTCACTAGCCTTACACACACCTTTTCATTGAACCAGACAAGCATATAAGATATTCAGTGCACATCCCTTTCCTTGAAATATTTCTCTGATATTACCGCCCACCATTCCATCCGACCTCCACCTGAGAGAATGTGGCCTTTCTTTACCGCAACATCAGTGAGCTAGGTGTGTTAAATAACCGGCCCTCCGTATGTACCTCCCTGTTGAGATGTATCTCGAGCCTTACCGGCTACGTGGGTCAGGGACGTCTCCGTCATGCCCGCAGCGGATGCCCACGCGTCACGTCAATTTTAGTCAAGGCCAAGAAGAAACTAATCAGAATTTCGCGTGTTATTCGTCGGATGTGGAAAACTGATTTTGTATCATCATTTTTGTGACAGATTGGGAGTGTTGATGATACACGTGTTGTCACAGTTATCCCTACCAGGCAAGTTCTTAAGAAATCAACAAGTAACCAACTTTGTATAGCCCAATGCTATTTGAATAAGGAATGTAAAGTTTACAGATCTGCTGCGTCAGTAATGTAGTAATTCACATTTCACACTACAACAACAAAAAAGAAAAAATCACGATGTTCTTTCTGGAAGCTTTAGAATTTTTTAAGTTTAATTAACGACTTTAAAAATACTTGTACACCAACAAAGTGAAGTTACCCTATAAAGTAATGTTATATCGTATGTTCTTCATTGTAAATTGAAAAACATTTTGTAGGTTACTTGAGAAAAGTAATTCATCTGATTCAATTATATTTTGTTTGAGTAATTAATTTAACAACAACAACACGGAATATAATTTTAAAGCAGCAGCTTTTTCTTTTATCAAAAGAAAACTTAAATAATCATAGTCCAAAATATAAAATTGTGGAAAAATTACTTAAAAACAGACGACTCTTAACGTTAATTATTTTGTTGGATTTTGAACGGAAGAGATTTAATAACGTTTTTACATCATAGAATTGAAGTTACTGAAAATTTGCATTTTTTTCTCAAAGATGATGGAGTGTTTAAAAAGCTTCATATTTGTAATTGTTTTCAGAATTTAAAAAGTGTGTTGATAGCAGGTATATTTTGTAAACTTACGGAAACCGTTGTGTAGCTTTGTGCTTAATTCCAAACAAAACAAAAACAGTTTTCCTGCAAACCAAGAAGTGCGTTGACAAATGAGCTTATTTAAAGAATCGCATAAAATGTTTTTAACGAGACTTGTGCTTAAAGTTAAGTGCGCGAATGAGTATGGAACTTGAATGGCCCAGCATAGCCAGGTGGTTAAGGCACTCGACTCGTAGTCTGAGGGTCGCTAGTTTGAATCCGTGTCACACCAAGCATGCTTGCTTTTTCAGCCATGAGGACGTTATAATATGACAGTCAATCCCACTATTCGTTGGTAAAAGAGTAGCCCAAGAGTTGGCCGTGGGTGGTGATGACTAGCTGCCTTCTCTTCAGTCTTACACTACTAAATTAGGGACGGTTATCGCAGGTATACCCTGTGTAGCTTTGCGCGAAATTCAAAAACAAACAAACAGAATGTAACTTCAACTCGAGCTTGCAATGCTTGTTTATAAAATAGCCAGATACTTTTATATAACAGTTATCTATGAAATGTAATTAGAATATTTAAGTATGGCAGTTAAATAGATACATTCTCAGTGGTTCTTGGAGTTTTTATATATAACTACAAAAAGTGTTAAAAAAGTATGTCCTAATCTGGCAAAGTAAACAACTCCAAATGAGTTTTCAGTATGATACCTTTGGCCAGGAACAAGCGTTATTCTCTGTTATTTACGTGCTTACTGGTTTTAAAATAATTTAAAACAGCTTTGGCTGTTCCATACATGAAAAGTCTTGGGATACTTTTAAAAATAAATATTTCGTAGTTGATGTTTTTTATGATGATCTGTGCTAGCCGTCCCTAATTTAGCAATGTAAGACTAGAAAGAAAAGCAGCTAGTCATCACCACCCACCACCAACCCTTGGGCCATTCTTACCAACGAATAGTGGGATTGACCGTAAACTATAACGCCCCCACGGCTGAAAGGGCGAGCATGTTTGGCGCAACGGGGATGCGAACCCGCGACCCTCAAATTACGAGTCGCACGCTTTAACACGCGTGGCCATGTCAGGCCATTTCGTATTTGAAGAAAATATATTGTTTCACTAACAATAGCAAATGGATAAAATTAAAAACTATGTATGTACATATGGTTTGTGTATTTACAATTTGTGCCACCAACATTAAAGGTCTGATACTAAGTAAAGGAAAAACTTGTTGTGTTTGTCAGAGGAACTTGCAAATCCTCTAGGGTGAAGTCATGAGAAGCGCCATCTGAGGTTGCCCTCACCGCCATAAACAGATCAGTCTGTAGCTGACTGGGATGGGCAGGGGTAAGGGTTAGTGAAGGAGCGTCACGCGCTAACTAAGGTCGTGGGAATCCCGCAGCAAGTTACCCGTGTAACGTGACGCGGCTGCACGATTTGCCGCTGTTAAGGCCCCAAGTCATGCTTGGACGTAGGAGAGGCTTTGTTACGGCGTTACTTTTGTTTCTGTTTAAACGCATTTATTCTTCTAAACATTTTTGGCAGAAAATTATTTTTTTTATAACACGTTTTCTAATTTGCATATATGCACTTATATTAACATGTTTTGGTTGTTCAGAGCTTTCAGATTATTTTTTGAACATTTTAGATGTTTAGATTTTGTTCGAAAGCTTAATATTTCATTTTATTTTTTGTGAAAATTCAATTTTTTAGTACTTTGAAAATTTTCACCGTTTGTTTCTAGCCATTCAAACAACTTCAAGAATTTTTGGCGTAAGAATACCTTTTACAGCCAAGAAATATGATATTCGGGTTTGTAACATCATTACATTCGTTAAAACTTTATCGTCTCCAGAGGCCACTAACGAAATGGCATTCTAATATTGATGAGTATAGAAGTACAAACGTTTCTTTCGTTTTTTGAATGTGAATTAAAATATGTTACTGGAACTAAGTTAAGCAAAATTTGTTTTTAAGTTCATAGAAGTTAAATTATTCTGTTTATTCTTGTAATGATTAACCTCATATATGCCTGAAAAGTGCACTTGGCTCTGCATTAGATATATATACACTTGTCAAGTTAACAGGTTAAAAACATAGTATCAAAAAACATGATACTATGATTCGTAGTGAGGAAATTATTAGATTGTGTGTTAAGTTCATTATATAATGTTCGAAACGTAAGAGAAACCATCCTGAATTGTAAATGGATTAATCTCATGTGAGGTCAGATTAGGTATTACATTCCTCAATTCAGAAGTAAAGCTGTGTTTCAGGCAGTGATAGGCCAGGAAAGTGGCTTTGTTCCTCATTTTCTTTTATTTATACATATCCTTGTACAAAAGTTGTGTTGTTAACATGTTTGTCACATGCTTGTCATATAGTGTTACATATCATGCTATTATTGTACTAAGTAACCTTAAAATGTTTTTTGTTGTATTACTTTACTATGTATTTGATTATAAAGTATGTTACTTTATTTCCAGTCATCTTTTCTGCAGCTTAGCAAATTTGAACCAATGGTGCATTTTCCAAATTCACTGTATTTATAACTTGTTTTTAAGAAGACATTATACAAGTTTTTATTTGTTCTTGTCTAAAATCTTCCATTGTCTAGGTTCATGCCTCCAGATGATCCATTGGGTCGGCATGGACCATCTCTGGAAAATTTCATTCGGAAGCTACCAAAGGCTCCAGACACACTTCCTCCACCCTGTCCATATGGAAAAAAATGTACTTATGGTAATAAATGTAAGTACTACCACCCTGAAAGAGGTAACCAACCGCAGAAATCTGTCACAGAGCGTCTGGCAGAGCATGCAAAGCAGCAACTACAGGAAGTTAAAGCTCGTGGGCTTAAAAGTCGAGACTCTTCTCCAGGTGGGTGCTCATTCAGTACAGTCTTAACTGTTGACTTTGAATTAGTTTGGATATCTGAACTTTGCTCCAAAGCTATGTAAGTTTAAAACTAAGGTTTTGTCTCTTTCTTTCTCCTTTTTTCAACTTGTTTGTAAATTATGGTTTGGTAAGTAATTTCAATCAAACTACAAAATAAATAAGGAGAAATAAAAATCAGCAATTTAGTTTTTAAAACTCAGGTGTACTATTGTAATATGAAATTATATTTCGCAATCACTTATAAACAATAATAGAATTGTGAGCCAACTGAGTATATACCCTCCAGTATCTAATATGTTGCTAAATTTACTAGGTTAGAAGTAAGTGGACAACTGCATTACTTGTTCTTTATTATATCATTTAGCAAGGATAAAGCATTCCTTATATTTTTCTTATCTATACTTTTAATCCAGTAGTTATTACTTTTATCTTTTTTGTAAGCTGCTACTAAATAGGTTTTAACTTCATTTGTTGTCTTTCAGGAGGACTGTTATACAATATTCTACTTTATATAAAAAGTGAAACAGGCATTATTGAGTTATTCTATTACTACTTTGTATTTTTATTTTCTTTTTCACTTACATCTGCGAGGATAATTATTGTTACAAAATAAATCCAAAAATGCTTTCAAAATGTAAATAATATTTTAGTCTACAAACTAGTCATTCATCTCAATTCAGTATTTAGTTGCTTGGGGTCATATTTTGAACTTTTTTACAACAAAAACCAATTAAGCAGCAACACTAGCAACACGAGTTTTCCATTGTCTATTATTATTCATAGTAATGTCTGTAATACACTTATAAAGATTTTGAATAGGCAGTATGAGTAAAAACAGCTAACTTTCTCCTCAGTAAACTTAATATTAACACAGAAAAATGCATGTTTAATTGACCTTTAGTCATAGAATAAAGAAACAATATCTTTTTTGTTCTGAGTGTAGTGATTTTAAGATCTGTGCATGTTTACTTAGAAACTGTTTGATACTACTACTTTAGTATGAGTCAGTGCCTTACAATATATCCTGTAACTCTGAGATTTCTTAAAAGATCGTATCTTGTACACAAAGAATGATGGTTTTATAATTATTATTTTGTTGTAGCCACTTGCATTCAAACTATTAACAAATTGAGTAAGAGTACAAGGTGATTTTAATTTTGAGAATGTCTCTATCTTGAAGGATATAATTTTGTTTAAAGGTAAATGTTTATATTTTCATTTTCCTTACCATATCACTAACTAGCTATTATCATACAGTGCAATTGAATAATTAATATTTAGAAATGGGAAAAGAAAGAATCCTTTTTTAATTTTTTATAAAATGTCTTTAAAGATTTTCCTTGTGTTAAATTTGTAATTTTAGTCCTTTATATGCTACTTATACAATGGTGCCTTCAAGACATATTACAGTTTCTGTGGAAGACATGCTCATTCAATGTGTAATATCCTAAGCCTTGAGAACGGAATGTTTAAACCTTTTAAGTATATGTTTTGAAATATAAGACCTACGTACCATTCAAACTGTATCTCTAACTATAACATATTTAATAACTTCAAGTGCTAGGTCGAGAAGCCAGTTGTAAAATAACACCCTTTTAATAACCATATCCCTATGATGGGTGAAGTAGCTGTCAATAGTTGAATATGTTTTATTTTTTTAACTGTATTCATTTAGAGAACTTTTGAAATGAACATGGCAAAATGTTATGAAGCATTTTATTGTCTAGATGCTATAGTATTATCGCAGATACAGTATGCCAAAGTAGAGAATTTTGATAGCTCATTGGTCATGTGACAATACATCTGTAGTTTCTAAAGGTTTTATTTTGTAATAAAGGACTTGAAACTTGGATAAAATAAAACAAATTAATGTTTTAATTCCCTTCACATTTATTGATGTTAAGGGTGATTAATTTAATTTTGAAGGTAGCACTGTCACACTTGCACAAAAACTGTTAATGTACTTTTATTTAACGTATCATTGTTGTATCCGTTTTGCAATGCAAAATATCTTTTTATATGTTCTGATTATAAAGATTTCAATTTTACAGGTGATAAGCTGAAAACTAAGAGCCTTCCATTATCTGGAACATCATCCTCCCAGCCTAAAATGAAGAAGCCTTTGTCCAGGACCAAGTCTCTTGTACCATCTACACTTATTAGTGCAGAACCAGTTGATTCTGAAAATAAGCAACCTGAAGGATCATTTTCATTCAGCAACCCAGTATCAGGAGGGCTTACCAGTCTGGGTCCCCTTGGTGCCTCATGGTCTGATATTCCTGCATCTGCTTGTAGCTGGGCTGCAACAAGGCCAAATCTTCCCAAGAATATATGCAGTTCACAAGCTGAGCGATTCCTAGATCCTAATGCTGGGGGCCACTTGACTGTGGCCAAACGTCTTTCTGATCCAGACAGCCAACGTGCTCCAAAACAGTCTTTCCATTCTCCTCAGTCTATTTCAAATGTTGGAGAAGAAAGCAATTTACCCTGTCAGCTTCAGCAAAAACTTACTCTTAGACCATCATTTGATCCTCACTTTCTCTCAGTTTTTAGAGAGGGCAGTGGTCAGAGAATGCGGACTCCTGATTCCCAGGGTCAGAATATTCAGAATCAGGGTCATTCTAGAAAAACCCACCAACCCTTAACTAGATTAGGTAGTGAAGGTAGGCCATCACCCACTTTTCTTCACCCATGGAATCATGTAACATCTCCCACTATTGCAGAGCATCAGAGCTTGACAAGAATTGCCAGTGCCCCAGACTCCTGTCAACAGTGGCCTCCGTCATCGGCTGGGATGCAACGTCTTAACAGCACCTCTGACACAAGCCTCAATCTTTATCCAGATGTACAGAGTGCTGGGTTATCTTCCCAAGGACTGGTACTTACTGGTTATACTGGTAAATCCTCACCTCAGAGACACTGGTTACTTCAGGGTCAAGGGTCAAACAATGCTCTGTGGACAGATGCTGCTGTAACCCAAAGTCACAGCATTGGTCAATCTGTCAGATCTTTGATCCCAGCCCCAAGACCAGATGTGTTGCAGGATGATTCTCGACACAAAGTTTTCTATCATTTATCATCAATTTTTCCTGCAGAACAAGTAAGAGCAGTAATGGAATTAAATCCAGAAGAAACAAATGCACAAAGAATCTGTGCTGCAATCTTGGCCATGTTTCCTAAAGGATAAAGTTTTAGAAAGTGTTCAGTAACAGTTTTAAATTCTCTTTGATGTTGACTTGCAAATAATTTGGAAAATATTTTACCATATTAAGTTATTTTTAAACCTTGAAGAACAAATAAACTATTTTATTATATTACAAAATGTTTGGCTTGAAAGCTTATGCTTGATAGACAATAATAAGATCAAAATTATTGACTTGCAAGATCAGAACATGAGTATTATGTTGGGAAAACTTCAAGGTTTTTGAGCTGTTAACGTTGCCTGTTTAAAAAGAATGCTATTATTTAAAGTAATTGTTGTTGCAAATTACTAAGAGGTTTTAAAGAACAAGAAAAACCAACAGTAATAAATCAGGCCAGTCAAGTAATCTTTTAGGTACCCATAATTTCTAGTCGTTTGTAGCTCAAGCGTAGCAGATGATTCCTTTATTCTCTCAAGTAGCAAAATAGCATCTTCAATTAATGATAAATAGAAACACTTTTTCTTTGTAGGTAAATAACTAAGGTCAAATTATATTATTTTTAAACATGATAATTTAAAGTAACTGATAGTAAATAGAAGAACTTTGTTTATACTATGACATTTAAACATAACAAGCTATTTATTTCACATATATTAGAACTGAGCAGAATCTGTATCTTGTATGTCATCCCAACAATAAAGGAGTTTAAAATCAGTAATAAAAATTTTGAGTTTTGCTGCTAGCCTGACGCACTGATTATTTTACATGTGGTGATAGAAATGTTAACCACAAAAAAAAAACGCATTAGCTACAGGATTGCCTCTTGTTCACAAACAAATGGACAGATAAGAGCTTTTATTTTAACAACACTGTGGTAGTGTAATTACTGTGTATAGAAGTATTGCTTCTTTTGGTTCTAGCACATCCCGTATTCTTCAATACTGTGTTCTATATGAATTAAAAAATGGCTGTTTATTCGTAAAAATGAAAACTTGTGGTAAATGCACAGCTTAATTACTTGTATATATATATATGAATTGTGTCAACACATTTTGTTAAGTGTTGTAGAAAAGTATTGACCATTCCAATATCACAGCACTGTGATAACACTGAACTTTGAGTTTAGAGCACTCTTGAATTTTTCACCAAATTTTATGGGTGCTTATATAATAAGAAACTAGAAGTCATTATGGGGTATAGTGCTTGCATTAAACATAATTTTTTTTGTATTTCTTCATTTAAATCTTACCAAAAGATTGGTATTTGCTCTTACATGATGCTAACAGCAAGAATTCATCTATTAAAATAATAGCAGAAGATTTGATACCTGATCACCAAGATGAAAAAGGCTGCAAAAATGCCATACTTGTTAGGTACAGTTATATAGGCAATTTCTTGAGGGGACAGATATGATGGTGGTGGGGATGTCAGACTTGTGCCCATTATTACTATGGTGATTTGTTCTATGTAGTTTTTTTAATTTGTCCTAGCAATGCTGGATGATGGAACTGTTTAAACAATACTATGTATTGCCCTGATGAGTATGGGTATCCTTGCCCAAAGTGTATGTTTTGCTTATTTTACCTGAACATAAATTTCTTAATGTACACTGTCTACCAACCTTGTATAGCACTGTCTTCATCTGAAAATAATAAACATATTTTATGGCTGGTGTTTTTGTGTGATAAAATATTACAGTACCATACTGAAGGAATTACCAACCTTGGATTTGTATTAATTATTTTTTCTTTATCGTTTGTAAAAGCAAGTTCTAACAGAACTAGTAAATACGAGCTTTAGAAAAATGTGTTCAAAATAATTATGCATAAAAAAAGTAACCATATAATGATACATAATCACTACAATAACTCTAGAGTTATTAAGCAAGAATATCAAGGTACAGTTTAACTTGTGTGGTTGAAATAAGAGGAATGAGATTTGCAATACACAGAAAAATGTTTTATGAAAGAAAATGAACTAAAATAGACTAATGTGTAACAGTGCAAGAGAAAGTGAAACAAAACTGAAGGAAATGGCTGAATTGAGAACTAAATCTACAGAGCAACTGAAACTATATTTAAATAAAATAATCTCATTTAATTATTGGAATTACCCGTACACTTACTGAAACATAAAACTAATATAAACTTGGATTTAATGTAACTAAATTATAAGAACAATTACAACTCTACATGACAGGGTTAGAAAAACACCTTGAACAAAAGCAAATGAACGTTTCATATGTAGGTATTGGTTCTTTAAAAATCCAAACTGCTCTCACAGTTCATACAGCTCCCTCTAGCTAAGACAGCAAAATTCAAATTTATAAGAACTTGGATTTATCTCTTTGTATCACACTTTGTATAACGACCTAACACTGAGGTGATACAGGTCACAAATAAGTCATCTTCTGATAGTGAGTAAACTTAGATTGGCATTTGGTTTAAAAACAGAGGCTAAGAACTTAGGTATAAGTTTAGTACATAATATATTCCTTGCAAAAATGCAAATATTTAGTTTTTAAAAGCTTTTACTTATAGTATATATTTGCTTCAACACAATATTTTTTATGCTGTCATCGGAAAACTTGTGTCACAATATTGTTAATGGTCAAACTAATATGAAAAGACACAAATGTGGTATCTTGAAGAACATAGAAAGTTCTTCAAGTTACGATAATACGCACTTGCAATCTGCTGATTTGAATAGAACATGGTCTTCCTTTCAGTTTTGAGGCATTATAATTTGAGTCAATCCCACTATTGATTGGTAAAAATAGTACAGATGGTGGCATTAACTATCTTTATCATTTTAAAAATAGGGACATCTTGAGTAGCCCTGTGTGATATTCAACAATATTAAAAGTAGTGTCTTAAAACTTCAGAATCTAACTTTATGCATACAGTTTCATCCAAAAGATGTTTCAGAATATCTTGGAATTCATGAGCATTGGTAAAGAATCACAAAACAAGGTCAACCTCATATACCCCGTATAAAGTGACAACAAACCAAATTCAAAACCACCAGATCAGTTGAGACTTGTAGAAATAAAAGTAAATGTGTGCTAAATTTAACTTTCAGATATATTATAATCTAATTAAACTCCTCCCTCTTAAATATCATACAAGTGTATGTATTTTAACAAGTACATCACAAAAATTTTATTTGATAAACAGAATTAGATATTTAATAATACAATATAACCAATATAGTGAAAATAATCATTAAATAAATCCTTCACTTACAAACTTCATAAATTCTGCTGTTCATCATCAAATTTTGATTCCTATCGAAGGAATCTGTTGTTAGATGGGAATAATACTTTGAGTATTTCATGCAGAAGATGGAATATGTACATTCCAAAATTGTCAAGACTTGAAATATTTGTACTGTGTACACAATGTCAAAACTAAACAGTCCTTTTGGTTCTGCTTATTGAAAGAACATGGTAGCCAACCTGCTCATGAATCTAGGGGTAACATCAACATTACCTTTTCAGTTTTACTTTGTATATTCCTAGTTTTTTGTAAAGAAAAAAGTGTTCATAGTCCCCAACCATGTTGTTGGTCCACAAGGAGATTTAAGCTGATCCTTAATACAGTTGAAAAAAAAAAGTTTTAAATATGAAGCATATTCTTTTATGACATACAATACTGCCAGTCAAATTTTGGGATCAGAAATAGCTGGTGCTCAGATGGAAAAAGATTGGGAATAAGTGATTTATATTATAAATATTCTAAAATCTTAGTATGTTACACTCAAGTAATGACTTCAAACTATTCCTGATCTTATTAAACACACATTTACCTGTATTTATGTGTTATGCAATTAATCAGCATGAAATATTGTCAGGAACCTACATTTTTTTCACAAAAAGATATACATATGAACATAAAGTCAATTGTTACTGCATAAAAATATTCAACGACACAAATTAATTTCATAAAATAGCCTTGTAAAGTTGTAGTTTTTACAATAATATTTGTGTAACATTTTGCTTTTCTTTCTTAATTTCCTGCTTAGTCTAAGTTTCATGCATTTCAATGAATCAGTTCATTTTGTTTAAACCTAATCCTTCAATGTGAAATTACTTTTTTGGGAATGTGCATACATTCTGTCTTTCATAGTTATTACTCTTTATGCACACCTTAAAGCTGACTAACAATAAATTTCTGGCAGAATGTTCCTTAGTCATAATTTGCCACTGAATATAGAATCTTCAGCAGATTAATTTTGTATATGAATTGTTTCAAACAATCATTACAATTTACTTTGTACTGTTTGACACCTATGACTGTCAGCTTAATTTTGGTAGATTGGCAAAAAAAATCTGAATTTTATACAAAATTTGTTATGCAAGAATTATGATCAGTAATCATATTAACCCTGACCCAAATTCATATGAAAATTTAGGAGAATTTATTTAAACAATGAATCGTTATGCACACACAAAATTCAAATGTATTTTTTCTCACGATATAGTAACAGAGAAGTAAAATGACAAAATTAAAATAAACTTTATGATTTGTTTTGTTTACTATAATGAAGGAGAAATTTATTAGGTTTCAATTAACAAAATTATTATGCTTAAGCAATATTATTTTAACTAAATATAATTACCTACTCCAAAATAGACACTACTACTTGAAATTTGTATTTCATATGCAAAACCCTGTTTGATATCAAAAATTTATAACTGTTTTATACTTTTAAGTTCATGCTTTCTAACCAGAAACAAGGGACATGAACCTGAGCTACAGTCGTGTGAAAAAGTTAGGACATCCTATGAAAGCCTGTGTATTTTGTAACATTTTTAAATATGCAGATATTTAATCTCAATTTTAACAATATTGAGAGATTATAGGAATATAACTAAACAATTAAAACTGAAGAAAAGACTTTTCAAAATCTTTTGTAAATGTAATTCTACAAAAATGCATGTTTTAACTGAGGAAAAAGTTAGGACATCCTATCCCCTAATAGCTAGTGCGACCCCCTATTCTTTTCCTGGAATGCTGTATTTGGTTAATGCCAAACATGTCCTCTGTTATGGTGTCTAAATAATTCAATTTTGGACTCATCTGTCCAAAGAACATTATTCCAGAAGTCCTGATCTTTGTCCACATCCTCTCTGGCAAACTTCAGTCTGGCCTTGATGTTTCTCTTAGAGAGCAAAGGTTTCCTCCTTGCACACCTCCCATGCAAGTTAAACTTGTGCAGTCTCTTTCTGATTGTAGAGGCAAGAACTTTCACATAAACAGTAGCCAGAGCCTGCTGTAGGTTCCATGATGACATGTTAGGGTGTTTGGAGACCTCTTTCAGAATCTTGCAGTCTGCTCTCGGGGTGAACTAGCTTTGACGACCAAACCTGGGCATGTTGTTTTGAAAGCTCTCCACTTGTTGACTATTTTCCAAACAGTGGAACAGCTGATTTCAAAATATTTTGGGATCTTTTTAAATCCATTACCAGACTCATAAGCTGCTACAATTTTCTTTCTGAAGGCCTCACAGCTCTTTTGCTCTCACCATGGTGCTCACATTCACTTCAACAGTCAGGAGCACACCAAGCTAAATGTCTGAGGTTTAAATACGGCAAGTTTCATTCAAAATGCTCAGTAAGATCTTCTAATCATGTGCACCTGGTGTGATACACCTGTGTGTGAGTTGAGCCATTTTAAGTGGGAATAAATGTGGGGTTATCCTAACTTTTCCTCAGTTAGAATATACATTTTTGTGGAATTACATTTACAGAAGATCTTGAAAGGTCTTTTCTTCAGTTTTAATTGTTTAGTTATATTACTTTAATCTCTCAGTATTGTTAAAATTAAGAATAAATATCTATATATCCAAAAATGTTACAAAAATACACAGGCTTTCATAGGGTGTCCTAAATTTTTCACATGACTGTATGTTACCAGAACAACATTATTTCTCATTAAACTACTTGCAAATGCCTTTTGAAATTGGTTTTATATTTATTTTTGTGGAACTTTATTGTAGTCTGCAATTTCAATAGTATGACAAAATTTCTTATTAATTAGTGACCAAACTCTTTTTATTGTGAGTTTAACAAATACTATTTGTTATAATATTTCATATAATTCTGATTATTATTATGTACTGTTAGCTTAGTATTTAAGCTCAGAACTAACTTAAATCTTTTAAATAGCCCAAAACTTGTAACATATTACTGAGATTATGTTTGAAAATATTAATAACTGAAGATTGAATGTATTCTAATCAGATGTAACATGTTTGTGTGAATTTATTACAAATATGTTTGTTTATAAATAATCAGGCCACATATAATTAAGTAAGTGGGGGGAATGTGAAATTGATTATAAGAGAATTTATATTTCTTATTATTTGCTACTAACTTACCTAATTAGATATTGACTGCATACAACTATAATGATGGGTATTTTGCTCTTTAGTAATCTACCAGCAATTCTGAACCTTTGACACAGTTTACACAAACACTTTTATTTAGATTTTTGAAAAGTATCATACCAAACATAAAAATTCAGGCCTTCACATTGTAATCGCTTTACTTGTGTCAAATACTGTAAGTTTCAAGCTTTAATTACTTAATCTTACTTTCTTAGCACATTGTAACAACTATGATATGCTCATTTTAAGCTTTGGTCCAGTCTATCCTCTGAGGGTTGAATGCCTCAGTATGTAAGTTACAACCAACTTATACTCTAAAAATTGTTTTCATATGATGAAGTCCATTCAGCCACTATCTTTAATATTAAACAAATTACATATTTATATGTATGCCCAGAATAAAATTTTCTTTGGTCAAAACTAACATTCATTCAAAATGTACTAGGCAGCCATTAGAAACAAATGTAAAAGATGAAGAAAACTGAAAAGGAATTGGTTCATGATGTTTCATAATAAAGATACTACAAATATCTAAATTCAAAGAAAGGCCAGTTGGAAACCAATACAAATATTTCACTTAAATAATAAGAGATGATCAGATTATAAAAGTGATCCAGATTTAGATAATTATCACAGCACTCTGAGCTCCTTAAGAACACTATCAACATGTAGCATTGGTTGTTCTGGCAGATCTTCCATCAAGTTTGGGTGTTTATTAGGGGTATTACATTCAGGTTGACAGGGTCTGAAAATCAGTTTACAACATATAGTCTTTCTTCAATGAATGATTTTCTTGAAAATACTACCTTTATCTTGTAATCACAAATATTATTTAAAAAAAAAAAGACTAGATTCTTATATTTTGGTGAAGTTAAATGTATTGTTTATACAGTTATCTCTGATTAAGTCATTGAGAAGTATGATTACAGAAATTTATGATTTAGAATAATTCAAATTTAGAAAAAAAATAGATTTATATTGTTTGTGAACATTTATGGAAGAAATTTTTAAGCCATCAGTTAATAAAACTGTTACACTCATTAAGGTAATATTACTTTAAAAAAATATGAATATCTACTCTTAAATGTTGTTGTTGTTGTTTTGAATTAAGCACAAAGCTACACAATGGGCTATCTGTGCTCTGCCCACCATGGGTATCGAAACCCAGATTTTAGTGTGTAAGTCCGCAGACATACCGCTGAGCCACTGGGGGGCACTCTTAAATGAACAATACTGTTTGAAATTTAAATTTGACAAGTAAACTTACGTTGATTATAAAAATATACCTAATGATATACACAAACACACACATCAAGCACATAAACTGGAACAGAATTATTTCTTATTAAATTCTAATTGTGAATGCAGCTTTAAAATGCCAATTTTTTAATTTTGTGAAATTCTATAACAACTGTGTGATTTAATTATTAAGAATATTTGTCTTGCTGTTTAATGACAAAATACCCTTCCTTTCATAGTTACTTTAATTGATATTATTTTTCATAATGTTTAAAATATTTTAAAGAATATTATTAGTATTATATTGATTTTGGACTATACTAAATCTTTTAAGTCAGCTAAATTTTGTGATTTATTATTAGGATTATACTTGAAAGACAACATTTTCCTAAACTTAAAATGTATTTCCCATCATACTTACCTCATACTTGTAGCTGTTACTTGACCACCAGCATTTCTTTCTTTGCCCATCTAAGTACTGGTCTAATTTTTCTTTACTTGCTCCCATCTTTTATATTCCACTTAACTGCCATAATATTTGTTTCATGGCTCTCTCCACTTACATTCTGATACTGTATAAAGCACCTCATTCACACCATGTTATCACTATTTTGACACTGACTCAATCTGCAATCCCTAACACACTCACTCTTAGTTGGAAGAAAGAACAAGAGAGTGTGATGAGAGGTGTTATTGAAAATACAAACTTCAGTTTTGGAAAATATTAGCTTATATATACCTCTTCTCTCACTTGTAGATCAAATCTCACACTGAGAAGGTAAAGGGGCCAGTGAGTGCATTATTCGTACAGAAATTGTCTGTACAGACCATGGGTGTGTTAGAAGAAGATTGGCACCTAGTGAGGAAACTGTGCTACATCCAGAAAAGGTGTTCTTTTCAGCCTGAACTTGATTCCCGTATCGTGGGTGAAATGTTACATGATTTATCATCATTACTGATCAAGCCCAAACCAGATAGCTAAGGTTTCACTACTTGGGGTTGGAATTGAGCATTCTGAACCACAAGAATCATAATGAGCAAGTAAGTGATACAGAAGTGGACAAACATTTATATAAAGGACATGGAACACTGTGCCCAACCAAGGGATCAGGATGGGACCACTACATGTTCAGAATTATAGTATTATGAGGAGATAGTGGACTCTCTTTTTATGAACAATGCACTGATCTATATTGATCAAACAGAAGGGTCATACCCCCCCCCCCAACTAGAGAGCAAAGCATCAAATCTGTACTACTATTTGAAGAGTTTCCCCACATAAGGTTGGTGCCACTCCTACCAACATCTGGAAAAAAAACATCCAGGAACCCAGATAGCAGGGCCCCCAACAAGAGTGGAAGAATTCACTCTAACACTCTGAAGGAAAAGCCTTTGTCCACCACCTGGTGACTGGAAACTGAGTGTGGTAAGAACTCCCAAGCTCCAGTAGTAGAATTTGGAAAACAATGTGTATTTGGGAGTTCTGAAAAATGGTGCAATAAGCAAACATGCCTTGCCTTCTTAGAAAACCCAAAATAAACAAAATGGAGAAATTTTGTACTAACCTTGTCAACGTAACCTGAGATAAATTCTGGGAAACTGCATGATCCAAAAAAAGTCATTGTCTAGTTGCTATAAAAGCATTAGTTTAGACCATGAAATCTTAAAAACCATTAATGAATTGAATAAATGACTGAAACTTAAACAATCATAGTAGTGAGAAATAGCAATCAGATGAATTTGTGAAAAAAAAAATCTTCATCTGTGGCTGACAATGGTGTTTGGAAGAAGAACTGGTTTGAGGATGCAGATAAAATGATAAAGCATCCTGTAGACAATCAGCACAAACCATTCTGACTTGCATTTAAGGTAGGGTTAGCAGCCATGAAAAAATGAACTTTCAGGTAAAGATGACACATAATACATTATGCTAAGGTCACAAATTGGTGTTGAGAAAGGGCATGTGAAGTAAACTTAATATACCAGTTTGTAAGAGAGCCAGAGAATACTGCAGACAGAGAAACATTTTATCTCAAGTATTAAATTGTAGTCAGTAAGGATATTGTATACAGAACATTTGTGGAAGATGCAAAACCCTTGCCAAAGAGTCAAGTCAAAACATGAGTTATGGTTAATACACCCAAGTCAGATGGGTGCAACCTCCTTAGAATACACCACTGCTAAAATGTGTGGCATTTCTATTTAAAAAATATCCAAAACAGAACGAAGCAAAGCCTGATTTGCAGACACATAGCAACCCTAGAAATTAAACCCTAATGTCATATAAAAGACTGCATAACATTCATACTTGAGGAATGACTTCTGGACAGCTCGGTATACCATGTCAAACATGGTTGCTTTCACAGAGCTGGTCAAATAGAAAGTGGAAGAGGTAGGCACTCCCTAAGGTACTACAAAAGCAGAATCCAGTGTTATCAATGGGGCACAATAGTGGGTTGGAACAAATCATGGTGAGTATCTTGGGTAACATATGAACTGGAGAGAATTCCTAGAGTGGTAATCCCATGCTGTCCTGAGAGATTGCATCCATTACTAAAGCCCAAAGGTAAAGTACCGAAGACCAAATTACTAGTACTTGGGTGTTCATATAAGTGGTCAACACATGAATCATCAATGCTTTAAAAGAAGAATAAATACAATAGGAAACCTTGAAACATAGCATCTATTCTGTTGTGAGAATCTAGTTGGGTTGAGCTGTTATAGCAGTCATCCCCTGTGGAACATGACAAACTAATAGGGTAATTTGATAGAAGTGGTTCCAATAAAGGAAATCCAAAGTCTGAAAACAATGATGCCTGGACTGAGATGGGAAAATCAAAATACTACTGTGGAATATTAAGAATGAAGCCTGAAAATGTTCCCATTAAGATGCTCAGATACCATTTGAAGAGAAATGAGAACTAAAACATTGTGCATGTAAGCCTTATTGTTTATATATAGATTGCAGAATTTGTGATTGTTCAGACATGTACTCCACCTCTGAAGCCAGGGATTCATAAAGATATGACCCTCTGGATGAGGTGGTGGCAGAGAAACCCATATATTAATATCTTCCTGACTTAACCACCCCTTGAGATCAAAGAAAGATCCAGAATAAAGAAAAAGAAACTGGAGAATCCAGTGAATCCATATTTATGGTCCTTTGTGTTTGCCAGATAGATACATGGGATTTGAGTGATCTCATAATCCCAAAAAATAAAGAACAGTCCATGCAAGAGGAGAGAACAGTAAGAATTGGACTTCCTGTTCAAAAGTATGGAGCCAGATGAGAATCAGCTATGCCACTTTAATGATATGTGGAGAAAAAACAATACTCAGACTAATGACATATTGAGTTAGAGCAAAAATAGATATTTCAGATCTGAGAATAAAGCATACACTGCTTGTTCTGAAAGTAGAATTTGGGTGTGGTGTTCAATACTTGATTACCAGCAGTAATCAGTCACCCACTGAATGGCTTTTGTACAGGGCTAGGTGACAAGAAAAACATTGTATGAATTGGCAGAACCCAGACAATACCAAAGCCAGTCAATAGGTCAGAAAAGTAAAATGCAGTGTATGACTCTTGTGCCCCCAAAATACCAAAAGTGGCAGGGTACTTTTACTATGGTAACATGCAGATAGAAGCCAGCAAAAATCAAACTTTGACATTTACAATCCTAATACAAAAAAACAAACTCATATTTAGGACTGAGTCACTAATAAAACTTGAAGAATATGGATGTTGAAAAAAGATGAGAAAAATTGATGACTGGGCACCTTCATCCTATCCCTTAGGCACAATAACTGACAGGAATAAAACCCCAGAAGAACTAGCTAACCAAAATCTAAAACCACAGAACTAAATTACAAAATGTGAGAATCTGCAAAAGGCCACAATCCTGCAGGTTGAATGGATAATGACATTGAATATGTCAATTACATGACTAATCCTGACTCAAGGACCTGTGGTGCCCCTGGAGTTGAGGGTAAAGTTGAAGTGAATGAAACTTATCAGTAATGTTAAAAGCAGAAGAGTAGAGAAGTTTGTAACCATGCTCCTTAAGAAAAGTTTTATGACTAGATTTGCAACTTTGGTTTGTTTTCATGCAGTAAAGGCCATGATATGATGAAAAGAAACACAACCAATTAACCCTATATACACAAACTCAGCCCATTGGACTAACACTGTACCAAAAAAACTAATCCTTGCTATAATTATTTGAGAAAAATTGACAAACATCCATCAGATTTACATGATTAAAAACCTGTTCTTTCTATTAATTATAAAAATGTTCCTGCAACAGGTAGGTGTGAATAGACAAGTTTGTTTGTTTTTTTTAAAAAAAATGAATGAATGAATTTCCCTGTTAAGTTTGCTGAATATATTGATTTCTCAACTCCAGGATAATGAAATATTCTTATTTTATATTCTAGCTTCTCAATATGAAAAGTCCAATTTTTAATTGATTAAGTTGTTGAAGTTGTATGGTAGATATGATATGTAAATTGAATAACTTAAAATATGGGTATGTCATATGATATACCAGAGTGAGAGTTTAGCAAAATGTCATGTTAATATTTCCTTCTGAATTATGAAATTAAATATTATATAGTTTGCTAGCTGCATTTTGATGCAAAGTTTATTGATAACAAAAAAATTTAATTAAATTTTGAATGTAGCTCTGTAAAAAGTCATGACATGCACATTTTGACACTATTTGTGCATTCAGAGTTAAAACAACTTGCATATTTAATATTAATATCTTTATCTTACTTTACAGGATTTTGTCTATATAATTCACTTAAAAACCTTTTATCTGTTTTAGGGTAATTGTAAATCCACTAAAAATGTGTGTGTGTGAATTTGGGGGTCCAAAGTGAAAGCTGCCAACATGTTAGGAATAGGTAACTCTGGATTCCTTGTTCTAACATCTATTATAGGTTTTTGAATTTTTGATGTATTAATTTATAACATTATGTATATTATTCAGTTTGTTCAAGATAACTGTCTTTATTAATGCATTCACTAATCATTTAGTTCTTACCCATGTAGTTAACTTATTTTTGTTCAGATATTTTTAATAATGTGGTCCATACTTTATTCTCTTTAGAAAGACAAACTATTTTAATGTATTTAAGTAAACATATATAAAAGGATTGAAAATAGATATTACATAATAACCACTGACATTTCACAAAATTAAAGTGGACAACCTAGCACTGTGATAAAGGTCTTTTGATAATTGTATGCGTAAATATTTCTAATTTCCAATAGTGTAAAATTCCATAACATTCAAAGACTTTGTTTTGTTTCTAAAACTAAGTACTTTTCTGAAACTACACTTCTGTAGAACAATAAACATGACTTATTATTGATATTACCTTATACTAGTATCAAGAACAAATACTTACACAGCATCACACTCCATATCTTCATCTTGTTTAGAAATGTCATTTTCTACATGAGAAGTTGGTCTTAACTCTAGTTCAGTTACTCCGCCTTTGGAACTGTAGAACAGGCAAGTCCCCAAAGGATAACTTGACCAGTCAATTTCATCTAAAGACATTTTTCATATAATCACTCACAATAATTTGCACCAAAACTGTATAAAGAATTAACACACACTATAATAAAACATTTAAAACAGTATATATAAGTTTCCCAATAACATGATAATCATACATGTACAGGTACTTACTGGAATGTTATTTACACAAGACAGTAGAGAATCTTGTAAGTACAGACGAAGTATCATATCACTAACCTTCAGTTATTTCTCTGACACTATTATCTTACAGATACTTTCCATCAATTTCTCCACAATACTCTGGAGGAAAAAAAAGGTCTTTTGTTGTGTTTTGTGAAGACTTTTGATCTATACTTCTGTTATCTTCTTATCTCAATTATTAATCTGAATGCACTGTAAAAATCTGCAAATTGACCAGACGATTTAATCTGAATACATTAAGTGCAATGCTTTTAGCTCATGTCCCAAGGTCTAATTTAAGATGCTTTAGCATGTGAATGGCATTTCAATAAATACATAAAAAAATTAATTAAGTCATATTTTTTATTGCCCCAATGACTGATAATAATGGCAAAAACAAGATAATGAAACCATCTGGCCATCATAAAAGTATAACTATTTTTGAAAAAGGCAGTTCCTTATTTATCTGCTTTTGGAAAACGGTTGTCAAATAAATGTTTACCGAAAGTGTTGATTTGATTTGACAGAATATATAAAGATATAACTAGTAGATGTTTTTTCAAACTTTATTTTTTACTTTACTTTTTTACTTTATTTTTTTCAAAATTATGGAGTTACATTTAACTTTTTTTTATATTAAAAGCTCAAATCCATGGGCCTCAGTAAGGGCTTTCAACAGCCTTTAAATGTGCTATTTTAACTACCTTACTACCTTACAAAGTTTCTAAAGAAAGCCCTGATACAATGAAATCACTGAACAATAGGATAAAGATACATGTATAAGTATTGCACAACATACATGTATAGAATTCACAACTATCACAAAACAATCAGGCAATGCTCACTTGCCCCACAATGTATAGTGATCATCATATTATAGATCCCTGAAACACAGACCATCAGTACTACCCACCTCCAAAGGACAGATGTACTTACCTATCAACACCACCCACAAGCTTAATCCCTAGCCACATCACAACAACAGTGTGTCAAGTCTGGCCCCCCACTAGCATCTCAGTAGTAATGCCATTCCCCACGTTTTTGTTAGAAGCTAACACAATAATTATGATACTCAATGTACTTGGAATTTTAACCTTAAGCTTGATGGATCTTGAATCAGTCATCAAATGTAATAACTGATTGCCCAGCAGGTTGTTGCCATACTCAAATCAGTTGATATATCAAATGTAACCCATGAATTATGAAACATATTATTACAGTTACAATAAAATGAAAACTGTAACAAGCCCAAAATGGTTATGAAGTTGGTCTCAGGGACTAAGCCCATGTTGAAAGAGTTAAAAAAGTTGAAAAGATAGTTACACTACCATGTAGTTACATGAAGTGAAGTATAAAAAACATTAAACTCGCACCAATCTCCACAGGGTCAAGTAAATCAGAATGTTAGGATAAATATCAATGACAATCATCATATGCCTATTTCTTTTATCCTGGTGAAGCATGTTTTTTTAACAAAACAATTGTAAGGATTAACACCTACTGTACTTCTTTACAATGAACACCAACCTGCACAAAATGACCAGTCACCTCCAAGACATTCAGCATCACTCTTCTCTTTTAACATTTTCCTGTGAACTGTAAATAACACAAATTTTTTTAAACAAATACCTAGTAATGAACAACCAACAAGTATTAAACATTTTAAAAGTCTGCTGAAAATTTTCACTATTAAACAATCATATGAAATGTACCATAGTTCAATACAAACAACAAACTTCAGTTACTGGCTATCAGTAGTCATTCTCATTTTGATGTCAACACCTATATTCAAATTTCAACAGCAAGAGTGTAAAACAGTCTTAAAAATATCAATAAGCAATGAGTAAACAAACTTCAATTCTTCATCATCAGTTAAAATTGTTTATTATTCAATTTTCTGCATACTCAATCCATCCATCTGAACTTCAAAGTTCTTTTATAAGAAGATTTATAAAAATCCTTGTAATGAATGTTTCTCAAAAACTATAATTTGCATAAAACATTAAATAGTATATCAACTAAACTTACAAGAAATTAATCAGATTATGATTCAAACCTATCACTGGGAAGTCAGTAATTTAACAATAATGATGAAATAAACTCACAAGGTAAAAATTACCTGGATATTTAATTCATTGACACTTTAAAGTTATTAATATTTTTAATGAATTATAATTTTGTGTTCTTACATAACTTAATGTTTACCATGAAAATTTTCAAACTAATATTACCATAAAAAAGTATCTAATCTATGATTATATAACTAGTTGACTTAAGAATATTTAACAGCTTAAGAAATAGCAAGTGTTATGCAACCTACAAGTTTTATTTCATACAAATATACTTCAAAAATGACAAATTCCAATCACATGCTATGCATAGCTGAGTGATTAGTGGTATTTGTTAACAGATAGATCAACAAACTCATTAAGTAATTACATTTACTTAATCAATTGGCACACACCCATTATAACACCTAGAAGCAAAAACATAAAATGGAAAGATATAGAGAACTAGAGGAAATTCTATTTTCAGGTATAATAATCCTATATTTATATACTTCAAAATGTACATACATGTAAAACAGTATAAAACCTTGATTTACAGTGTTCCATAGAAATTTAAACACAACTACTGTATGAAAACTAATAACTTTTTGTTGAAAATACACTTATTCTTTGTGACATTCTAAAAAACGTTAGATATTTATGTACATAATTAATTAATTTTAATAATTAACAAAACTTCTCAATAAAATATTTCAAATAAAACATGACTAGTTTTAGCTGAAGGCCCACAACATGTGTCAATTAGGTGAATAGTTCTTTCTAGTTCAAAATAGAATTATTTTTCAAAACATTAGCAAAAATTAATATAAAACTTAACAAATAAGAATAGTGTTCATAGAAAGAATAATTATCAGTCCTCATTAGATAGAGTACTTATGCTAAATACATTTCAAACACACAATGTGTGCATATTTTAAATTATTTTAAATACTGATAGAGATCCATACTTTTAGAAATTAGTACTCAAAACAGGGAAGGATCCAGGGAATGGAGTAGATCCAACTAGACCTCTGATAGTACTATTAACAAACTCATATTACTTTCATTGTTTAATTTACTTGTAATTGCATGCTACTAGTAACTTTAGTAATTTACAGCCTAGAAAAATTATTAAAAGAAGCCTAACTAGGTTACAATCCAGTGATTTCAAAGCTTATATCTTTAATTCTTGTAATGTAATTGATATGAAAATGAAAACAATAAAAGACAAACATTTCAGTTTTGGTAATTAAAATTAAAGTTAAAATATTTTTCTAAGTATAATTATAAAGTCTACACCTATATTTACATTTTATCATTTGTAAACAGGATACCTTTCTAAATGATCATTTATACAGTCATAGCAATTGTATTTTGACTTATTTTGGATACCACTAAAACAAAAAAATATCTTCTTCACACATATTCTAACTTTCAAAAAATTAGTTCTGCAACAAGTCTACAGTCTAAAAACTGCAGATATTCTACACAATACTAACTCTGAAGAAAGCAAATCCCTAAAGTCTGGACACATTATTAGTGTTTGGAAAACATTCCTCTCCTAGATCAATCCTATTTATTAAAGATTAAATAGCTATTAATTCCAAAAAGGCAAAAAAGCAGGCAGAGGTCAGGACTTTCTGTAAACCAGCTTACACAATAATAAAAAAATATATAGGTAAGCAATAATGAATAAGAAGCATAATACAATGTTAAAAAACCAATAAATTTATACTTTACTTGAAAATTACGTAGCCAGAGAGTTAGTGATAGGTGCTGCATACCAGTTGCCTTCTTTTTAATCAGCACTTTGAAATTAGTGAAAGTGGTTGATAATCTTAGCCTTCTTACAAAGACAGTATATGAGCAAGCTTAGTGAGAACAGAAATGAAATTCAAGACCCTCTCACCAGTACCTAGCTGCATTTAATAGCTATCAGCCATACTGGCAATATTTTGCTAAACGGATAGTTGAAATAATCAAAACAGTAAAGAATTAAGAATACACTGATTTCTATTAATTAATTAATTTTGTGACATTAATAAAATAATCAAAAGTCTGATTAATAAATTAGTTTATGTGACACAAATTGACACAAACAGGTACTCATTCAACTGATCATATAAATTAGCTCTAGTGCTATACACATTAACTTCAAAGGTAATGTTGAGTTTTATAACACACTTAAACTTCATTCCAACATATGCACAAATTCATATTCAAATTTACAATAACTTTTGTATTCTATTATCCACAACCTATTCTGCTGACAGTTAAAGAGCATACAAAGTTAGATCACTGCACCAATGAAACTTTGTTACTACAGTATGCATAGGAAATGCTAACACAAGTTTATTTATAATGCTCTATTTTGTTCCCAAAAATCAACTATGTTGTTTAAGTATAAAAATTTCTATAACATTTGGGTTTTATTAACTTTACCTGTACTTGAGAAATATTACCCAACATTCAATATTTATGTAATAAAATCAGTTATATTATTTCAGTATAATAACTTCCCTGAAGCTTTATTATTATGACTACTTGAGAATTAATCATGTATATATATATCAGTAACAAAATCAACCATCAAATTTTTCTGCTTGGTGCTTGTTGGTTGCTGAACTATAAAAGATACAAGAACCTACTTGTTTTGAGATCATCAAAATCAAACATCCCAACATCAGTGGTAGAAGATTCAATGGCTGGCAATTCTGGGACAGCTCCTAGATAAATTGCTACTAGTGCCATCAAATGATGTTTGTTAGAACAACTGATAGGGGGAGAAACTCTTTCTAAAATCCTGTAAAATACATAAAGAAAATTAATGAGATAAAATAAAAAAAACACATGTCTGGATACTTTTATTAAAATAAATTAAGCAAGATACATAAACTTAAAAAATAAACAAATATTTTTCAAAACTTATCAAATAAAAATAAATTATTTGACAATGTTTCTAGTACACTACTGCTTAAATTTGGATTTTTAACAAATTCCCTCGAACTTTTAATTCACAAGCTTCAGGGTAATTTACGTATTGTGTCCTGTAATCTAAAAGTCTAAATTTTGTTTACAATAAACTAATTCCTTGTCAGAAAGATATTCCAAGATTAATGGTAGAAAGTATATGTTGTTTTCTAAGAAAATAAACATATCTGAAAGAAGTCAGCATTTCTAGTGCTAAGTGATCATAAGAAGTGTAATGAAACACATGAAGCTTGAAATTGCTGAACAGCCACAAGTTTAGCAAACACTAATAATGACCAATTAAATACATAAGAGAAAGTTCATGATAAAAGAAAAATATTCATCTTAACAAGTTAAACAATAAACTATGTGTAAAATGAAAAAATCTTTAAAGTTTTCACAAGTTTTGGGATTTGATAACAGAGTCAGATACCTGAGAAACAAAAGTCAAGCAAGCAACAACCTCATTATTTTCAAACTGCATGATATTAAACAAGGTAAAAACTGTTATTTGAACAATGATGTACAAGAATGTTCTTACAAAAATGGAGATCTCATATCTAATATACAAAAGTTAAGAAGTTTACATCTCTGAAACTGGAAAGGATTAACACATTTTTGTCACCAGACCAAGATATGACAACGAAACACCTTACACATCCATGCAAGTGTGAGGGTAGTTAATTCTACACTTCCAAAAGCATAAGAAATAATGATCAACATATTGTAGTTATTTCACAAGTGGCAACTACAAAGGTAAGAAAAATGGTCCAAGAAGCAACTATACTGGTAACATATTCTTCACCAAGATGATGAAAAAAGAAAAATACAAGAAAAAGAATAAATTTCCATAACAAAAAATAAAGGAAAGCAAAGCAATGCTAGAGTGAAGCAAACATATTCCTTGAGAAAAACACTACATGCTATGTAAGACAGTAACAAATATGATATTCATACTCTGATAACTGAAATAATAATTTTTTTTTGTGCCAAGTCTTGACCAGGCAGATGAAATCCCAATTATTGAAAGTCTCTAACACCTAAATCACAAAGAATCCCCAAACAAAAAGAAATAACAAAAATAGATTTAAAAAAAAATGTATCTAGTTGGCAATGTACAAGCAAAACTGAAACAACAACAGGCTAGATTGTTCTGAAGAACCAAGGATACATTTGAAATAATATATGATTACAAAATGTAGTCATAACCATAATGTGAAAACTTTCTCAACCCAGTTCTTTGGAAGATGAATCTGTTAAGACAAATTAACTCAATAATATAATGACTTAAGTATGAAATATCAGTATGGAGAACAATTTGTTGAAAACATTGAAATCATCTCCTTATGACTAGAAAAAAAAAAAGTTATATATTCCCACACTTTGCATGGAATGGAAGTCAATAAATACAATGACAAAGCCTTTGACCCATCACAAAAAAGTTAATACATTTTAAATGCTTGTGAATGTCTTTATTTATGGTCACATTTGACTGACACTCCCAAGCATTTAAAATGTATTAACTCTTTTGTGATGGGCTAAATGCATTGTCAACATCCATTCAAAATTCTATTGAACTACTATTTTGTAAATTTATGTTAAAAACTTTGGGATCAAATTGTGAATTACAATTCAAACTTTAGTATTTTATATGAGTTAATTTCTTAGTTTGAATGTAAATATTAAAAAAACACTTAAATATAGATTTTGGTGAGTCACATGGTATGTTGGATGCAGCACTGTTTGAAATTAGATGTCAAAATACTAAGTCTTTAGTTTTGTACAAATTAGGAACTTACATTAATAATAATAATAATAACAAACTAGAATATAAGATAAAAATCTTGTATCTTTTTTACTTAGCTGAAATATGGCTTATGTGCTAAATCAAAATATAGTGGCCCTATTCAACTCTTTCCATTTTTGAAAACAGTTCCTTGTATACATTTACTTCAAAAATGATAAGTTAAGAACCTATCAAAAGCAATGTTTTTATCAGCTAGTTTAACCTGCAAAAAGCCTACCAGGTTCTTTTGAACTAAGATTTCAAGAAGGTAGGTCATGTCTTCATTCTGCTCAAAGTTTCATATCATTTTAAACCTAAATACATATTAATTACTTAGCTAAATGAATAAATAAATTATAGTGAAATTCTATGGTAAGAGTATAGTTATTAATGATTATTTTGGTTACTCAACTGTATATATAAAACTTAAAAGAAAGTCGTTTGATATTCTCCACATACAAAATTTTAAAAGGCTTGTCCGGCAGCAGGTAAGTTTAAAAGTTGAACCAAGAATAGATAATTGTTTGATTTACCTCTTAATTTATTGTTCTATATTTTAAGAAAAACAAGTTTGATAATTTATTTATAAATAGTAATAATCTATCTCTCTCTATATATATATGTAATGTATAATATTCCAAATGTGATTGTATATTACAAAATACTAGTCCACTAAAACACAGCCAAGACAGGAAAGACTAAAGGTCAGTTTTATATTATTGGATATGTAACTTGAGTCCACATGTACCAAGTCAATGCATGTTATGTAATGTTAGCTAGGCATGACTGGAAGGTCAATATAATAACAAATAATAAACATATATGTTCGTATATGGCATTATGAGACTTAAGTTGCTAGAGTAAACATTTTCATTTCATTTGTATTTTCATGTTATAGCATGTAGCCATTATAGCACAAAAAAGCATAATTTATATTATTTCCTAATTTTTTAAGATAGTTACGAGGTTAATCAAGAGACAGACCCCACACAGTTAGTATAGAAAACAATCATAAAATATAAAGTCTTATTAAAAACTAACATTTGAAATGTATTTAGGGGGTTTTATAGATTATATAAATGATACTTGAGATTTTTGGGATAGCATATAGTTTTCTTAATCATAACACAAAATCACTTTGCACTTAGTCTAATAACAAAACACACTCAATATTTTCACAAATCTTCAGTAAAAATACTTCATTAAAAATCTGATTTTTGTGTATAAAACACTTGTAATCTCTATTAAAAGTGTACCAAAGTTTGTGAAGGTACACATGCTGTCTCAAAAGTTACAGTGCAAATACTTAATGTATGCACATTTGTAGACTAACTCATATATATTATATTGAGCCCACTGCAAAAGGGTTAAAGTAAGTAACAGACAATTATTATAATCAGGAAGTGATATATGATACAAAAATTAGCCACTTATAAAGAAAAGACAGATTAATTTCGAACTTAACACATCCATTACTAACAACAGGGAGGAAGGGTCAAAGGTTGTGCAGAGAGGTATCTATATCAAATATATTTTTATGCAAAGTAAATACTATTAACATCTCTGCATTAGATACAGTTAAAATCCCATGCCACAGATGGTGGAGAGAGCTGGTGCAGAGAAAGAAATTTACAAAGGTGAGGTGAGCACTTTTCTAAACGGGAAAGGTTATGGAGTGTGGACCTACAATGTAGAAGGTAGCCTAATCAGGCAGTACTTAGTGGGAGAATGGATCTATCCCAAGCAGGAAATACTTTTCATTCAAAGTCATTGTGGTATTCATTGTCAGGAGAAGAAAATATCACAAGAATCTTTTGCATAATGCTAAACTGTTGCTAAGATTGGTCAACTAGGCAACACTCCAATCACATTTCCAAAATGAGTGATGTCCACTTGGTCTCATACTAATGAGAAATTACATAGCAATGCACACAAATTAACAACTTTTTTGTGGTGAAGACAGAGGTGAGTAGGATTTCTGAAATATCATTTGAACTTAATATGCATTCATATAATTAATATCATATTTCAAATTTTATAAAACTAGGACACATAATTGAATTATCAGCACAAACACAATAAAGCTAGATATTACAGCACAATTAATCATATTCCAACTGAAAATAAAATGTTTTATCATTTTACTTTACTTTCAAGCTGTTGTAGCATTCAGAAGTAATTATGTTAGATACTGCCTCTATCTACAAGGCTTAGCTCAATAAAGAAAATTTTCACTATCATAGTTCTTGATGGAGTATAAAAATTAAAAAGTATTTTGTTTTATTTTGCACTATGCCACTCTATTTCTCTAAATGTTCTGATATAACCAGGTAACAATCAAACAAAATCTTGTGATTTGCATCTCGAAAAACTATGTCTTTTATTTCTCCCAAGCCCAAAATTCTAAAGTTACATGTAAACAAAACAACACTATGGTGGTGTGGAATTCTCTAGGATTTATCAAATCATTTTTAAAAAATATAATTCTTTTGAGTATAAATTTTTAATTACCAACATTACTATCAGATTTTAAAAGTAAGTTATAAGTTTTTGCCTTGACTGTAAGAATATCTTTTAAGGGCACAATTACAAAGAACATGCAATAAAAGTTATAATGTAATATAACCTTGAAATTAACTCTTACAAAATTAGTATTACTATTTCTTAGAACTACTCTCAGGTAAAATGTAAAACAAAGATAATTGTGTGTACTTGTAAACTGAATGTTTCTGCCAGTATTAGAAGTTTTGGAATCTATTACACTACATATGACCTAAGTTTCATTTACTGGAAAAACTACTGGGTGTCACCAGACCATAACAAACTGTAACAAATTAGTACCACACTAGCAACTACTCATTAAACTAGATTATTTAGTAATACATCAGGTGATTGTTTCACTGTTTGCCTATAATTAAATCTTTGAAGATTTTAGCTGCATGCAAGCAGAATAAGTTTTGAAGCCTAATCATAATATTCAAAACAACGACAGAGGAAAACATTTTAACCAATACAAACATTAAGAAAAAACAATACAGCCAGTGCACAAAAGGAATGAATGTGATTATTCTCTGTTATTTTCCTACTTCTGAAACAACAGATTGTGTCTGAAATATCAACAAGGAAAAGGAATGGTAACTTTTTATAATTTTTATATCTATTTATTAGTATTCACCCAGTAATATTTTTAGTTTCATACATAATTATTCAATTCTCAATTAATTTTAGTTACTCTTTCCATCTATTTATTTTACATGTATCAGATTTCAATGCAACCAATTTATCATCAGATGTTATTGTCAGCTTTAGATGCTCAGAAACAATTTCAAGCAATTCTCTGAATATGTTTACAAAAACTGTCTTCAAATAATTTTCTGAATATATCTTAAATGTTTAGACAGAACTTCTTCAAACAATGTTCTGAATCTACAGATGTTTATGAACTACTTTCATAACAAAATATCATGGACAAACGTTTTTTTAATACAAGATATCAGCTAAAAAATTTTATACTGTTAACCTTAATTTTAAAACTGTTAATTTACTTTCTATTTAATCCAACTGTATATAGCAAATAGATAAATCAGTATATCATGCATATTAAAACAGCCATATATTCTGTGTTGCACTCACCTAGAGAAAGGCATTCCCGTTTGAATTATTACTTATAATGTACTGTTTTTTTTTTTTCGGTTTATTAATTAAAAGAATACAACACACCTATTTGAAAGCTAAAGCTATTTTAATGAAATAAGGGAAAACAAATGTTATTACACACAGTAATTAAAGTTAGAATTTAACATAGTTAATTACTGATTAAGATCACAGTACTAGAGCATCAATACAACTTTCTTTTATAGCTTGCAGAAAAAGGGTTCAAATACTTGCACTAGTTATAAAGTAGCAAAAATTGACATAGCTAAGATAATATTCCTACATTTTTGTTCTAAAATATACAAAATACTGGAAAAATACAAATATAATACTCACATAGGAAGAACACCTGTCATGTTTTTGTTTGGTGACTTTAATCCTGCCACCAAAAGTGCATGCCAGTTCAACTGAGAAAGCAACTTTGATCGATAAAACTGTAGTCTTGAGCATCTCCTGGATTTTTCTTCAAAACAATAAAATTAATAATTTGTATATTCATTCCATTTATTTTCTTCACACTTTCAGTGCATTTAAAAACTATAACAAACTAAGTCCCAGTGTTAATAATATCTACTACAACATAGTCTCTTATGTCACTAGAACTCCAATATAATATTCACATTAAAATTAATTTGCTAACACAAAATCTGCAACATCATTAATAGTCTCACAGATGAAATTTCATGTTAAAATCATGTCTAACACTACTAAGAGTCCAACAAAGAATAATGTTTACTAAAACCACATATTTCATAACATTACATCTTGAGCATTGCTAAAAGTCCCACAGATGGTAATATCTGATAAATCAAACATTACACTTGATAGCACAATACTGTCAATATTGCCAGTAGTTCAACATGATAATATATATAAATACCAAACGTGTCTACCACATCACTAGTTTTTTTAAAGTTTGAAAATAACTATAATCATTACAAATCTTCAGTTTAAAATAATAATCTCATTTATTAGGTTATACTACAAATCTCCAAAAATAAAATGATGTTCATTTAACATGCCATGCAGTAAGTCTAAGATAATGATAATAGAATAAAAGTATTCCTGTATTAACCTACACTGATTATCTGAGTAAATATAATAAAAAGTTATCATATACCAACATAAAGTGCATGTTTAAGAGATTATAATGATACTCTAGCTTAGTATCTAGTTATAATTAGTCTAAGAAAATATACTAAAAGTTCTTATATACCAAATTATGTTGTACGTTTAAGATATTATAATAATGCTCTCACTTAGTATCCCCTGCTATTTATCTAAGACAGCATTTCTCAAAGTCTGGTCCCAGGACTCCTGGGTGTCCCCAAAGCCCCTTCAGGATGTCTGCAAGGTCAAAACTATTTTCATAATACAATTCTTTCGATGAAACATTTTTGTACATTTTGAACCAAGTGAGAGAATGAGAGTGAAAAAAGCAAATAATATCTTAGTATGTTTTGAGTCTTTATAAAGGAAGCCTTCAAGTTCTAAGATTTCGTTCTCATGTTTTTGCATATATAAGTGATATTATTTTGGACCAAACTTTCAATAAATTTATTTGGGATTTAAATTAATTTTAATCTGTACGGTCAATAAATTTGGTTTGGTTTGTTTTGAATTTTGCACAAAGCTACACGAGGGCTACCTGCACTAGCCATCACTACTCTAGCAGTGTAAAACTAGAGGAAAAACAGCTAGTCATCATCACCCACTGCCAACTCTTGAACTACTCTTTTACTAATGAATAGATGGGATTGACTGTAATTTTATAATGCACCCACAGCTGGAAGGGTGAATATAGTTGGTGTTATGGGGATTCAAACCCACGACCCTCAGACTACGAGTTGAGTGTCTTAGCCACTGGCCATGCTGAGCCCGATAAATCTGGACTTTTTTCTAAACATAAATACATACAAAAATTATACTTAAGCTTGAATGAAATGAAATCTAACATTCTAACAAAAAAATCTGGAAGGAGAGTATAAGTGCAGAGAGGAATCAGACAGCAAATAATTATTCAATGGTTTGAGAAGTAAGTTCACTTTGTTGTCTTGTTTTGCAATAACATTTTATAAATTTTTTGAAAACTTTTCCAAATTTTTAAATTTTATCTAAAACTTATTTTAAAATATTTTTCTTATATTTAAGGATGGATTGTTGACTTAAAAAAGGGAGATCAGAAGACTCGCTTTCTCAACACACAACTGCACCATCTATGTCCAAATATGCTGAAAAAGATGTAACTGATATAACAGAGTTTGCTGACTCATGAAAGAGAGGAATCTACTCTAAAGAAATTGGGCAAAACTGTAAATAAGAAATGAAAATATGACAAAAACTATCTTTCCCTCAGCTTTATAGATGTTAATAATTTACCTTATTGTGTCTCATGCAATATAACATTTTCAAATAGTATCATGGTGCCAGTTAAGTTGCAGTGTAATTTTGAGACCAATCATTCAGTTTAAATTTAAATGGACTGAATATTTTAAATGTAGATGTGATCAGCTCTTTAAAAGCCAAAAATTACTTGTTACAGCTTTTTAAACTAGAAATGAAATAAAACCACTGAAGCATCTTACAGGGTAAGTTATTATACTGCACTGGCTGAAAAAGCTGAGAGACTAATAAAACCTTGTACAGTTGACATTTCTCAATGCATGCTGGATGAAAAGTCCGTAAAAGAAATCACAGCAGTGCCACTTTTCAACAATACAGTAACTCCTCAAATTAAAGAATTAGCTGCAAACATGAAGACTGAGTTAATATCTCATATGCAGAATTCTACTTTTGCCTTATAAATGAATGCACCTACATGGTTAGAATGTGGTTGGACTTACTGTTTTGCTTGTATTTATCCAGTGTCAGCACCAACTAACCATCGAAGATCGTTTATGTAAATTTTGCCAATAAACACAACTTGTGCTGAAATATTCAATGTGTTGAATAATGTTTTTAATATGATGGTTTATCCTGGAACAACTGATATTTGCACTGATGGTGCAAAAACAATGGTAGGTAAAACTGCTAGCCCCTTAGCATGAACAAGGCAGTAGTACCAAACTGTTCTAGTAGTCATTTTATTCTTCCCTGCTACAGATTTACGGTAAAAAGGCAGTTTCACTTCAAAATGTCCTTTATGAATCAGTAAAAATTATTAACTTCATTAAATCTCAATCATTGAGTACACGTCTTTTCAGTGTTATGTGTGACAAAATGGGAAGTTCACATGACGCATTACTGCTGCATACCGAAGTATGATAGTTGTCTCGAGGAAGAGCCCTTGTGTGATTGTTTGAGTTGTAAGCTGAACTAGCCACTTTTTTCATGGAACATCAGTTTTACTTGAAAGAATGACTGACAGACAAACTATGGTTATTTCGACTTGGGTATTTGGCAGACATCTTCTCGAAAATGAAGGAAGTGAGCCTGTCACTTTGAAGAATACAACTGACAGTATTTCTTGCAAGTAATAAAATTTGAGCCTTTAAGCAAAAATTAGAATTGTGGACAACTTGTATCTGCTATTGTGAGCTTAACAACTTCCCTGTACTTAGACTTTTTTAACAAGATCAGTGGTGATATTAATGAAAGTGATTTTTTTGATATTGTATAATAAAATTTGTCAACATTTAGAAGATCTGGAATAACTCAGTGAACCAATATTTTCCAAATGACCAATGCATGATGTTACAAAATCATACTTAAGTAAAAGATCCATCAAAAGTGCAGGATAGACCAATGGATTTTAACATAACAGAGTATGAAAGGTTCATTGATATGGTTTCAGATTCCAAACTGCAACTGATCTTTGAGAAACTACCACTTGTTGAATTCTGGTGTAATACCAAAGAAGAATATCCACAATTATTTGAAAAAGCTGTTTAAAATACTCCCTTTTCCAACTATATATTTGTGTGACCCCAGATTTTCTTCATATGCTTCAACCAGAACAACATAATGTAACAGACTGAATGCAAAAGCAGATATGAGAATCCAGCTGTCTCCTATTAAGTCAGACATTAAAGAGATTTGCAAAAATGTAAAACAATGCTACTGTTCACACTGAAAATGTTTTTTTGTTTTAAAAAATAGTTATTTTTCATAAAAAAATATATCATATTTAACATGTAATGGGTTTATTATTGTTATTTTTAAATGAATTAATAAAGAAATATTTTAAAAAGTTCTCTGTTTTACATTCTAATATGGTAAATATCAATAGATATAACCCACATATACAAAAGCTCTTTTGGGGTCGTCAATCATTTTTAAGAATGTACAGAGTCCTGAGATCAGAAAGTTTGAGAATTGCTGATGCAAGACAACGTAATACAAATTCTCATATACAAACATAAGTTGTACATCTAAGATATTAGAATAATGCTCTGACTTAATAGTCAATGTTACTAGTGTAAGAGATTATAATGAGAGTTTGCACATTCTACCCTACAATGTATGTCTTACATATCTTCATGAAACTTCTCATGTACCAATTTGTACTGCATGTTTAAGAGATTATAATACTTCTCTCACTTAGTATCCCATGTTATTAGTCTCACAGATTATAATAAAAGTTCTCATATACCAACTTAATAGTGCCTATTATTAATCTAAGGTAATATAATAAAAGATCTCATATGCCAACCTATGCCACTACATGTCCATATGATTATAATAATGCTTTCATTTGTATCCTTTTTATTAATCTAAGATTATATAATAACCATATACCAATCTATGCTGCATGCCTAAAACATTATGACAATCTTCTCACTCAACATCTCTGTTATTAGTCTAAAATAACACAAGTTCTCATATATCAACCTACTCTGTAGGTCTAAGAGATTATAATCATGCTCTTACTTAATAACCCATATTATTAGTTAGAGAATATAACAGTACCATTATTCAACAATTTATAACATAATGACTGTCTATAGCATGTTTTGAAACTTTTATTCACTATAAATGCTCTAAACCCTCCTCAGTAAATTAGAACAGCCAATAAATCTTACCAAAACTTTTTCAGATAGATAGAAATAAGTTTTTTCAAACTCTTTCTCAAAACATAGATGTTGGTCAATACTTACATTTAATAATATTTTTCATTAAGTATACAATAACTAGTACACATTCACAGAGTAAACAAAGAACTTGTTTTCTACTATTCTCAGTAAAAAATGAAATAGACAGCATTAATCTTTACATTTCTCTCAAGTAAACAGAGACCAGACAGTAACCTTTTAACTACTACATCTTTAGTAAAGAAATATCAGACAGTCATCTTTGAACTTGTCTTTAGCAGATAAGAAATAATCAGTACTTGTCTTCATAGTATTCTTTAACAAACAGGGCTTCCCCAGTAACAGCTTTGAAAATGCTTTGTCACAAAAACAAAGCAGTTTTTACCAACTAATATTTATCTTTAGCAGATAGGAACTAACAAGTACTTTTTTTAAAACTTTCCTCAGTAGACAGGGACCAACTAGACCTTGTCTTCAAAACTGTACTCAGCAAATATGAACCAGCCAGTTCCTTTCTTTTAAACTTTCCTCATCAAATAGGAATAAATAGTACTTGTCTTTTAAACTCTCCAGAGCAAACAAGGAAGAAGGTCCAGCCAAAAATAATAGCTTAACAAGTTGAGTACCATAATCTCCTGGCCTCAACTTTAATCACTTTGTTTTCATGTAACTTTCACAAACAAATGACGTGGAATTGAAAATGCTTCATTTTTCCTTGCTCTTCAAATATATCTATCTATCTAAAATGCTCAGGCTAGTGTATTAAAGTATTAAAACCAAATTTTTGTATCCAAACAAAACAACAGTATTACAGAAAATGTAAAAGATAGTGCCATGCTGGGATTCACTGTGTCTGTTTTTTATTGAACTAGAGAACTAATGTACAAAAATTAATATCATATGATATCATATTTTATATCATATGATAAATATTACACATTCATGATATTGCAATTTACATCAAAACAATAAATGCATAACAAACATTATTTGCATGATTTGTAACTATAATTACAATATTTGTGAATTACAAAAATATTTTTGATAAATAAAAAGGAAAAATAACAAAGTACAGCTTAAGTAAAATAGATTAATAAATCAATAATAAATCTGTCAAACTGCTTACACCTTTAACTCAAATTACCACATCCACAACCCAACTTGGATTTTGTTAAAATTTCTGAAAGTAAGAGACAAGGAGAACACTCCCAAAAACCAAGAAAAGAGGGTTAACTCAAGCTACTGCTTTTCTAGCTGTTTTGTGTGTAATGAATAATATTGAAGTATAAAAGTACTCTCCCATAGCACGTACTTCATATTTACAAGATTCTTAAATTTTTCTAAGTTCTAACTTTTTAATATACTAAACCTGTTTCAAATCACTTGCAAAATCCAGCTTGATGTGCCAATACTTTTTGTAGGTTGACTAGTCATAGAACTTATCAGATGTTTTATGAGATAGCTGGATGGTATCTTGTTTGACCATGTGTATAGAGGGAAAACCATATGACTCGTATAGATCAGAAATAATTTTAGATTTTGGGGCCCTCTTTTCTGACAGTTCAGCTATACAGAGAGTAAATGTTCTATGTACAGTTTTCACACTCTCAGATTCAAATCTCTTTGATCTTAAAAAATTCACTTCATCTTTCTTGAAAAAGCCAAAAATTTCTATAAAAGTCCAGTAGTCACATCATCTTATTTCCATTAACTGATAACTTTTCACACAATTCAATCATTTTCTTCTTGTTTTTATTATATCTACATTTTTATTTTAAACAGTTTTATCGTTGGACAATTAGCTGATTATTTTTAGATCCTATCACTGAATAAAGTATTTCATTTCCTTTTGACATTCAAACACTGTCTTGTTGTTTCACCTGAAATAATTCACTCCACCTGATCAAACAATGAATTGTCTAATTCAAATAAATTTAATTTTGTAAAAAAAAAAAAAAGGATTATTGGAGTTGTGACATAAAATTATAGCACAGTTTATGCTTATATATAGTAAGTATTATATACAAACAAACCATATCTCTAAAAAAAAATCAAGTATAAATCTTCACATTTAAGGAAGCTTTCAAAATAAAAAATTCTTCTCTATGATTTCATATAATTGCTTTGAATGTTTGTTTGAATAATCAATGTTTAATCATTTTGATCAAAACAATGGTTAAGTGATAGTGTCAACTATGTGTTAGTGCAGGCCTGCTTTGATATATCGGTAACAACACAAGTCTGTGCTAAAGTCCTCCTAAACAACAAACAGAAATACAGTTAAATGGGGAGAGTGTAAATTAATGATAAAATAGTTACAAAGAAGTAACTGACACTTAAGTTACAACACCAGTGTGAAGTGGATTTTATGACACTAATGAATAACATTCAGTGAATGACACCAATTTGTTTCCTATAAAACTGACAGTCTCTCTTTCACATATGTGGAAGATTAAAAAAATAATAATAATCATCCTGGATGTTTCTGAAAGCAGAGGAATTAATGAATATTCACTTTATTTTCTCAACACATTGTAGATAGGTTAAGATTGCTGGACTTGTTTCCTCTTGAAAAAAAGATTTAGAGGGAATATGACTGAGATGTTTAAAATTATTAACAGAACTAATAGTATTGATGCATAATCTTTTATCCACATTTATTACTGAGAATTGTAAGGCTTGAAGATACAACAGAAAACTTCGTTGGAGAAAAAGTTTTTTTTTGTTGTTATTGTTTTTTTTTTAAACAAGATGGTTGGCCTTTGGAATGGATTGCCTTCAGATGTCACAGAAGCATTAAATGTAAGTCATTTTAAGAGAATGTATGAAGCATGAAATTATTCTGGAACCAATAGTACTGGTACTAAAATAAGTTTATATTTTTCCAAAGAATGCTTACCAATTTATCAGGCTTTGGTCAAAGATTGTATTTACCATACAGTAAAAAACTATTATTTTCTCCCAAGTCCTGTTTTCAACATCTTTGTTTATAAAAGTATAAAAAGTTACACAGAAAATAAATGTTTTAATGAGTCATTTTCATGAAAATCATACAACTTTTAAAATATATTCTAACAAGCTTTATAAGTTCACTCAAAGGCCTGTGACTGTTACTTTTATAATGTATTTACATGTTAACTCTAAACCACATCCAGTTGTGAAACACCTTAATACAGTTTAACATACTTAAAAACCCTACCTTTAGTGTCCAGACAAGATATCAGCTTTGTGACCCATGCTATAGCAATTTTCTGATTCAGTTGATTCCAGGCAGAACTACCTGACAACAAGATTTCTAGGAATGCCTGCAGATTACCATGTTTCATAAATAATGTAATCAGAAGAGGTTCCCAAAACTTGAAGAGAGAAGCAGGCAAACCTACAGAACTGTTATGCAGAAACTGCTTTTCTAAAAAAAATAAAATTCATATCTGGTCAAATTGTTTTCCAGGTGATGAAATACAAAACAGCAAAACAAATTTCAAATGTTCAAAAATTAACTCAAAATTTTTAAGAAATAAACTATTTCACTACAGCATGTTGGAAAATAAATATGCAAGACCCATAGAACCCCTCAGCTACGAGTCTACCTGATTCTCCATCTCTAACGACAGTGCTTCTAAAATGAACTAAAAAACAGGTGGTGGAAATTGTAAACAATATACAAGTCCAAGTTTAGAAAAAGATTTTTGACACAAATGAAATTCAGAAAGTATATAACCCCTTCATAACTCTACTTATTGTACTAATGTTACAAAGTGATTTAGCACAGTATTTGAAAACATTGATTATATACTATTACCGTAAATAAGAATACAAAAGAACATTTTGTTTACTTAATATGGGTCAAAAGGTTATATTTTGCATATTCAAACAGTTTGAAATTTGCTTGACATTTACTAACACATCCATCTTCATGTTTAAATGTATTTTGTTCACCAAAACAGTTATACAATTCAATCAAAAACAATGAGAATTATTGTCTAACAATGAGCAGAGTGATAGAGGTCATCATACTTGCAAGTGCAAGTGTTACAACTTAGTTTATTGGAATAATAATTTTTAAATAGTCACAATCATAAATTTAAAATAAATATATGGAAGAGAAGTACAGTTTCTGCATGTTGGCTTAATTTTTGTTTAAGTGTCAAATTCAAGAGAAATTAATCCTATTTCTAGAACAATAAAGTATTAACAAGTTATTCCAGCAACCTGGCATATATTCTTTGACTAGAAGCCCCTTTATTCCAGGAGATTAGAACCAGTGATTGGATTCTTATTTCTATGCATGATGTTATTATAATTTTTTTAAGTATATTAATTCATTTTTCTTTGTTGATGTCCATAAAATAATTTAGAAGCAAGATATTTTTCCATATATCATATTATACATTTGATACCACACTTCCCATAATCAGGTAAGCATCCAGAATAGCTGTAAGTTAGTTAATATAATATTTATTTATAACAAAGTAAATGCTGGCATTTTTACAATACAAAATAATGTCAATATTTAATTATTATTGGATTCTAGAAATATTTGTACCAGAACTGAACACAGCCTTTTTAAAAAAAAAACTCTTTTCAGATGAGTCACTGATCAAAGGCCATGTCATGTTTGTTGACTCACATTGAAAACTTTACTAAAGTACTATTTCATAAGTATATGTCAATAAGTTTGGGATAAATCTGTTGATTATAATTCAAATTTTAGTATTATATATTATTTAATTTAAAAGTAAATATCAAAGTTAAACATCAGTTTTTGTGTATCATTTGGTACGTTGAATAGAGCAATGGATCAAATTAGATGTTTTTAATGTCAAAAAATACTAAGTCTACAGTTTTGTATGAAGTAGGAATGCAAATTACCAATTTATACAAATAAGAACATCATGTCTTTTTTTTTCCCTTCTCTCTGTGATATTCCTTATGTACTGACATAGTACTTATGTACATAGTAAGCCCATTCCAAGCATTTTACTTTCGAAAAAAATCCCTTACATGGTTTTCAATAAATAACATGCAAATAACTAACTAAAAGATCAGAATCTTTCCACAGTAGTTTTTTCAGCCATTTTAATGGGTTAGACAACCACCTTGTTCTTTTGACCAAAGATTTCAAGCAGATAAATTGTGTATTTAGTCTGCTTATATTTTCATATTTTTTAGACTGAAATACAGCTTAGTTACTAAGCTTGATAAATTACAGTGGAATTCTGTGGTATCAATAGTAATTTATCATTTTGTTTCATATTTACCATGTGTGAAATTTAAAAAACTTACCAACCTACATTGAGCAGCAACTGAACACAAGTTCATAACTAGAAAAGATAGTTGTTTAATTTATTTCTTTATTTGCTGTTCTGTGTTTAAAGAAAAATAAGTTTAATAAATTATTTCTAAATAATAATGATCTATATTACATAATGCAATCCTATTAAAACACAGCCAATGTTTTAAATTTGAAAGTATTTTATGTATTGTAATACCTCTCTCATACCTTTCATTCAAGTTCATGGGACTCAGCTTTGTACATTGAAAATAATGGTTGGTTTTTTGGTCTTTTTTTTTTTCTCAAAAGAAATATAAAAATTTGGCATAAGTTAACAGTTAGATGAAACATATACCAGTTTTCAAAATATTTTGTGAATAAAAATAACAGACTAGACAAAGCTTTTCATGACATTAATATAAAGAAATTACTAACCCTAAAAAGATTCTGGGGAGAAACATTTTAAATTGTATTAAGAAGTTTAAAAAAATATTAATACTCACATTATTTTGATTTTTTTTTCTACCTTCAATACACTTAAATGCTAAACCTTAAAGTCAAAAGTGTATACAGAGGACAACAATAGATCATATTTATAGCATACATTTATGAGAGCTTATACTTCATATCATACAGAATTCACTAATAAGGAACATATTATTACTCATAACTAGATCTACTGAATGTACCAAATAAATGTACACTTATACTGAGATCAATGATAAATGTTCATTCCTTTTTTTTTTATTAAACTTTTTCCAAAATTTTACTTACAATGTTGCAACAATCAAAAATAGTGGTACAACTAAAAACAAAAAAACATCAATTAATAGAATCTTCTAGAAATATAAGTATTGAACCTCCTCAAAATAGTTTTTTTTTAGAGTATCTGTGTGTAGCAGTTTGTTTTAATAAACAAAAAAATATATACACATTAATATTTCTTTTTTTTAGTAAGGAAATTGAAGTTGCCAATTTAAATTTACAGGAAAAAATAATTGATTTCTACTTAGAAATACACATGGAGAACTTTATAAAATATAGAGTACACAATAAATGTAAAATAATCAACTTATGAATAAGATATCAAATCTCAACAAGTTTCTTCAACAGTGTCAAGTATGGATTATTTAAAGATATAATTTTTATGCTTAAAAAAATTATGTAAGTGGAAAGCTCTTACAATATTATGTGGCAAGCGAAACAGTGGCTTACGTATCGTTGAATCTTTGATTATTAATGATATATTACTTTATCACTGATAGAGATGTTATTTTTTTTCAACACATGAAAAAGTGCATTGTGTTTGTTTGAATATTCTGCTCAATAGTGGAAAAAACAACAAAGGTTTGAAGAGTTACTTTAAAAATTCAACTCCTGCTTACGTGTAAATGTTTGTAAAAAAACAATTACATGAAATTTCAGCTCTGTTAAATGAAAAAACAGTCTTTCAGGCATTACTCTGACCACAGAGTTAGCTGGTAGCACAACCTGAAATTGTGTTTATAGTGTACCATGAAACTACCTACTAATTAGATATAACTGTAATACGTAATCAATATACTGCTGGCCAAAATCTTAAAATCAATGAACATGAAGAAAAAATATGCATTTTGCTTTGTTACTCTACCACTTATTTAAGTAGAGCTTTGAAAGATGAAAATAAGAAAAGGGAAAATAAAAATAAAGAACTTTTTTAGGATATAATAGGGAAAATGTGAACACTATGAAATTAGCCTAAACACTAGCTGGTCAAAAGTTTAAGACCATACCAAAAAGAAGTCCTAAACAGGGTAGAAAATGCCCAACAAAAGGACTCTGTAGTGAGTTGCATGGCCGTCATTGCGAATAACTGCAAACATTCATTTTGGTATGTTCGATAAAAGTCTTTGCAGAAGGCTAGCTAGAATGTTACTCCAAGTGGTGAAGATGGCTTCACGAAGATCATGCACTGTTTGGAATTAATGTCCATTTCTATCAACTTCCCTTGCCATCCACCCCCAAACATTTTCATTGGGGTTCAGTTCAGGCAAACACACTGGATGGTCCAAAAGAATCACGTTACTTGCCATGAAAAAGTCCTTTGTCCTGCGGACATTTGAAATTGCAGCATTTTCCTGCTGAAAGATCCAGTCATTTCCACACAAGTGAGGGCTTTAAGTCAATAAGGTTGATTGATTGATTTAGTGTTTTATGGCACAAAGCAACAAGGCTATCTGCGCCAAACAACCGGTAAAAATGTAGTAAAAGACATAAATGGAAATGAAGGTAAAACAAAAAAAGTATAAAACCAATGTTGACACCTAGTCTACAAGGTTAAGATAGAAGGCAGAGTGTAAAAAGTTGTAAGGTATTTACTCTATCAAAAAGGTATAATCATAACCCGCCAGGAAGACTAACAGGCAGGTACAAGACCCACCGTCAGTCACCTGAAGTTGGTCTTTCCAGTCCTGTTTCTGGGTTATGTGTCACAGCAACCAGTATCAAAATGTAAAATAATAGAAGTATTATAAGACACACAGTAAAATCAAAACAATGAGTAGCCAAATGTTCAGTAAAAAGAGAAAAGTCACGTAAATGGAGTAAAATTTGTAAAAGAAAATCAAGGTAATAACAAAACAGCAATTAAAACAGAAAATGGTGTAAAAACCAATGGTGACATTCAGTCTTCAAAGTTATAAACTATTTACTCATAGCATAATAATAATGATCATAACCCGCCAGGAAGACTAATGAATAAGTTCAAGAAACACCGTCAGTCACCTGAAGTTGGCCTTTCCAGTCCTGGTTCCGGGTTATGTGTCATAGTAGCTATTATCAAAATGTAATGGAATAAAAGTTTTAAAAGACACTCAGCAAAATCGTAATAAAGAGTAGCCAAATGTCCAGTAAAAAGATAAAAGTCAAGAAAATGGAGTAAAATGTGTAAAGGTAATTGAAGATAAAAGCAAAATTGCAATTAAAACAGGAAATGGTGCAAAACCAATGACGACATACAGTCAACAAAGTTGTAAAGGACAACCTGTAGCAGAATGGGAATGATCGTAACCCACCAGGAAGACTAACAGGTAGTATATAAACCACCGTCAGCCACCTGAAGTTGGTCTTTCCGTCCTGGTTCCGGGTTACGAGTCAATATGGCCAGTACAAAAAGGTTGTAAAAGTGTGAAATGATATGCAGCGAAAGTATAATAGTAACTCGCCAGGAAGACTAACGAGTAGTTCAAACACAAGCGTTAGTCACCTGAAGTTGGCCTTTCCAGTCCTGGTGTCGAGTTATTTAATGTTCTGGCCATTGTTTAATGTCACATTGAATGAGAGAGAATAAAACTGTAAAAAAGGAGCCACAATTAAAAAGGTGTAATAAATAAATATACCACACTTAAATGAGATTAAAAAGATTAATGGCCATTAAAAAATTAAAAACGTTATCAAGGTGGACAGAGTCACCATCATCAATAACTCTGTCCAATGTTACAGACTGACGCTGGGAAAAAATATGTTTAAAGTATTGCCGTCGTTGAGAATTGTAACGATGGCAAGAAAGTAAAACCTGGCTGATAGTGATTTGAGTGTTACACAAACTACACATTGGTGCATCAGTTCCAGAAAAAAGAAAATGATGAGTTAAAAAACTGTGACCAATGTGTAGCCTAGTGAGAACAACTTCTTCCCTCCGAACTTTACGGAAGCTAAATAGCCAAAGTCCAATTCGGGGTTTGATTTGAAAAAGTTTGTTGTTGCGTTGTTCACTCCAAGTGGACTGCCAACTGGCACGGAGCCGAGCCTTGAAGACAACACCATAGTCCATGTACGGAATAGGCATTGGGGTGATGGTGCTGAGACAGACATATTTAGCTGCCATGTCTGCAAGCTCGTTCCCATGAATACCAACATGGCCTGGTATCCAGAAAAACTGGATTGAAGTAGCTGCTAATGAGAAATGGGCCAGTCGGTTTCGAATATCTGCGAGAATAGGATGTGAGGTAATGTGAAGTGATTCCAAGGCAAGTATAGAACTAAGCGAGTCAGTATAAATAGTGCAGTTGGAGTACTGCTCAGCTGCAATATGATTAAGGGCAAGAGATATGGCATACAGTTCAGCAGTGAACACAGAAGCTGTAGAGGGGATTCTGCGTGCAACTACTGACCCATAGCAAACCATAGCAGAGCCCACTGAATTACCTGATTTGGAACCATCTGTATAAATGGGAACTGAATGATTGTTTGAAAGATATTCATTGAACAAAAGACGGTACTTCCAGTCTGGAGTATCCGCCTTTTTTAGGTGATTGAAAGAAAGGTCACACTTGGGGGCTGTAATTAGCCATGGTGGGATGCATCGACCTGTGGAATCTGCAATGTTATCCAAGGACAGACCCAATTCATCCAATTGCGCCCGGATGCGAAGGCCAAACGGAGCAATGACAGATCATCTGTTCTGTAAAAGCACTGCCCACTGAGGAAGGAAAACACATTCCCAGGTGGGATGCTTTGGTAAGGAACGAAGTTTCGAAGTATATTGTAAAGACAGTTGCAAACGGCGAAGGTGTAGAGGAGGTTCATGAGATTCAATGTATATGCTTTGAACTGGAGAGGTACAGAAAGCTCCAGTGCAGAATCGAAGTCCTTGGTGATGAATGGGGTCCAGTATCTTAAAGGCCGAGGATCTGGCAGAGCCATAGACCATTGATCCATAGTCAAGTTTCGATCTAATAAGTGCACGATATATCTTTAACATTGAACGGCGATCTGCCCCCAACTGGTAGAAGAGAGGACACGGAGGATGTTCAGTGCTCTTATGCATTTGACCCGAAGCTGCTTTAAGTGTGGTATAAAGGTCAGTTTACGATCAAAGATAAGCCCCAAGAACTTTGTCTCTGGGACCACTGGCAGCAAAACTTCACCGATATGAAGTTCAGGATCAGGGTGAATACCTCGTCGATGGCAAAAGTGCATGCATATAGTTTTGGAAAGAGAGAAATTAAAGCCATTCGCAAGAGTCCACTTCTGTACACGATTGAGGGCAGTTTGTAGTTGCCGCTCAATATATCTCATGTTTGATGACTGACATGAGATATGAAAGTCATCAAAATATAGCCCATTCGTAACGGTGAGAGGGAGTTGTTCAGTGATGGCATTTATCTTTATACTGAAGAGTGTGACACTGAATATACAGCCTTGAGGGACTCTAAGTTCCTGTACAAAAGAACGTGAAAGTGCCAAACCTACACGAACTTGGAATCTCCTGTCCATTAAATTTTTTTTTTTCAAATAAACATGGGTAGATGGCCACGTAACCCATATGTATGGAGGTCTTGCAAAATGCCATACCTCCATGTTGTGTCGTAAGCCTTCTCTTTGTCAAAGAATATCGATACAAGATGTTGGCGGTTGAGAAAGGCCTCTCTGATAGATGTTTCAAGACGAATTAGGTGGACTATGGTGGAGTGCTGTCGACGGAACCCACACTGGGTGGGCAAGAAAAGGTTGTTTGATTCAAGGAACCAAACAAGACGAGCATTAACCATCCTTTCTAAGGTCTTACAGAGACAGCTCGTCAAAGCAATTGGACGATAGTTTGAAGGAATCTTCGGATCTTTCCCTGGCTTAGAGAAAGGTAAAATAATAGCCTGGTGCCAGGCATCAGGAAAAACATTCTCCTGCCAAATCCGGTTGAAGATAATCAGAAGGACAACAAGAGAATCAGGAGATAGATGATGCAGCATGTCATAATGAATACCATCAGGTCCAACAGATGTACTGGCAGACCGATGAAGGGCCATTTTTAGTTCTATCAGGGTAAAGGGACTATTATAGTCAAAGAAACAGTCAGTTTGAAAGGAAAAAGGTGATTGCTCTGCCCAAGTCTTGATGGCCAGGAAGGTGGAGGAACAAGCAGAAGTGCTAGATACCCGGCAAAAGCTTTCACCTAGAGTGTTAGTGATGTTCCGGACATCAGTCACCTCCTGACCATTAGAGAGGGGAACAGAATTGTAGCGCCCATTAACCTTTCGAATCTTGTCCCATATGATCTTGGAACTGGTGGTAGAAGATATACTGGTTGTGAACTTAATCCAAGATTCCTTCTGGCTTTGACGTCTTACCCACCTAGCATGTGCTCGGGCCCGTTGGAAAGCAACCCAATTTGAAAGTGTGGGATATCTACAAAAAGTATCCCAGGCCCGTTTTTGAGCCTTCCGTGCTAAGTTGCAAGCAGAATTCCACCATGGACGAGGATATCGTGGGAAACGTGTCAAGGTTTTAGGAATACACTGAGCAGCTGCATGTATAATACAATCAGTTACCGCTGCAACACAGTCGTCTATTGATGGCTGATAATTACGATGGCAGGATCAAGTTCTGCGACAGCAGTGAAAGTGGATCAGTCTGCCTGATCCAGCTTCCACCGGGGCACGCGGGTAGGGTGGCATCAACCACAGCCAGTCTCTCTCAAAACGATCGGAAAATGATCACTGCCTAGTGGATTACTGTCAACCCTCCATGAAAAATGGGAGAATAATAAAGGGGAGCAAACTGAGAGATCAATGGCAGTGAATGACTGACTTGGTGCATGAAAGTAAGTGGAAGAACCAGTATTAAAAAGAGAAAGATTGTGATCAAAGAGCATCTGCTCTACAGATCGACCCCTCCCATCAATAACAGTACTTTCCCAGAGGGGGTGGTGTCCATTAAAATCCCCCAGGATTAGAAATGGAGATGGCAACTGTTCAACGAGAGCATCCAGGTCTGATTGATCATATGTCTCTCCAGGGGACAGGTACAGAGAACAAACAGTGATGGTACGACCCAAGGAAATACGGATGGCTACGGCCTCCAAGGGTGTGTTGAGTGACAAAGACAGGGTTGGCACATGTTGATCAACCAAAAGTGCCACCCCTCCAATGTACTCGACCATCACACAACTTGTCATTTCTGTACAGAGAAAACTGCCGATTGGAGACTGTTTCAGCAGATTTGAGAAATGTTTCTTGTAGAGAAAGACAAACAGGCTGGTAGGAAGCAATCAGCGTTTTGATATCATCCAGATTAGAACGTAAACCTCGACAGTTCCATTGTATCAAGGTGGCCATTTTTAAGGACAGGCAGGTGAAGTGGTTGGAGAACCCTTCGGTTTACGACCTTGTCTTTTTTCTTTACTGTCTTTCTTCGGAGGAGGTCTATCAACCTCCATGGATCCTGCTCTGGGTCGAGTGGGCAGGTTTTTGTTATTGGAAGAGGAATCAGGTGACTGAGGACGCAGACGAATAATTGTTTTGTTTATTGTGGTGGGAGAAAATGATGTATCAGAAGAAATGCCTGTATTTGAAACTGAAGGACATGGATCTTGAGGTTTGTTGGAAGATATGGGAGAAACAGAGATGGGTGTGGAAGTCAATTCATCTACTTTTTTAACCACGGAGGTCAAAAGGCTTTTCATTTGTTTTGAAAACGATTCTCTTGGAGGCACAGAGAGATCTGTCTGCACTTTCACTGTAGTTGTGGAATGGAGTGCAGCAGCATATGTCCGAGATGGGATTGTGGACAGCAATTTCCGAGCCTCAGGATAACTAATGTTATGTGTCGTTTTCAAATGCTGCACCTCTTTTTCCTCCAACCATTTTGGACAAGAATGAAAGTAACAGGGGTGAGAACCATTGCAGTTGACGCAATGTGGGTTTATGTCACAATCATAGGCCTCGTGGTCCTTGCCTCCACAACGAGCACATGTCAGGGAACCACGACAAGATGTCTTTGAGTGGCCGAATCTCTGACATTGAAAACATCGAAGAGGGTTTGGAATGTATGGCCGAACACTGCAAATGAGATAACCTGCTTTGATGGTGGCAGGTGCACGTGGTGAAGTGAATGTTAAAACGAGGGTATTTGTTGGCAGTGTAACTCCATCTTTGCGAGTGGAGATGTGCCTCACTGCAGAAACTCCTTGAGTGGAGAGACCAGCAAGAATCTCCGATTCAGGAACATTCTTCAAATCCCTTTCAACAATAACTCCTCGTGAAGTATTCAAAGTAGCATGGGGTGTAACCTCAATAGGTATATCACCAATTGCCTTTGATTTCAACAGGAGTTCACTGTGTTGGGATGTGGATGTTTCAACCAGTATGTCACCAGATCGAAGCTTCTTTACTTTCTTTGGAGAGCCAGCAAGTCCCTCTAGCCCCTTTTGAATAAAAAAAGGGGACATTTGCCCTAAAGGTTTTTCTGAAAGAGAATGCAATATCAGAAAATGAGGTACGTGTGTTACTGATGTTGAAGATTGCCGTTCTGAGTATTCAAGACGTGGTCGCTTACCCATTGACTGTTTTTTTACAATTTTATTTAAATTTTTTGTAGGATCCATAGGAAAGAGAAAAGTTTCGGTACTCACTGACCCCACCCACCATGGAGCCCTACAAGGGGACGCACTACAAAGTCATGCAAGGACAATGCAGCAACGCCAGGGTTTCGTGAGCACTGTACCCAAACACCAGCATCAGGCACAATGTCCACAACACCCGTTGAGAACTTCCAACTCTGGTACTTGGTTGGCTCTAGCCCAGGTGGACCAGCCGATTGACCCAAGGGGGGGCCACCCAAGGGCCGCCCATCTACAGGAAATCGAGGCCAAAGTGGTGTGTTAGGGTTGGACCCCTCAACCACCAGGATCCTCTCCTCCCCTTCACGGGTCGCCACACACGGCAAACACGTGGGTGGATGTTTAGATCCCAGAGAAGGTAACCAGACAGAACAGAACCTTTCCTGGGAGGTCCCCTCAACACGTACAGGAATCCACTCCGAGGGGAAGTCAATAAGGATGCTCTCTCCAACATGCCAATGTAGCCAGCTGCTGTTTGATGCCCCTGTATAACCTGAAGCTCCATTGTTCCATGGAAGGAGAAAGCACCCCAGATCATGATGGAACCTCCTCCACTGTGTCATGTAGAAAATGTCTCCAGTGGGATATCCTTATCATGTCAGTAACATTGGAAGCCATCTGGACCATCCAGGTTAAATTTTTTTCATCAGAGAACAAAACCTTCTACTTTTCTACGTCTTATGTTTGGTGCTTCTCAGCAAAATTTAATCTAGCTATTTTGTGGTATTAAAAGAGGCGTGGCCTTTGAAGCCTTTCTCTCGTAGATGCTGTCTTAATGTTCCTGAGCTGCATTCTACATCCATAAGGGCCTTAATCTAGTTCCACAATCAGGTGGTGTCTTGCTGGACAACCCATCCAATATTCTTGCTCAATGCCGACAAAAGTTTCTTGGGCTGACCACTTGAAATTCTCATTTCATATCCCTCAGGGTCTTTTAAGAAATTTGCAACAGCAGTTTTACTACGTCCAACCTCACTAGTCATGGCAAGCTGAGAGAGACCTTGCCTTTGCAGCTCGACAATTCTGCCATATTAAAACTCTGCCAATTTTTTAGCCTTTGCCATGTTTTTACCCAATGTAACACAGAAGATATCAGTAAGAGACACTGACAATGCTAATTCTTGAACACAAATGACTAAATTTTTTTACATGTTTACTAATTAATGCTTTGTTTCAGTATGGTCTCAAACTTTTGACCAGCAAATATTTAGGTTAATTTCATATTGTTCGCATTTTCCCTATTAAATGCTAAAAAAGTTTGTTTGGTTTTTTTCTTATTTTCATCTTTCGAAGCTATACTCAAATAAGTGGTTGAGTCTAACAATGCAAAATGCACATTTTTTCTTTATGTTCATTGGCCTTAATATTTTGGCCAGCAGTGTATATAGTGGGTTTAATATATTAAATTAAAATGAATTTCAAAATTCAACTCAGAATGTCACCTGATGACTATAGCAATATAAAATTATGGTAGATTTTGTCTTTGCTTAGAATTTTATAGGTAGTATGATGTCATCAAAAACTAATCCCTTTGGGAATGTAAAAATAATACTCCTTTCAAATGCAAAATTTTCAAGTATTCATATATCAAAAATGAATTAAGATTGAAGATTTATAATTTCCAAAGTGGGGATATTTCCCTACTACCAACCAAGATGCATGAATCAACCTGGAACCAAAATCATTTGAAAATAGAATCACAAAAAGTTATATTCCAGACATACTACGAAAACATCAGCATCTTATAATTGAGGATAATCCACAGGTTCCAAGTAGTAGCAAACAACATAATCAACAGGGATATTTACCCAAAAATGAGACTAACAGAATATGAATTCATAAACTTTTCATTAATTCCTCCCATTCAACTGTATCATACCTCAAGCTGCTGAATAATGAAATAGGTATCTATGACATTCCATTCAGTGTTTACATTAAAAAACTAAACTGTCATTATCATACATTAGAACAGTGTTTCCCTACTTTTGTTTTTTTCCTACAGAGCTCCCTTCAACAAACAATAAGCATTCCTGTCCCTTCCAACAAATTTTTAGAACATTAAAATAGTTTAATAAAATGAAAATTGTAAGAGAATAATATTAAATTATTATGGTTTATTTTTAACAAACAAACTTTCAAATGACAAAAAATAAAATAAAGTTATAAAAATACTAGATATAAACCTATATATAAGAAATTTAACAAACCTTACATTTAATGTTTGCACTAATATAACAAAGTGATTGAAAATGGCACAACGTAATATAACCACAATATGTAATAGTATTTAAAGATAAATGCATGCAACTCTTACTTATATTCACAGTTACTTATAGAAGTTCTTTCTTAAAAATAAATCTAACAGCCAGAATAACAATACAAAAATCATAATACTTGAAGTTCTTTCATAGTTTAAAACATTTATTTCATTGAGTACTAACCATGAGTGAGAAGAAGATAATTCAACTGGTCTTCTGTATGAAGCAGGTAATCAGGTTGAATAAGTATCTTTAGGAAAAGAGGGCTGCAATAATGGAAATAAATGTCTCTTTACTATACACAACAGAAGATAATAAGTTTTTGTTTAAGGCTTGAAATTAAACGTAAAAGTTAGAATTTTAACAATTTTCTTTCTGCACACATTCATAAAGCAAAAGTTATTCTCTTTTATACTTTAATAACTCCAATAAAAAGATATAAACAGTTTGATAATTAATCTCTTTAAAGTAACACTAATTAAAAGACATTTTTTTGAGGTTGAAGCAGTGATAGAATATAGAAAGTAAAAAATACAAGTAGAAAAAAAATATTTGTGCCAGGTTATTGTTTAAACAAAAAATACCATAAAAGTAAAATCTGGATAAGATAATAATGCTGTCTTAAATTATTTTCTGAAAAATGTAATATAAAACCTGGGACACATCTCCCAACCCTACAGTTCAGCTTTAGAATTCACACATATGAAACTCATTTAAAATACCTGTTGTTCCTTAGCAACTTTTGAATATTCTTTGTTATATTTTTCACTTGTTTTTTGTGTTTTTTCACTCTGATGTTGGGAAGGTCAGAATAAAGTATCTGGGAAAATTAAAAATATATTTATTCAACTTATATATAAAACCTAAAAAACAATTTTGTTTGATATCCTCCACGTGTAAAATTTTAAAAAGCTTAGCAACCTATATCAGACAGCAACCGTGTACAAAATTTGTAGCAAGAAAAGATAACTGTTTGCTTTACCTCTTGATTTATTGTCCTATATTTTAAGAAATACAAGTTTAATTACTGTATATATAATTTATAGTATTTGAAATGTAACAGTATATTAAAAATACTAGTCCACTAGCACAGACAAGACAGGGAGTCAGTTTTATATTACTGAATAGGTGACCTGAGTGCATATGCAGTGTCAGTGCAAGTTATGTAATCAAGCTAGGCATGTCTGGAAGGTCAAAATAATTAAAAATAATAAATATACGTTAATATACTGCATTATGAGACTCAAGCTACTCAAACTAAATATTTGTATTTTCTTGTTATAACATGTAGTAATTATAGCATGAAGAAAGCATAATTAACTATTTCCTAATATTTTTATGATAGTTACATGGTTGGTTAAGTAACAGACCCCACATAGTTAGAGCATAAAAAATAACAATATATAAAGTCTTAGTGAAAACAAACATGTGAAATGTATTTGAGAGGTTTTAAAGATTATGCAAATAATATTTTAAATTTTTGGGACAAAGAATAGTTTTCTAATCGTAACATGAAACTACTTTGCACTCAGGCTAATAACAAAATAGACTGTTCACAAACAAATCTTTAATAAAAACATTCCAATAAAAATCTGATTCTTTGCATACAAAATACTTGTAATTTTCACTAAAAGTCCACCAAATTTTGTAAAGATACACATGTTGTATCAAAACTAATAGAGCAAGAACTTAATGTACAATTGTGTAGACAAACTTTTATATATGATACCAAGCCCATTGCAAAAGGGTTAAAATTACAAGTTATATATGACAAACTAGCTAAATAATATATATATACATCTAATGAAACAATGCAATGACACACATTCAATCACTTCTACATAACACATAAGCATAAATAGACCTACAATTTAAAGTGAATAACAATTTCTACAACAGCTGACATATACACAAACTTACAAAATCAATAAGCATGAAAATAAAAATATGCTCTTCTAAAATACAGCATACCAAATACAATGTAGTATATTATCTTGGTTACAGTGTAGGCATATTTAATACATATAGTAACATTTTCAAATTAATTAGTTATGTGTTATTTTAAATAAACATTTTCTCTGTCTTGGTACTTGTGGCATAGAATGCCAGCTGTTTTAAGTTCCAGTCTTAGTAAATGGTATTGTTGGTGTAGAAACAACTTTTGACCACCATTTTACATGCAGTACGGCCCGAAAAGAAATTTGGTCAAAACTATAATTTTAATGAGCATCTTTGGCCAAGCATATTCTTCATGACTCTCTATCTTAGTTTCTATCATTAGAGAAAAAAAATCCTAACACTGAAGCATTAACCATTTAATCCTTTTTCTTTTTATAGCAGATAGCAAGCTCACTCTAGCTTGTGCAAAAACATATGGCACCACTCACAGAGGGAGATGAGTCTCCCACAAACTTTAGAGAATGGCTAGGTTTCAGAGCACTCCAGAAACTGTAAAACTTAACAAAACAGAGAAATCCACTTATCTCCTTAAGAAAATAAAGATGTATACGAACAAATATTACATGATTACTGAACCTTTGAGATAATTCAAAATACTGAAAAATGAAATTGGGTACAGCATTTTCACTTGAAAAAATGTGGTTCAAACCCAATATATTGGATTACTTACTTACTTGCAAATGCTTTTAGGTTAAATGTAGGAAACACGAGTCATGAAAATATTTTACAGAAATTACAGTACACACAAAAAGCCTGTAAACCTAACATAATCAGTTTTATCACTACTCACCTCATAAAGATGCTGCTGGTAGTGAAGAAGATTTTCATGGATTGCTGATTCAGGTTTACTAGAAGGTGGAAGAACAATAAAATCCTCCAACATCATACTTTCAAGCTCCCAGAAGTATAAGCGAAGCCAATGAAGAGCAAAATCTGCTCCAGTTCGTAACATTTCCAAAGGTGGGGTCAAGGCATGACTTGCACAATGACGCAAGTCTACAATCCAATCTGGTATTCCAAACTGTCAAACAAAAGATATTAATTTTTTTTACCAATCCTTTATAATATACTAAAATACACTATAACATGGTGATATATAATTATATCAGAAGTAACATTTCAACTACTGTTTATATCTAAGGAAGTACCAAGTACTATTTATATCTGAGGAGTCAGGTTTCAAATATCCTGTCTTCAATGATTACCTAAAGTTTTTATGGTATATCACAACTGATTAACTGTCTATCCATATCCCTTACCTGTGAAAGTAGACAATGAAATATCAGTTTTCTACATGTAAATGCATTCTTCTTTAATACAGAAATATTTTGTAAACTCAAAATAGACTGCACACTCACAATTAATTTATACAAAACAGTCCCTTGGAACATGTATACATAGTTAATCAGAGGTTATATAGCTCACCAATATTAATATCCTACTCACTATGAATGTAAACTATTTAACACAATTATGTATCATAAATCTGATGCCACCCGGTTTAAAGTTTTTGAAACGTAGTCTTCAGTCTCCTCACTTATATTTTTATCAGTTCTTTTCACCACTCTTTAAATATCATTCACAATTTATGAATTCATTCAGTATAAAAGTTTTTTTTTAGAAAAAATCACTGATATCACCACTAAAACTGAAAAATATAATTTTTAATGCACCTTCAAGATAATATTTCACTGAAAATATTCATAATGAATTTTGCTAATTTCATTGCTCATTTTAATTAAAGTTAATAAAGTAATTAGGATTACTTACTTTAATTGGCAAACTAATTTTGCACTACTAGAATACTCCAACATAAACTTTTATGTAATAAAACTAAATACATAATTCTCTACCATTAGCAGTTTTCCTGCAAATGAGTATACTATTAAGCATTCTAAAAGATTCAAAATGATATAAAAACATGTGCTTTTGGACATTCACAATATTCTAAGTTGTTGTTTATTCCAAATGTATTGTATTACTTCCTACAATTCAGTTCATTTGCTTGTCTAATGCCTTTTTAGAATGCTGTTTTTACACATGGTCACATAACCTCAAGCATATTCATATTATCACTTGGTAGAGGTCAAGCAATGGCTATGAGAACTCTACTAGTCTCTTTTTTTGTTGTTTCTTCTTGGTATTATTTCCCCACACCTGCTGTATGCTTGAGATTACGTTCTTGTCAGTAGATTTAACACTCCTCAACAAGTTGTATTCCTTAAGGTTGACATGATAGATCATGTAGTGCCTGTATTTGTCAGCATTACAAAAACAATGAATTTTGTACAGATCATTGACTAAGATGTAACTAAATCTGTAATTATCCCAACTATCCTTCTCTATATACTTCATTTAGTGGTTGATACCATTCTATCAACAAAAAACTATTACTCGTTATTCTTGAACAACGACTTCAAAGTTAGTTTTTAATACTGAAAATGCATGTATTTATGACAGATACTTAGTGCCTTTCATACAATTAATTATTCTCATTGAGTGCTGCTCTCTATATTCCAATTATTTCTTTAGGCATAGGTCTTCTGCTTCTCCCTATTGGAATTTCAAAATCTGAACATGTCTTTCATGCAAATCATTGTGCATAACCTCCTCATCAATAGAAGTATGGCATGCTCACATGATTGTATGTGACTCCCTCTACACTTCTCTACTGAACTATTACTTTGAAGTTTGGCAGAAGGTGTCAGCACTAAAAAATATGGTGAGGGAGAGTGTAAAGTGTGAGAGAAGGTAAGTACCTATTAGAAATATATTTTCAGTACAGTAAAATTATAACAGTACTTACCTTATCTCACAAGGTTAGCTAGAATCCACATAGATAAGAAGGAGTGACCACTGCAAGGAAGGGAATGACAGTACTTCTCAATAACAACTGAAAGATATCCATGGAAATGAGACATTCATATCCTAAATCATAAGAGGGGAACTGCACCACTTTTAAGCCATGTATATGCTTTATCCAACTGTTCAATATTTAAAATATAAGGGCAGAAAATAAGAAGAGCACATCTAAGTGGGAGAGAATGTGGCCAGAAAGTGATCCTAACCATAGAAATATATAGTAACTAAATTCCACAACGAGAAAGGTGGTAAACAAAGGATGCATCCCTAGGTGTGGCAAACTGTACTTGGTAAGTCAACTACATCCAAAAACCTGTCCATGAGGTACCAACACCCGAATGAGGGTAGGATAAGGATCATACCATCTTCATTACGAACCTAAGAATCAAGGGATTGAGTCTCTCCAATTCCTGAATATAACACAAGGATTAGCTTTAAGCTATCAATCTGGGAACTTGAGTTCCAATATCAAAGGGATGCTTATTACATGCAATCAACAGAACCATCTAAATAGCAATAATATATTTATAAGAAGGATTGATGAAGAATAGCCAAAGACAAGATTGGGACAATCCCATGTGGCCTATAACATAGAGTAAATCAAGGGAGAAAAATAAAATACCCAATACCTGTGTAAGAACTTATGGTGATTGGTTCACTAAATCCAAAACCTGACAACAAGGCACCAACACCCACACAAGGACGGGATGAGGGCTTCATAATGAAGGGATGAACTACTTTCTGATATCTCACTTTGTTGTTAATGGTTAATACAATTATAAAAGTACCACATCATCTACACCCACAGAACACCACCACCCTGCTCTTGTAACTGAAAGTTACTGTGTGAAACTCATTCTACAGGGTGCCTTCACAGTCAACCACCACAGCTGCTTGGAAATGAAAAGTGGTAAGAACACCAACACTCCATTCAAAGAAATGAGGGTGATAATATGGTGGAGAGTCCAAAGGAACATCATCTGAAACAATACAATAGGTTACCACAAAACATTATTTTGAAAAGCAGACCATAATGAGTTATCCATTCCAGACATGGAAAAACATCATAAGGAATCTTGTGGACCCCTCTCCATCTAAACAGCAAGTGCGTGAAGATAAAGCATGAGTCAAAATGGCTAGATAGTGCAGATTTCTAGTTAAAGAATACCCGGTCAGTCAACACTCACCATAGACAGCAACCAATCCCTTGAAAAGAAAATGTGAATAAAATTTACCAGTTAGAGTCATGCCAAAGTCTAAAAAACAGCCACAGCTGGTAGATAAAACTCTGACAAAGAGAAAACTGCAATATGATGGAGATAGTAGGAGATGAACATATTGGGTATGGACAATGAAGACAAAAAACATGAGAAAAAGTGAGGTGTCAGATCTGATGGGAAGATATCAAGAACAAATTCTAGGAGGAAGAAGGTATGAAGTAACAGGTCAATTGTGCTAAAAGATGGATGCAACTTGTAAGGGCAGAAGGTGAAAGAACCTCAAGGGAGGAAATGGGCCAGTGGATAAGGAACTGGGAACATGTACCCCAGAAAAAAGCAGGACAAACAATATAGCAATGAAGATTCCTGACCAAGCATTGAAGCCTATCTGGATCTGGTCTAGGATAAAGATGGGAAATACAAGAGGAAGAGAAACCACCCTTCCAAATTGCCAAGATCTTGGGGAAAAAAAAGAAAAAAAGAGGAGCAATCTGGATAAAGGAAAAGATAGGTAGAGTGAGAAAGGCTACATGAAATATCAATCACAAAAAGAATCCAACCATCAATGCCCACCAGTTAAGAAAAAAAGGAAATATATTTTAGATGAAACATGAAACATAAGGAAAGTGGTTCAAATAGAGGACTACATTAACATTCAGTCTGGAATGGAAGGTTGGCCTGGGAGAACAACATATCTGAAACAATACAGAAATTAACATGGGAAGAACAGGAAAAGTAAAATCTCTACAGTATCAGGAAAAACAAAAGGTAGAGGATAACACAACCCAATATCCTGAAAGCAAGGAGATATGAGTTAAAAAGCTAGGTGAGAAATTTTACCACATAAGCCACAGAAGGCTAATCAGCAGAAAAAAAACAAAACCTATTTATAGACTAATGATGGAACATCTTTTACGTGTTTTTGTACACCCAAAGTGATAATTTAATAGATAAGTGTAGATGGAGTCACTTGCATCACATGAGCATATCATACTTCTATTTGTGAGAAGGTGATGCATTATGATTTGTATAAGACACATGTTGGAACCTCGTAGTTCCAATAGAAAGGACTGGAAGTCTTGCACATAAAAAAAAAGTTTGCATATCGAGGTTGGCCCTAAATAAGAATAGTTAATCTTGTGAGTTGTAGTTAGAACCGTATTGGAATTGGATTTATGTACTTCTTTGTACATTCCACACAAGTCTCAAAGCTTTACTCATTCAACTGACTGTGGTCTTATGCCACTTTCAACCTTTAAATTTGTCTATCATATCCAGCAATAATTTTTAGCAGCTACATATACATTGAGGCCAGCATATATCTCACTGTTCTCAGGGTAATATTTACTTCTGTATTTACAGCAAGGTTGTTTAAAATTTTGTACCCAACCACTGTCTGTCTTATCAAAAACATGCTCTATGACACTTGACACTACTTCTTTAGCACTTTCCTTTCTATTCCACCATTTATACTATCACCAATACTAGTTTCACATACTTTCTTCTGAGATTTAGCTGCAGTTCCTTCTGTAGTTTGTAGTCTTGAAACAAATTTTTATATGAGGTGTCTTTAGCTAGCCAAAATTTTAACTTCCACATGCAATATTTCAGTCTGGGATGACATGACTGGATTAACTGCTTCTACTTTGCATAATTAGGACTGCATGTACTATTACAGCCTACATATAAGTGTTTTAGTTTATAACTGGATGGATAAAACCAATAACACAGTGTAAACTACTGACAGATGACTGTACACATATACAATTTATTTCATATGATAAATTGGCATTTGCTTTTAATATATTTATCCTCACTAACTCCATAACCAGTTTCAGTGTTTTCCAATCGTAATGCTTTGTATAAATGCAAAACTACAACTTGGTACTAAAAGAATGACCTGTGAAGATCAATTTCTCTCGTATATACTGCTGTATAATGGAACCTATATGTCAGGTCTTGACACTAATGGTTATCCAGAACAGGTAAAAATGGAATGTTGCCAGGCCAATAGACCTGGAAAAAATGTTCAAATATGCTTTCATACCTAGAAATTGAGTTCAACTTCATCGAAGCCGTTTTTTCTTGGGCAGTAACATTTTTGTTTCATGCAATGCTTGCTGGTAGTTTCACAAAGATTTGTCAAGCTCCTGTTGTAGAATACAGGAAGCATCAACTGAATTACCCAAGCTGGTCAAATTTACGTAAGTGGGTAATTTATATTTTTATTATTTACTTAACAGGTCAGTTATATTGCTTATGTCATTTTTTCTCATTGATTGATCACATCAAATAACATTCCATTTATACCAAAAATAATATATCAAGTAAATAAGCAATAACCTGTAGAGACAAGGGGGGGAGATGTATTATGGAAACTAAATTTTAATCTATAAATGATACAACTTTGTGAAGTTCTTCAGATTTATATTTTATCGTAATTTTATTCTTGAAGTATCTTATTATTCTATTTTAGCCATCAAACATTTTATAACACTTACATTCTCAAAATAGATTTTACTACATTTATATTCATTAAAAATTTGTAAAATAACTGAAACAACATCCACAAATACAAATGTTATCAATCTCAGTTTTTCTACATGTACACTTGTATCAGGGATTCCCTTGTGTAGATAAATGAAAAGGTTTAAAAATTTACCTCTAAAAGGTGTTGAAAGCAGCTGTGACACAAAGGAAGCCAACTAGTTTCACCCAGAGTGTAAATAATAATTTATCTAACCAAACCCATTATTTGTTTTAACATTACACTTAGCCATTTTGTCCCGTAAGTTGTAAAAGTTAATGTTAGTTCATCTGTGTATAAATACAGTTTGTGGGTGAATAATATTTTTCCATCAAACATGAGCAGAAACAGCTCAAACAAAAAGTATTATTGGATAAAGTAGCATGTGTACAAAAAACAGTTTAAAGTTTTATTTAGCTGTATTAATATATTATTTATTACTTTTCACAGGTAATGTATTTTTTCAATCTGTCAATTAGATGTAATTCATTGTTACTCAATCATCTTTTAATATTTGTTGGATTCCTTTCATATGTATAAACCATACAAAAGTTTACATTGTGATTTATAATCTTTGAGCACATTCCCAAGCATATATTTTACTGGTAAAATAACATACTTACAAAACTTAACAGCACCTACATCTAAATATTAAGTTTTTTTAAAAAAGTAAGTTATATTTCCCATCATAATGCAAATTAAATTATACTACCCATAAGTAAAAATTTTGTTCAGAATAGCAAATGTTGAAATTTGAGAACTTAAATTTTTTGGACATTCACCCTTACCTGTCCCATAAATTTAGTGATTTTCAAAGTTAATTTCAAACCCTGTATGTATAAGTTAATTAATTTAAAAATTTGCAATAATGTTATAATACTGATTAAAAGTTTATTCATTAAAAAATCTATGATTTATCAGCAAGTAGCAGTGCAACTTTTTTTTTCCCAAGAGTAAAAGATTTGTATCTTAGTCAGCAAAAACAAAACAGGTTAATTAAATTTACAAACTGCAAGAATTTCTTGTCTTTAACTCATCTTATTAAAGTTCACTCAACTTTAAACTAAAAGCTTTGATATAAATTAGTCATATAACTTTGAATTATTAAAAGTACGCTTCTAATTGTACTCTACATACCTAGAATGAACAAAATTTGAGAACTACAAAAAAACACAATTTTACCTTAAAAGCCACATTTTTCACTGGAAGGGTAAATTTGTTACATTGTCCTAGTTCCGATACTAGATTAATAAACCTGCAGGAATAAAAGAAGATTTTGTGAAATTCGTAACAAGATACAAATCTGAGGAAAAACAATACAACTATGTTTCATAAATACATCATTTATTATTAACATGTTTTTGCCAGTAAATCATGGTCATAATAAATGAAGAATTTACGAAACATACAATTGTCTTGTTTTTTTCTCAATTCTGTAATTACAGAATTTCACTTAGCAATGATGGTTTCAACCATCAATTATATAAGAACTTTATTTCAAATTCCTCGATAAAGAAAGTATCTGAGGAATTTTAGCACAAACATTACAATGCAAAGTGTTTACTATACTTTTTTTCTGGTCTTTTGGAATATCAAAATCATTTTGGAGAGCACCAAATAAATTTAAAACCCTCCTACAAAACTAAAAATGAAGATCTCCAAATCATTTGGAGCCTAACAATTCAACATTGATAAAATCCTCACAGGAAGAGATAAGCTTGTTAAATTTAAATAACAATTCTAACCAGTTTTGAACGTATCAAAGTTCTTTATGATGAAATAATAGTATTACTTAACCAGAACTAATAAATTATAGCACTTGTTAAAATTAAATGAAACAAATTCAGTGAAAGAAAAGAAATAACAAACAGTTGTGAAAAAAAAAGAGTTAGACATCTGGTGAACAAAATAACATGAGATAATCACAATTACTGTTTTGATAGTATCACCACTTACAGTATTAACAGTGCCAGTTTTATTTTTTACACAAAGTATTTTTGACCAGCCAAGAGTTAAATTCTCTTTTCCTGAAAATGTATTTCCAATTAAAACAAATCTATATACACAGTTATACTACTTTTCCTCATCCATCCACCTACTCACATAAGATTTTTCATGTATCATTTCTCATAATGATACATATATCATTGTGCAGCAAAAGCCCACCACCAACACAAGAGCAACAAATTTGATAGCATAAAGGAACCCATTACTTTGTGCACAATTGCTGCATTGGGTATACAACACTTTTCAATTTAAGAGTTATTATTTAAATTATTTAATGATTATTTAGTTTTCAAAACAAGTGTCAAAAGTTAATTATTTTAAAATTAATAATCATGACAAGTTTCATTATGTAACTCTTCACAAGTCATACATTATATGTGCAGTTTAATTCTTGATAACGAGAAACCCACTTGAAACTAAAATGTATCTCAGAACAGCTGATATGGGTATTAACACTTTTATTGATAAGCAGAGCACAATGTTTCAACCTTCCTAGGTCATCTTCAGGTTAACATCTGAGATATATGTAGTTTAATTGTTGTGTTAAAACTTTTTGCAATATTGTTGGCATCAATAGATGCAAATTCAAAAAATACATTAGTGAACATTAAAATGAAAAGGGTGAAGTTGATTTAGCTGTAACAGATAATTTCTAAAGTGAGTTTCACACTTTGGATTGCAACAACAAAGATAAAGAATAATAATTTGTCTTATCAAAGTGTGTTCTAAGGTTAACTTAACCCATCTGCATGAACTCTGAAAAAATTGAGACAATTACATGAAACTCTGGATACAAATGTGGTAACAAACACTTCTAATAGTGATTTTGAAGTGAGTTTCAGAACTTGTATTGTAACAACAGAGAAAGAAAAGAAGAATTTATCTTGTCAACTGAGTTCTAAAGTAATTGAACCAGCCTGTGGACATTTAACAAGAAAGAGAAAACTACTTAAAACTATAGATTCAACTGTGGTGAAATACAGTGTAACAAATTTTTGTACATACATTTGACTTGTTTGAAATATATTATTTTGAAACAAGTGAATTTTGTGCTGTACATTTACTGTTGAAATTTATTGCTAACAAGACACCTATTGTAAGAAATCAGCCCTATAAAAAATCTTACAGGCTGTCATATCATCTTCAACAACCCGTTTTCACAAGTCATGGTTGGTCCTTAATCTGCTTGAAGAAATTGTTCACTCACACAAGTAGTAGTAGATGTTAAATGAGTGAGGGAGTTCTTAGTTTGTAAGGGAAGAGAAGTAAGTTCTTTAAAGATTGCAAATCTTGTTAAATGGAAAAATAAAAACATGTCTGATATGTTTACTGCTGAGGAAGCGAATCAAGATTCACAAGTGTAAATGTGTGCTGGAAGTTGGTATGAAATTTTAAAAAATGAATACTAAATATACACTTAAGATAATACTTCACTTGTATTATTAATGGTAACATAGTAATCATATTTTCTTACAAATATTTCTTATAATGCCTAACCCTGACACCTCACTTTTAATTTTAATCTTTAATACCAACAACTATCCTTCTATATACAAAATTACCTTATTAAAGCCATAGAATACAGAAGACTAATGTCACCAGCTTGACAGTTAGTCCCTTCCTGTTCAGCTAACTGATCTTGGATCTGAGCTCTTACCAATGCAACAGTTGCATCAATCCCAACAGGAATTTTAGGGTGGGATCTGAAATATCATGCAAAGCACTGAAAAATAAATTTGATAAAAATACTGAAAAACTTAACATTTATAAAAATACTGAAGTTGTTACATGATTTACCCTTATCCATGGAGCTAACATGAATATAAAAAGTCAATAAATTACAATGGCCCATGAAGTAAATAATTACTTGGACTAAAGTACATTACAGTGCTGGGATGGCTTTAAAAGTTACTGGTTCTGAGAGTAGTCTTCTTACTAAAACAATTCTCAAGCTTGTGGTTTATATTAATCAGTGATTAAAAAAATGTCTACATACAAATTACTTAACATTTGACCACAGTTTACAACAATACATTCAATATGCAAAAAGAGGAAAAAAGAGGGAAATAAAAATACTCAAGTTTTGTGCTATCAAAACTTTATTTCTCCAAAGCATATGTTTAAAATTTTTCACATGCAGCCCAAAGAATTCTCTAGCAACACTTGGTTGAATTTCATAAAAACAGAATAAAGAATTTTGTGGATTTAGGAGACTGTGCATGCATTATTCAACCTGGAGAGATGGAATTCATCTAGTTTGGAATTATGAACACTTATCCTCAGTCCCCACCAATGTGGACAAGGTAAATTTCACTTGCACCCAGAATTATTACGAGAACGTGGAACATGTTCAAACAAAGATCTAGGACAGGTCCACTCTGCATTCAAAATTATAAGTAGATCCTCTTACATGAAAAATGTATTAAATCCACACAGATCAAAAAGAAAGGCCATGCTCAGCTAAAGTAGAAAGCCAAGCATCAACTCTGAACCAGAATTACAAGTAGTGCTGCCATGTAGGTTGGTATCACTCCTATCTACATCAGTGAAAAATATCCAGAAGCCCCAACTTTACTTTCTTTTTCAAGAGAGGAGGAATTCACTCAAACACTCTGAAGGAAAAGCCTCTGTCCATCTGGATAGATGGTGTGATAAAGATACCTTAGCTCCACTAGTTCCTGGAGAAGCTCTAAAGAACAGTGTTCTGGAAACAGTGCAACAGGTGACAAAATTTCTAAATTTTTAAAAGCAAACCAAGCCCAATTTATTCAATCCAGTTATTGGTAGGAATAGGCACAATAACCTTCAGCTTTACTCCGGATAGTCCATGAGTAGCAGTCTAGCATAACCTGTATAAAGTACATTGCATTACTGGTTGCTAGTGCATAATTGGTTTGACAAATGCACACCTGCCTAGGCAACACTTTCTATAAAGTCAACTCCTGCAAAGTAGCAATGAAAATACTCACCCCTGAATATAATCCAGCTACAAGGAATAGGTGAAAATCTTCACAGGAAGAAGAGACAAGCTTGTTAAATTTAAATAACCTATCTAACAGTTTTGAACATAGAATTTTTGATGATGAAATAATAGTATTACTTAACTGGAATTGATAAATTATAAGATTTGTTACTTTTTAAACTTAATGCATTTAAACATTATTTAGAATTTCAAAACAATATAACAAAGACACAGTGTTCTATCTGTACACATTTCCTACTATAATTTTAAAGAACTGGATTGCAACACAATGAAAGTAAATTACTTCATGCTCTGCAACTTCACCTTCCATGAATATTTAATAAATCTTTCACCACTGAAAACTTAAAAATAATTGCATTAAAACATTTTTGTTTACATATTAATATATAAATTTGTTAACCAAAAACTAAAATTGTTCAAATTTCCTCTTCAAAAATCATTTGGTAAGCCACAGACAAAAATTCCAAATTTTGTCAACAATTTAACCAAGTACTGCCTGTTATTTTAAACTGCAGAGAAATTGTTTGTTTGTTTTTTCATGTTCTGCTATTTATCATCAAAATCACCATCGAAAAATAGAATAAAAACAAGAGTAATATTATTTCAATAACTAATTAGGCTAATTTAAAAGTTTACAATGATATTTATCAATACATAACTGTCACAAGAGAAATTACAACCTGTCCTCAAAACATGCTTCATTTTGTAGCATTAATTCTGTGAATGTTAACATATTCCTAATTTGAAAATGAAATAACTTAGATACACACCTCTCCACATAGCTAACAGTCACTGGAAAAATGATTTATGTACACACTAAGCCTTTCAAATACCTTTCAATCTTACAAATGTGACAAGTATTGTACTAGACTATGATAAAATCAGCACAGGAAGGAATGCATCCTCCACACACAGAAGACCCCATAAGTACTTCATGTATCCTGTGTGTACAGCAGGATGTTAAAGTGTACACCTTTTTACAGAGTTACATTCATAATTTAATTAAACAAGTTTATTATAAATAGATATTAATAAAATGTGACATAAAATAAATAGAGAATTCAAAATTTCAACTTCTCAATTCCAAATGGAAAGACCTAGGTTCTATATCTTGACTTGTGTGTGTCATATGAGGCATCACACCTGATTTTTTTATTTTCAAATTTTCTCCATTCACTTCTAAAGCTGTCAAAAAGACAAATCAGCTGGAAGTTTAAATTAGAGAAACTGAAAGGTAAGAATATAAAAAAGAAACTCCTACCTTCTTAACTTACTAAGGTATAAATGAATGTCTGACAACCACTATTGAGGATCCTCTCAGCTTAACATAGTTTGAATTTGTGTAGCTATACTATGCCCTTCTTATATACACATTTTTATAACCAATAAATAGATATTTTTGTTTCCTACAAGTATCTTCAGAATATTTCCTTTTAGTATGCATTTCAAAACCACTAACAATAAACTGTTCAAGTGTCACCATTATTCTCAAGCTTCAAGTAACTAAAATAATTATTATAACTTACTTGTAGCTCAATTAGAAAGCCAATTAACAGCTGTTTCAGAACACTGTATATTTTGTATGTAATAATGTTTTGTTTTCTAGCTTTAACATTCCAAATAAGTATTTAAAACACTTTAGACTACCACTATCACTACCAAAACACAGACCTAAAGTGCAAGTGCATTTCTTTATAGCAAAAAACTTGAATTCCTAAAGCACCATATCTTACAGCATACGACACTTTTTCCTGAAAAAAAGTATCTGAAAATAATCCTGTATCTAGCATATGAAGTTAAAGAAAATGAATTTTTCAATTTTGCCCCCACATAAATTCTACTTAACCTTTCCCTAGACAACGTACAGATTAAAATATGAAAACAATTAGCCTCCACAAAAATATGTGATTAGTTTTATAATTACTCAAAATAAGAGCTAAATATATAAGTGGATTTATAATAAATAAAAATAATCTGAGTTATTTAGCATCAATCAGTACAGGTGAGTGGTTCACCAGGTTCTTCAGTGCTAAGCAATAAATGTTTCCAGGTTCTCATGAACACTACTGTATACTATAGTTCATATATGCACACACACACAAAAGGCACCCTGAATTTTTTCCTTACATGATGTGCATGCCAGTACAGTATACCTCCTGAAGACAAGGATATCCACAATAAACATCTTTGGAAGTATGGCTGTTCTCCAAAGAATAGTTTATTACTCATAATTCCTTACCTTAGAGACACTAATGGTGAATTTTGCTCTATTTTTGTTTTACAGAATAATAGATTTTTGGGTTTTTTTTTGCTATTTACTTAACTGTTTCACTGGACATATTTTCTTATTATGCAAAGTTGATTCAGTATGTTTCATTGGCATAAATTTTCTTGATGTAAAGATTTCATATTTTATGTTTGATATTTGGAGTAACATCAAATGCTTTGAAACACTCAAATGTCTTTTTCCTAAATATTCTTTGCTAAAACATGAGTGCTTCTTACAGGCCTATGCATCCTATACACTGTGAAACACAGTAAATACTAAATTATTATTTTATTAAGTATATTTTATTATAAATGTAACTGAAATTTCAATATCAAAACTGATTATGTTATAAAAGAAAAACAAAAAAATAAAATTTAAATTTATTCAGTCAATACTGTAGCACACTATGAGCACAATGGGTTTCGGAAATTCATTCGTATTGTGCTTGCTACTTGACCATTTGTTTACATACAGTTGTCCAGCTATAATAAATATAAATACAGCTATAATCTTTCAGCATACTCTGAAATAATACAACTGCAGCTATAAATCAGAAAATTAAATAAACCCACATTAAAAATATATGTTAATTTTGGCTATAAAAATAAATAGTATGTAACTGTTTGCTACAATATAAAGTTATTCTTAAAAGAAAAAGGTAATTTAGATTGATTTCATATTTTTCAAATCTTCCTTATATCTTGCAGTTAGTATTATGACAGTGAAAATAACAGATAAAAAAACAAAGTTTCACTAAAAACATTACTTACGATGTTTTAGAGGATATGTAAATAAGTAAAAAAAGTGAGATGAATTTTTTTTATCAGTAACAGGGATATCACATTGCACTTTAGAATATCTAGGAATATTCAGGATTTGAATTAAACTGACTCAATAAATTCACAGAAAAATATTTAATTAAAATTCTTCATAAAAAATGTTTTATTTAGGGGGAGCAAAATTTTAATATTTAATAAAAAAACTTTAGAAAATCCATGAAAATACACTTAGCAAAATTTGGAATTCTAATAAACATTATTACGTACAGCATCATGCAAACTGGGATAGAAAATTTCACAAATGCCATTCTCGTAAGGTTAACAAAAGATCATTCTTGATAATGGAGAAGATATACCTACAATGTAGGAGGAAAGGACAGGATATTTTATGGATAGTTGAATATCAACCTGAAATAAATTTTCAGGTAAGGAAAATTTTAACTTTAGAAATACTACTCACTTTCTAATAGAACTAGTAATTAGAATTTCACATTAACAAAATGAACTCTTTTCCTACCAGATACAGCATCACAGAGGAAATATTTAGGTGTGAGACTTAGTGGAGCATCACCGTGTTAAAAACTTGCATCCATATTATACAGAGAATGTTCTTTGCTTAACAGAGGTGGTAGAACAAAGGTACAATCAACAGAAGTATCTGCGTGATGTTAAGAGCCAGATAGATGGGTGGAATGTAAAGACTACTCAACCAGTCTTTATATCTCAAAAATTTATTTAACAAAGCATTTATGTGTAATATAGTTGGGGTAAGAAATTGTACAGTAATGAAGAAACACTTATGCAAAATCCGTACCAAAATAAGTAAGTGCAGGAAAGAATCACTCCACATCATATGATTTTTTTATCCCAACCAGTAAAAGTGAAAGACAGGTCAAGAAAGCAAAGGATTCCCACAGCAAGAAAATAAGATGTCAACTGTTATTAAGGAAACAGTAAAAGGAAGGTAAAAAAAAACTGCCTAAAAAAAACTAAAAAGATGATGTACAGTAGACCAACTGAAAAAAAAAAAAGAGAGAAAGAAAAGGAGGTGACTGGAGAAAACATCCAATCACCCTCCCAGTCAGTCTTGGCAAAGAAGGAACAGTCTGGGAATAAATCAGTCTGTCTCTGCTGTAAAGAGTGCAAGCAATGGCTAAATCAACCAAAAATGTTAGAGTAAGATCACAAAGTAAGAATTGTTTGTTTGTTTGTTTTTTGAATTTCACACAAAGCTACTCGAGGGCTATCTGTGCTAGCTGTCCCTAATTTAGCAGTGTAAGACTAGAGGGAAGGCAGCTAGTCATCACTACCCACTGCCAACTCTTGGGCTACTCTTTTACCAACGAAAAGTGGGATTGACCACCACATTATAACGCCGCCCCACGGCTGGGAGGACGAGCATGTTTGGCATGACTCGGGTTCAAACCCGCGAACCTCAGATTATGAAGTGCACACCTTAATGCGCTAGGCCATGCTAGGCCCCTGGAGAGAGAAAAAGACACAAGAGAACACTGTGGATCTTCAATAATCAGCCAGAGTCCAATGATAAGGATGTACAAGGGTGTATCACAGAACTACATGTCTAAAAGACGTGAAGGAGAACATAAACCCCACAATGCAAATATAATATCAAAAAGAAATACAAGTTAGATTACCAAAAAATGTTTAAGTAGAAAGCTACATGTGGGCCACAAGCACTACACCTGCTGTGGAAAAATAAACCTTGAGCACTTTAAATCCACAAACACACTGCTGACTCAATGGAGTACTTATTTAAGAAAATCAGATTAGTGTGTAGGGAAAAAAGGACTTGGAGAGCCTTACCAACCAAGTAAAAAGAGATACCTCCCAAATGAATTGGGATATTTCAGTTAAGGATAACCTTTAGATTGGAAAAAAAGGTGCCAGACATCCATATAGTAATGGAAATGTAAGCACAACAAATGTTTTATCCCTATGAACACTATCATGGCTTGACTAAATGTATACAAGACTTTAGCCAACCTGAATGGTAGGACCTTGTTATGTAAATATCATGTAAATGTTGTTGAGAGTGTTATGTAAACGACAACCATGTCGAGTGTTATGTAAATGTCATGTAAATATCATGCATATTTATGTAAATATAATGTGATGTCGTGTTTGAATTCCCATATCTATTATTTATATTTTTGAGGTTTAAACCAGTTAAATTTAAAATAACATTTTAGAATTAATTAAAATTCATTTAGAATTATTCATGTAGAAACTTTTAAAACTAAATAGATCGATCACTTGTATTGGCCTGGTGTTTGTACTGTGGCATTCTGGGAAGTTATGCGATTAGTATATAAACAGTCGGCAATGCGAGGGAATCATCCACTTTTACTCGGGTCAAGAAGTAAGTCATCCATTTTATTCGGATCAGGAAGTTTGTCTTGTTTGAGAAAGTTTAAACTGAACTTGTGAATAGAGCTAGATCGACTAAAGCGGTGAAAAATTTTATTCCGTCAACCTTTACAATTCAGTCGGATTACGGATTATATCGAAAGTCAATAGGAATTGGACTGTGAACTTTTGTTTGAAATTACCCATTCAAACTTCGAAAATTTCTCCGTGGGACTGAATTCAACGCCTAGATTAGAACTTTGGATTTCAGATTTGGACACTTATCCTGGATCATATTATTAAGCACAGGCCAGTACTTTTTTGTATTGTAAGTTGTTTTGATGGTTGAAACTGGATATCTGTTATTGCCATTAGATAATATAATTTGTGTCTATCACATAAGTAGATAATTATAATAAATTATACAAGCTGCTATCTGTGTCTTTCTGTTGCGTTCAGTCCACATAAAAAAACGTAACAGACCTTAAGTTACCTAACCATTGTGGACAAAATGTAATGTGAAGAAAGGCATTTGAAACATTGACCCTAGTCTTATATAGGGTGGCCCTGAGTCCCTACCCACCCATATATCTTATGTATCCAGTGTATCTGTGTGCTGTCCCTCATTCTCGCTGCATAATATTATTTGATGCCATGTTCTGTGAGGCATTTTCATCAACACAGCAGGGGTTATTGTTCCAAAAGCCACAGCAACAACTGCCTTCAACTCATAATTAGTATTATTGAAAATAACATAACAACATATGGATGGGTAGGAATTTACGGCCACCCTATACATTCCAGGAAAGAAGGCCCACCTCTGAATAATAAACCATTCATCAGAAACTGTGGAATGATAAGAAATTGTTTCAAATGCAATTAGAATAAAGAGAGGTCACAAACTGAACATCTGTTTGAGAATAACAAAAGACAGGGATAAAACTTCATTGATTTTTTTTCATCTTTTCTAACCATCACACAAAACACCTTTATTTTTACTAAGAAACTATAATATTTAAAAATATACTATTAATTTCTTGATTTTTTAAATGTTTCCCTTGACCTATTCTGCTAAGTTTTTTTACAGGCCTTGGTTGCCACCTTTTTATGACCATTTACTAATGTAACACAACTTTGAAAACAGCTACAAGAAAATTTATAATAGGATTGGATAGTTAAAAAAATCAAACTTTTCACATTAAAGTAGTGTAAATAAAGTAGTTTGAGCATCAGTTTGTTTCTGTTGGAATACTTCTAGTCAGATCTCCAGTACGACAGGGATTTTTTTTTTTATAGTTTCTTTAAACATTCTTTTGATTTGTAAAAGTTTTTGTGTATTAAAACCAGAAACATTTTCTTTGAAGATATCAGAAGTTTACTTGGGCAAAGTAAGAATGGTAGACAACAGAAAAAATATTCTTATGACTCAAATTTTAATTTATTAAATATTATTTCTACATTCATTCCACTCAAACAATATACATAATTAAATTAGCTAACTGGTTACTAATTATTACTAGTGGTAATTGTGACTAAAACATTGCTGCCTTCATAACTGATAGTAAACACGTTTTTATAACTTGGTTAACGGTTTATATGATTTACACCAAGGTTAAACAGAGATAAATGAAATTTTAATAATAAACAATTTGTCAACCAGGATGTTGGTTCAACAGCAACAAGACATCAAATTATAAACACATTTGCAAAAATATTCTTTTTTTTTTCCCATTCTGCAAAGTATTCAATAGGCAACTGACAAAAGATGTATATAACAGTAAACTAACTAAAAACAGGAAGATTAATCTCATAAAAGAATAATAAATTAATGTACTGCAGAGATGCCATCCATTACGATTTTGGTGTATACATTACAACTATACTCTCATACAGACAAATAATACGACTTGTTGCAACTCCCAAATTATTATATATTATACAGGCCTATACAACAAAATGATAAATTGTTCCCCCAAGTCTTGAAAGGGGTGAAAAGAAAATTTCTAGTGAGATGCAAATAAATTCTGATAATAAATAAAAGACATAGTCCAAATGGCTACTTGCGATAATCATGTTTGTGCTTCGAATAATAAAAAATATTTGTTTCTCCGATGTCTACCAATAGTTTGAGTGCAGTGCTTCTCTATACTGGGTACGTGGAGGGAATCCATAGTTACGTCATCAGTGCTTGTCAGCCAATCAGTACTCACGTAGATAGGTATTTCTCGTTTTCAAAACGGCATAGAAACACCAATGCAATCGTTCACAAGTTGGAAAAAAAGAGGCCTCATTCACCAAATATTTCTTGTTTCTGGCTAAGATTAGATAGATAAAAGGACTAAAACTGTGAATCAAAAATTTAGGAAAGAGTATAGTGCAAAATATCCCATCATTCCATCAAAAGTCAGTGACAGTCATACATTTTGTACAGTTTGTCACATCAATTTTTCTCTGGCTCATGGTGAGATAAACTTTTGTTCCAGACATACAAAATCAACATCTCACCAACAAAAGGCTGAGGTGAAGACAAATACGATGCAGATAATGATATTTATGAGTAAGAATTCAAAATATCCCAGAAACTGTCAAATATTAAACCAATATAAGGCACTACAACCATAACTAGGGTAAATTATCAATCAGAGACAATCTGTTACACAGAAACATGTTTTTTCAAAAGTGATTTTAAATTTGCAATTTTCCAAGTCAAAACAGCATTGAGATGCAGAAGTAAGGTTAATTTACATATTTTCAATCTGCTAGATAACAGAATTTCTAAAAACGTTTGTTTCCATTTTTACTTGTACACAGATTCAGCAAAAACACACAGTGCAGAGTCACTGCAATTGCCTTACTACAATTGATTTGTTTCATTGTTTGCTATAATAAAACATGTCTACCATACTCAAGATATTTCCAGAAGCAAAACATCTAAACAGCAAACAGTGCTGTGAGAAAATATAGATTATAAGGTGATGTTGTTTACTCAGAAAAAAGTGACTTCACCTTTAGAATTCATGGGTGCTTTCTTGTGCTAATTCTATCAAGAAATGGTTGAGAGAAGACTTACTTTATGATCATCATGTTTGGTTCAATGGAAGAGTATCCTGAGAGAAAAAAGGTTGTGGAGCTAAATCAACTTTAGTAAAATTTATTGCAATTCCACTTGGACAAATAAGTGTGTTATGCTTGTCTTTTTTCCATAATAGTTTGTTCACTAAATTAAATTTAATGAGACTTATTACTGCACATGTAAAGAAACTTAGTCAAAAACAGAATACTCCCCTTATTTCATGATTGAATTTGCTATAATTTACACATTTACCAACCAAAAACTTGCAAAATTAGTTTTATCTGAAAATATGAATCTTGCACATTAAACAAAGATGAGCATTTAGCCCTACTGATCTATTTTATCTCATAAATAAAGTTGGGTTGCATTTTATAAAAATGAGATAAGCTTAAATTTACAAAATTGCAAATGAGAAAGAAGAGTTAAGCTAAAGTGAATTCTTAGCCTAGTTAAAAGAATTATTGTAAAGTTATAACACAGGATACGGTGTCAAACTACAGGGTGTTCGAAAAGTCACTGTGAAGTTTTGTAATCATATTTTATTCAGACTATTTCAAGCCAGCAACTGATAGTGGTGTTTAGAAACAAAATATGAACGATCAAGGCCTGTATTGATGCCAATACACTTTCAACATTTGTTGATAATTGTCATTCATATTTAACTCCTGTATTCAATATTGAAACCTGTCTGTTTATAAATATATAAGTGCATAGTGACTTTCTGAACACATATAATAGAACTCTTGCTTATATGATACTGAAAAAGCATTTTTTTACACGATGTGCAACCCCTAACTTCACAAAAGTTTTGTCTTGTGTGAATGAGAAGTTGCAAAGGGATCACAATTTTCCTGTTATGCATTTGTTTCCAGTAGTGAAGAACTTTATTTTTCTCCACTCTCAAGGTGCAGATATGATGTCACGATTGAATAATTGATTGATTTCGGGTTTTATGGTATAAAGCAGCTAGGCTATCTGCACCAAACGTCCAGTAAAAAGGTAAAAATAAAGTAAATGTAGTAAAATACATAAAAGGAAATGAAGGTAAAACAAAAAAGTATAAAACCAATGTTGGCACCAAGTCTACAATGTTAAGAGAGAAAGCAGAGTAAAAGAAGTTGTAAAGTACTTACTCTAGCAAAATGGTAATAATCATAACCTGCCAGAAAGACTAACAGATAAGTTCAAGGACCACCGTCAGTCACCTGAAGTTGGCCTTTCCAGTCCTGGTTCCGGGTTATGTGTCATAGCAGCCATTATCAAAATGTAACAGAACAGAAGTTTTAAAAGACACATAGCAAAATCATAATAATGAGTAGCCAAATGTCCAGTAAAAAGGTAAAAGTCAAGTAAATGGAGTCAAATTTGTAAAAGTAAATGAAGGTAAAAACAAAACACAAATTAAAACAGAAAATGGTGGAAAAACCAAAGTTGACATCCAGTCTACAAAGTTGTAAAGGACTAACTGTAGCAGAATGGTAATGATCATAACCCGCCAGGAAGACTAACAGGTAGGTATAAGAACCACCGTCAGTCACATGAAGTTGGTCTTTCCAGTCCTGGTTCTGGGTTATGTGTCATTATGGCCAGTACTAAAAGGTAAAGTAATAAAAAGGTTAAACGATATGCAGCAAAAGTGTAATAACAACTTGCCAGGATGACTAACGAGTAGTTCAAATGGATAGTTCAAACAGCAGTGTTAGTCACCGAAAGTCGGTCTTTCCCATCCTGGTGAGTTATTTAATGTTCTGGCCATTTTCCAATGTCAAATTGAACGAGAGAGAATAAAACTGTAAAAAAGGAACCGCAATTAAAAAGGTGTGATGAATAAATATGCAACACTTAAATGAGATTAAAAAGATTAATGGCCATTAAAAAACTTAAAACATCATCAAAGCGACAGTGTCACCATCACCAATAACACTGTCCAATGTCACAAATAAACTCTGGGAAAAAACATGTTTAAAATATTGCTGTCGTTCAGAATTGTAACAATGGCAAGAAAGTAAAATGTGGCTTATTGTGATCTGAATGTTTTACACAAACTACACACTGGTGCATCAGTTCTAGATAAAAGAAAACTATGAGTTCAAAAAACTGAGACCAATGGATAGCCTAGTTAGAACAACTTGCTCCTTCCGAACTTTATGGAAGCTGGACTGCCAAAGTCCAATAAAGGGTTTGATTTGGAAAAGCTTGTTGTTACATTGCTTATTCCAAGTTGACTGCCAGCTGTCACAGAGCCGAGCCTTGAATACAAAACCACAGTCCATGTATGGAAAAGGCAGTGGTGATAGTGCCAGAGCAAATACATTTAGCTGTCGTGTCTGCAAGCTCGTTCCCACACATTTAACCATGGCATGGTATCCCAAAAAACTAAATAGAAGTAGCTGTTGATGAGAAATGGGCCAGTCAGTTTTGAATATTAGCAAGAACAGGGTGTGAGACAGACAACATGTCGCGATTCCAGGGCCAGTATAGAACTAAGCGAGTCAGTATAAATAGTGCAGTTGGAGTACTGTTCAGCTGCAATATGATCCAGGGCATGAGATATGGCAAACGGTTCAGCAGTGAACACAGAAGCTGTAGACGGAATTCTGCGCGCAACTACCAAACCATAGCAGAGCCCACTGAATCACCTGATTTGGAACCATCTGTATAAATGGGAACTGAACGATTGTTTGAAAGATGTTCATTAAATAAAAGACGGTACTTCCAATATGGAGTATCTGCCTTTTTTAGATGACTGAAAGAAGGGTCACATTTGGGGGCTGTAATAAGCCATGGTGGGATGGGCTGACCTGTGGAATCTGCAATGTTATCCGAGGACAGACCCAATTTATCCAACTGCACCCGGATGCAAAGGCCAAACGGAGCAATGACAGATCGTTTGTTCTGAAAAAGTACGGCCCACCAAGGAAGGAAAACACATTACCAGATGGGATGCTTTCTTAAGGAACGAAGTTTCGAAATATATTGTAAAGATAGTTGCAAACAGCGAAGCTGCAGAGAAGGTTCATGAGATTCAACATATAAGCTTTGAACTGGAGAGGTACGAAAAGCCCCAGTACAGATTCGAAGTCTTTGGTGATGAATGGGGTCCAGCATCTTTAAGGCCGAGGGTCTGGCAGAGCCAAAGACCATTGATCCATAGTTGAGTTTTGATCGAATATGAGTACGATATATCTTTGACACTGAACATTGATCTGCTCCCCGACTGGTAGAAGAGAGAACACGGAAAATGTTCAGTGCTCTTATGCATTTGACCCGAAGCTGGTTTAATAAAGGTCAGCTTATGATCAAAGATAAGCCTCAAGAACTTGGTCTTCTGGACCACTGGCAGCGAAACTTCACTGATATGAAGTTCAGGATCAGGGTGAATACCACGTTGACGGCAAAAGTGCAGGCATACGGTTTTAGAAAGAGAGAAATTAAAGCCATTCTCCATAGTCCATTTCAGTACACGATTAAGGGCAGTTTGTAGTTGCTGCTCAATATACCTCATGTTTGACAACTGACATGAGATGTGAAAACCAGGCACAAAACTAAGGTCTATACTGTGTAAAAACTATACTGACAAACACCATACCAACATTATTTATAAAATACAATATGATAACTGCCACAACTTCTATATTGGAGAAAAAAAGTAGAAAAATGGAAACAAGATTCAAAGAACATAAAAAGTCACCTTCACACGTTTTTGAACACTGCAAGTCAAATAACCACAACATAACCACAGAAAACACTCAAATACTAAATAAAGAAACAAACATGAACAAATGCAAAATTAAAGAAGCCTTACTTATACAACAACTTAAACCCCAAATAAACCAATATAAGGGACGTCTTTATACCTATATTAATATAATAAAATAAATAAAAATTATATATTCAAACAACTAACCCCGCCCTCTACATTCCGAAACTCAGTTACACAACCCCTTTCAATTATGTGGTCAGCTTCCGATCAGTTACCACTTTCTTTGTGAACCTGACGATGATCAAAGAAGGTCGAAAGGTTGTTCACTCTTCTATGTAAAATATTTTCTCAACCCAAACGAGCCGTTTTTGCATATAAATTACCCACCTAGCATGTGCATGGGCCCATTGGAAAGCAACACGTTTTGAAAGTGTGGGATATCTACGAAAAGTATCCCAGACCTGTTTTTGAACCTTCTGTGCAAAGTGGCAAGCAGGATTCCCCCACAGACAAGGATGTCATGGAAAACGTGTCGAGGTTTCAGGAATACTCTGAGCAGCTGCTTCTATAATACCGCTAGTTACCACTGCCACACAGTCATCCATTGATGGCTAATTTTACAATGGTAGGATCAAGTTCTGTGAGAGCAGTGAAAGTGGACCAGTCTGCCTGATCCAGCCTCCACCAGGGTACACGGGTTGGGTGGCATCGACCACGGCCAATCTCTCTCAAAAGGGTAGGAAAATGATCACTGCCTAGTGGATTATGGTCAACCCTACATGTAAAATGGGAGAATAATGAAGGGGAGCAAACCAAAAGATCAACAGCGGTAAAGGACTGACTAGGTGCATGAAAGTAAGGGGAAGAAACAGTATTGAAAAGAGAAAGATTGTGATCAGAGAGCATACGCTCTACAGATCGACCCCTCCCATCAATAACAGCACTTCCCCAGAGGGGATGATGTCCATTAAAATCCCCCCAGGATTAGAAATGGAGACGGCAACTGTTCAATAAGAGCATAAAGGTCTTATTGATCATATGTCTCTCCAGGGGACAGGTACAGAGAACAAACAGTGATAGTATGACCCAAGGAAACACAGATGGCTACGGCCTCCAAGGGTGTGTTGAGTGACAAATACGGTGGGTAAATGCTGATCAACCAATAGTGCCACCCCTCCATGTACTTGTCCATCACACAGCCTATCATTTCTGTACAGAGAAAACTGCCAAATGAAGACTGTATCAGACGGTTTGATAAATGTTTCTTGTAAGGAAAGACAAACAGAATGGTAGGAAACAATCAGTGTTTTGATATTATCCAGATTAGAACATAAACCTTGACAGTTCCATTGTATCAAAGTAGCCATTTTTAATAATGGGTAGGTGAAGTGACTGGAGAACCCTTCTGTTTACGACCACGTCTTTTTTCTTACTGTCCTTAGTCGGAGGAGGTCTATCAACCTCCATGGATCCTGCTTTGGGTCAAGTGGGCAGGTCTTTGTTAGTGGAAGGGGATTCCAGTGACTGAGGATGTGAATGAATGATTGTTTTGCCTCTTGGGGTGGGAGAAAAAGATGTATCAGAAGAAATGCCTGTATTTGAAACTACTGGACTTGGATCTCGAGGTTTGTTGGAACGTATAGGAGGAACAGAGATAGGTGTGGAAGTCGATTCATCAACATTTTTAAACACAGAGGTCAAAAGGCTTTTCATTTGTTTTGAAAACGATTCTCTTGGAAGCAAAGAAAGATCTGTCTGCACTTCCACTGTAGTTGTGGAATGAAGTGCAGCAGCATATGTCCGAGATGGAGTGGTGGGCAGCAATTTCCAAGCCTCAGGATAACTAATGTTATGTATCATTTTTAAACGCTGAACCTCTTTTTCCTCCAACCATTTTGGGCAAGAACGAAAGTAGGAGTGGTGAGAACCATTGCAATTGACACAATGTGGGTCCATGTCACATTCACAGGCATCGTGGTCCTTGCCCCCACAACGAGCACATGTCTGGAAACCACAACATGATGTCTTTAAATGGCCGAATCTCTGACATTGGAAACATCATAGAGGGTTTAGAATGTATGGCCGAACCCTGCAAATGAGATAACCTGCCTTGATGGTGGCAGGTGCACGTGATGAAGTAAATGTTAAAACGAGGGTATCTGTTGGCAGTGTAACTCCATCTTTGCAAGTGGAGATGTGCCTCACTGCAGAAACTCCTCAAGTGGAGAGACTAGCATGAATCTCTGACTCGGGGACATTCTTCAAATCCTTCTCAACAATAACTCCTTGTGATGAATTCAAAGTAGCATGAGGTGTAACCTCAATAGGTATATCCCCAATTGCCTTTGAATTCAAGTGGAGTTCACTATGTTGGGATGTAGATATTTCAACCAATATGTCTCCAGATCGAAGCTTCTTTACTGATTTTGGAGAGCCAGCAAGTCCTTCTGGTCCTTTCTGAATAAAAAAGAGGGGCATTTGCCCTAAAGGTTTTTTCAAAAGAGAATGCAATATAAGAAAATGAGGTACATGTGTTACAGATGTTGAAGATTGCTGTTCAGAGTCTTCAAGACATGGTCTCTTATCCACTGTTTTTTCACAATTTTATTTAAATTTTTTGAAGGAGGATCCATTGGAAAAAAGAAAAATTTCGGTACCCATTGACCCCACACACCATACAGCCCTACAAGGGAACGCACTACAAAGTCATGTAAGGATAATGCAGCAACACCAGGGTTTCGTGAGCACTATACCCAAACACCAGCATCAGGCACAATGTCCACAACACCATTGAAAACTTCCAACACTGGTACTTGGTTGACTCTAACCAAAGTGGACCAGCCGACTGACCCAAGGGGAGCCACCCAAAGGCTGCCCGTCTACAGGAATTCAAGGCCAAAGTGGTGTGTTAGGGTTGGATCCCTCAACCACCAGGATCCTCTCCTCCCCTTCACAAGCTGCCACGCACAACAAACACATGGGTGGATGTTTAGATCCCAGAGAAGGTAACCAGACAGAACATAATCTTCCCTGGGAAGTACCCTCACCACGTACAGGAATCCACACTACTATCTGTTGTATAGCTCTGTAAATACTTTACCATGTTGAATGGATCTTCACCAGAATTGGTATGGAGGTTCATTAGGTCTGTGAGGAAATACATACAAATTCTGCATTTTGTGGGGTTTTTTTAAGAGTGTTTTTGCAAGATTTTGTTACCACCATTTCATCCTGTTGATGAATCTTCACCAAATTTTGCATAAAGGTTTGTTTGATCCATGAGGAGATACATGCAAAATTACAGTTACATTTGGGTGTTTTAAGTTGTTTTTTTAATTATATATGAAGGAAACATCTTTTCACACTCTAAGATAACCTTTCATTAATCATGAATTTACATAACTTTTGTTTGGTACTCCAGCTAGTACTCATACACTGACATAAACATTGATTAAAGAAAACAAATAAAATTATATTACAATGAAGTAATATTGAGTAAATGTCAAATTGAAATTAGGTTCTATGCACAATTTGATAGTGAAACAGAACCATCTTTTTTTTTAATTTTATATATATTTAAATAAAAAGCTTTTAACTACACTATACTAACTTTTTGCATTAATTAATAGGTGAGGTATTCTTTTTATTAAAATCACACTTGCTTTATTTTTTTACATTTGAATTTTTTCTGAAAAAACAAACAAACAACTTTTCAAGCATTCACTAAAATGTTTCTGAAACTTAGCATTCACCTAGCTTTCCAAATAGAAACTCGGTCCACCCCCCAACGCTTTTCTGTTACACTGTCTGAATACAGTCGATGATAAACTGTGTTCCATTCCTCCCTAAAATTAGAGAATAAAATTTAGATTTAAAAAAACTTTGGTAACTAAAATATAAATGAAATATTTTCTCATATATACAGTACTGTGCAAGTGTTAGGTTTGATTGATTGATTGATTTAGTGTTTTATGGCGCAAAGCAACGAGGCTATCTGCGCCAAACAACCGGTAAAAATGTAGTAAAAGACATAAATGGAAATGAAGGTAAAACAAAAAAAAGTATAAAACCAGTGTTGACACCTAGTCTACAAGGTTAAGATAGAAGGCAAAGTGTAAAAAGTTGTAAAGTAGGTATTCTATCATAAAGGTATAATCATAACCCGCCAGGAAGACTAACAGGCAGGTACAAGACCTACCGTCAGTCACCTGAAGTTGGTCTTTCCAGTCCTGGTTCTGGGTTATGTGTCATAGCAACTAGTATCAAGATGTAAAAGAATAGAAGTATTAAAAAACACACAGCAAAAACGCAACAATGAGTAACCAAATGTTCAGTAAAAAGAGAAAAGTCACGTAAATGGAGTAAAATTGGTAAAGGAAAATGAAGGTAAAAACAAAACAGCAATTAAAACAGGAAATGGTGTAAAAACCAATGACGACATCCAGTCAACAAAGTTGTAAAGGACAACCTGTAGCAGAATGGAAATGATCATAACCCACCAGGAAGACTAACAGGTAGTATATAAACCACCGTCAGCCACCTGAAGTTGGTCTTTCCGTCCTGGTTCCGGGTTATGAATCAATATGGCCAGTACAAAAAGGTTGTAAAAGCACGAAATGATATGCAGCGAAAGTATAACAGTAACTCGCCAGGAAGACTAACGAGTAGTTCAAACAGACAGTTCAAACAGAAGCGTTAGTCACCTGAAGTTGGCCTTTCCAGTCCTGGTGTCGAGTTATTTAATGTTCTGGCTATTGTTTAATGTCGCATTGAATGAGAGAAAATAAAACTTTAAAAAGGAGCCACAATTAAAAAGGTGTAATGAATAAATATACCACACTTAAATAAAATTAAAAAGATTAATGGCCATTAAAAAATTAAAAACGTTATTAAGGTGGACATAGTCACCATCACCAATAACTCTGTCCAAAGGTACAGATTGACGCTGGGAAAAAATATGTTTAAAGTATTGCCGTCGTTGAGGATTGTAACGATGGCAAGAAAGTAAAACATGGCTGATAGTGATTTGAGTGTTACACAAACTACACATTGGTGCATCAGTTCCAGATAAAAGAAAATGATGAGTTAAAAAACTGTGACCAATGCGTAGCCTAGTGAGAACAACTTCTTCCCTCCGAACTTTACGGAAGCTAGATGGCCAAACTCCAATTTTGGGTTTAATTTGAAAAAGTTTATTGTCGCGTTGTTCACTCCAAGTGGACTGCCAACTGGCACGGAGCCGAGCTTTGAAGACAACACCATAGTCCATGTACGGAATAGGCATAGGGGTGATGGAGCTGAGGCATACATATTTAGCTGCTATGTCTGCAAGCTCGTTCCCATGAATACCAACATGGCCTGGTATCCAGAAAAACTGAATTGAAGTAGCTGCTAATGAGAAATGGGCCAGTCGGTTTCGAATATCTGCTAGAATAGGATGTGAGCTAATGTGAAGTGATTCCAAGGCAAGAATAGAACTAAGCGAGTCAGTATAAATAGTGCAGTTGGAGTACTGCTCAGCTGCAATATGATCAATATGATCAAGGGCAAGAGATATTGCATACAGTTCAGCGGTGAACACAGAAGCTGTAGAGGGGATTCTGTGTGCAACTACTGACCCACAGCAAACCATAGCAGAGCCCACTGAATTTCCTGATTTGGAACCATCTGTATAAATGGGAACTGAATGATTGTTTGAAAGATATTCATTGAATAAAAGACGGTACTTCCAGTCTGGAGTATCCGCCTTTTTTAGGTGATTGAAAGAAAGGTCACACTTGGGGGCTGTAATAAGCCATGGTGGGATGCGTCGACATGTGGAATCTGCAATATTATCCAAGGACAGACCTAATTCATCCAATTGCGCCCGGATGCGAAGGCCAAACGGAGCAATGACAGATCGTCTGTTCTGAAAAAGTACTGCCCACCGAGGAAGGAAAACACATTCCCAGGTGGGATGCTTTGGTAAGGAACGTAGTTTCGAAGTATATTGTAAAGACAGTTGCAATCGGCGAAGGTGTAGAGGAGGTTCGTGAGATTCAATGTATATGCTTTGAACTGGAGAGGTACGGAAAGCTCCGGTGCAGAGTCGAAGACCTTGGTGATGAATGGGGTCCAGTATCTTTAAGGCCGAGGGTCTGGCAGAGCCATAGACCATTGGTGATGTCGAGAAACCCACTTGTTGAGAACTTTTATATGCAAAAACGGCTGTTCTGGGCCCAGAAAACACTTCAAATAGAAGAGCGAACAACGTTTCGACCTTCTTCGGTCATCGTCAGGTTCACAAAGAAAGGGTTACTGGTCGGAAGCTGACCACATGTTTGGGAGGGGTTGTATAATTGAGTGTTGCAATGTAGAGGGCGCGGTTTGAATATATAATTTTGTCTAAAATATTAATATAGGTATAATGGTGTTCCTTTATATTGGTTTATTTTGGGTTTGAGTTGTTGTATAAGTAAGGCTTCTTTAATTTTTCGTTTGTTTATGTTTGTTTCTTTATTTAGTATTTTAGTGTTTTCTATGGTTATGTTGTGTCCATTTGACTTGCAGTGTTCGAAAACGTGTGAAGGTGACTTTTTATGTTCTTTGAATCTGGTTTCCATTTTTCTACTTGTTTCTCCTATATAGAAGTCGTGGCAGTTATCACATTGTATTTTATAAATAATGTTGGTGTGGTGTTTGTCAGTGTAGTTCTTACATAGTATAGACCTTAGTTTTGTGCCTGGTTTTTGAATAAATTTAGTGTTAACTGGAATGTTATATTTTGTTACTAGTTTTTGCCAAATGTTGGTTATTTGTTTGCTGATGTCAGGAATATATGGTATACAGCAGTATATGGTTTCGTGATTTTTTGATTCGTGAGATATATTTACTTTTGTTGGTTGATTTTGCTTTCTGTCTAGGTGTGTGCGTATAATGTTTTCTACGGTTTGTGGAGGAAACTTATTAATGTTGAGACCCTAACCCGATCATAGACATTCCCAGTAACCAGTTAGCAACCCTCATAGAATTCACCACAATAAAGACAAACTTCATGTTCAACAACCAAAACTATATACAAACAAATGGCCTAAGCATGGGCAACCCAGTATCGCCAGTTCTAGCCAATATTTTTATGACACAAATTGAAACACAAGCAATTAATACAGCATTACATCCACCACTATACTGGTACAGATATGTAGATGACACGATTGCGGGATTCGAATCTACAGAACACATACTTAACTTTTTCACTCACATTAACTCTATACATCCCAACATTAACTTCACATGTGAACAGGAAGAAAGCAATCAAATATCATTTCTTAACCTCAAAATTATAAGAACCGACACACAATTCAAAACAGAAATCCACCGAAAAATCACCCATACTGGACTATACATTCCTTGGGACTCAGCACATGAAACAAAACAAAAACTCAACATACTAAGAAACCAGATAAACACAGCCATAAAACTATGCTCACCAGATAAAATTAACGATGAATTAGATAAAATAAAACAACACTTCATCAACATTAATAAGTTTCCTCCACAAACCGTAGAAAACATTATACGCACACACCTAGACAGAAAGCAAAATCAACCAACAAAAGTAAATATATCTCACGAATCAAAAAATCACGAAACCATATACTGCTGTATACCATATATTCCTGACATCAGCAAACAAATAACCAACATTTGGCAAAAACTAGTAACAAAATATAACATTCCAGTTAACACTAAATTTATTCAAAAACCAGGCACAAAACTAAGGTCTATACTATGTAAGAACTACACTGACAAACACCACACCAACATTATTTATAAAATACAATGTGATAACTGCCACGACTTCTATATAGGAGAAACAAGTAGAAAAATGGAAACCAGATTCAAAGAACATAAAAAGTCACCTTCACACGTTTTCGAACACTGCAAGTCAAATGGACACAACATAACCATAGAAAACACTAAAATACTAAATAAAGAAACAAACATAAACAAACGAAAAATTAAAGAAGCCTTACTTATACAACAACTCAAACCCAAAATAAACCAATATAAAGGAACACCATTATACCTATATTAATATTTTAGACAAAATTATATATTCAAACCGCGCCCTCTACATTGCAACACTCAATTATACAACCCCTCCCAAACATGTGGTCAGCTTCCGACCAGTAACCCTTTCTTTGTGAACCTGACGATGACCGAAGAAGGTCGAAACGTTGTTCGCTCTTCTATTTGAAGTGTTTTCTGGGCCCAGAACAGCCGTTTTTGCATATAAAAGTTCATAGACCATTGATCCATAGTCAAGTTTCGATCTAATAAGAGCACGATATATCTTCAACATTGAACGGCGATCTGCCCCCCAACTGGTAGAAGAGAGGACACGAAGGATGTTCAGTGTTCTTGTGCATTTGACCCGGAGCTGCTTTAAGTGTGGTATAAAGGTCAATTTACGATCAAAGATAAGCCCCAAGAACTTTGTCTCTGGGACCACTGGCAGCAAAACTTCACCGATATGAAGTTCAGGATCAGGGTGAATACCTCGTCGGCGGCAAAAGTGCATGCATACAGTTTTGGAAAGAGAGAAATTAAAGCCATTCGCAAGAGTCCACTTCTGTACACGATTGAGGGCAGTTTGTAGTTGCCGCTCAATATATCTCATGTTTGATGACTGACATGAGATGTGAAAGTCGTCAACATATAACCCATTCGTAACGGTGAGAGGGAGTTGTTCAGTGATGGCATTTATCTTTATACTGAAAAGTGTGACACTCAATATACAGCCTTGAGGGACTCCAAGTTCCTGTCCAAAGAACGTGAAAGTGCCGAACCTACACGAACTTGGAATCTCCTGTCCATTAAAAAATTTTTAATAAACATGGGTAGATGGCCACGTAACCCATATGTATGGAGGTCTCGCAAAACGCCATACCTCCATGTTGTGTCGTAAGCCTTCTCTATGTCAAAGAATATCGATACAAGGTGTTGGCGGTTGAGAAAGGCCTCTCTGATAGATGTTTCAAGACGAATTAGGTGGTCTATGGTGGAGTGCTGTCGACGGAACCCACACTGGGTGGGTGAGAGGAGGTTGTTTGATTCAAGGAACCAAACAAGACGAGCATTAACCATCCTTTCTAAGGTCTTACAGAGACAGCTCGTCAAAGCAATTGGACGATAGTTTGAAGGAATCTTCGGATCTTTCCCTGGCTTAGAGAAAGGTAAAATAATAGCGTGGCGCCAGGCATCAGGAAAAACATTCTCCTGCCAAATCCGGTTGAAGATGGTCGGAAGGACATCAAGAGAATCAGGAGAGAGATGGTGTAGCATGTCATAATGAATATCATCAGGTCCAACAGATGTACTGGCAGACCGATGAAGGGCCATTTTTAGTTCCACCAGGGTAAAGGGACTATTATAGTCAAAGAAACAGTCAGTTTGAAAGGAAATAGGTGATCGCTCTGCCCGAGTCTTGATGGCCAGGAAGGTGGAGGAACAAGCAGAAGTGCTAGATACCCGGCAAAAGCTTTCACCTAGAGTGTTAGCGATGTTTCGGACATCAGTCACCTCCTGACCATCAGAGAGTAAGATTGAGAGGGGAACAGAAGTGTAGTGCCCATTAACCTTTCGAATCTTGTCCCATACGATCTTGGAGCTGGTGGTAGAAGATATGCTGGTTGTGAACTTAATCCAAGATTCCTTCTGGCTTTGACGTCTTACCCACCTAGCATGTGCTCGGGCCCGCTGGAAAGCAACCCGATTTGAAAGTGTGGGATATCTGCGAAAAGTATCCCAGGCCCGTTTTTGAGCCTTCCGTGCTAAGTTGCAAGCGGAATTCCACCATGGACGAGGATATCGTGGGAAACGTGTCGAGGTTTTAGGAATACACTGAGCAGCTGCATGTATAATACAATCAGTTACCGCTGCAACACAGTTGTCTATTGATGGCTGATTTACGATGACAGGATCAAGTTCTGCGAGATCAGTGAAAGTGGACCAGTCTGCCTGATCCAGCTTCCACCGGGGCACGCGGGTAGGGTGGCATCGACCACGGCCAGTCTCGCTCAAAATGATCGGAAAATGATCACTGCCTAGTGGATTACTGTCAACCCTCCATGAAAAATGGGAGAATAATGAAGGGGAGCAAACTGAGAGATCAATGGCAGTGAATGACTGACTTGGTGCATGAAAGTAAGTGGAAGAACCAGTATTGAAAAGAGAAAGATCGTGATCAGAGAGCATCTGCTCTACAGATCGACCCCTCCCATCAATAACAGCACTTCCCCAGAGGGGATGGTGTCCATTAAAATCCCCCAGGATTAGAAATGGAGATGGTAACTGTTCAATGAGAGCATCCAGGTCTGATTGATCATATGTCTCTCCAGGGGACAGGTACAGAGAACAAACAGTGATGGTACGACCCAAGGAAATACGGATGGCTACGGCCTCCAAGGGTGTATTGAGTGACAAAGACAGGGTGGGCACATGTTGATCAACCAAAAGTGCCACCCCTCCATGTACTCGACCATCACACAACTTGTCATTTCTGTACAGAGAAAACTGCCGAATGGAGACTGTATCAGCAGATTTGAGAAATGTTTCTTGTAGAGAAAGACAAACAGGATGGTAGGAAGCAATCAGCGTTTTGATATCATCCAGATTAGAACGTAAACCTCGACAGTTCCATTGTATCAAGGTGGCCATTTTTAAGGACGAGCAGGTGAAGTGGTTGGAGAACCCTTCGGTTTACGACCTCGTCTTTTGTCTTTACTGTCTTTCTTCAGAGGAGGTCTATCAACCTCCATGGATCCTGCTCTGGGTCGAGTGGGCAGGTTTTTGTTATTGGAAGAGGAATCAAGTGACTGAGGACGCGGACGAATAATTGTTTTGTTTATTGTGGTGGGAGAAAATGATGTATCAGAAGAAATGCCTGTATTTGAAACTGAAGGACATGAATCTTGAGGTTTGTTGGAAGTTGTGGGAGGAACAGAGATAGGTGTGGAAGTCGATTCATCTACTGTTTTAACCACGGAGGTCAAAAGGCTTTTCATTTGTTTTGAAAACGATTCTTTTGGAGGCACAGAGAGATCTGTCTGCACTTCCACTGTAGTTGTGGAATGGAGTGCAGCAGCATATGTCCGAGATGGGATTGTGGACATCAATTTCCGAGCCTCAGGATAACTAATGTTATGTGTTGTTTTCAAACGCTGCACCTCTTTTTCCTCCAACCATTTTGGACAAGAATGAAAGTAAGAGGGGTGAGAACCATTGCAGTTGACGCAATGTGGGTTTACGTCACAATCATAGGCATCGTGGTCCTTGCCTCCACAACGAGCACAAGTCAGGGAACCACGACAAGATGTCTTTGAGTGGCCAAATCTCTGACATTGAAAACATCGAAGAGGGTTTGGAATGTATGGCCGAACCCTACAAATGAGATAACCTGCTTTGATGGTGGCGGGTGCTCGTGGTGAAGTGAACGTTAAAACAAGGGTATTTGTCGGCAGTGTAACTCCATCTTTGCGAGTGGAGATGCGCCTCACTGCAGAAACTCCTTGGGTGGAAAGACCGGCGAGAATCTCCGATTCAGGAACATTCTTCAAATCCCTTTCAACAATAACTCCTCGTGAAGTATTCAAAGTAGCATGGGGTGTAACCTCAATAGGTATATCGCCAATTACCTTTGATTTCAAGAGGAGTTCACTGTGTTGGGATGTGGATGTTTCAACCAGTATGTCACCAGATCGAAGCTTCTTTACTGATTTTGGAGAGCCAGCAAGTCCCTCTAGCCCCTTTTGAATAAAAAAAGGGGACATTTGCCCTAAAGGTTTTTCTGAAAGAGAATGCAATATCAGAAAATGAGGTACGTGTGTTACTGATGTTGGAGATTGCTGTTCAGTGTATTCAAGACGTGGTCGCTTACCCATTGACTGTTTTTTTACAATTTTACTCAAATTTTTTGGAGGATCCATAGGAAAGAGAAAAGTTTCGGTACTCACTGACCCCACCCACCATGGAGCCCTACAAGGGGACGCACTACAAAGTCATGCAAGGACAATGCAGCAACGCCAGGGTTTCGTGAGCACTATACCCAAACACCAGCATCAGGCACAATGTCCACAACACCCGTTGAGAACTTCCAACACTGGTACTTGGTTGGCTCTAGCCCAGGTGGACCAGCCGATTGACCCAAGGGGAGCCACCCAAGGGCCGCCCGTCTACAGGAATTCGAGGCCAAAGTGGTGTGTTAGGGTTGGACCCCTCAACCACCAGGATCCTCTCCTCCCCTTCACGGGTCGCCACGCACGGCAAACACGTGGGTGGATGTTTAGATCCCAGAGAAGGTAACCAGACAGAACAGAACCTTCCCTGGGAGGTCCCCTCACCACGTACAGGAATCCACTCCGAGGGGGCAAGTGTTAGGACAAGAGAACATTTTATCATTCCTTCCATTTTATGGCGCTAATTCTTCTATGCCATTACAGAATATAAATTTCAACACTATGGTAATTCTTCACTGATTTCTGTTGATAATTAAATGAGCCAAGCTGGGAAAACTTATTGATCTTTAGAATTCACACATACTTGTTCCAAGAGCATGTCATGAGGTTTCTGCTTGAACGAACAAAGTTAAAAATAGTGCTTAACATCATATATTAAGTTTTATTGTCATGCCGCTGCCAGAAAATATAGAGAATTATCAATAGAGTAGACTTTGCATAAATCCTTTACATGATGCTAGTTTGACTCTCCAACAAGTTGAAGCAGACTTTGAAATGCTTCCAAAACACTGTCAAGTGCAACCTAGATCATGAGACTAAAACAGGTAAATATGAAAATGGAAAAAGTAGAGGGAAAAAAAAACACCTAAATGCAATGATACCGATGTTAAGTAACTTCATTTATGTAGCCTTCAGAACAGAATACTGCTACTGACATGAAGCATAAGATAAACAACTATGTAATAAATGACAGAAGTTTCTAAATCTACAATATCAAGAAGGGAGTATTTGTTCATGTAGTAGTTGAAAAACTTCCACTGATCTCCAAAATATCGTCAAGAAAGTATAAACTTTGCTAAAAATAAAAAAAACTAGATTTTTGATGACTGGAAAAGGATGTTATGTTTATATGAGTTCAAGTTTAAATATATGACAAGTTTGCATTGTACATCCAGTAGCAGAAAGGTGGAAAATGCATATCTCAATGCATAGCAGCTACACAAAGAATGTGGGAGGCACTGTGATGGTTTGAGGATAATTTTCTGCTGAGATGACAGGAAATATTTGCAAAATAGCTGAAATAATAAACCAGCGCAAATATCATTAGGTACTGATCCATCGTGGTAAACCCAATGGTTTGCATGTTATTGGTAAGGAATTCTACTATTAAGAAGATAATGGCCCCAAACACTCATGCAGAAATTATATAGCTGAGATAAAAGCTTCTGGCTGGTTGATTTAGTGTTTTATGGCACAAAGAAGTTAAGCTACCTGTGCCAAATATCCAGTAAAAAGGTAAAAAGAATATAAATGTAGTAAAATTCATAAAAGGAAATGAGAGTAAAACAAACAGCATTGAAAAACAGAAAAAGTATAAAACCAACGTTGACATCTAGTCTACAGTGTTAAGAGAAAACACAGAGAAAGAGAAGTTGTAAAAGACTTTCCACAAAATAATGGTAATTATCATAACCTGCCAGGAAGATGAACAGGTGAGTACAAGAACCACATTCAATCACCTGAAGTTGGTCTTTCCAGTCCTGGTCCTGGGTTATGTGTCATTACAAAAGGTAAAGTAATAGTTTTAAAAGACAAGTAGCAAAATTCTAATAATAATTTCCCAAACATCCGATAAAAAGTTAAAAGTAAATGTAGTAAAATTCATAAAAGGAAATGAAGGCAAAAACAAAACAGCAATTAAAAACATAAATGGCATAAAACCAATGTTTACATCCAGTCTGCAATGTTAAGAGAGAAACTACAGTAATAAAAGTTGTAAAGGACTTTCTGTAGCATAATGGTAATAATGATCATAATCTGCCAGGAAGACTAATATGTAAGTACATGAACCAATGTCAGTCACCTGAAGTTGGGTCATTTAAAGTCATGGCCATTTTCCAATTTCAAATCGAACTAGAGAGTTTGTGACTCTGAAAAGGGAACCACAATTAAATAGATGTAATGAATAAATATCAAACAAAAAATGACATTAAAAAGATTATATGGCCTTTAAAAAACTAAAATCTTTATCAAGGTGGACAGTGTCACCCTCACCAATAATACTGTCTAATGTTATGGACAAACCTTGGGACAAAACTTGTTTAAAATGGTGCCATCATTGAGGTCGTGACAGTAAGTAAATAAAATGTGGCCTTTTGTAATCTGAGTGTTACACAACTCAGAGGTATGGATAAGGAAAACTATCCAAAAAAGCATTCAAACACAAGGATTTGTGTGATCAATCCAAGCTGATGGCTTCCACAGCCATAGACTGAGGTTAAAGCACCTAGAACATGACATGCAATTGAATAAATGTATTGCACATGAGCCCAATACAGGATATTCTTTGTATCAAAACAAAGGAATTTTTACCAGGTGCTTCATTGGTGATTAATATAAGCCACCACCATCAAATTTTCAGAATGGATCATTACCAGACATTGGGAAGAAAGTAACCCAAAGCCTGACAATTGGCAAGGAGTGCTATAATGTTAATATGTAAAGACCATTCATTGGCAGACCAGCAACTTGAAGCCTCCAGGTAATCGACCCATGCACCCCAGCCATGAAGGAATGTATCCACAGAAAGATATAAATTGAGGCAAGGAGGAGGAAGCAGTATACTCACCAACATTAAAGTCTTGTCCAATCACAAAGGGAAATTGTCTACAAGTGAAGGAGAATAGGAGCATCCACAGGATTCCAAGCAAAATTCCTATTATCATGCAGAGTCCACTGAAGAAAGGGAGAACAAATATGCATGGCCAAGAGATATGAGCAGAGCCATAGAAGACCACACACCCAAAACTGACAGTAACTAACATGCAGAAAATGAGAGAGCAAACAGGGCATACCAAACTGCCAATTCCATAAAAGAGTAAGAAGTAAGAGAGGAAAAGGTTGGGCCAAAATAAAGTAAGTGTTGTAAAAAAACACCTAAATGCACAAGGTATTGGGTAAGATGCAGGAAGATCTTGTTTAAGGACGTCATCATACAAACATGGGAAAATGGGCGTAAACACTGAACATGTCTGGCTTAGTCATCCACAAACCTGGAGGAAATGTCCACCAAAGAGTGAAATAGGGCTCTATGGTAAAATGTGGGAGGTGAATAAAATGGCTAATGGGGAACAAATCCATGACAGGCTTTCAGTTTCCAGTCTTTTCTGAGAATACATGAGAGTAAAATCCCAGTGAAAGCTGTGGAATCAGTTCAATAGCCTGATATGCGAGGAGGCCTTATTCTGCCTCTTATAAACAATTAAAAGCTATAAAATTCCAAGAAGAGAAGCTAATAAGTATATGAGACACAGAAGGTGGGGCAAGAAATGGAATGTCAAGTCCCTCTAACAAAACCTGAAGAACTCAAACATTGGTGGTGAAAAAAACACAAATAAGTGAAGACCACAAGTCTAGCTCCCACAGGATCCAAACCTACCAGGTAGTTGCCAGAACTGTTGATAGAGTGTTGTGCATTGTGAATAAGGAAAAAAAAACATGGCACTGTGAGAAGGAGAAAGAGGTAAAGGCTTGAAAGGAAAAGGACATGAAACCAGAATCTGTGCCACACTTAGCTCCAACTGAGATAAACAGATTAGCAGTTGTGAAAGAATTAATTGGTACTGAGACTCCAAGGACTTGAAGACTATATCAAAGACAAAACTTCACATGAATGAAACCATACACAAATCCCAGTAATAAGAAGCAGGTGAACTCACTGGAGATAAGGTCACCTCGTGACCTAAAAGGTCCTAACAATAGATAAACTGCATTTGCAAAGCTGAAGATGACAAATGAGACAATGTGGAGATTAGGAAAGATAGAATGTCACTAGAAATTCTCTTGGGAATTTTTTGAAGAGCCTCAGAAAGCAAGAGATTGACTGCAGAAAGGTACTGCAAAATTATCATAAGAGTAAGCCAGAGACAGGAATATTGAGCATAGATGAGACTAAAGAAAGATTTCGAGACTCCCCCCAAAATGGATAAGGTAAAATGAAATACATCTTGTGTTTGTTGAGATACGAAGAGTCAGCACCAGGATGTACAAAAGCATACTGATCTGAAGCTAGTGGAGAAACAAGGCATACCAACACCACTGCCCAACTGAGGCAAACTGTACAGTACAAACCAGCATATCAGGGAACAAAGGATAAACAAAATAGAATTGGAAAGAATAGTCATGCAACAAGAAAAATGCAAGTTATAACATTCAGAAGCAAGAGACAAAACATCAAATAAATGAAATATAAAGTCTGAAAAAACATGGAAGGTTTAACAGAATCCTCAAGAAGAGTATGAGAAAGCATTTTGAAAATTCAGAAGAAAACAAGCAATCAAATTTGTCAGCAGCCTGCCAATGTTCCACAACATGTTCAGGAAGAAGTGGGGCAACATTTGGAGATAAATATTGAACCAATTAATTTTCAATCTCCCTGCTGACAAATGTACATAAATATCTCAGTGGTTACTGTCACCCAAAGCCTGTGGTAAAGTGCCTGTCAGTTGTGAGACATATGAAATAGTTACATTAACTTCTTAATTCCTGTTGTAGCAGATGAAATAAGCATTTAAAGTAGAAAAAATGCATCCTGTATATAAGTAAGTGTACCTGTCTGCTTTCAAATTTTCAAGTTTAATGATTTGAAACCACTTCAGTAACAAAGTGTATCTAAAGCACTGATCAAAACAAAGGAAGATGTCAGAGTACAAGCTGCCAAATGAGAAGTGATAGTGTGGTAGAGAAGCATAAAGGGAAGGTAGGTATTCAATGTTTATTGGCACGAAGCTACAAAACTATCTGTGCCAAACAAGATGTGGTACAGTATAGGTATAGGGCAATTAAGGTAAAAAGTAAAATATGTAAAATTAGGAACTGCCAGGAAGACTGAAGCAAGAAGTACACCCTTGCTGACAGTCACCTGAAGTTGGCTTTTCCAGTTCTAAGTTCAGTTCAAAAGGAAAATAAAAACTAAAATGTGTAAAATTAAGACTTGCCAGGGAGACTGAAGCATCAAGATCGATTCTGGCCTGAGTTCAAGTCAAAATAAAAATTGAAATGTGTAAAAAAAATCATGCTAAAACACCACATAGTCCAATAAAAAACCTTAAATTAAGTGTAAAAATGTAAAAACATGAGTGAGATGGGCAGTGTCACCAATAACATGGGCCAAAGACCAAGAGAAGGTTTGACTTGAAAAAGCTTGTTATTGTGTTGCTCATTCCAGGTTGCCTGCCACCTGGTGTACAGTCTGGATTTGATAACTGGACCATAGTCCATGTATGGAATGGGTACTGGGATAATAGATCCAGAACAGACAGACTTCACTGCTCTGTTGGCCAGCTCATTCCCACAAATATCCAACAGAAATGGGCAGAGACAGATGAGAAAAAAGATACGCTAGTTTGTCTTCAATACTGATGAGAAGAGAGTGGTAACTATCATGGAATGATTCTAGGGCCAATAGACGGCTGAGTGAGTATGTACATATTGTACAATTTGTATACTGCATTAGTTCAATATGATTTAGGGCAAGAGAAATGGCATACAATTTGGCAGTGAAAAAAGAAATTGTATTGGAAGTGTGTGTGCTACAATCGAAATGTCACAAAACATGGCAGAGTCCGATGAGTCCCCCAATTTGGAACCATCTGTATATATACGAATAGATGGATCATATGAAAGATGTTCTGCAAAGAATGTAATATTTCCAATCAGGTGTATCTGCTTTCTTCAGATGGCTCAAAGATAGGTTACAATTGGGAACAGTAATTCACATGGTGGAATAGGCTGTTTTAAAGAAACTGCAATGTTATTCAAGGAGAAATCCAATTCTTCTAATTGTGCCTGAATATAGAGACTAAAAGGAACAATGGCAAGTTTTCTGTTATTAAAAAGTGTGGTCCATTGTGGTTGGAAAACACAACTCCAGGTAGGATGCTGTGGTAAATATCAAAGTTTGGAAGCATACATTAGAGACAGTTGCAAATGGCAAATATATAGAAAGGATTCATGAGATTCCACATACAGATTTTGCACAGAAGAAGTAGGAAAAGTTCCAATGCAAAGCCAAAGACCCTGGTGATGAACAGGATCCAACATTTTCAGTGCTAAGGTTCTGGAAGAACCACGAACCACAGATCCATTTTCAGTGCTGAAGTTCTAGAAGAACTTTAAATCACAGACCCATAGTCAAGCTTGGATCTGATGAAAGCACGATAAATTTTGAGCATGGAGTATCGATCTGCTTCCTAAAAAGAAGAGAGGGCATGGAGAATGTTCAATGATTTTAGACATTTGATACAAAGTTGCTTGATGTGTGATAAGAAATTTAATTTACAATCAAATATAAGACCTAAAAACTTTGCCTCAGGGATGACGGGAAGTACAGCATCACCAAGACAAAGTTCTGGATCTGGGTGGATTCCCCATTTGCAGCAGAAATGTATACAAATGGTTTTAGAGAGTGAAAGTTTAAAACCATTTGCCATGGTACACTTCAGTATCTGACTAATTACAGTTTGTAGCTGTCGTTCAATAAACCTCATGTTTGACGACTGACATGAGACGTGAAAGTCACCAGCAAAAAGACCATTTGCCAATATAGGGGACAGCTGTTCACTGATGACATTAATCTTTATGATGAAAAGTGTAACACTCAGAATACAGCCCTGAGGGACTCCAAGTTCCTGTGGGAAAAAAATGGTAAAGTGTTGAGCCCACACAGACTTGGAATTGGCACTTCATTAAGAATTGCTGGATGAAAAGGGGTAAATCGCCACCCAATCCATACAAGTGAAGGTCTCATAAGATATCATATCTCCATGTTCTGTCGTAAACTTTTTCTCAAAAAAAAAAGCAGATGGTGTCACCTTAAAAAGGCTTCTTTGATTGATGTTTCAAGGCAAATTAAGCAGTCTATCATAGAGTGTTGTCATAGGAACCCGCACTGAATAGGTGAGAGGAGGTTGTTTGATTCAAAAAACCAAATGAGGCAGACATTGATTATTCTCTCTAAGATCTCTTATTGAGACGACGTGTCAAAGCAATGGGACGATAATTTGAAGGAATCGTTGGATCCTTCCCAGATTTCAAAATAGGGAGTATGATAGCTTGTTGCCAAGGATGTGAATTTTCCTGCCATATCTGATTAAAGCTAGGAGAATAGTAAGAGAGTTTTGGGAAAGGTGCTGTAACATCTCATAATGTATATTATCGGGTCCAGCTGACGTATTGCCAGACTGATGAATTGCAAGTTTGAGTTCCATCAGTGTAAGAGGGCAACTGTAGTCATAGGAATGGTCAGTTGAAAAGAAAAGAGGCAGATGCTCTTGCCTGTGTTTTAATGGCTAAAAAGGAAGGTCATAAGTTTGAAGAGCTAGATACATGAGAGAAAAACTTCCCAAGAGTATTAGCAATGCTCTATGCATCTGCAACTTCGTGGCCATCAGATATTAAGACAGAGAGGGAGATGGAAGTATATCTTCCACTCACCCTCTGAATATTATCCCATATAACTTTTGTGCTGGTGGTTGAAGAAATGTTGGAGGTGTATTTAATCCAAGATTTCTTCTGGCTTTGACGTCTAACTTGTCGAGTGAGTGCACGGACTTGCTGAAATGCAATGCGGTTTGAAAGCACGAGGTATCTTCGAAATTTATCCCAAGCACACTTCTGAGTTTTTCATGTTATAGAACAAGCAGAATTCCACTGAGAGCAAAAATGTCGTGGGGAACATGTCGAGGTTTAAGGAATGCATCGAGTAGAAGCTTGTATAATACTGTTGATTACTGCTGCTAAATAACCATCTATGGATGATTTACATAAGATGGCAGGATCAAGTTCTGAGTGAGTAATGAAAGAAGGCCAGTTAGCCTGGACCAACTTCCACCAAGGTACATGGTACAGGTGGTACTGATCATGGCCAATCTTGCGTAAGATGATGGGAAAATGATCACTACTTTGTGGATTAATGACAACCTCCCAGGAAAAGTGAGTGAGTAGCAAAGGGGAGCAAACAGAGAGATCTCTAGCTGTAAATGACTGATGAGGTGCATGAAAATATGTGTAAGAGCCAGTATTAAATAGAGTCAGGTTGTGGTTCAGGAGTATATGCTCTATAGCACACCCTCTCATATCAATACGGGAGCCACCTCAGAGGGGATTATGCCCATTGAAATTTCCCAAGATTAAAAAGGGGGTAGGCAGTTGCTCTGTGAGAGTATCGAGATCTGATTGATTATAATACATTTCAGATGTAAGTTTAGAGAGCAAATAGTGATGGTACAACACAAGGAGACACAAATGGCTACAGCCTCCAAGGGTGTGGTCAATGACAGGGACTGGGTGAGCACATGCTGATCAACCAGCAATGCAATTCCACCATGTCCCCATCCTACACATAGCCTGTTATTCCTGTATGATGAATAGTGGCAGATAGTAACTGTATTTGTAGGCTGTAGAAATGTTCCCTGCAAAGAAAGACATAAAGGATGATAAAAGTCAAACAGATATTTGATGTCATTCACATTTGACTAAATACCTCAACAGTTCCATTGGATTGGTGTGGCCATGTGTAATTATTTCAGAGGAGAAGACAGTAGAGAGTCCTTTTGCTTATGACTGCAATTTTTTTTCTTTATTGGATGTGGGTCTATCACCCTCTATGGATCCTGCTCTAGCTCGAATGGTCGGGTCTGAATTTATCAGTACATATACTAATAATTAAGGGTATGGACGAGTGATTTATTTAATTTTTGGGGTATCAAGAGAGGGAAACCCATGGAAACATCTTGACTTGAAGAAGTTAAGGTTTGGCAATGACTGGAAGGCATGGTCAGGACAGAGATGGAAGGAGACACTGATTCATGAACTGTGTTGAATTTGGGAAGTGTTTCATTAAGATTTGCTGGTGAAGATTGTGTAGGGGATAGGGTAAGGTCTGTTTGGACTCCTACTGTAGTAGCAGAATGGATTACAGCAGCATAAGTTCTGGTTGGAATAGGTAATAATAATTTTTGAGCCTCTGTGTAAGTGAGATTGTTAACTGTCTTGAGATGTACTTCTTTTTCTTCTACCCATTTAGGGCAAGAGGTAAAAAAAAAAAAAAAAAAGCATACCATTACAGTTTATACAATGTGGTTCAAGTTGGCATTCGATGGCATTATGATCTTTACCACCACTACAGGCACAGGTCAAGGAACCATGGCAAGATTTTTTTGAATGACCAAATTGTTGACAATAGAAACATAGTACAGGATTTAGAATATAAGGTTGCACCTTACAATTCAGATATCCTACTTTTATTGTGGTGGAAGGATGTGGTACAGTAAATGTTAGTATTAGAACATTTGTTGGTTCCAAAATTCCATCTTTTTGAGTGAAGATTTGACATGCTGCTGTGACACCTTGACTGGTGAGATCTGTGAGAAACTCCAATTCGGGGACAGTCCTTAAATCTCTTTCCACTATGACTCCTCTGAAAGTATTCAAAGTTGAATGAAAAGTAACTTCAATGAGTATGTCCCCCAAGGCCTTTGATGTCAGGAAGAGTTTAGAATGACGTGATGAAGATGTCTCCTGAATATAGCTTTTCTACCAATTTAGGGGAGCCAGCAAGCCCTTCTAAATAAAAAATGGAAACAACTGCCCTAGAGGTTTGTCACTTAAGAAATGCAAAATTAAGAATCATGGGACAGATTCAAGTGGTGAGTTAGGCTGTACAGAATCATCAGTGCATGGTTGTTTTCCAGTAGTTGGGTTTTTCTCGATGTTCTCAAGTTATTTATTTTGTTTTAGGAGTATCCATAAAAAATAGATAAATTTTAGGTGCTCAGTGACCCCACTCACCATGGAGCTCTACAAAAAATTCACTGCAGCAACACCAGGGTTTAATGAACACTATACCCAAACACTAGTGTCAGACACAATGTCCACAACAGATGTTGTGGACATTCTATGCTGGTACTCAGTTGACCCTGGCCCAAATGGACTAGCTGATTGATCCTGGGGGCCACCCCAAGACTTCCCATTTACAGGAATTCAAGGCCAAAGTGGTGTGCTGGAGCTGGACCCCTTAACCACCAGAATTCTCTCCTCCCCTTCATGGGTTACCACACATGGCAAACACGCAGGTGGATGTTTAGATCCCAGAGAAGGTAAACTGTAAGAACAGAACCTTCTCTGGGAGGTCCCCTCACCACGTATGGGAATCCACATCGAGAGAGGCATAAAGGGGGTCACATGTATTGGTGGTGAAGTGATGCATAATAATATGCATAACACACACATTGGTGTAATTTGATTCCAGTAAGGAGGAGCAAAAGGCTTGTGGCACAAGTGATTAAGAAGTTTACATATAGAGGGTAGCAACAAACAGGAACAGCTACCATGGTGGGTGAAGAGATGTACTGTGTTAGAATATAAACTATTAACATACACCTACACTCTTGTAACTTTTATTTTCATACAGTATATGAGGAGCAAACCCATATTTCAGTCTTTGACCTATTTTATTCAGTTTTCAATGCACAAACCATTATTTGTTGTTACATATATATATATACACACACACACACACACACACACAAATAATTAATTTTAAAAAAGGAACATGAAAATTACTTCAAAGGAAAAATTGCTTGAATTTTTCACAACACGTCAAAATTTTACACAAAAATAATTAATTGTAAAATTACACAGAAAAATATAATGCAGCTACAAAAATACACATGTACCACCTAGGAACATATCATAATGTGGGTAGTTATGCAATATACCCTGGTTTCTGTTGTGGGAAGGTGGTTGTTCAAAAATAAGTAAAAAAAAAATTTAAAGAATAATTCAGTAAGAAGAAATAAATAAATAACTGGAATACAAGACATTACTGAGGAGGACAGTAAAACTATCCTTGAAGTTGACATTCTATTTTAATGGTGTCTGGACATAAATACAATGTTAAGACCAACAAAGACCAACCCAAACTGTTAGTGCAGAACCCCTCCTCTCCATCCTTCATGGTTACTGTCAAGACCATCAAAGTGAAACTGATACATCTACATTAATACACCTATGCAACATCCAATTCTTATAAGTTATTCCAATGATTTCTCTAACAAAAACTAGAAATTATTTATTGTATTAATTAATCTTCATTTACATTAGTGTCTTTAAATTTACATACATATTTTGTATACTTATTGCAAGATAATTTAAAATACTTAATTACAGTTATCTAATTAAATCCACTGGAAATCAGTTTATTCACTAAGTTATTAATGTTGGAAATTAAGAACTGTTCAGTGTTACAAAGTTTACAATACCCAAATAGCTGTGAATGAATGATGCACTCTGAGGCATTATCTGATACATTACTGTTTGAAGAGAGAAGTCCCAAATCTTCATAGGTAAATCTATAAATTGATCAATTAATGAATTAATTACCCTACCTTATGGTGTGTGCCCAGATCATACACATCTATTTGTTGCTGCATTTTTTTCCAACATAACATTACATAATACACACACACACACACACACACAACATGTATATATACAGGGTGTCCCAAAATAATGTTCACAATTTTTGACTGTGTAAAGCTAATAAACCATTTCTTTTGTTTCAGATTTGACTTGCGTCCAAGGATGGCAGATAATCAGCTTACAATTGAACACAAATTATTCATTCTCAAAACTTTTTGGAAAGTCGAAAACAAAGCTGAAGTGCAAAGACATTTTACTAGAAAGTTCCATATGGATGCGTCATCTCACCCCAGCATTTCATGCATCATTTCCAAGTATAATGAACAATGTGCTTTATTACCAGATGAGATGGAGTTTGATGTGTGCACTTCCATTTCTTCCCATTATGAGATGTGTCTGGAGCAGAACGGATTTCAGTTTGAACACCTGAAGTGAAGCAAGCAAATCGTGACATTTTACAATTTCAACCAAGGAGAGTTTTCCTTGGGAAGAATTTTATTTGTTATTTTTTCTCTTGATTTCAGTATTAAATCTTTAAATAAATCCTTTGGCTATCATATGTATCTTGTTTCATTGTTAAAATCAATAAACAAGGCAAGTTATAATGATCCAAATAGTGTAAACGTTATTTTGGGACACCCTGTACATATATATATATATATATATATATATATATAGAGAGAGAGAGAGAGAGAGAGAGAGAGAGAAATTGGTTGGTTTGGTGTTTTATGGCACAAAGCAACTAGGCTATCTGCACCAAGAGAAAGTATTATATCTTAATTTTTATTCATTATTACCTTTATAAAAAAAAATTGCTAGTTCTTTATCAAAATAAATACAAAATATTTTGTATCTCAGGATGGCTAGTATAGGTATTAACACTTTTACTAATAAAGGTCCTCTTCAGGTTAACAGTTACATTTTTACTTCAGGTGGGTTTCTTGTCACCAGAAATAAATATTATTAAATTACACAAGTGAAATATAAATTATTATTACTGTTAAAATATGCAATCTTTAGACAAATGTTATAAAACAGGTTCTTTGTGATTATAAGAAACCCACTTGAAGTAAAAACATCTCGCAAGATAGCTGGTACGGATATTAACCTGAAGATGACCAAAGAAGGTTGAAACGTTATTCTCTACTTTATTTTCTGAAAAGTTTTAACACCCATACCAACTGTCTTGAGATACAGAATAGGTCCTATTCCTACAGATTTACAAAAATGTTGAACAAGTAAACAGTGCATGACCAGAATTAAATTTTGTTTAACATTTAGAAATGCAGGCTATTGGTTATTGTGGGCTACTACCGCTACTGTCCAACTTTCAGTACAACTCGTGATAATGAGAAACCCACTCAAAGTAAAAATGTATCTAAGGAGGGCTGGTATGGGTATTAATACATTTACCAAAATAATACAGAAAACAACGTTTTTATCTTCTTAGGTCGAAACGTTGTTCTTTGCTTTATTTTATTAAAAGTGTTATTATCCATACCAGCCGTCTTAAAATGCATTTCAGTGCAATTATTAAACTAAAAGTCCGAATCGGTTTTATTGAATATAGTACACTGCTTGAAAACAATAAAACTATATAACTTACTCATTTTTCCATGGAACAACACGAATAAGTTTATTTCTAGAAACTGTTTTAGCTTTCATAATGACTATACGATACCACACGACAGTCTTACACAACACTTCATAAAAAAGCTGTAACTATCGTCTTCACCAAACGTCACCGTAAATTTAGCGTTCTGAGTATTTTTAAAATCTAGCGCTTGGGTTATGCGTGTGTGTGCTTTGAAACAAATAATTCTGCAATACGTTTTTAAGTCACTATATGCTAATTCGAAATGTATTTTATTATTATAATTGTGTTTTATTATTAGTGTAAACAATTTCGTTAGTATGAAAAACTGAACTAAAATATGATAGGAAAAAATATAACGGATAACATTTATTTGTTTGTTTTTGAATTTCGCGCAAAACTAATTTATCAGTGTAAAACTAGACGGAAGGCAGCTAGTCATCACCATCCACCAGCAACTCTTGGGCTACTTTTTTACCAACGAATAGTGGGATTGACCATAACATTATAACGCCTCCACAGTTGAAAGGGAGAGCATGTTTGGCGCGACCGAGATGCGAACCTGTGACCCTCAGATTACGAGTCACATGCCTTAACACGCTTGACCATGCCGGACCCCTAACTAATGTAGTTTTTTACTTTAAAATACACAAAAGAAATTGCCCTCCGATAATACATAGTTAATTCTACAGATTTACAACGCTAACATCAGGGATTCGATTCCCAATGGTGGGCTCAGCAGACAGCTGATGTGACTTTGCTATAAGAAAAACATACACACAGAAAAAACTTATAAAAGTTTCAATCAACCAAAATACTCACTGCAGGATTATAAAACCTCACTGTCAAAATTATACTTAAATTAGAAACTACACAGTTGTTCATTTTTAGTACTAATTGAAACAATATCTGTATGAGAACAAAACATTAACTTTAATTCTGCATAAAATTAAATTTTTATCAAAACAATATCTTTCTTAAAAACAACATATTCTCCATAATAGGGGGACCCGGTACTTTTCCTTTCCAACCCATGAAGACAAATTGGAAAACTACAATGTACCAGTAGAGAATCATAAAGAGAGGTTTGGTTTGTTTTGAATTTCGCACAAAACAACTCGAGGGCTATCTGCGCTAGCCGTCCCTTATTTAGCGGTGTAAGACTAGAGGTAAGGCAGATAGTCATCAACACCCACCGCCAACTGTTGGGCTACTCTTTTACCAACGGATAGTGGGATTGACCGTCACATTATACACCCCCACGGCTGAAAGGACAAGCATGTTTAGTGTGACGAGGATTCGAACTCGTGACCCTCAGATTACGAGTCAATCGCCCTAACCACCTGGCCGTGCCAGGCCTGAACAAAATAGAGAAGGAAGGTGACATTTTATGAACCCTCTTTCTGAAGAATTGACTAGAGAAAAAAAGGCCCATTTTATGGCGTTTTTCGGATAATTACATCCTCAGGGGTCAGCAGTAAGTTAACGAACTTAGAACGATAAAATCCGCAGTTAGATTTCCCAAGGTAGGCAGACCCCATAAAAAGAGGACATAACATCAATATTTGATAAAAGTAACAATATCAGTATTTATGTTGTCGGGAACTTCAACTTCACTTTGTGCTCTCCACTTTTCATAAGCCAAACTGATCACTTTAGAAGAACAAACACTTTTAAAATATTAATCAAATTATTTTTTATATATGAGTCATTTCTGGGAGCCCCCCGCTAGTAAAGCGGTATATCTACGGATTTACAACGCTAAAATCAGGGGTTCGAATCCCCTCGGTAGACTTAGTAGATAGCCCGATGTGGCTTTGCTATAAGAAAAACACACACATTTCTAGGATCCACTATTTTGGAATGCTCGAAGATTGGATCTTCAAGCTAGGATTTCACTCAAATAGAGGTTTTTATAGAATTCTTTGACTGATAAATACAAAAAGATGAACGTTTATCGCATGCCACATGTATTAATTATTTGTTTTCAGCTCTCTTTGGTTGAACTATTCTAAAATACTCACTCTCTCTTTCCTTTCATCAATAGTTATAACATAATTAACTGATTTAACATATTTTACCCTCATAAAAATAATAGCAAATGTTTCGATTACTATCTCTATTTCTACAAGTAGCCTATAGAAAAGTGGAGTATCACTTTCATGAATGATTCCGCAATTGGGAAAGAAGAGGCCCAGAAACGTCGCTAGGAACCGGCACGCGAATCCGTACCCTGATTCTATTCAACGATCCACCAGTTGATGTCTTGAAAAATCAGAATAGAAACCATGATTGATATCATACTAAAACGCTAAAAATTCCTGACCCTATGGGCTAAGCTCCGAAGAGGTATATTGGTATGCGTAAGATCCTCAACAATTTATCCATGTATTGCCATTTGTTCTCCTTTATAGCATTTTGAAAGAGAGTGGAATTCCTTTGAAACCTCTTCTCGATTAGTATGAAAACAAAAACTGACTCTTTTTAAAAGTTCTGAAAAGTATTCGTTGTTGTTTTTGTAAATATTAGCGATTTTAAGCAGCCGGATTCGTTATTTGAAAACTAAGTTTAACTATACAAATACATGAAAAATCACTTTTGCTTATAAATAAAGTTAAATGATTGTAACATATAAATATATCACGTATTTCTGCCTTCTTGTAGTGGTGCAATAGTTATTCTGAATTTATTTGTTGTTCTGAATATTTGCGGGTTTTACATAACACGTGATCAAGAAAATCGTTAAATTGACTTTATTTCAAAATACTTTTATTTCATTGCCATTTTTAAGTTGGTTATAGCTGTTACTGCCTGTAAAGAACACTGTTTAAAACAACCTTGTGTAAGATATCGACAATATTGTCTTACAGCGGATGTGCAGGAGTTATATAATGGTTACGACCTTTGTTTGATTTGTTTGTTCGACCTGGCATGGCCAAGCGCGTTAAGGCGTGCGCTTCGTAATATGAGGGTCGCGCCCGATTCGTGCCAAACATGCTCGCCCCCTCTCAGCCGTGGGGGCGTTATAATGTGACAGTCAATTCCACTATTCGTTGGTAAAAGAGTAGCCCACGAGTTGGCGGTGGGTGGTGATGACTAGCTGCTTTCCACTTATCTTACACTGATAAATTAGAAACGGCTAGCACAGATAACCCACGTGCAGTTTTGCGCGAAATTAAAAAACAAACCAATCATTCTCTTCTAAAACTACATGGGGGAACTGGTCTTAAATTATTATAGTACAGTATTGTCCACATGCAGAGTAATTGTTCATTGTTAAATCATAGGGCCTGGCATGGCCAAGCGCGTAAGGCGTGCGACTCGTAATCCGAGGGTTGCGGGTTCAAGCCCGCGTCGCGCTAAACATGCTCGCCCTCCCAGCCATGGGGGCGTATAATGTGACGGTCAATCCCACTATTCGTTGGTAAAAGAGTAGCTCAAGAGTTGGCGATGGGTGGTGACGATTACCTTCCTTCCCTCTAGTCTTACACTGCTAAATTAGGGATGACTAGCACAGATAGCCCTCGAGTAGCTTTGTGCGAAATTCCAAAAAACAAAGTTAAATCATATTACTTATAAACAACTCCTTACAACAACAGTATATCAGTTATTTCATTCATTGGATATTATATACCTCCGTGTATGCACTTATATACTGTTTAAAGGTTGATAACAATGTCAAAATTATTATGTATTAAAGCGACAGCACTTAGTCTTTCTTTGATGTGTGTACACCTTAGGTATAGGCGAAGAGTAGATGCCGAACATTAAAATCAATATGAACTTAGTGTCAGTGTGACAAAGAGTTTCAGTATTGTTTGGTTGTATGAGCTTAAGCAAAAAGCTACACAATGAGTTGCCTGTCTACAATAGATATCGAAACCCGCTTTGTAGCATTGTGAGTCTGCAGACATATCGCTGCGCCAATGAGGGAGGGCGAGTTTCAGTAATATAAAGGTATTCAGTAAATTGAAGGACACTTTTAAGCACTCAGACAATATCTGGTGTCTGTCCTGGAAAAGTAGAAAAAGCTATTTTGTCTTTTATTGATGAAACTCTTCATCAAAAAATATAGTTTTAATGGTGCAAGTTACTAAATTGATGCTGCTTGCTTTACATATGCATCAAATATGGGGGGAAAATTACTGTAAAGAAAAGGAATGGTTACTGTTTTCTTCAAGTAATCCTCCACAGAACTATATTCCGCATTTCTACACTTAGCTTGTCGTTGACTTACTCGTGCCAAACTAACTTTAATATCATATGTATCTGCAATATTACTACTGTGCTTGAAAATACAGTGTGAATAATAATTAAGTTTACTCTTTCAGTTCTCTATAGTTTTGTTATATTAGGTAAACACCATAAACACTGTCTTGGCTTGAACCTTACAAGTTTACAGATGCTTCTTTCAGGTAGTGAAAGGAATGTTGTAAAATTTTATACAACAATGTATTCCAAGTATTCCAGAAGTTTGAAATAAGCTGTATGATTTTTCTTATCTTCTGCCTTTAACATCTCGCACGTTTAGGTGAGGATTTAATCCAAACAATTTTTCCGTTAACTTGATCGATATAATTTCGTACTGTTGGAACTAAACAGGAATTTATAATAGCAATATTAAGTGACATAGCCAGATATTGCACCAGTCATATACTTGACTGTACAGTTCATTCAGGGATATTCCAACATCCGTTGATACCTTTGTAATTACAAATATAATATTTGTTGCGCTGACCCTCTGTAGCTTAAAACCAGCAAATTCTCCCCAATTTCACAGTTGTTGTCATCTAACGTAATGACATATTCGTTTGAAATAGTGATGGAAAAATGTTTCAGCTAAAATATAAATAAAATAAGGGAACAGTGTTTCCATACATACCCACACCACTACACTACAGTAAAAACTGTACAGTTGTAAAATTATCAAAGAGTGTATTTGAGTTGTCTGTGCTTGAAGCAATTTGAGGGTCAAATAAACAAGTTTAAATAACATCAGTACCATTACCACAAGAATACAGCTCAATCGTATCAATCTTACAAGCTTAACATTCATCGCTAGCATTAAAGAAAGACTAAAATAGTGAATGAGTTGTGTCATTAGTAGTAGATGAAAATAAAAGTATCTAGTAATTTTAAAGAGGCAACCAGTATTTAGATTTAACATAGCATTATAGTTTATACAATAATTGGAATCTATGGCGATGTTGTTGTTTTATTCATCTATATATATAGACGAATTATAATGTAATCAATATGTAGTTATGAGTCAAATACAAACTTTGTAACTTTAAGCACCATACACATGCATAAGACAGGAAACACATATAAGCAGGATTGCCGAAGTGTTTTGAACGTCCAAAAATATTTTCACTGATTATCAATGATTAAAAACAAAAGTGAAAATGATTTTTCTATATAGAATCTGTTGTCATGTCAAATAGTTGTGTAGTGGTGAAATGTTCCAATGTACCATGTACTAACTGATTACACAGTCTATATACAGTATAAAAATATTACTTACTTATAGGTAATACTTCGTAAACACATTAAAATGATTAACAAGAAGATTAAGTTAAAAACAGTAACTAAATCAAAATAGGTCAAACTTATATTTCTAGAAACAAAACATTTAATGGTTACTGTGTAAATATAGTAAGTAAAATATAAAACAAGATGTTCATAAGCTCTTCCATACATTTTTCACACCTACATTACTAAATCCTGACCACCCTGGGAAGATAACTAGCATCCAAATACCTAATAACTTTATTGTATAAGATCAGACTTTGTGCAGAGCCATATAGTAAATATTTTCTCTTACATTTATATAATACTTTGCACACTGTTCATTGTAGTCACTGTATTATAACCAAGTCATTAAACAGTGCATCACCGTGTTTTAGAAGCTGGGAGAAGTTTGGTAATTGCACAGTGTAGGTTTATTTGCTGGGGATGGTGTCATGTAAATGGATTAATGCCATTTTTTAAAGGTTTCTACTTCAGCTACTAACAGTAAAATAAACACAGGAAATAGAGGGGAAAAGTTAAGAAGTAGAAATTCTTAGAAGATTTACTTCAGAATTTTCTCTTTCATAATGAAAAGTTCCGACAGTGCAATTCATAATGTTTTGCAGAAAATAAGTGCGAAGTGAGAAAAAAAAACTTCGACCATAAATTGTTTGGAACTTTATGATCTATATTAACGTAACTACACGTATTATTTTGCAATCTCATCTATATTATACTTTGATCAATTGCCTACAACCTGGATGAAATGATTTTTTGTTATTCTAGGGGTGGGAAAAACTTAACAAAGTTAACAATTCGTAACGTTCCAGCTAAAAAAAAAAGAAAGAAAACAGCACTTCCATGTATTCCCACACCACTGTTAATAATGTACTGGAGTAGTAGAGCAGAGAAGAATAATTTGTTTTATCACTCGTGTTCTGAAATAATTGAACCAGACTATATGGATGTTGAACAACAACAACAACAACAAAAAAGACATTTATTTAAAACTCTGGACATAGCTATGATAACCTATAATGTAATGAGCATTTGTAATACATGTTTAACGTGTTTTAATACATAATTTTAAAACAATTGTTTGTTTGAATTTCGCGCAAAGCTACTCATGAGCGATCTGCGCTAGCCGTCCCTAATTCAGCAGTGTATGGCCAGAGGAAAGGCAGCTAGCTTGTCATCACCACCAATCTCTATCTCTTTTACCAATGAATAGTGGGATTGACCGTGACTTTATAACGCTTCCACGGCTGAAAGGGCGAAAATATTTAGCATGACAGGGATTCGAACCCGCAACTCTGAGATTAGAAGTCGAACGCCTTAATCCATCTGACCATGTCGGCTCTATTTTAAAACAAATAGATTATGTTGCTATTTGCTATTGTTGATGTTTATCATTAACAAGTCACAGACACCTGTTACGAAAAAACAACCTACAAAACCTAACAATATCATGTCGGCTTCGATTGTAAACTCTAATATTTCATCAGAAGAATATAGAATATATAAACAATAAAAAACATTAAATTTCATAAGCAGTTATGTTATAATTATATAAGCATAATTTTTTTTTACATCACAAAAGAAGGGGAATCGTTCTTGTCCAGCTCCCCATTTACGTATGTAATAGCCAATGATTGAAATAACCACTATACTATTGTAATACAGTGTTGAGTATACGACACTGTTTAGTGTAAGACTTATTAATTAGTTCACATTCTGGTCTAGTATTTAATAATTATTTAGTTTTTATAACAACAGTGTTAAAAGTAATTATTTTAAAAGTGATAGTTACGATAAATATTGTTAGGCAATTCAGTAAGAATCATAGGTTGTATGTGTAAAACAATTGTTGTAAATTGACGTCACACTCTTCGAACTTTTTGTATTTTTCTCGCTGCCTTAAGTGAGTATTGTTACATCACAGTATCTGATGGATTATAGAAAGTTCTAAGGCTCATTGAGCAATATATTTGCCCCCCAGTGGCTCAACGGTATGTCTGCGGACTTACACGCTAAAATCCGGGTTTCGATACCCGTGGTGGGCAGAGCACAGATAGCCCATTGTGTAGCTTTGTGCTTAATTAAAAACAACAACAACAGCAATATATTTATACGTGCTGGTGAGTGCAGGTTAAGTGAGAAAATGTGAAGTGAAGAAAGAGAAGTTAGACTGTATGATTGTTAGTTTAGCCTTAACTTAAAATATTTAGTGTGTGTTTCAGATCGTTATTGGAATAACAAAGGTAAAAGGGAACAACTTGTCTTGACAAATTATGGGAGTCTGTCAAACAACAAGAACCAGGTGAGAAGAAGTTAAGAGAAAGAGAAAACTGGAAATAGATAAATAAAGTTTGTTTTGTTTTTGAATTTCGCACAATGCTACTCGAGGGCTATCTGTGCTAGCCGTCCCTAATTTAGCAGTGTAAGACTAGAGGGAAGGCACCACCAGCTACTCTTTTACCAACGAATAGTGGGATTGACCATAACATTATAACACCCCCACGGCTGGGAGGGCGAGCATGTTTAGCGCGAACTCGCGATCCTCGGATTACGAGTCGCACGCCTTACGTGCTCGGCCATGCCAGACCTGCAGATAAAAAGTAAGCCACTAATTGTGAATGCAAAAAGAGCCAGTCGATCCAAGCTGCCCAAATATGATTAATAAAATAAAAATATGGATACTTTCCTGTCGAGGCATAAAAAATCCACTCAAAGTCAAAACTGGGGCAATGGCAACTGAGCAAATATACCACATAAAGAAAGTGCTGCTTTTGTAATTAATTAGTCAATGACTGATGGTGAGCTGAAGCTAGCAAATGGATCAACAGACCAGTAGTGATTGAAATATCTGGTAAAAATGAGTCAAAAAAAATGTCAGACAAAGTCACTAGCAACTTCCACTGGCTAGGGGGCATAAAATATGTGACAAGATTCTATAGGTCACATGACATCGGCCAAAGGTGAACTGCCTCAAATAGAAAAGCCATTCATTAGAGTAGCTGTGGAAACTGGACCACTAGCACCTGTATTTGATAAAATAAACCAGTACATGCTAACACTAATCATCCATGCAACATGTAATTAAAGAGTCGAAGATAGAGAAGGAGAGAGTGACAGAAGCCCTTCCAAAAGAAATTTTGCAGAATTGGCTTCCTAAAAGAAGTGACATAGAGACCCAGTTAACTTCAGAACTAATGCAAGAGATGTGCACACTCATCAGAAGTTTTTCAGCATCCCATACAACCATAGATGTAATGAACTTCATGATAGGGTCAATGGATTCTTAAAGAGCATGCAGAAGATGTACCAAGAAAGATCACGTGACTAAAATAGGTACTAGCATGCAGTATTATTTGCTCATCAAGAAGTCACAAAAGCAAGTACAGGATTTCACTCTTTGAGTTAGTGCATTGGAAGAAGAGTTTGAGATCCAATGCAAATACTGAAAGCCTTCTGTGACTGTCACAGATACAGAACCAAGAGGCAATGACTTTGTTAAAGAGGATAAAAATGTGCTAGACCTGAGACCACTGGGTTGAAGAGAGACACAAAAATGTCAATATCAGTAAAGAACTGACTGGCAGGCAAAAGAAGGAACTACAAGATCAAGTGTGCCAGTTTGGGGAAATCTTCATAGATAGGCCATGCAAGACAAGCCTTTGAAAAAAAACAGACTGGCAACAAGGCAAGGGATTCAATCAAGGTGAAGCCCCCCTTAGATGCCCTACATGAGTAATGACCTCATAAACCACGAATATGAGGCAATATTAGAAGCTGGAATCACCGAGACTTCAGATTCAAGCTGTTGTTCACTTGTAGCAATCATGAAGAAGATGAATGATTCAAACCACTTCTGCATAGACTTCCAGAAGCTGAATCACTTGATAAATTTTAACTCTGAGCCTATGGGCAACATGGCTATCAAGGCAAAACTAAATGTAACCAGGTTCTTTTCAAATATTTACCTGAAGAAATGTTATTGGCAGATCCAGATGGAGACAGGGTCTAAAAAAAAGACAGCATCTATGACACCAGATGGATGTTAGCAATATAAGAAAATGCCATTTAGGTTAGGTCAACCCACTAGCAATATTCAACTGCATGATGAAGAGGATGTTGCAGAAAATTATCAGTATGGAGTATTACGTGGATAACATTCTGACACACACACTGTCATATTGGAAAAGCACTTAGAGGTAACTAAGTTTTACAGATAAGTAAGGGCAACAAATTAAACCATTTAAATGCTACTTTGGCTATTCTGTGCTATAGTTTGTTGGACACAAGATAGGCAACAGACAGATGTGGAGAAAATGAAACAAAATAATTTCTTTAAGTTTTATATATATATGGACATTTTCATGGTTGTAGGAGTGAGTTGTGAAGAATTCCTATCCAAAATGTCAGACTTTTGCCTTTACAGAGAAAATCCATGACTTCATTTTTACTACAGCCAATGACTCTGGAAGAAGAGTCAACAATATTTATACACTCAGAATGACTGTTCATGTTCATTTCAGAGCTTCACAGTCTTTCACCCATACAGATTATTGAATCAAGGCCTGTTTTCTAAAGAACGACCAATAACATAAGAAATTCACAGACAATGGTAAAACATCACCAAGAAGGAATTAAATAACTGTTGTTACACCAAGATATACTGGAATGTTTTGTGCAGTAAGCCATTTCAGTCAACATACAGTGCTCCTAAATGCCCTGTGCTAGATGGACCTTTCAGATATGGCTAAAGAAAAGTTTTGCTGGGCAAACAATGTTTGGAAATTTCCCAGTAGCATGGTTATCAATATCAACTCTGTTTAGAAAAAACCATTATACTAAAATTTCATCAGCTCTTTAATCAGTTGCAAATCAATACATTGTCCTTCTACATACTAAATTTTAAGAAATCAATCTTTAATCAACAGACTAACATTGACCAATAAAACACAATATTAAAATTATTGCTTTTTCTAAGTATATGTTTATGCATATATAAATACAGAAGGATATTCTATAAGCAAAGCTGTTGTACAGTTAATCTACTAGATGGTGTTACTATATACAGTATTTTATAATTTTGTTCTTTATTGTAAATATAAGTAGTCATGTAAGTTAGTTACCTGTAGATGTTCACCTGTAATGTCTTCATAATGACAAACTTCTGATTTACATAAAATATCAGCTAACTACTGAACATAAGAGTACATAAAACAATTTCATGTTAAAATGTGTTGCACAACAATAAAAAATGGATTAAATACTTTTTATCCTTCAAAGGTATAATAAGTAAACTATTTTTTATTTTCATTTGGTATACATATAGATATTCCAACTTTTATAATGCTGTAACAATGTCATTTATCTTAACCATCTAGCACAATGTGTTTTGTAATTACCTATTAAAAAGGGTGTCATGATAAGCATAACTTGCATACACAGTTCTATGCTCATGAATGTTTCTACAAGTAAAAAAATTAAACCTCTGTATAAAAAACTTATAATGTCAAGCAGTTATATAGATAAAATAGTCTTCCAGAAAACATTTTGGTGAATCTTATTTGAAAGTTAAGGAAAAACATTTGATAACATGACCAATGTTTTATTGAGGAACAATCGAAAACATTTCTAACAAAATCAATTAAGAAACCTGGGGAAATATAATAAACTACAATAAATTTAAAATTAGTTCTGTATTTGAACACCTTATTTTGCTTTGTTATTCAAGAAATGCATGAAATAAAAATAATGTTTTCATCATACTTAGCTTTTTATACTAAATGAAAAATATTTTTGTGTAATAAAAGATGCACAAAATTCTATACCTTCTATTTTAAACTTTTAGGACAGGCTTAACAGATCAATTCAACTTAATTTCTAACATTACTGCAGTGATACAAGTATATCATTAATAAAAGATATACAGTAATACCTTTTCTTAGTCAAGCAAAAAGAGGCCTGATGTATAGCTGAGTTTGAATACATCTGGCTATACAAATAAAGATTTGTAAAATTTGTAACAGAGACTGTAAATAATATCTTAAACAAAAGATTTTACACAGTACTAATAATATTTACAGACTGGATAATAAAGATATACAATATATATATTGACAGTATAATTTTACTTTGTTATATGTTAAATGTACTCTGACACAAATATCCACTTTATGTTTGTCATAATTTGTAGAGCATACTAGATGGAATGAAACACCTTGGCAATAAAGTTTTGTTTTTTCAAAAAAAAAAGACCTTTACCTGTCAGATAATAATATAACAAAATATTTTTGTTTCAGCCAATGATTTGCCATTATGACTCCATTAGGGCACTATGTATAAGAACTACTGGGCTCTTATGGTTTAAAAATAAAATAAATAAAAACATATTAAGCATACACAAAGTCTTTTTTTTGTATAAATTTCATCACATTTCTTGGTTTTCAGAAAATACAACTCACTGTTAAAGTGTTTGTTTTGGAATTTCGCACAAAGCTACTCGAGAGCTATCTGTGCTAGCCGTCCCTAATTTAGCAGTGTAAGACTAGAGGGAAGGCAGCTAGTCATCACCACCCACCGCCAACTCTTGGGCTACTCTTTTACCAACGAATAGTGGGATTGACCGTCACATTATACACCCCCACGGCTGGGAGGGTGAGCATGTTTTAGCGCGACGCGGGCACGAACCCGCGACCCTCGGATAATGAGTGCACGCCTTAACGCGCTCGGCCATGCCTGGCCCCTGTTAAAGTGACTTTAGCCTTTAGGTGAAAGATCAATAATATCACTTTTGGACAAATATAATAGTTTAAATTGATTACTTAAACTGCAAAATAACCTTACCAATTAATTAAATAACAATTACAAATTAGAATTACATGATTATTCAATCTGGTTATGAATGAATTTTTGAAAATAATTTTATCATCCAAGGAAATCTGGTAAATTACCTTATAAAATAGTCTTGAATTAAAAATGTAACATAAATACTACTACTTTGGTTTTAAAAACATGTAAAATATTAAAGTTAAACCTGTGTACATATAGGAAAAAGACCAATTATGTAAGAATACAAATATTGTTAGTTTTTAAAGTTTACACATTCCACAACCTTCATATACAATACTTTGGGTAGAATGATCATAAAGTCTCCTTCTGAACATGTGAATAATATTAACTATATGGAAAACTTTATCATTAAACATTCAAAAGTAAAGGTTTTTCCTCTGCATTACAGTCTGTTCTCATTTTCGTTCTTTTCTGTTCAAGCACAGCAAACTTTTAATAGCTATGAATATATATACGTTTACTGATTACAACAAAACATTTCAAACAGTAGTAAGAATGTTTCAAATAGGCAAAATAAAACATTTAGAAAATAATGAATCATAATAATTACTTATTGTGAAAAGCGAATGAAGCCCAAAACACTGTCCACATGCATCTATATGTGTATACATACACATACTTATTTTTATAGTTTCAAGGGTAAATGCAAACACGTATAGATTATATGTAAAAGGAAAGAGAGTGAGTGATATAAAGTGCAAGTTTTAGTAGTGTTTGATTAACTTCTCATCATAAGCCTAATCAAAGTAATGCATCTAGCCTATAATTTTTTTGAAGCAAGAAAAGGCAATTACTTCTTAACATTTTAACAAATATTTTTTTCAGCTTTTAATATTACTGAAATGCACCAGAAAGTACTTGAATCATACTGATATCATTATCAACATGACTTGGTAGACAAAGAAATAAAGATCCTTTCTAAATGAGGGGGGAAGAGTTTTTAATTTTGTTTAACGCTACATGATTTTCCATACAGTATACTGAATATTATATAATTAATTATTTACGTATTTGACTCTAATGGGCTTCCAGACATAAAGACCTTTTACTGGAGTCAGTGTAATGGGTAGTTGTAAAACCATATTGTTAAAAGCAGGCAAGCATGAGCCATATGAGTGGGTATTCACTTTCCTGGTCCATGAACAAGGCCTCCCAACTATTATTAGAAATACACACTGACTAGCCAATGATTAACAGCCAAGGAAAAAGGGCAGAAAAGTGGTCACAGGATTACAGCAAAAAGAAAGAAATGGTTAAAAGACTTATGACAAAAGACCCACCACAAATTCTGACAGAAATATGCAGTGAAGTGACAACAAGAATGTGACAAGAAAAGTGACTCAAAGCAAAAAGCCGAGCTCAATAAGTAACAGATTGTTCAAATTCAGTGCTTACAGAGGATGGAAGATAAAGCTCAAGGAAAAAGGGGCAGATGATAGTAAAGCAAGAGAGAAAGAGGAGAAATTGAGGTGAAAAAAATTCTGAATGCTAGCAGTTGAAGGTTGAACTGGGTTAAGAAGCACCAATAATGGGACTTCAGGAGAATACTTGTATATAAAGATGAGGATCAGAGACAGTAGGTGAATAGATGAATGGGCAAATATAAGAGGTAAGACTTGGCCACCATGAGAAAACTGACACAAAGAAAAAAATAGTGAACTAAAAAGAGAGGAAAGTGTGGAGTCATGTAAGGTAGTAAATATATCCAAGGAGGTTGTGATCAACCACGAGCAAATCTCACAAAAGATTTAAAGTATAGAGATAACTTCACTGACATAATGTAAAATTATTGAGAATGATGGTCTCCAGAGTGATATGTCTTCTGAAGACAAAAATACCAGAAACAGCAGATTTTTTAACAGTTGGTGCAAGAAATAAAACTTATAAACTTAATTTGGTTAAGACAAAAGAAGAAATGTCCAAAAAAATGAATGTATCCCAGAATACATCCCCTTCTCCTCCAAACTGAGTTGTTATATGAAAGAAGGTAGGTAGGTAGAAGAGGAAACACTTGATAAGGTACAAACAGATGGAAGCAGTCTTAGATAAGGAATGCCAGCCCAATGACAAAAACATGGCAAGAGTTGGTCCACACAATGCCAAATAATATCAAAGAACTTCATATTCAGTCAAAGAAAAGAGCAAGGAATAAGAAAACAAAAATAGAGGATGATGTACAGAAAATAAAAGTAGACTAGGCAAAGAGAGTTGTGTAGGAAAGTGTCTAACACATCAACTATTTCCAACTATAGGTGGGTTCCAAAGGATGTGAATAGGAAACAGAAAGAGAAGTGATGAAAGAGAAAAATGTGGAAAAAAGGAAAATGAATGTTGGCACAAAGTAAAACCAAAAGCAGAAAAAAATAGGTACTCAGAGAACAGTATATGTGTGGTAGTCAATGATAAGAAGAGTAACAAACTAGACTATTGGTGAAGGAAAGATAAAAAAAAAAAAAGGAGAGGGCTGGAATAGGGAAGGGAAAGATCAATACAAGGTATAAGAACAAAGCTCAAGATCATGAAAGTGAAGAACAGAACTTGGAAGGCAGTGATGACAGAAATCTTATGATAGGAGTTCAAAGAATAATTTATAGTAGTCGTTGCAAGCAGAAAATTTAGCCTATAATCATACACGCACAATAACACACACATACACACATATATATAAAAGAATGGAGGTACAGGTTAAAAAAAACAGCAAAAGTTACTTGAAAGAATCTTAAATGGGACTTAAATTAATGTATGTGAAATGTTTATACATTTAAGAGTTACTTGCACAATTTGGAATTGTGTAAAAACAAACAATATAGAAAGTTTGAGCAAATTTCATCTGAACATATGCAAAGGAAGAAAAACAAAGGAAAAGAAACAGTGCTAGGTAGATTTAGTCATAATTAGTGTCAGGATACATAGGATTAGTACTACATTTAGTCACATCCAGTTGAGAGTAAGACAGTCAGAACATGTTGATTTAGCCATTAAAAAAAACAACAGCTAGAAGCCATGTATCCAAAATTCATAAAGGTTGGACAGATAATAAATTATAAGTAAAATTGAGAGCACGAGTTTACTTCCTTTTCAGAAATAGACCACCTAAAAAATGTCATAATTTACATAAAAGAAGTTTTTTACATGTACTCAAAATCTGTAATCAAAACACATACACATATAAGACTTTAAAGAATACAAATAAACAGATATAAAATAATACTTAAACAAAAAGGGGAAATAATAAATAGATGCAAATGAAGTTGCTCAAAAATAAAACATCAATACTTCTTGAGATACAAGTACTGCCAGAATGTTAAGAGGGTAAAGGTTTGTGATGTTTCTAAAGAAATTAATAATTAATTATAACTAACCATTTCTAACAAATGGTGCAAGTTCTTGAGCTTCAACTGTTATACCTCATACATGATAAAACTAATTTTTACAAGGATGTAGAAGTATTTAGCCAAACTTGAAGGAAAAACTACAACTAGATGTTGAGGAACAGGTATGAAGCAGAAGAAAACAAAAAAATACATCTAACTTCAAAAATGAAAAAAAAATGCATGGAACAGGACTGAAGAATATTTCCATATATCCTACAAACATTTCTACAGTTATGACATGTTCAAGAAACACATAAAACACCAATACATTCTGAAGTACCACAAGTGCCAAATAGAATTAGCAGTACACTTAATAACATCCAATTGAAAGTAACACAGTGAATATACACAGTTGTAGCAAATAAGAAAAGTTACAACTAGAAGTCATACATCAACAATTCATGTAGATTAGACAGATAATAAAATTATAATGAAAAGAGACAGTACAAGTCTATTTTCTGTTCAAAGATGAACTATCTAAACAAAAGTTCATAATTTACAATTGGGACTTGAATTAGCATTTACAAACTAAAACAGTACAACAATTCTGCAATGTAAAGGGTGAAGTAACACTGTCTTTTAGTATAAGTAATATTTATATTACTTTTTACTTCATATTCACTATGTACTCTCTATGAAACAAAAGCTAGAGAGAAAATTTTAGGCCTGAAATGTTCAATAGGTATTCAACTGTTCAAAAGAAGTTGCTGTGGAGATTACAAGACTCATAATTACAGCAAAAAAATTAAAGAAAATGCACACTTTTCAAAGAGTTCTATACACTACAGCATTTTCACTTATTTGGGTCAGTACACAAAAATAAGTTTTGGATTTATTGAAGCATTTAAACAGCAGAGGGTAAAATGTCTCAAATTAAGTTGTGCAAGTTTATATACAGAGGCTGAAAATAGAAAAAACAGATTGATAGGTGCAAAAATCACCAAAAACCATTATAAGCAATGCATCGAATAATAAAACAAGATAAACAAAACAAAAAGTAAAACAGACAGATTGCATATAGATAAAAAGATTTGGTTCTACTGCTGAATGACTTCCATAATGAATATAATGTTTTCTAATAAACAATTTTTCTCTAAAAGTTTTTATGGTGGAATAATATTTTATACAAATTATGTACACTTTTTTCACAAAAATAATTATGTAATAACTTTTTCTTACAGCTCAGCCATATAACAACCTAAATAAAGAATATACTGTGTCATGGTGCAATTTTTCCCAACTTCCTTTATTGTTATTTTCCTGTGTAATATATAAGTGTGTGTAAATAACATAATCAACTAAAATTTTAATTACGTTATCTTCTTTAATGTAAGACTAGGTGAAAATAATAGTCAGTAAGTACAATAGGTGAAATTACCACTGAAGAACACTAAATATTTTCAGTTTGTAAGAAAGGTAAATAAATACATATCACAGATGTAAGATACCATGTGCTTACAACACTCCTTACTCAATGATATGTGGCTTAAAAAAAACATTTGCCTTTTGGCATTGATATAGCTTAGCTTTTCATGAATACATTTAAAAATATAAGCCTTAGCACTATTGTAGTGAACATATACTAGTCTTTGTGCTTCTGTTGGTCGTAGCTGCTGCCTGGGTTGGTTGAGGTGAATGTTGGTAGTGGATAATTTCAGCTTGTACAACTGGCTGTACAGTTTCTTGTTCAGCATGTGACAAGTGAATTCCTAAGAGTTCAGCAGAGATCTTTCTAAAACACACATCCACCTAGAGGCAAAAAAATAATAAACTTTGTAAATTTTAAGCTCATTATTGCTACTTCATAGCAAAATCAGTTCAGAGAGATAATGAAAAGCTACACTGGCACTAAAATATCACTTTAACTATATGATTATCTATAATGTTAAAAATTTGATCCTACTACCTTAATTGCCTTTTATAGTTAAACATAATGTTGATGAGATCAAGTATTATTATTCTCAAAGTGTGAACAAAGAACATTTATCTCAAAATGTACAATACCATAAATGAAATATTCTGATTTAATATACAAGTTTATTCCTATAATTTATTTAATTGAAGAATACATAAAGATGCAGATTTATTGCAATTTATCTAACTATAATCAATTCTCTTAGTACAATTACACCTACTATTAACACTAATGATAGTTCTTGGATAGCACATGAAACTACGTACAAACATAATTAATTAAAAATGTATTGCAGTGTTCTTACTGATAATTTCATGAATGAACTGATTAATTAATTAGCATTTCCATCAACAAATCACCTTGCAATACAATATTTATGATACCAATCACACGTGTATCGTGCATAATTAGTTTTGCATCATCTAACTCATGGTTCTTCAAACTACGCTCTGCAGAGCTCTTGGGCTCAGCTATAGTTGTCTTGGACTCCACGAAGAAATTTTAGAATGTTAAGATTTTTTCCTAAAACTATAAAATTGAATCAGAATCAAAAAGTAAAATATATCTTTAATATAACACGTTTATCACATATTAGGCCTTTTAATATTTCATTCTGTCTAATGCCAGATGATTTTATTTAGCTTAGGGGAAGTTTTCATGGTGAAAGTGTTAACACAATCTCAATTAACTTCAATAGTTGCACCACTGGTTGCTACTAGATATGGCACCATCTCAAGATTGCATGTGTCATTGGAGATGCAAGATAACCTAGTAATTTTCATATGAAACATCAGTCAACCCTGGGCAGTGATGCGAACTGCCTTTTAAAAGCCAGATCTGGATTAGTGGCTAAATCTCAAATGAAATGAAACAAAATGAAACATGATGTCATAGCTTATACTTGTCCAAATTTGAAACATTGTGATGTAATTAGATGCAGTATCCTTTGTTTCAATTTCAAGGTATATTTACATGACATACTCATCATACTTCAAGGCTTCTAGCAAAGTCTTGATGCTGTTGTATTCCTCTTTGAGATGCACCAAATGAGCTAGGGAAAGAGACAGATACTTATTCTCGTTATGGAATAGCACAGCTTTTAGGCTTCTGGATGCATCTGGAGAATGCTTGCAGCTTCTTGATGCCATCTCTGATGTAATAAGATAGGTCTATGTGTTCACTTAGGCAACTAGAACTAAACCAAAGCGATGAGCTCCTGTATATATATTACAATGGAAAGTTCTAGAAAATTCTTGTAAGTTTGAGAAAATTCTCTATCAGCTACTTAGCACTGAATTTACCTGGAATGTTTTGGAAAATGAGTAAATTTGAAAATTTTATTACCCAGGTCACAAAAGCAAAGTTTGAAGAGAAAAATAGGTCTTTTCCATTTACTTTAGGCATAAGCAATTGAAAAATCACACTTTTTGCCAAGGAACAAAAAAGGTAGAAATTTAGTTACATAGTATAATTGGTAATTGTTAAGATAGGTTAGATTTGTTGCAGTTCAATTAGACACAGTTGGTACAAATGAGCTCTATGATGTCAAAAACTCGCATGATATCATGTTTCATTTTGCTTCATTTCATTTGAGATTTAGACGTACATCTGATGTGGTTTAATATTGTGTTATTTGGCTTAAAAGAATTCTGTTAAAAACAAACATAAAAAACGTTAAGATAATAGGTTGTCCTTTTCCTTTAGAAAAGCAGCCTAATCTATTTTCCACAAATCTTTATTCCTGACTTCATTATGGCAACACTGATCTTAGGTCAGCATGTCACTGTATGATTATAAAACTCAAGCGCTTGAGCAAGTTTACATTAAGAAGCTATTTTTTATCTGTGAAAATACTTTTGACGTGCCAAAGATATAAGAATGCATTTTTAGACAAATTAATAATTGTTGTTACCCTTATAATGGATAAGTGAGTGAATATCAGTAATAAATCTGATATGAGTAAAAATCTTCCTTGGCCTTAGCCTAATACGAATTCATCAGCATTATCATTGTGCTCAAGCACTAAACACAGGAAGATGCAAGAAGAACTGAAACAAGAAAGAAAAGAAAGTACTCTGAAAGTTTTATTGAGTACAACTCTACATGTACAGGTATTGAAGATGGACATGGTGGGCTGTGTGTTGAATGTGAAACAATGTTGAGTAACAGTAGTTTGCATCCAGCAAAGTTGAAACAGCATCCAGAAACCAAGTACTCCCAATTAAAATATCCAATTTCCTAGTATTTCAAAAGAGAGTGTTTGTAATTAGATGCAAGGAAAGCTACATTTCATTCATTTACTTCATATTGTGTTAGTTACTGCACTGCAAAAGCAGGTAAAGGTCATACAATTGCAAAAGATTTGATAAAACCATGTGCAAAAGATTTGGTAGAGTGCACAACTGATGCGAAATTTCTTAAACACATTAACTCTATGCCGATTTTTGACAACCTGGTTTCTCAAAAAATCAATGATATGTCAGCAAATTGCTTAATGGAGTTAATAAGGAGAGTAAAAGTGAGTCCAATTTTTTGTTTTAGATGGATGAATCAACAGATGTCACAGGTTATGCAAAGTTGCTTGTGTTTGGTTGCTATATTCATGAAACTAGTTTTGAAGAAGATGTGATAATTTACAAATCTTTGCCAACTGAAACAACAGGTAAAGAAATATTTAAACTGATCATTTTATTCATGGAAGAATATGAGATCCAATGGAACCTTTGCTCAAGTATTTGCACTGATAGGGCTACAGCTATGATTAGAAAAATTTAGGTGCAGAGACATACATAAAAAAGAAAAACCCAGACATCGAGAGTATCCACTGCTGTCTTCATCATCATACACTTGCATGAAATGAATGACAGAAGACTTAAAAGAGGTATTGGATGATGTCATAAAAATACTTAATTTTATAAAATCAAGACCACTCAATGCGAGAATCTTTAGTTTATTCTGTGAGGATATGGGAAGTTTGCATAAATATTTGGTGCCTTATACTGAAGTCTGATGGCTTTCTCAGGGAAAAGGTTTTGCTTGGTTTTATGAACTGCACGAGGAGATATCTTTTTTCTTTTAATCTGAATGCCATTTTGAACTTGCATACAAATTAAGAGACAAATGATGGATATAGAAAGTGACTTACCTTTCAATGTAGTTGCCTATCTAAATGAAGTGATTGCTACAATACATGGTACCAGGGTAATGTACTTCAAAGCTCAGAGTAAAATGGAAGAGCTTCAATGTAAACTAAAACTTTGGGATGAATGTATACTTATGGAAGAACTTAATTTCTTTGAAAATCTCTGTGGTTTTTTACTTATGAATGAAATTTCCTTAAGTAAAGATGAAAAAGTTTCAGTCTTGCAACATGTATTTGATTTGTGTACAACTACTGGGGAATACTTTCCTTCTTGTTTAGAAATATTACTTGCATTCAAAATCCCTTTGTTGACTCTACAAATACCAAAAATTTACCTTTGAAAGAGAAAAAGCAGCTTATACAAATTGCAAGCGATTACACCCTAAAAACAAAATTTCAAAAGGAAGAACTTACACAATTTTGAATTCAAATGGCCAAGGAAACTTTAAATGCATTTTCCAACAACATATCTTTGTGAACAAACATTTTCACTGTATAAAGCTATAAATACCAAATTTAAAAACAGGCTAAATATTGAAAATGATTTGTGCTTACAGGTAACAACCATAACTCCAAATATTGAACTACTTTGTGAACAAAAACAAGCCCATTTGAGCCACTAATAAATAAATAAGTACACTGTACTTTTACTGATATAAATTTTACAAGCAGAAATTTCTGAACAAGTAAAATTTTTTTTTCAAATATTGATACTGTTAATAAATTTATACTCTAAAAGTTAAGTAAACTTTATCAAGTGCTAGTGATCAATTTTTTCTATTTTAAGTGTATTTTGTTATTACAGCAGTGGAATTAATTTTTTTTTTGGATTTGAAGTTCCATAGGTCTAATATGTTTGGGAATCCTTGATCTAGCTTCTAAAAATTGTAACATTTTCCTGGTATTAAAAAGTGAGAAGCTTCTAATTATAACAGTACAGTCATTATGTAGTTTGAACAAACATTAAGCCCATTTAGCACTACCATTGTATGCCACAGTAGTGACAGGGACAGCAAGCACAATCTGGGGTGTAAAGCACTGTCCTACATTGCTATGTGATGTATTCTTTTATGGGGCCTACAGTGACCATTCATTCACACAGAACTGCACATCCCTGCATACATCCTTATTATATTTATAAAAAAAAAGTAAGTAGTTTGATACTATAGTTAAGTGACAGTTCATGTCTGCAATGTATTTACAATATGTATAGCTACATTTACTACCTGATTCAAAAGTATCAAATCCAACTATATATTGGGAACCAGGCATCTGAAATCTCATATCCAGTCAAAAATACTATTTGTCCCTTTTCTAATTTTTGAAATAACTTTACACATATTTAAATCACCAGCAAGCCTTAAATAATTTGACACATTCAGTATTAGGTTGATACTAGGAACAACAATAAGAATGAAAAATTATTCAAAATATAAGTTCTTTCAACTGTTTAACAACTTGTATGATGTACTCTAGCAAAGATATAGTTCAATAATGTATGTTACAAAATATTTTAAAAATTATCTCACTCTAGTTCTTGAATACTTACCAAAACATATTTCTTCAAATATAATGTTCAAAGCATTTCATATTAATTTCCATCTATTAACAGTTTTAACGCTTGTGTACTTAAATTAGGTTTTTATTTGGTGGTTAACAGATTTTCTTCACACATACAAATTTTCTTTTGCTCTATTAGTCCAATATTCCTAAAATCACTGGAATAGAATAATTGATCATTCTTTGTAAGGCATATTTACAATGCTAATTTTGAAGTCTGATTGTTTATAAAAATGTTATTTGACAAATGGAAAGACACATGGAAACAACCCTATTTACTCCAGGAAGGAGGACAAATATGTCTAAGTATTACATTTGAACATTCCATTCTGGGTGAGTTGAGGTGAATATTCATAGTGAACAATTTCTGAAACATGTGGAATTGAATTGGTGCTTTTATACTTTATTCATTACTAAAACAAGGATACCTAATAAATGTATGGGAAAGATCCACATGTCAGCCAGAAATATATCCTCTAATGGATAATGGAAATGGAGAGCTAAGGGCATGGTAAAAATACAGATTTGATGGGAGAAGACTTGGGATAAATGTCAATAACAGGGAGACAGAGAAAAACAAGTTAGGTGAATAAGCTGGTAAAACCAACCTGTAAGGATTACAGGGGAGATATCCCAGGAAAATGAAGGGTTCCAATGAATGATCAAATGGGAATGAGAACCACAGAATGTGCAAGCCAAGCAACAGCAGAGAACTAGAACAGAACATAAAAGGCAATACAGATCAGAACAATAATAAAGGTGAAGAATGAAAGGAAAAGAAATAGGATTGAAGGAGAAAATCACCTTCACATGCAATCAATATTTTGGGCAGAAAAGAATGATCCCAGTAAAAAATAACATATTTCTGTGATATACCGTGCAAGACAATGAACAAATTTGAATGTTAACTTCCACATGCCAAAAAGAGAAGAATAAAGGGCATTATGAAGAAACAATATAAGTAACTGGATGGCATGGTGTTAAGATAGTAAATGTAAGAGATTGGAGGATACAATAATTGTCTAATCAGGGAGGGCAGTAAAACCTAGAGACAGTAAAAGCAGAAAGAACAAAACAATAGAGTGAGAAGTGGAAAAGTGAAAATGTGGCCAAATTTTGTAAAATGGGAAGTAGTTGACAAGGCCACACAATAACTAATAATGGTAGATAGTGAAAGACTCTTGTTGAACATTCAGGTGCAGAACAGTAAGATTGGATGGGGGAAGACCATTTGGTAAACTGAATGGAAAATCAGGGATGCAACCCACAAAGAATATTCAGGTCATTCTGAGAAGGGACTGGATAAAAACCACGTGTAAAGATTAAGTGTTTGAATGAAAGGCTGTAACATGTCTGACAGAGATTATCTGAGGAGGGTGGGTAAGACAGATGTTAATAGGAACATGTACAGAAGTATAAACCACAGCTGTGTTGGTAAAAGTGATGTCACCAAGGGCATGCAACACAGCGATTTGAATGATGGAAAGGATCTGAGTTCAAAGGTGGATAGGGGATAGGTATAAAAGTAAAGTCCCATTCAATTCTGATTGAAAGCACTGACAGCTACAACCAAAGGATGTGAAATAGGGGACCGAAACCTGGAAGCTTGGAATTCAGGTGCTGGCAAATGGCATCAAGTACTGAAGTACTCACTGGGAATACCACCAGCTAAATACCTGCAAAATCAAGGGACCACTCTGTAGAGAGAATTTTGTCAGGGAACAACAAAACTGGTTTTATTAACTCCAGAAAAGGAAGAGGCTTAGGAGCTTCCACGGGAGCTAAACAAAAGGGAGGGAAGGCAGGATGTCAAAATCAGCATCCTCTTGTTCAGGCAGTACTACAAATGCCAAATGAGAAGTGAACTTGGGCTAAACTGCATAGAGAGAGAGAGAGTCAGCTGTGCTAGTAGTTGTGTTACACTTCTTTTACTCTTTTGCACACCGTCATGCAGCTGCTTCACGTGAAAATACATTATGGTAGGTTACTGGCAAATGAAAATTGGAACACAGAGAGAACAGTTGATGTTGGAAATTGTATTCTGTAACCAGAGACAGGATACTGTATCAGAAATGGACCTGTTAACCCTCCTTCTCCAGGTAGCTGTTTCTGGGCATGTCACAAGGTTTTAGTGAGTCGCATTTGAAGTCCAAAGTACTTTCTCTTTATGTTATTCCAATAAATATAGCAAAAAAGCATTGCTAAAATCCATATCTTAGAAGTATACAAGTTTTAAGTTCTTAATTTTATAAGACAATATTTTAAAAACTCTAATATGAAAATTGCAATATTTGCTATTAAGCCATCCTCCCTTCTCTAATTTGTTTACTACACCTACAAGAAGTATAAAATTTATCATAAATTGCAAAATCTTATAGCATTAAATCTTATTTGGTTACAGATCCATTGAACATAGAACCAGATTCCTCCTGCCATGCCCACCACAATGTCCATTCAACTTAGTTTCATCATGAATACTCTGCTTAAACAATTTGTCAAAGAATAAATGTATACTGTTATGAGTTTAAATTATTTCAGATACACAAATGTAGTTTCATATTAAAATTTGAAATTGTTATAGAAAGAATAAGAAAGGTTTAATTTAGATTTATTTCAATTATTGTTTGAGTGGTTATGAGGTCAGTGAAACTTAGAAATCTTACATAAAATTAGGGTACACAAAATAACAAGTAAAATATAAAATTTTACAGATTGTAATTTTTGAAATTTCTTTAGGAGGTTTTAAGAGATTATACAAATAAAACTTAAGATATATGAATTGAAGAAAAGTATTTTTAGTCTTAGCATAAAGATCACTGAGTATGAAGACTTGTATAGAGAAATACAATCTTTATTCATACACAAAAACTTTAGCAAAAATACTTCATTAAAAAAATCTGATTCTCTGTGTGTATGTGACTTGCAATGTTTACTACATTTCTACCAAATTTTGTGAAGATGCACTATGTGGATTAAAAGTTACAATATGGAAACTATAATAAGCACAAATGTGGTTAAGAAATTGGTCAATTGCATTTTCACAAAGGAGGGAATTAAGGAGTAATAAATGATCTTTAAAAATTAAGGTTACGAATTGTGTGTTAAGGAGGAATAAACTATATCTAAGAAGTAACTTCTATGTGCTACCTGGTAAAGCAGGGAGAATGGGGCATAAAACAACAGGAGTAAAGTCAAAATGAAAAGTCAGGTGCCAAAATATCTAATTGGGAAAAGAAATCATTTAGTAAAGGTTATATAAGGCAAGCAGAATAGTGGGAAGATATTCATTAGGTAGAAAAGTGCTGGATGGAAAAACTCAAAATTGTCCTGAACAAAATGGCAAAGGAAATGAGTAGAAGGAATGAATGCAGAGGACATTACTTCACCATGCACAATAGCTATCACTTATACCACAGAACAAGTGAATTTCAGGTGGAAAATTGTAAAAGTTGGTGGCATTCATGTTTCTCAAGCAGATACATGATTTCAAGAGGAAATTAGCTTTCTGTGTATGGAGGGGAATGACTGTATCCAAACTTTAATTGTACAAAATAAATATTAAAAGTATAAAACTTTTTCTAAATAACCTAGAAATCTAAGTTAAAGGTTAAACGCTGATACTCTTCCTTACAGATTCTCCTGTTTTAGCAGCCACAAGATGAGAAGACATTCCATTTAACTGAGCAAACTTGATATGTTTATCTGGTCTTACAGCACGAAGATGTTCTAAATCACCTGTTGTAAATGAGAGCAAAATTAGTGACTCTACAGACCAAAAGATGACTTCAAAAATATTTTAAAATCCTGTGTTATAGTGTAACATTAATTAAAACTATAAAAGCAAGAGCATAATCTGGCATCAGTGATGTTGAGAAAACCCACTTGTAGAAAATATATGTGCAAAAACGGCTCATTGGGTTGAAAAAATATTTTACATAGAGAGCAAACAATGTTTCAACCTTCTATGTAAAAATTTTCTCAACCCAAATGAGCCGTTTTTGCATACATTATCTGGCATGTTTTTTTTTTCAATTAATGAGTCAAATATTTAATATTAATTCAGTATAAATGATATTGCAGGATAAGAAAATCAGGCACTTGATAAATATAATAAATAAGCCAAAATTTAAAATATAGACTTTTTTTTTTTTATTGAACTTGCATTTACCATGTAATCATGAAAGTATATATACCATAAATGTTAATGTAATGAGTTTTTGGTTGTTATTTTTTATTGTTAAACACAAAGTCACAGAATGGGCTATCAGTGCTATACTCACTACAGGTATAAAAACCCATTTTTTTTTTTATAAGTCCTCACACTTACCACTGACCTATTAAGGACATAGTAGTGTATCTTCAAGAAATTTTTAGAAAACAGAAGTTTGATACAAAAAAATATTTTTTGTAACTAACTATGTCTGTGTTTTTATTAGGGTCTGATCTGGACTGGACAGTCTGAATACAAAGTCATTTTCATGTTAAGGTGAAAATTTTTTTTTTTTTCATTTCAGGTTTTAATTTGCATATCGCGTAAGTCAGGAATGCATATTGAATTTTAATTCAGTAAAACTTTATACATTTTTCTGTTATTTTCTCTACCCAAACACTATATAAATTCATTCATTTTCATCAGCTGTGTAACCACCATAAAAAGTATGAAATAAATCTAAATTATACTCTCTTTTGTTTACTTGCAGAATTACTACAGATACTTAGAGAAAATTACTGCAATTTATCTTAAATGACTTAAGGTTCATAACAATGTACATCTCTTTATATTCAATGTTATTGTTTTATTCCTGTTTGCATCACATCTAACATCTAATCATGAGCCAAGTTGTACTTCACATGGTAAGTACACAGCAAAATTTACTGTATTGTATGATGAACAAGTAATTAATGAAAATATCTCATAGGTAAATGTTTTTATTATCATTTTTCATAATCTAACTTAATAAGCTTCTACTTTTTACGTTTGAGTTACTTTTAAACAATACATATGAAATATAAATACCAGAAATTATGTACTTACTTTTGGTCTCTTGATTTTTGCTGTTATCCCTCTAATAAAATTTGACCTCACTTTTTCTTTTAACAAGAGTACTATTATATCAAATAATTTTATATGTTTCAATATTCATTTAAAACCACAAAATTATCTCCTATAATTATTGTAGTTAGTGGCTTTATGCCTAAGTGTCTTAGAAAAATTCCCTAAACTAGTTAAACTGAACTCAGTGCTAACAAATTTGAAATAAAAGGCAAAATAAACTAAAATCTAGATGTATATGCTATTATGTAAATTAAAACCATGCCCTTCTATTAGTTTTTAACAATGAAATAGAAAATGACAAAGAGAATTACTGACAATTTTAATATTAAAGAGACGATGTGACAGGAGAGCATGGCAAATGAGTTTGTTTTTCTGATTTGTACTTTTTTGAAGAGAAAATGATTAGAGGCTAAAATATTAGATGTGCCTTAGCAATACTTACACAGTAATGAGCAACTTACATTAATCTCAGAACATCATCTAACAGTGATAAAATATATAAAAGAGACAAATTGGAGCAAACAAATGTTACATTATACAAATAAGTAAAATTGGGGACATATTTAAGTATTTCCTTTTGAAATTAGAAATTAAATCTTATATAATATTAAAAAAAATGGTTTATTAACTATGTTTCAACACCATGTTTAATTGAGTGCATTGATAACAAAATTCTTTAATTAATTTTTAAATGCAACACAGTAAAAGATACTGATGTGCACCTTCACTTACCTGAAAGAGTTAATAAATATTCAGTCACAGAAGCACAATCATTAAAGACATAGAAGTATTTTTAAACAAAGTGAATTTGCAATTATTTTAATGTACTCAAATTCTCTACTAAGTATTATTAATATTTCTTTCTCTTAATGCCAAAAATTCTGACTGTTTTCATTCCCTTTAATTTTCTTTCTTTTATGAAAATGCATATTGTTCTCTCAGATGACAAATTTTACATTAAGACATCCATATATATAATTATTATAGAGTGGGAATATTTGTGTCACACATTAAACAGTTACAAGTGCTTTTAACAAATCTACTACAAGAACTTTCCAAATGTTTTCAAATTTTATGACAGTAAAACACGAACATATCAACAAATCTGTATATATTTCATAACTTTTATTCTGAAAAGTTTACCAATACACATTACATACAGTTAAAAGGTGAAAACAACAGACTTACAAATGTTATTTTAGCATGTGGATTAGAGAAGATTCATGCTATTTAGAAAAATTATATCTTTAAAGATGTAGGTAGTTACAGATCCTTCAGTTCTAATATTATATTAACCTCTAAAATTGTTTTGTTCTCTCTGAAGCAAAAAGCACATATTCCTTTTAAATACATACTGATATGTACTAGATTTATAGAAAATTAAAATGTACCCTTAATTTTTATACTGCAGAAAAGCACTTGTTCAATAACATGGGCATGTAAATTTGAACTTCATAAAAGCTATTTTTGTCTTAATAATTCATTTCCATTAACTGTACCATGCAGATTTTGAAAATAATATTCATTTTTTCTATCATATATGGATTTTTTTACAAATCAGGGAGAAAAAAAAGCTTATTTAGATCAAATTATTATTTCATTTACCACAATGAATATATTTATTGTTATGTTTGTTAACAAAAATACAAATAAACTGAAGAAATGGGAAAAACATTAACGTGAAACAAATGTGTATCCTCATTCATCCTGATTTAGTTTTGTGAAATCCATATCTTTTAGATTATTATTATTAGTTGTGGTCTTTCTTTTGCATAGTGCATCTTGAGCATCATTTCAATGATCAGCAGTATTCAGCAATCATGCTGATGTTCCACCTTTCCTAATACCTGATCTCCATTTTCCTTAAACCTCTTCCCTTGTTATTTGCTGATTTTCAAGGAAATAGTCAATATACGAATGTAAGAGATGAACTTTTAAGCTCACATTATAACCCAACTCTTTAAATTTATTGACCATGTTAGAGGCAAGATTTTCATAATTTGAGTCCTTGTTGTTTTCTAAAAAATTGTCAATAACAACTTTAAAAGCAATTTAGTTTTATGTAAAGTAATGATAACAAGATATTCTTTGTGTCACACAAAATTTTATATTCTTTAATGTTTTTAGATCCTGTTATCAGGCTGACTCTGTGAGGTCGTTGCTTCTTTATCCAATGTTGATTTTGTGCTCTGCTGACCCATTCATGCAAAAAACATTAAAACTTCATATAACTGGATTGTTGTCTCTTCAAAGTAACCAAGTATGTTCTTTGTACCTGACCTTATTAACTCTCTCAACGTGGATTTGGTCAGTTTAACTAAAAATTTGACCTCTTTGTACTCATTTAAAGTCTTTATAGATTTATTCCTTATAAATTTCAATATACTGTGTATACCTTCATAAAATTTGACAGTCTTTCAGTTAACATAATAAGTCTTTCCCATACGAAAAAACATATTTTTCTGTGAAGTGCTTTTAATAAACTAAAGTATAGGTGTGTCCATGAATATATATGAAGCATTTGTTTTTAATAGTGTGTTTGCAAAGTAATTTTCATTTGAACATTAAAAATATTCTTCCTCATATTAAAAATCTCAAATTTCTTTTGTATGATTCCTAAAATCTCCTAAATACATTTCAAATGTTCTCTTTTCAGTAAAACTTTATATTTTATCTATTATTTTCTCAACTCTAACTCAAAACATAATGGGTCAATTTCACCAAGATCATAACCACCAAAAAAATAAATAAATAAATATTACACTTATTTCTTTAAATAATGAATTTATAAAACTACATCCATTTATCCAAAGTAGATTTAAACTCAGTAATGTATACATGAATTTATACAGTTATGACAGAAAGTGTTCGTACCCCTGCATCACGAGTAGTTTTTTCCTCATGACTTAAAAAGTATCATGATTAGGATAATGAAAGTAAAATATATTATAACTATTATAATAACACACGTCTACATAAATTTTTATGTAAATTGAATGACAAATAAACTGCTCATAAATGAATAACCAAACATAGGAGGGGCAGAAAAAGTTCGTACATCTACTTTAATGGTCAGTTGTGTAGTCTTTCAGGTGAATTACTTGGCACAATCTCTCCTCATAGCCCTCCATAATTGTTTGACAGTACTCTACTGATATTTTCTTTTATTCTTCTTTACAGAAGGCCTACAACTCTTGCAAGTTTTCTGGATGACACTGATGAACTCTGGTCTTCAACTCATGCCGAACGTTTTCAATTGGGTTGAGATCGGATGACTGCAATGGCAACTCCAGTCTGTTTATATGGTTCCTCTGCAACCAGGATTACATGTTTCAATGTGTGCTTAGGGTCATTTTCATGCTGGAAGATCCAACGACGCCCAAGTCGCAAGTTTCGAGCATCATTCTTGATATAAGTGCCTAATATATCAATGTACTCTTCTTTTTTTCATTATTCCCTTGACGTTGTGAAAACTGCCTAAACCAGAAGAGCTGAAGAAACCCCATAGCATGATCAAGCCGCCTCCATGTTTAACTGTAGGGACAGTGTTCTTTGGAAGATTTCATTCTCCCTTCTTACGAAAAATATTACGAACAGCATTGTGGCTGAAAAGCTCAATTTTAGTCTTGTCTGGCCAAAGAATACTCTTCCAATAGGCAAAGGGTTAATCTACGTGCTTTCTTGCACACCTCAATCATACTTCTAAATGAACAGGCTTTAAATATGGAGTTTTATGAAAACAGTACATTTTAAACCCAAAAGAACGTAACATGTTCGTAACTGTAGAGGTGCTTACTTCAATGCCAGTTTCCCTTATCAGTTTCTGTATATCATTATGTGTTAAATGAGGGTTTCTACTAACTTCTCCGAAAACCTTCCTCTTGGTTCTCTTTTGAATTTTAGTGGGGCGTCTGGAACAAGAAAGGTCAGCAGTTGATCCTGTAAGCTTAAACTTGGAAATTATGCTTTAAACAGCAGATTTTGGCACATTAATTTGTGTAGCAATACTGGAAAGAGACATATGAGCCTTGTATTTTACAATAATTTGATTTTTTTTAAATCATTGGACAGTTGTTCACCATGATGACCAAACAGATAATGATGGAGGCAGTGCTAAATTGCTGGAAGTACATTTTTTGCTGGCTAAATTCTAATAATTTTGAACCTAGTGTCTAGTTCTGGAATGGTGTAATGTAGTTTATTCACCAAACTAAACACAAATTTTTGGGAATATCAGTTTTTTTCACACGTTCTGAAATGTATGAACACTTTCTGCTCCTTGCATTTTTGGTTATTTGTTTATAAACAGTTTATTTGTCATTTAATTTACATAAAAATTTATATAGATGTGTGCTAGTTTATTATTTATAATATATCTTACGTCTATTAGCCTAATCGTGATACTTTTTTAAAATATGAGCAAAAAAACTACTCGAGACGCAGAGGTACAAACACTTTCTATCGTAACTGTAATTAAATTTTATGGTTTTATTACCCTTTTAACTGTGTATAACTATTAACCAAACCTTATAAGTTGTCAATCACTTGCATGTACACTTGTACACTATGAAACTATTTTACCCACAATCTACTGTAACTCACTCACTTCCATGTCTTGTGAAACATTTTTATTATATTATTATTTACCTAATCTAATCTCAACTAGCCTGAAAAGGTCCCTATTTTTACATTTTAGTTACTTCTATAATAATAAATAAAGAATACACATGAAAAACAAGAAATAAAATGCTTACACAATCTTCTTTTCTCGTGGTATCGATTGTTGAGAATATTTAAGCCTACTTTTTTATACTAATGTACTGAATAATTTTTATTTAATTAAATAATGCACCAAAAAAATATAGATTAATAATGTGTAAAAAGTAGAAAATTTCTTCTAACTCTCTTAATTTTTCTTGCTTTCTAACTTAATAATAAGAGCTGTTATAAATTCATCCAAGCTTGTCATTAAATTTCTCACTGGAATGTTGCTTGTTCTCTGAATGAAATTGACTATATTCTGTTCAGAACACAACATTATGCAATACATCATCTGACAGCTGAAAAATGTTATTCTCTATCAGTTATAAGTTATATAAAATTAAACATTAGAGAGAACTATTAACATATCCTGAAAGAGAGAATGTAACAGGTGGGTGTGGCAGGAAAGATCTTATTTCCTACTGAGAGCTATGTAATCAAACAAAATTGAAGGCTATAAAAGTTATGGTTTATCCGCACAATCAAAATTTTATAGTGAGTAATTTATATTTAATTTCTTACTATTTTCAGGGATGGTGGAAAAAACAGAGAAGACAAGATGTCTAAATAAAATACATCACGAGTCAAAGTAGGGGAGATTCAATGTTTAGAAAATATTTTCTTGTGGAATTAGAAACTTACAACTTATAAACCATTAAAATATGGATTATTAGCTAAGATTTTATGTTATACATTTTGGTACAACACAAAAAAGTAGTTAATAAAATTTTGAATGTAAGACAAAAACTTTATATCATGTGTAGTTAAGGATACTTAGAGTGTAAGGGTTAAGATGAAGTTTGAGATTTTTGTACATTTCTTTTAAGTGAACTGAATGGGCAATAGGAATAGATGCACATATGTTGCCATAGTGAAGGATAACATCTTTTTTACTTCTTTTGGAGGAATCAATGAACAATCACTATTGGTTCATAGACTGCAGCTACAAGCATTGGAATTAATTCAGAAGTACTATGAGCAACAAGGCTTATAGCATATTGACATGTTGTAGCCTTACTTGTTACATGAGCAAAAATACCAGTTATTTCCATGGTTTCAAAGCTCACGCCAGACCACTGAAATTACCACAAAAAGTAAAAACTTTTCCTATCTTTAGTCCATTGTCTAAACTCTTTGACACAAATGGTTCAAACATTGTGGGATACCCAAGCTTTATCTTGGTCCTCAATTTTTATTAAAAAATGCACATACTATGTTTTTTTTCTAATGAACTATTTAATATTTTGCTCTTATTTCTTTACAATAAATTTACAACAAATATGACATTAAATGTTTAAGTTACACTCATAACCTCTTGTTGCCATTACAATGAATAAATAACATTGAAAAAGAAAGTTAAAGTGCACTCACAAAGAAATAGTATACAGAAATTAACCTCACGTTGCCTGCTAGCTGTTTATATACTAGCAGTGTGTTTCTTATAGGTTCTAGAATGATCGATAAAATCTCATGTCACAATTGGTCTAAAGATATCTATAGCCAGAGGTTGTCAATATTTTAAACATAACAAAATGTCACCCAATTATATAAATGAATCATTTTCATTGAAAAAGTACATAAGACGTTCTATAAAAAATCTGTAAGTGATGGAAAAAAACTGATAGCATTTATAGATTCAATGTACAGGAACAACTGTAGAATATGCAAAAATTTCAAGCCAATAAAACCATTGCTGGCCTGCATAATTTGTTAGAGTACAGTAATTTTCTGAGTGTAATACATATTTTATTTCACTAAAATTAATCTGGAAGTTAAGAGTGCATATAAGGTTTCAAATCTAAATGTTTTTGTTACAAAATATATACTTACTAGGAATGTTGTGTTTTGACAGTACTTCTTATTCTTTCAATTTCTAAGGCATAAATGAGAATTATCACACGTTTTCCTTCATTTTTGGTATTTTTAAACACGACTTTTGAAATAAAGTGATCATTAAACTCAGTTAAAATATTTAATCTAAAAAATTGATTTCTTGTCTACAAGACTTGTGATGCTTACTAAAAGCTTGAAATATTTCATGAAGATGCACAAAAACACTAAAAGTTAGAGAATGATAACTATCAAGGTCAATTTGTAATCACATGATTGGTTGTATCAGCCAGGTTTACAATGAGAGAGATATATGAAGATTTCTGTCATGAGTTGTTAGGTGTGTTTTTAAATCAACATATGAACTAAAAACAACCACAATCTCTTCATGACAATGAGAAATCCATTAAAGTCAAAATGTATCTCAAGACAACTGGTATGGGTATTAAAATTACTTTTTTCTGTACTTTATTTTAATAAATGTTTTAATACCCATACCAGCTGTCTTGAGATACATTTCTCCCTCAATCCCTTTAATTAAGCACTGAAATGAGTGTCAGTACATGATCCATAAACAGGTAATGGTGTATTTTTAAATCAGTCTTACAAAATCAAAACCACTGTCTTGTTTGCACAGAGAAGAAATGTTACCAAACAAACTATAGTACCCCTTTATAACAAAGTTGTTCAAGAGGGCCATGACTAATGAGCACTGACTATATACAGGTTTTGAGAATGTTTATTTACAGACATAGATAGCACTAAGGCAAATACACAATTACACATTATAAGGAGAACACCATACTTTTCATCAAAGAATTATTTTGACTACAGTATTGCAAAAGTGTAGGAGCATAATATGTATGGTGATAAGATACATTTGACTCTTTGTTTGTAAAGAACAGAATGACCATATGTTTGGGTGCACATTGTATTCAGAAAATTACTGTAAGTGTTCAGCTATATAAATTGTTTTACTTTACACAATTGCATCAAATTTATAGTTACCCAATATATGTAATTTAAATTAGTAGAGCTAACATGATAAAAGGTTACCCACAATAAATAAATGGATTTAAAATATGGCAGATATATCATATTATAAATATAAAAATACACAAGCTGTATATAGAACAGATAATATAAAAATATTTTACATGGCTAAGTAAGCTCTGTAAAAAAATTATCTGTTTCACATATCCTGAACATGAATTTCCCAAAGACAATCATTGCTTTTTGCTTTGATTTTCAGTTTTGAATTTCAACAACAAAAACTTACATTTGTTTGCCACAAGTGCAAGATGAGGCAATCCTCCTTCACTTCCACAGACCTGATGCACTGTTCCAAGCCAGTCATTTAGATTCTCAAAACTGCTATAATTGGTGATGTCATAAACCAGCAACACTGCCTGAACAATGGAATCAATTATTATATTCTGTTTCCAACATCTAGTTTTAATACACTCAATTAAATAGGAATAAATATTAAAAAAATAGGTATAATTCATTTGTTACCTAAAACAATATTTATGGTGGGAAAGTTAACATTTTCCTATATCAAAAAGATTCTACCAATAATAATCATCTCTTCTCATATTTTCAGATTTTTCCTGACAAACATTTCTCTTCTCTGTCAATATAAGCACTGATATGTACTTTACTTATCTTGTTCCAGCTTTTATACTCCATTATATTGTCTGTAGAATTTTAAATCTTGTGATTCTCTCTATCTACATCAATGCACCTCCACACCAGATCCATTTATAAGCTCTCTGTTAATAAGCACAACTTATTTAGAAAGTGAAGGGTCACCATTAAACTGGAATTACAAGCAGATTCTGACATAAATTGGTTCTGTTCCAACCATATATCTGGCAAAACAATCTAGGGTTATTTGTAGAAGGATACTTAGCTGTGTTCTCTTCTCCTTGGGTGGAATAACAAGTACAAGCATAACTCAGGAAGAATAAACCTATATCCACCATTCCCATGACTAGAAACTGGGAGTGGTAAGAGCTCCGACACTCCACTGGGAACAATGCTATGGAGATAATGCAACAGGTGAGCCACATTCCACATTTTGAAAACAAACCGATCCCAATTTATTCCATCTAGAGGACACCAGAGACGAGCAAAAAATCCCCTCAAACTTTACTCAGGATAGTACCTTAGTTGATGTTCAGTTGTGTATTTGTCCCTACATTATAATTGTTTACCACCAGAAAGTACACAAGGTGTCTTATAGACTTATTGCTACCAGAAAAGTTTCAGTTCAGTTGACTGATAGCTAGTGTGTATTTGGAAATAAGCATACCAGATCAGACAATACCTGTCACAGAGTGGGATCCAATGAAAAGGATGAGAAAGATTCAGAAAAAGAACAGAAATAAACATAAATTAAATTAGGTCAATCACCTTTTTTACAAATGAGCAGGGGATGCAAAATAGCTGTGATAGGTAGCTTAAAATCTTCTGAAGAGGCAACCACAAAATCATGTACAAAGTCTTCTTGTGAATCACAAAGAGCTGAGGATAAAAATAAGGAGTAGATATGTTAACACCCTCTCAGTGGCATTCTTGGCCAAAAATTTAAAAACTACATCTTTGAGATGCTGAAGATGAACAAGGTGAGAAGAAAGAAGAAAAGAAACAGGAAAAGAGGAGAGAGATCGAAGAAGGGAAACAAGAAAAGGAAAGAGAGGAGAAAGAAAATAGAGAGTTAGATTGTGGTTGAGAACTAGAAAATACATTTTGTTAACTGAAAACAGAGACCAAAGATTGACATGTAAGACAGAGAGGTACCAAATGGGTCAGACCCACAGGTTAGTCAGCAATGAAATGAGATGAGCAGTAACCCTGATTTTGGAAAGATGAAGAATGGGAGGAATAATAATAATAAGAAGCTGGAATGGAAAGGAGAGACAAAGATAGAACAGACTGAGGAACAGGAATAGATGGGTAAAGTCGAGAAAGACAAAACTAAGGAAGACAACAAGAAATGATGTCAAACCACCTTGACCTATACATCAAAGGAATCAGGACCCTCAAAAAAAGATGAATCCTAAGCAAAAAAAGGAAGCTCAATAAAGATCACAGAAATGGAGGCTGATAAGTATTAGTAAGGAGAGTTTGAACAGAAAAGTAATCAAGTAAAGAGAAAGAGCAGAAGTAGTGGTATAGGCTGATGTGTAAAAAAGGAGGGTATAAATCTGTCTAGAAAACACATCAAGAGTACAGTGAAGTGCCTAAGACATAAGATAAACAGATGAGAGATTCATAGGAGGGTTATAAGAAAACGATGAAGGCATAAAAAGTGGACATTAGAGAGTGAAATAGAATTTAAGGGTTTTATCCCAAAGCAGATAAAAGAGATTATAAAGATTGGTAATTAAGGAAAGGAGAAGAGGAATGGTTATGAGTCAGAACAAAATAGTTGAAATAAAAAGGAGGATGAGGAAATAAGGTACAGGTGTTAGCTGTTCTAGAAACCATTGTGCATGAACCCTAATATCGTGCAATGTATTAAAAGAAAGTAATCTTGAGAATAGAACTCATGTTGTAAAGACACAGGTGAAAAATAATAAAAAAGGAAATGCCTAAGAACTCATGTCTAGAAAAAAATTAGAAGGTTGAGTGTTTACTTTACTTATAAAGTACTACCCAAAGCAAACCCTTGTAAGAAAAACAGCCAGTCAAAATCACCTTCATCCTGGTCAAATTGAAGAGAAGAAATGTCAGCCAAATGGGAGGGAAAAGTAAACCTAGCACACATGAGAGATCTCCCAACATACTCAACTATGGCTGTAATATCCTCAACAAGCAATTAGTCTCAAGTAGATGCAGAAGACACGGGTCCCATGTTAGTAACACTGTCATCATGGGACCAATTGAAGTTGCTGTTACTTGAGAATTCATGCAAGGTTTCATTTTTCAGTATTGAAGTAAAGGAAATGGTTTAACTACAACAAAGTTTATTTTTCATTAACAATCATAGATTTCATGGAGTTAAAGTATATTAAAAAAGAAAAACTTGCTCCAAGTGATGCTGAGGAAAAAAACAAAGTTATTTTGAGCACTTACAGAAGTTACTGTGCAAGAAGACTGTGTTGCCCTCCTATTGGTGGAAACCAAGCAGTTTATGTTAAATATGTGAATCTTTAGGTGGAAGTTATCTCAAGATTACTTGCATGCAAATAGTATGAAAGACATGTGAGAATAATGCTGTTCTGTGTGTAGAGATGAAATATCACCTTAGAATTATAACTTCCTGATCTATAGAACACATTACTTAATGTACTGGTTACTAAGTTGTTTAAGAAAATAACAAATGATATTATATTCATGTGATCACTAGCTTCATGTATAAATAAAATGAGCTAATAATGACTTTGCTAGAATCTGTCACACACTGAAAAGTCAATTTTATATGCTGACCACTCATCAACATCAGCTTGGCTAATAACAAACATACATAATTGGGAGATAAAACTGTCATTGATGTAAGCATGTAATGATAATGATAGAGGTCTAGAGATGAATCTGATTTGGTCTGCAACTGAACCCACATACCTTGTCTTTGTCTATGACCACAGATGATCTTGACCTATAAAATTGCACTGAATCATGAAGCAAACAAACTTGTGGGTACTCATGGAGAACTGAATAAAGACCTAAGCATCTCCAATGAAGGACTCACCAGTATATAGAAAGTGAAGTGAAACATTAAAAAATGTATAATTGTATCAAAACTATAAAACAATCAACCAACCATTTGTAATCCATCATATCCTGACATTCAACAGAGGCACCCACAGAAGATTTGGTATTAATGGCCATAAAACAATTTTAGATAAAGTTGAAAAAGCAATGGCATGAGCTTCCTGTACATCACAGGAACTGAAGTAGGAACTTTAACTAAAGCAGAAGGATTTCAATTATTGACAAAAACAGAAAACATAGGTAAAGTATTAACAGAAGTATTCTCATGCTCCAAATAATTGTACCTGTAGGATTATAAATTTTGAAAAAGTTTTTCTCTATGAATGAGGCTTATGTAGATTTGCAGAATTATTATTTTTTTATCACCCTCAACATATTTTATTGACAACATAAGTAAAACTTTAACAAAGCTTAGAGTATTTCACAGGTAAGGTTACCTGATTTGAAAGAGTAGATGGGAAAAAAAAGGAAGTTAGGCATAATCTTGTAGTTAGTTTGCCTGGAATGCAAATCTAAAAGTATATGGTTTATGACCTGTTACCATAAAAACTCAAATACTGCCAATTTTCTTGAAAATATACACACAATATTGAAAGTTAGAAGCACTAAATGTATATAAAGACTTTAAACTGATATCAATGTAACACATACAAGGTAAAAAAAACAGCCAAATAATATAGATAATGATGTCCAATGTATTTAATGACTGGACACCTTTGAAGTCAACAATTTCACTTTGTAAAATTATAGATAATGCATGGGAAATCTACTCTTTCTATTGGTTATCAGCGTGCCATTCAAGACTAGAAAAGGCTGTTGCTTAGCAACATATTAAACTCTGGCTTCTCTCAGAGGAGGAAAATAATATAAGCTTTTTCTTGGAATGTTTATAGTATTTATGTAAAATTCATAATTGGAATTTGACCTTGTGCATGTAAACCATTATAAGGGTACTGAGATTAAGTTCAGCAGAAACAGAAGCAACCAAAGCTAAGATATTTCAAGTGAATGCAAATCACATGACAACAAAACTGAAGTTTTACATGTTTGTTCAGAGGTTTCTTTCAAAATAAAAAAATAATAACTTGAATGGTATAACATTACCAATTATAATATATTTGACAATGTTAGTTTCATTAAAATACTTTGATGCTCCCCAGTGGCACAGCAGTACTTCTGTGGACTCACACAGCTATAAACCAGATCTCAATACCCTTGTTGGGCACAATACAGATAGCCTGTTGTGGAGCTTTGTGCTTAATTCTAAAAACAAACAAAAATATTTTGATAATAAAGTGGAATGATTAAGTTTTGAATGTAACTCAGTAACACTTTTTATGACATGCTCTCAAAGGAGTTTAATATTTTTACTGGGAGTCACAGATTTAATGCTCTCAGCAAAACAATAAGAGTTCTGAGATACCGACTACTGTATTTCATTTAGTCCATGTTATTGCACTTATCTTTCAGGTGACTCTGTACTCAAAGTATTTACCCTCCAGATTACCTGGTTTAAATTAACAGTCTTCTAATAGTACAAGTTACCACATGTATAAAACTTATTTTAAAATTCATATTTTAAAGAGTACAAAAAACTGTACTCTTAAACTATATAATATATATACTCACATGTGCTCCACTAATATACTTGTCCAACATCTGACCCCCTAACGTTTGACCTCCAATATCCCATACTTGAATAGCAACACTGACATCACCTAAAAACACAAAAGTTATTTAGTTATTAAAAACTTGCTTTTTCTTAACAAAATAACTTAGAAACAGTGATATATAAGCCACAGTAATTTAAAATTTAAGGAAGCTTTTACATCACATATGCTTATGTATGAAAACAACAGTTAAAGTTTCACTGTAACAAGTTTTCAAACATATACTTCCTCACTGCTTTTAAGGTATATTTCACATTTATTTTATAGCACACCTATATATATTACCTTTCACTTAAATATGTGATATTTCGTATTACTTATTTAAAAAGAGTAACACGAATTTGTTTGTTTTTTAAAAGTTGAAAAATACGTACATGTCATGAGGCAAAGCAAATTGAAATATTCACTTGTCAAATACCATTTCATATTTACCAACTTTATGAATGTATCTTACTGTATGCATAGCTTTGCCAATTTAATACGTTAGACAAGGTTTAAGCTAAAAATAGGATTTATTATGTTATTTGTTTTAAAAACAACAAAAAGCCTAACATTTGCACAGAAATGCAACATATCTCTGCAATGCATGTAACGTGACCAATTATGATACTAGAAAAGTATAAAACTCTATATAATTACTTAGGATCTGCAAGAAGGTATCTCCATACCAAACCCATGACAGTTGGTTAAAATATGCACAAATAATTCATATGAACTCTCAACTGTGCTTTCCTTACTGAAAATTTAAGCAAAATACAAAAAATCTAAAATTGTATCTATATATATTTGGGACCTGTAAAAATAGTATTTGTTCCAAATCCCATGTAAACTGGCCAAAATATGGAGAAGAAATTTTCAAAATACCACAAAATTATGCTTTTCCTAGCATCTTGACCACCCTATAATTAGTAAAGATGTACAAGGCTAAGTAATTGACCAAAAACCTCAAAATTATGCTTTTGTGTGAAGAAAAAAAATTGAAATGGGCAAATCTAACTTCAAGTCAATGTATTAGGGAGCATGTGAAATTTATATATGGCAATTTTCATCTTCATTGTTGTAAATATAACTGCAAAGAAACCCAAAATTACATTTTTCTGTTGTTTTACCTTTGAAACCATAAAAGCCTTAAAAGTCCTAAGTAAAAAAAATTGAAATAGGAGTCTAAGCATATGGGCCCAGGGTGAAACCCTACTAGATTTAAGTCAATCCACTGAGAAATGAAAGAAGGCAGTCAGATGAAAAGTGTTTATAAGAAAAAAAAATCAAAAAATTATGTTTTCTCTCTGTAGAAATATAACCAAACAATTGTTAAATTTGCTTATTTATTCAATAGTAAAGGAATTTTTTATGAAAATGATTGACTTGCATCAGGAGAACTTGATCTTTTAGAACAAAATCAAGACACAAATTTCATGTTGTATTACAGTTTGACAGGTTTCTCTTCTCTGAAAGATATGGTTCAAAGGCAAATGCTTAAAAATTAAGTGATTTTGTTTGCAGCACCATCACATAAGATAATACAGTGATAAAAATTTATACTTTAGGAAAGCAAAACTCCTGTTTATTATTCTATGTTACAGTTTGGTTTGTATGAAAGATATAGCTATTAGACTTACTTTAACAAAAGTGAAATCAAGATTCAAATTTATGATCAGCATTATGTATTTACATGTTTTCTTAGGGTCATACTTCTTACTGCAGGTTCTCATTTCATCACAGATATACTAGTACCTGACCATTCAGCTATTTGGTGAAATAAACTCATTCAATTAAAATGCTTTTAAAATAAATGGTAAACTCAAATAACATCAGTTTTGTTTTATTTTTCTTGTTTGTGACTACACAAAAAATTATATTAACGTAATTTAAAACTACTCAGTAATTAGTAGCTTCTGTGAATATCTTTGGTATAAATCTACTTTCAATCATTTTTAGGAAAATCTTCAGTGATGTAATTTATGGAAACAATACTGTTTCATTAAATGCATAATATCTTGTATGGTATTACAAATTACAAATACTTTGTATAAGAATCAATTTTATGTAATTTGCTTGGAAGCATTTTTTCACAGATGTGTCAGTGCTTCCAACCACACAGTTTTCTATAAGCTGAGTAATGATTCAAATGCAAGAATTGCATATATAAAAATTAATACAGCATGGATCTCCCAAAGTCATGTACAACAGAACCAAAGTAAAGAATAGTAACTTAGAGAGTAAATAAGAATAAAATCAATGAATGATACATCTCATATTTGATACAAAAGGCAGTTTCTTGTGTTTATGTCTTTTACTGGTGAATTTACTTTGATTTTCATCAGCTATTAAAACACCCCCACAACATGAATTATTGTACATATGGTGTTTCATTATCCACAAAAAGTTTATTAATGTCAGCATTGTCACAATCTGTAGTAAATACACATCTCCTCATGGAACAGTTAGTGTCATAACCCCACTACTGAAAAGCTTACATGTTTATATTAATTGATATAGGTCTCATCCCTTCATGATAACATTTACTTTATTAATAGATGTTGCTAAACGACATCAAACTATATCCCCTTACCAGTAGGAAGGCAACAAAACTTCCATGTGAAGTACTCTCCTTGAGCACTTTGTGCCTTTTCTCAGTAAGGAAAATAAATACAACAGAAGTAAAAATGTAGGATGGATGGTTCTGTGAAAAGGTCAATATGTGAAAAACATCTTGAGATCAAGAAAATGTTTACATCAGACAATGATGTATACCTCTCAAAATAATTTCATATATATGAGACAGAGAAGAGAAAATGTGAAGGAATGAATTGGAAAAGATATGTTATTTTTTAAAAATATAGTGACAAGCATCAAACTTAGTGGGAGAAGCACTTGGTGAAAGACTGTGTTCATTTTTATCAGAGAGCACTCTTCTCCCAGTATCATTGGTTATTTAGATTGGTTCTATCAAAATAACTGATCCTTTTCCTGGAGTATCACAAAGATAGGCAGAATGTGGAGGTTCCTTAATCAGAATATATATCTCAGTGAGTCAGCATAATACAGAAGTTTGGCAAAGTAAGAGAGTACTTGATAGTCTTGAATAGGAATATATCATCCCAGGTCTGCATCCTAAGGAATATTCAAGACAACCATAAGGAACTGTCTGGTTGTTAGTGATGGAGTGTCCTATACGAGTTTCTCAAATTTACTCTTCTGCCTTACTTTTGATTGAGAGGTTCATCCATACAGTCTCATACCAGTAGGATTATATTAACCACAAGGGGAAACTTTCCATACAAGCTTCATCCCAACAGTGAGCATTAAGTAAGGGCAGATGGGCTTATCACACACTTGATATGAATATCAGTTATATGATGAGTTCTTTTTTGTTCTGTTTTTTACATATACATATATATATAGTTGTATTTTCAAAAGGGTAAAAATTAAAGTTATAATGAAAAGAAAGTGTCAATAATTCACCCCCTTAGGGCTACTGGGAAAACTGGAGAGTGATAATTAAATGTTACTTTCTTGGCACTTGTGTATAATATTAAAGAATAAATTAATAACACACAATATTAAAATATATATATATGCAATTAAAAACATTGGTATGTTTTGGTAAAAATAAATAAACAAAGGAATTTAGACACATCTATTTATGAGAAAATATTTTTATGTTTTTATACTACCACACCAGGAATAATGTTATATTGAAACACAAAAAATGTCTGCATTTTATACTTATATTTACAATCATAGTTAATAACTTTGTATTAACGTAGTAACTTAACTTTCAAAGAATGTTTTATTATGTAAAAATAGAAATGCTGTTAAGGTTTCTTTCCATATGTATGCTCACCCGTGGCAGAATGGTAAATCACAAAGATTATAATGTTAAAAATTAGGTTTTGATACTCTTGATAAGCACAACACAGACAGCCCACTGTGCAGCTTTAAGCTTAACTACATACAAACAAAAAATTTATTCTGTATAATGTAACTAACTATTGAACCTTTATTAAAGGGCTGGATCATCCACATTGCATGCAAAATGCTTATAGGAAGTGCAGTACAGTTACAGTACCTCTTGGTCAGTGCACATTCACATATATTAGTAGTTTTAATGTTTACAATTAACATTGGCTTGAGGTAAAGCCTGAAAAAAGGGGATGAAAAGTTCAGTGTGCAATTATACCAAAAAGTTTCTTCCTGTTTGTTCTAATACAGCATTCTTCAGATGCATGTGCACTTTGCATTTTACAATTGGTCAAGAAAATGATTAAGATGTTATTATTCTAGGTACCCATTATTCAGTGTCATTCCCTGAAGATAACACTTGGATTGTATGTGGAGGAATTGTTGTCATATATGTATATTTTCTCACATCTCAGACATGAAACTGCAAATTTTTCATTCTAACTGGTATTTTCACAGTTGCATCCCTAACCAGTTTCCTGGTTACCCAGCTGCTTAGGTTGGAAGAACAGCCTGATTTGGGAAGTGACTGGCTGATATGAAGCACATTCCATTACTTAATGGAGAAGTAAAAAAGGCAACACCTCATATTAAAAATTACAAGACCTTTTATGCTTTATTCAACATGGGAAAACAGACTTCATCAAGCCTAGAATAATGAACACTCATCCTTACTTCCCATTCACATGAGCAAGAGCATGGAACAAACTGTGCTAAATCAAGAACCCAAGATGGGACTACTCTGCTTTAAGAATTAGAAGACAATAAACCCTCTTTCATGAACAAATATACAGAGCCAATAAGAGCTAAGCTCAACCCAACTGTAAATGCCAAGCATCAAATCTGAATTGGTTTTATGAGTAGTCTTCTGCATAGACTAGTGCCTCTACTACAGACACCTAAGAAGAAAAGAACATCCAGAAACCCATGTAGGAAGACCTCAAACTTCTTCAAGAGTGGAAAAAAGTAACTAACACTGCAGAGGAAAAGCCTCTGTCCATAACCTCAGTGACTGGAAACAGTAAGAACTCTCTAGCTCCACTACTGAAATATAGCCAGCAAACCCCTATAATCCCTTCTAGATAAAAAGGAGGATACATCTGCCCTAAAGATTTCTCAGTCAAGGAATGTAAGATTAGAAAATGAAGTACCAAAATCAACTTGGGTAGTGATGGTAAAACACAGTCCTCCATATGTTTACTAATTAACTGTTTTTTCATGACTCTATTTCTATTTAGAGATGAGGGATCCATAAGAAAAAGATTTAGTGTCTATTGATCCTACTCAGCATGGAGTCTTACAAGAAGACACACTGCAACACAAAACAAGGACACCAATAGCAAATATAGGGCTTCATGAAGACTATAACCAAACACCAGCATAACACATAATACCCACCACAACAGTCATTAAGAATGCTCAATAGTGATGTTCAGTTGACCTTAACCCAACAGGACCCTCTGACTGACCTTGGGGGCCACTCCATGGGAACCCATCTACAGGAATTCAAAGTAGTGTGTTGCAATGCCCATAAACCACTCTTCTGCCCTTCATGGGTCACTATGCATGACAAACATACAGATGAATGTTCAGATCCCCAAGGATAAAAACTGAAAATACAGAATATTTTATGGGAGGTTTCTTCACCACGTACAGGAATCCACCTTGATGGACTCACAATAGGGGAAATAGAGAATTCATTTTTTTAAATCTTGCTTTATAAAACTAAGACTTTAAAACTTATATAATTAACATTTGGATTATTAACTACATTTGTATGCCTAGTTTATTTATATACCATGATAAGAAGATAGTTTGAATGTAACTCAATTAAACCTCTTGAATTAAGCGACTGATCAACTAGATCAGATGTATGGTACATATGTGTGTGTGTGTGTATGAATTTTATATTTTACAGGTAGATTCTTGAAGAATAAAATATTAAAACCTACCTGGTAAAATTATTCTTTTCAAAAAGAAATCAACCCCTAGAGTTTGTCGATACTGTCTATCAAAACATTCTTGAGCAAATCTACTTGCAAGTGATGTCTGAAACAGAGCATTAAAGGAAGTCACACTCGAAAATAAAAAGACATACTTTTTTAAAAATAATTAGTTGTTTGAAGCACAAGAGTATCATGAAAATCTTAAGAATAGAAAATCTACAATAAATCCAAAAGTATCATAACAAATTAAATCTAGCAACCTCAGGTAGAATACCAATGGAATTAATGATATTTAGTAAAATACTTTTAAATATTTATGTGTGAAAAATAAAATGAACAAATAGTAGAATTTGCTAATTCATTACCTTTAAGGCTCATTAACTGATTGCATTCAACAATACTACTATTAAATGACTAATAAACAAACTTCTAATGATAAAAAGCAGGTTTTGATACACATATATTAAACCAATTATAGTTTTTGTGCATAATAACATACAAATAAAATAGTGATATTCTGATTACTTAGGTAGAGTAAACAGAAATGATAGTAATTAGAAACACAAATTTCAACTAGCTCCATTTTTCAGTGAGTCATAGCAGAAACTGATTATGCTGAGCAAACTTGATTGAAAATGATAATAAAAAATCATAATGGCAATATTTTGATTGCTATGTAATTGGAAAAACTAAAAACATTAAAGTTTAATTACTTAGTTATTTGCATGACAAAACTTGATTAAATTGCAATTTCAATAACTCAGGATTGAATAACTAATGATGACTAAATATTACCATCATTTACCATTATGTTTGTTTTTAAAATATGCAGTAATCCCACACTGATCTTCCAAAAATTAAAAAAGTCAATAATTAAATAGAGAAAAAATGTTTTACTATTGATAATGGTAATATGATTTATATTTAAAACATACCACAACTGCAACTAGAAATAAATAAATAAATGATTAAATGATCTGTTATAACCCCATAATAAGAATTCAACAAAAACCTCTACAAAAAACCAAGAGAAATGCATGAAAATCAAAGAATGGAAAACATGCTTTCAAAGTGCTTTTATCAGAAATAATGTTATTCTTTTCTATGGGCAAAAACATTCTAAAAAAGATTGACAAGTTAATTGATTTGTAGTTCTGATAATTATGCAAATTTGACTTTGAAAGTGTCATTGCCAGGGATGGTCACCAAGTAAACAGGGGCCTAGGCATTGCACAATTAATCTATGATGTCTTTCCATTTAGATGAGGAGGTCCATTACTTTAAATCAGATCAGATGAGTCATGATCTATAATATTGTACAAGTGTCAGGACAAGAGAATATGGAGCTAGTTCTTCCATGCCATTACATAACATAAATTCCAACTCTGTGGTAATGCTTCACTGATTCATGTTAAAAATTGAATGAGTGTTACGTTTTTATGTGGACTGAACGCAACAGAAAGACACAGATAGCAGCTTGTATAATTTATTATAATTATCTGCTTATGTGATAGACACAAAATATATTATCTAATGGCAATAACAGATATCCAGTTTCAACCATCAAAACAACTTACAATACAAAAAAGTACTGGCCTGTGCTTAATAATATGATCCAGGATAAGTGTCCAAATCCGAAATCCAAAATTCTAATCTAAGCGTTGAATTCAGTCCCACGAAGAAATTTTCGAAGTTTGAATGGGTAATTTCAAACAAAAGTTCACAGTCCAATTCCTATTGACTTTCGATATAATCCGTAATCCGACTGAATTGTAAAGGTTGACGGAATAAAATTTTTCACCGCTTTAGTCGATCTAGCTCTATTCACAAATTCAGTTTAAACTTTCTCAAACAAGACAAACTTCCTGACCCGAGTAAAAGTGGATGATTTACCTCGCATCGCCGTCTGTTTATATACTAAATCGCGTGACTTCCCAGAATTCCACGGTACAAACACCAGGCCAATACAAGTGATCAATCTATCTAGTTTTAAAAATTTCTACATGAATAATTCTAAATGAATTTTAATTAATTCTAAAATGTTATTTTAAATTTCACCGATTTAAACCTCAAAACAATATAAATATAGAATTATAAATAATAAATATGGGAATTCAAATACGACATTACATTATATTTACATAACATGTGCATGATATTTACATGACATTTACATAACACTCGACATGGTTGTCGTTTACATAACATTTACATAACACTCTCGACAACATTTACATGATATTTACATAACAATGAGCCAGGGTAACAATACTTATAATTCTATAGATTTCCCATATACTTGTACCAAGGACATGTCATAAGTGTTCTGCTTCAGTAAACATATTGATCAAATTTAGTTTTAAATAACTGTCATGGTATTCCATGCAGTGTCTTAACTACACAGAAAAATATATACTTTACACCCAGACATAGAAAAGTGCACCAGATCTGAGTGTAAAATTCTGAGGAGTAAGCTCATTAGGAGGGAACACAGATTGGAAAGTGATCCAATCCACAACATATAAGAACTTAAATCTCCCTTATGAACAGGATGTGGCTAAAGCTTGAGAGATCATACATGGCAAGTGAACTGTATCCAAAACTCTACTACCAGGAACTGCTGCCATGCAAGGGATGGATGAGGATTATACCTTTAGAAGTTGACTACAATCTAAAATTCAGCTGCTGGGAATTGAAATCCATGCAAGGTTTGGAAAAGAATCATACCTTGAACTCTAGTTCAGTAGACAGAAGGGGCAAATTCTACTACCATTTAATCAACAAAACACGTGTGAGTAGTGATATATCTATCTATCTATATATACATAATATCAAACCTGGAACCCAACCTTGCAATGAATAGAAGCAAAAAAAAGATGTTCCAATAATGTTTTATGTTCAACTGAAATCAAACAGCCAGAACAAACCAAACACAATTATATCCTTAGCATAAAGACATCAACAAAGACATAATATTGCAAAGTTGCAACATCCCATTAGACAAACCCACGCAGAGAGGAAGGTTAATTTGCAAAATATACTGTCATGTACACCAAGAGAACAGCACCACTCTATACTCTCTTAATTAGAATAATATTTACGTAGTTCACTCCCCAAGAAGCTTCAAAATGGAAAGTGGTAAGGAACCTCACACTCCACTGGAAAAAAGAGGGACTAAAAAACATGGTAGAAAGTCTGGAGGAACATTCACACCAAAGATGATGTAGTGAGTGACCGTGAAACCCTATTTTGTGAAGGATGCAAAACCTGACTTACTCAATCTGAGAAATAGCAATTCCTTTCTGCCTAACCTATGAAGTCTATGGGTTGGTACTGTTCAAAATTGGCTCATTTGTGAAGCACATATATTGTGAAGAATAACCTACAAGCAATTTTGTGGAATCCCATATCTTTAGTTTATGTGATTATAATAAACAGTTTGTTTGGTGGCCACAAAAATTTTGAAAGTTAAGTCAATGGAGCCTTACACAGCAGAGTTTGTAAGAGAATGAAGTATACTGAAACAGGTACCACTCACCACGGAACAGAATACTGGTCAAAACATGGAACAGGACCCTGAATATAAAATAGTTGTGTGTATATATACATATAATGAAAGAAAGAAAATCTGCCCAGATGGAGTTTTCTCAAAGTCTGTAAAATGGCAATAAATGGAAGATGATAACCCAACAAAGGACAAACAACAACACAATGCAGACAAAGACAGATGAAAGCATGCAAAGTTGTCCAAATGCCTGCAAAAAAAAATTTCATCCAAAGGATGATGGAGATGAGACACCAGGGTAGAAGTACCTAAATCTGAGGGAAACATACCTGTAACAAATTGCAGGAAGACAAAGAGAACAAGAAAAAATATGCCAGCTGAAATAATAGCTTAACCCAACTGGTAGGGAAAGAAGGAGATATCATAAACAGAGGATAGCTGCTGATTATCTATGTGAATAACATTACAATGAAGAGCACAAACAGGACATAGAAGTATATCAGGAAAAGACTGGAAATAGAGATGGGGAATGAAAGGAAGGAAAATTGGTGAGAAGGAAAAATTACCTATCCATGTCACCAAATTTTTTAGAAGAAAAGATTAATACAGGTAAAGGAAAATACATGTGGAATGATACAAAGTTCATTAAAAGCAATGGCAAACAAATCCACAAGCCAAAAAGAGAAGAAAATATAGATTAAAGGATAAATAAAACATGGAACAACATCACAAAAGTTCAAACAGAGGTAAGCAAGGTAATACAGCACCACAATGATATCCTAATCTGGAAGGACTGCGTGCATTGGAGGTCAACTAATCTGAAAGGAACACAACAACAGTGATAGATATGAAAAGTAAAAGTTTTATAGTACCAAGAAAAATTAAGTGTGGGATAAGGCAGCCCAATAACCCACAGTCAATGAGGCTAAAATCACTTGATCAAATAAGTAAGAGATAAAATCCATAATGATATGAACAGTGGAATAAGCAAGGGAAACTCCCAATCTAAAGGCCAACAGCAGAAAACATTTCACTTACATTGATAAACCTCCATGAAGGTAAGATAAATGAAATATGCTAAAAATGAAGCTATTCACTATGGAAAATTGGGATTGACTATCATATTATAATACCCTCATGGTTGAAAGAACAAGCATGGTTGATGGGATACAAACTCAAATTTGCAACCTGTCTATGCTAGGTCTACAAGGAGATGAATACTATACACCCTTCTGCAAATTAACTGAAACAATACAAAAAATTACAATGTTTTCAATTTTTTGTGTTTTATTTCCAAGAATCCAAAAATTACTCACAAATTAATACGTGATATGACCGCCTTTATTTTTCAGAAGATCATTAATCCTCTTCGGCATCGAGTCCACGAGTTGAATGCGATCTTTACTAATATTGGATCATGGTACCACACCTCAATTATGGCCTCAATTAGCTTATCTTTCATAGAACAGTCTTTTCCACAAAGTCTATCTTTACAAATCACTCAAAGATTTTCACTAGGATTTAAGTCTGGAGATTTTCCAGGCCAGTCCAGCATCTTTATTCAAATTGTAGTAATAAAATTCTTCACAAGTTTTGATGTGTGCCACGGAGCCAGATCATGCTAAAAAATGCTAGATCCATCTGGAAATCTCTTTTTCAATTCTGGAATGACTCTTTTCTGCAAAAATTTGATGTTTTGTGGTCCTCGCATCATACCTTCTACTATATGTAACCCTCCAACACCACAGTAGCTGAAAAAGCCCCAAAACATCTTTTTCAAGGGATGTTTTATGAACTGAGTGATGTGAGATTTTCAAAGTTTCTCACCTGGAGATCTGCAAACATGCAGATTTCTTTGACCCTGTACAAAGAAATGAGTCTCATCACTGAATAGCACCTTCCTTCCTTGTTCTTGCATCCAGTTCTTATATTTCAACCCCATTGATACAGTTTTTTCTTCATTGAGTTGGTAAGAAGTTGTTTTTGATTGGTCTCCTTGCCCTTCTAATGCAATTTTGATTGACGTAATATTCCTCAAAATTTCATCATATATCCCAAAAATAGATTGACCATAACTTCAAAACACAGCTAATGTTGCCGTCTGTGTGAAAAAATAACTATTAAAGGAAATCAGCAGGTCCAGCGAGCCTACACTGGCCGCCATGCTGAAAATATTGTAAAATGACCATTTGTTTCAATTAATTTGCCCAAGGGTGTACTTCTGAGCCCAAAAAAAGAAGATCCAAAATTCAACCACAAAGGAAAGAAGTACTGGTACCTCACTGGAGATTGATTTATGTCACTACTGTAGAATTGTCACAATGAATCATAACCAGATGACTGCTCACAAGGTGAAAAAGAAAATGATTCACTGAAGAGATCTCACATGAGCATGATCTAAGGGGATAAGTGCTGCTATAGAAGAGCACATCCCAAAAGAGGTAAGACCTCAAAAGTAGTAACAGAGGAAGTAGTAAGAGCATTGGTAACTACCAGCTCCACTGAATGGAGTTTTAAAAAAAAGGTTAGGCACAGCTGAGATGAATGTTGAAAAACATATTAGGCAATAAAAGGAAGAACTTTTTCAACTTGATTAACTAGCCACCTCAATCATGCCACTTCAAAAAGAAGCAGATGAGAATACTTGGTAGACTTTAGTTTGAAATAAGCCAATAATACTCAGTTATCCATGTAATGATGTAAGTGCAACCCTTAAGTGTGTATGTCTAGCTAAAGCCTTGACTACTCAACAAAAAAGCAATAATGCCAAAGCAAACTGAAAGGATGAGCACAAATTGATAAACCCCCACAGCATGTAAATTATTGGAATATGTGTATAAGCATTCAAGATGTATACCTTGGTGATCTATGGACCCATTTAAAAAAGTCCACTTGAGGAGGAAAAGTGACTCTATGGTAAAATTAGGTAACATCAAGAAGTGATTGAGGCAGAACAAATCAATTACAAGACACCAGTGTCCAGTTTTACTGAATACCACAAATAACTTGGAATAAAACTCTGGAGAAAGGGGAATGACAGAATTGATAGCGTTCTGAGAAAGAAAATCCTGTACTGCCTCATATAGACTTTGACTGGTGGTAGAATCTCAGGACAATGGAAAAGAAATGGATATCTGAGATAATAGAGAAGGGGAGAAGAAATTGATGCCAAGTCTGTCACATAAAATTTGATGAGCCCAGAGATCCTTGGCAAACTCCTGTCATAAAGGAACAAACACAGATAAATGAGCTCCAACGAGACCAAAACTCACTAGAAAAACACAGATAATGTTGGTGGTATGACATTTTGCATCAAATTATAACCAAAGATTCCTTGGAGGAAGGAACAGGTAAAGAATGAAAAATAGAAATAGGAGATGGTTGAAGATTAGGAAAGAGTAAATAAATCACTGATTCTGCTTTGGACATAAAAGCTGTTGAAAGATACCCAAAACAGACTTATGAATCAAGGGGCATGTGGGAGTGAAAAGCTTGTGGCATGTGTAAAAAACTGTTTGCAAGTAATAAGGCAGCATTGAATGAGAATAGTCATGTATGTGAGCAGAAGTAACATACCTTGTCAGAAATCAATTTTCAGTGAAAGGAAATAACTTCTAATGTAATACATACCTCACTCACACCATGACTAAAATTCCACACATAGAAAGTGGAGGAACCCTTGTAATATAAAACAAGAGTGGAGTGTTATGATACAGCCTCTACATGTGGTTAAGCTATATTTCATGCAAAATTGCTTCCAGATTTAATCTCCTAGTACCTTTTGTTTTACTAATTTTCTGGGGTTCTTTACATAATATGTGTTGGCTTTTGATCTCACAAATTAAAACCTATCCTCCAAATATTCTGCAAATGGTCCTGTTGTGCAAATACAATTAGAAGTACTATTAGCTTAGTTAATTGTTGGCCAGTGTTCAAGTATACAAAGTATCAAACAGAAACTAAGTTCACAATCAAGGCCTTCAATAAATTTAAAATTGTTTCAGACTCAGAACTGACATTTTTTTTCCAAAACATTTTCAAATTAAAACTAAATTTAAGCAATTTCATAATATAAATTGAATCTAACTTAAAAAAAACTGATTTTCACATACCCAACTCATTTTTTCTTCATTGTAACAACAGGAATCACCCTTTCATAATGAATTTAAGTTCAACTGAAGTAAATAGATTCATCTTTCTTTAAGGCCTTAAATGAATTGTTATCCTACAACAAGCTAGCATGTGCTTTATGAATGTTCCTTCAGCACCTTCTGAGTTTTAGCTCTAGAATATAAGCTCAAAACCACTTGTCAGAACAAAATAACATGTGAAGGTTTGGAGTTCTACACTACAGAATTTTTATGTAGGTCTAATTCTATTTTAAGGTTATATCTAAATATTAAGGGTAACTGCCTTCCCACAACTGGCTGTGGACATCAAAAGGTAGTAAAAGTTGAAATATTTTAGGTTCAAGCACCCAACTCCCAACCCTTAACTAATTCTCCTCAGTTGCTGGTAAATTGGACATTGGAATCATGATCTTTAAAAATCAAAATGTTTAACATTTGTAAATGCCATTTTTAATTTTGAGTTTTAAAGAATTAAAAAAATGAATACACACCAAAATAATTTAATCAAAAATTACAAATTTTTGTCAAACTTTGTTTCCTTGCTATTGAAGTATATAGCTGGTTTTCATCTCAAAGTAATCATGATTCAATGTATTTTGTAAGGTTGAAGCACGGGAGGGGCAGTCCAACAACTCTGATAATCAAACGTTCCAGAACAGTTTTCATCATCAACTAACTTCTGGTCAGGTTGATAAATTCAATTGTAAATATTTTTAGTTATATTCACTTGAAGAAATGGAAATAGTACTCAGAGAGTGTTTAAAATGCAGAAATTCTTTCAGAAACATCTTTTAAATCAGCTACTCATGAAATCCTCAAATCATATCTATTTCATGTTGTTAAAATCTGATCAGCAAGTTTCTTACTTTAATCTTGAAAAATGTCAATTGAATATTAGTGTTTTAATGACACCGTTTTTGGTCAAACATGAGCCCATTGCTATAAATCAGCATCCTCACTGTCAAGCAATAATTTTTTTTACTGATTCTTTTAAATATATGTAGAAAAACACCTGGATTGATTGGAGGATAATTTTTGCAGTGGTTTTATAAAGTGCAACATCTCAGAAGCAGGGATTTACAATGACTTTGGTGGCATTTTGATAACAAGTGCCTAGGATCTTTTGTCTTTCCTCAAAAGTTTGCATAAGAGCTTTTATCCTTTTTTCCACTCTATAAAGGTCTATGTCATGCTCTGACAAGTCAAAGATCAAACTGGACAATTCTTGATGCCCATCACACATTGAATACAAATTCTATAGATGTAATTTTCACTGTTAGCACTTGTGCATTTCTCTCTTTTGTCTCTCACAGATTTGCTTCTTCAAAATCTTGCATCAGAGCTTCATAGTTCTGTCACTTAGCTGAAATTAACTAGAACCTGGATAACATCCATCACATGCTTAAAATGTGACCAATTTTTATAAGTTGAACCACCATCAAGATTACTTGCACTTGCTCTGTGCTATGTTTTGGTGATGCATGATTTAAGACATACTTATCAATGAACATTTAAACTTGTTGATTCCTAAGATTCTCTTTACTTAATCACTGACCAATAGTTCTAATCAGTATAATTAGCACAATGCCACAGAAATAAACATCACAGTTGCACCATCAAACATAACACAAACTAAATATTTTTTTGTCTTCTGTAACCCCATAAGATTGAAGAAAATTGAGTAAAGAATCAAAACTAAATTTACAAGTGAATTCATTCCACTATCCACAAGACAAAACTGAAGATATATGATAAGGGTAGACTTTTACTGAGGGTGGTTGACTCATCAATTATCAATGAAATTTGACAATCTGACCTAGTGATTTCCTCAACCAAACATGAGCCCATTGCTATAAATATTGCTTATTAATATGATTCAAAATGTTGATAAACTCATTTGTAGAATGAATATGGCCCATGTTAATTCTGTTTAGTACTTTCAAATCAATTACATATTTGACATTATTCAATGATTGGTCTTATTTTGCCATTTTATATGTAGTGCAAAAATATTTTGTAGTAAACTCTTTTTTGTGAAATAATGTCTCTAAACACACATTCTCCAAAGCCTTTTTGTTGGCTTCTGCAACCATCCTTAATCCAGCTTTATGTTCCATGGTTTCCTTGTAATCAAAAGTTTTTTATAACAAAGACATCAGTTATTGTGTTGATGTTTGTCAAAGCAGGTTATCTTATTGTTGACCCATTCTTTAGATACTTTCATTCTGTCTTTTCTCAACCTTTTTTCATTTTTCTGGCACAGCATACAGATAACAGATAGCCAATTGTATTTCTTGCAAAATTAATTCTTTTTTAAAAGAAATTCCAACAACTATGCCATTCATCATCATATTTTTACTTTTTAATACCAAATGAAACAGGAACAGAAACTGAGACTGTTAATTCCTTTTCTTTCCCATCACTTCTTCACTTGTTCCAGCATTTTTTGTCTTCATGTAAAGTAAAGAATCTTGTGTTCTTTCCCCATTTGTGAAGATGCAATAACTTATTCACAAAAGCTATTATGGGGAAGTAAATGGACTAAGAGAATATGAATGAGATTTTTAAGATTGTGAAGTTTGAAATACATAAATTCACACAATAATTTCATAAAACTTCTGTGGACAGAAAGATTGGTGGACCCAAGTTTAAGATATGGAAAGCTTAAATATTTGTATAAGTGTTTTGTATATGGAATAGTTTGTCTTCAGGTTTGATGGAAGCTGCAACATTAAAAGAAGACAGGATGAGTATTTTAGACATCAAGTTTGAATTAAAGAAAATATATTTCTAGTTTGGAATACTGTAGTAAAAGAGAATGTGACAACCTAGGTCAGTCAAATGTCTTATTATTATCCCTTAGAAATTAAATGAATGCTGCGAGAAAGATATAAAAAACTTACAAAAAACATAATCAACAACCACATTTTAAAAATTAATGTATTTCACATAACAGTGGAAGCATTAAAAATGCTTGCCTTTCCTGCTGATCCATCACCAATAATAACAAACTTCATCTGTTTCTCAATGGTTGATTCTTCATCTCCAACAGCTTCTGTCATTCTGCAACAGGAAAAATCAGTTTGGAGGAAGTATTTAAAAATTACTTATGTTTAGTTCAGGAACTTAGCAACACAATCTCTGCCTCCCAATTAAAAAAGTAAACTGCAAGTAATTTATTCAGCTCCTAAGTTTCAAACAGTAACCTGAATGAAAGTACACATACATATATATCCGTATAAATATAGTGTTCAAATAAATAAGTTCAAAAGTGGTGTATACTTACACATACAATGATGACAATGTTTTTATTATATAATCACACACCACAATTGAATGATCATGCACAAGAACTAGGATATGCAAAATGCCAAATTAGAGAAGTGAGGATATGTGTACCCTCACATCACTCTCTACTTCAAGCACTATGTATTATACACACACACAGATGCCTCATTTCTTCAACAAATTTTTCACCAAGTTTTTCCCTTCATCTTAATTAAAAGAAAAATTATCACATACTGAGAAAATTAACCTATTCTAAAATACACTGAAAAAAACATAACTCTAAAACCTCAAATCAAAAATGACAATTGGCTTTTGTATATATTTTAATCAGAGGCAAAAAAAGTAGTATCACACCAAATTCCTTGACATCTATATAATTTATTAAAATCATATCAAACCTTTAATTAAATTTCTTTAAACTTTTCAGTTTATTATTTACATTATGATTATTCCACAAATCCATCAATATTTCACAATTACTAGAATGCATCTTTCTAATTACATCATATAACTTAATATTAAGGTTTAAATGCCAAAAGATAATGAATCATCCAAAATCATACGCCTAAGGTTTGTAATAAAAATAACATCTCAAAGTTTAAACCTGATAATTGATTTCAACTAACATCATTTGTTAAGCTTTCTCTAAATATGCTTGAAAGAATGAAAACAATTACACAAAAAAGTAATAATTAAGTTGGAAAAAACTAAGAAAAACATATAAATAACAGTAACTAACTTCTAACATAGATATTTTAAAAGCTTGTCAAGAAGACTGAAATGTCTGCACCAAATTAAATGTATATGCATAAAATATAACACTAAACGATCTAAAAATGTAGAATTCACTCCAACTTTTGGGAAACTTTCAAGTACTGTATACATTCTTAATAAAACAATATCAGGCCATAATTTTATTGCTGAAGAAATACGGATGAACAGAGCATTACCAATAGATAACTGGATTTATATATCATATGTATTTGGCATACATGTCCCCTGAAATATTTATATTTAATTTTTTTCTTTAAACTCAATCACACTTTTACAATCAAAAATCAATTTGGAACTATGTTAACTCCTCTTTGGCTTTAGTTTTACTTTACTGTTTGGTTAACACTCTTAAAGTTTAATATAATTTGGACTGGAAATGAAATAAAATACAATATCTAACACAGGTTCAATCAGGTACACAGTACAGATTAGCACAAAAATAATTTTATTCTAGAACTAAAACTGGCTTTTCTCTCAATATAATAAAAGCATTGTTCCTAACATTTACAATCAACAATTCTAATCACATAGTTCAGTACTCGCTCTCTTCAAATTCAATCCATAAAATAAATACCTTCACACTTTCAAACTCAAAGTTACAGTTAGAATTAAAAAGTAAAAAAAAACAAAAAAACGAGTATTACATATAAGTTATATTTTATAAGGTTTGTCACTATCAGTGTCAGTTTGTATTAGTTTTCGCCTTAAATCTTTCTGTGCATAATACCTGAAATTATGCATAATATTGATACAAGAGTCAGTAAATAATTCAGTCAGTAGTCCTAAATTTAACTTCAATGTTAACCACAATTACATACCTATCTTTAAATTGTACAATTTGTTAATTATCATCTATAACATGCATCACTATTAATTTTTCTCGACAAGAGAAAAGGTGAAACAAAACATATTTTCGCAAAAAAATGAGTTTTTTTACAGCAGTGACATAAACAAATAAGAACGTATCTAAAATTATTAGTCTTATACAAAAACATTTATAACACAAAAGCACATTAATTCGTTTGAAAATAAATCAGTTTAAACTTAATTTCGAAACCAAGGTAACGTACACAAACAAATACACCTCATATATCTTACGCTAACAATTGAAAGTTAAAAAAAAACAACAAACAATACATGGTGTCGAATATAAAGGCAAATAAATTCTTACTAACAAAAATATGTGAAAATATTTAAGTCAAACCTAACAAAAGTAAAAGTTATATTTAAAATACACGTAAATATATTTTGCCAATTTTTTTTAATCGTAATACCACTGAAAAAGTGTTAAAAATTGGTAAAAACAAATCTACAAAAAAAAACAACACTTTAAAACACACAAAACGTAAATTACATTCGACCTAGTTGGTTCCATAAACAGTCTTAAAAGTGAAAACTGGTAGAAATTGGATTTTAAAAGTGAAAAGGACACATACAAGTAATATACATAAATTCAAAAACAATAATCAAGGACACATATGTAAGCGGTGTCAAGTTAATAGTGATGTCAAAGCTTTAATAAATAGCGCAGATAGCCCCCGCGTAGCTTGCGCGAAATTAAAAAACAAACAAACTTTAATAAATTCCGTGTGGTGCAAGATAATTTGTTTACATACATGTTTATGTTCTATTATTTCAAGATCATGCTTATTGGGCCTGGCATGGCCAAGCGCGTAAGGCGTGTGACTCGTAATCCGAAGGTCGCGCTAAACATGCTCGCCCTCCCAGCCGTGGGGGTGTATAATGTGACGGTCAATCCCACTATTCGTTAGTAAAAGAGTAGCCCAAGAGTTGGCGGTGGGTGGTGATGACTAGCTGCCTTCCCTCTAGTCTTACACTGCAAAATTAGGGACGGCTAGCACAGATAGCCCTCAAGTAGCTTTGTGCGAAATTCCAAAAACAAACAAACAATCATGCTTATTGTGAGGTGCATACAATAAAACGAATACACTTATGCCGTCAGTTCTGATGTGGTCTGGGGAGTTTAGGTATTTGTGGACTGGGTGGCCAAGGATGCCGTTGCAAAGAAGTTGGAGATGTTCACAAAAACCTATCACCTAATCTCTATATAGTTTCCCTGGTACAGAGCTATTTATATCTAATGCAGCGAATAGAATAAATAATACACCGTGATATATAGGTAAATTAAACTTTTGCTTCAAAGGTAAAGCCAGAACTGAAGAGAGTTGATAAGTTGGTGACATAATCGTGTGTGAGACAAATAGTTCGTTCACACGGACCAGTTCCGTCAGATCGTGCAAGTAAAAATACTTCAGTCTCTAAGTTGGAATGCACTATACAGTCTTTCAAATTCCTCTTACACTTGAAAGAAATTAAGGGTGGCGTGGTAAAAATATAGTCAGATGCTTTGTTTTTTATTAGTAAGATAAAGATGTGTTAGATAATTCAGCTAATTTATATGGTTAAAGGATAGTTTATAAGAATTAAAGGAACCCTGTCAGTATATAGTTTATCCTTAGAGTGAAAATAGTCAGCTTGTGATAAAAGCAATGTAGTAAGTCTCGCCTTTTCAATGGTGTTATATAGATAGTTTTGATGTCTAAAATAACGAATTGTGTTGTTTGCTTTGCATTACTCTTACTTTTTCACTGGGTCTGGTATTTATATTAACCTCTTGTGTGACCATTCTAAAATAAAACACTGAAAATATTGCTCAAAATACAACCTCTTCCTGGATTGTGAAATTCCTCCTTTAAACAATAGTCATTCATCTATCTTTCCTGCTGATCTAATAGGGCGTTTTTTTATCACAACTTTACATTTTCGAATTTCTTTATCATAGATCTTCAAAGAAAACAATTGCCTCATCCGCCTTTAAATCAGTAGCTATGTAATTGATCTTAATACGTACATAAATACGATGGTACACTAAACTGGCTATTTTATTCTCTGAACGTCATGCTATAGAGGTAGGATAATCACCTGCCCCTTATTGTCACTGAGAGAGTTCTTCCAAGGTAGGTGATCGATTAAATCAACTGGCGGCTATATTCTTGAAGTAAGTATCGACAGAAGCTCTGGGCTCTTCGGTAAATTAACTTTCCACTGTCACATTATTCTCTGAAATTACCCACCTTACTGTTTCCTCACTGAAGTATTTCCAAAGATAATCAAGGTAATAACCTTTAGCTCAGACTTCCTATTCTTCTGGTTTTGGTAAACCACATCACTGATTTCTTTTTCTTTTTCAGTAGAACATACGTCCCTTCCTACTTCTAGCGTACTTAACTTTAGAGATATGTAGTATAACATCGCGATTAAATTCAGTCTTACTGACGTCATAATGACTTTTCATTTTATCACAAGCTGATTTAAATTTATCTTAGATAAATTAATGTATGGCATCTCTGTTTTTCGAATCTTTGAAAATTCTTTTAATCACTGGAATTTTGGTTTCACTACATCTCAGCCACTAGATACAAGTTTTAATATGTCTAGATATGGGTGGTTTACTTCTCAGTGGTACAACAACTTGCTTCCTTGATATTACTGGATGCTTAAACTCTGGTGTAGTAACTATCATGTAATGCATAAGAATTTTCTTCATAGACTATGAAGCTATTTGAAGCTAGCTTGAACTTTCGTCTGTCTCTGCATGAAGTCAGTCCCCACAACATGCTCTTCCTCAATATCAGTTATTTACACATCATGATACACAGAGACGTTTCCTACATCAAGAGTAACTTTCACCTTCCCTCTTAACAGAACTTTATTTTAACTTTCTGTTTGCGTCAATCTGTCTTTTTCTTTATCTCTGAAGGCAAACCTCCTAGTGGATCAGCAGTATGTCTGCGAACTTACAATGCTAAAAACAGGGTTTCGATACCGGTGGTGGGCAGAACACAGATAGCCTATTGTGTAGCTTTGTGCTTAATTCAAAACAACAACAACTCAAGGCAATTTTCTATATTTCATTACCAAATAAGGTCAAACATTTATATTTTTAGAACCAGTGTTGATTAACATACTATAAGATATGTCATCAATAAATGCATGGTTTGTAAAAATATTTATTTAAATAATGAACTTTTGTCATATTTAAAATAGACAGAACATTCTCAGTTAAGATTCAACCCATGGATCCAGGCTGTTTTACAAATATTTGTTTAGCTCTTTGTTGTACCTTTGATCTTCAGTACTACTTAATCTGGTGATTCTGAAACTTCTAGACGATCTTCTTGGTGTTTATTTACAACACCATAATTGATTCAAGTCCAATTGGCAGCTGGAGAGCTAACTTTAAAAATGTACACCTGCTTCACTTGAGCCTAATTCTCATATTTTCATCTGTTATGGCATCTGTATATTTTGTCACATAAGAATAGATCAATCTTTCACGTAGATCATCTGTATAAGACAACTTAGTAAGCTTTTCTAAAAAGCTTCTGTAACTGGATTTTGGAACGGCATAGTTGGGAGTAACAGTTCCCATTTGAACATGAACAATTTCAGTAAAAACCTGTTGATCCCTATTCTGTTGTTTAGCATGCCATCGTTATACATGGTTGACGTTTGTTTTAGTCTATACTTTCATGATTAAAAAACAAAATAAGCATATACATATTCGTCTGTGTTAACCATTATATCAAACCATATGATTGGGGATAGGGGAGGGGTTAATTAGATGAAGTATAAACCTAATCATACTTAACAATTTACACATTTCAGCAAACAATTAGCTGTTGATTGTAATTTTATGATCCATTTGGATATTGTCTGGTGTTATGGATTGTGCTATACAGTTTTCACCTTGTATCAGCTAATGTATCAAGTAATAAGTAAGCCTTTGCCTACTTCCTGAAATAGTTTATGGCAGTAGATATGTAATTATTACTTCACGAAGTTCTTCTGAGTAGCCAAGAAATATCGAGAGTTGTCCCCTACAGAGCGGACACAACAATATCCTTTGGGGTGACACATGAAATGCAGCTCTTACATTAGTTCTAAACATCATAACTCACACGTGATCTGCTTAACCACTATCAGATGCCAGCACAAGTGTAGGTTACACCTTGATTCTCTTCAGTGTTTGTGTTGTGCAACGTTCAGAATATTTACTGCTAAAGAGCTCTAGATTAGAATAATTGTAGAACTCTTGGAACACCAAACCATCATCAGTTTACTACAATGCTACAGCACACCTGGTCCAACAAGTGCTACAGATTACATGCATCCATGCTAAGTTTCATTATTAACGCTAGTTAGGCTTGCCCCTGCTTAACAGCAAAGATGCCAATACTCTGAGTCTTTCTTTTGTTCATCCTCAAGCTCATGAAGTGTTAACTTCAGATTCTTCTACTTTATGGTTTGAATTTGCAATAGAGAAAATAGCTACTCCCATATAATATCCACGGCTAGAACACTTATGAAATTAAAAGGTAAAACTTTATTCATTTGAATAAAGTGTAATCAACATAGATGGGGAACTTCCTTCCATGCAACAGTGTTACTGGTATTTTAGCACTGCAAGCTTTCTTTATCGTATAACATCTGCATTCAAAAGCTGTTCGTATATGACTGGTATAAACAATTACACATTTTACACCATATTATGTTGTCATTAATGTTTGTGTCCAATAAAAACTTACAGTCTTGACATCGACGGGACAGCACTGGAATATCCACCAAAGCATTTAGGAATTGAAATACCTTATTACAGTCCTCACTATATCCAAAGTGCATGTTTTCTTTTGATATAGCTAATAATGGTGCTGTTATCAGAGAATTTTACCACAAATGTTTGGAATTACGATGTAAAACCAAGAAAACATGCCATATCGCTATACAGAGGTTATTAGAGTACGAAGAGGATCAACAAATCATTTAATATAAAATAAGGGTACAGAAGCTATTTATAATATTTCTCTACTATACCTTTTGGCTATACTATGTTATAATTAGTGAAATTCTGATTACATGTCTTTCTAAAGGTGTCTAATAAAAGTTTGATGTTCTAATATATCGTTCATGATGTCCATAGAACCTGTTCCATTATATAAATTAAATATATAGATATTTAATACAACGTTTATTTCTCAGTTTGACAGTATCAAGTGTATTTGTATTCGGTCTTAATATTGATCTTACTTGTTTAAAAATATGCAAACATTTTGACCAGGACTACTGTATATCCGCCACCAACCCTTTTAAACGGTGTTAATCAAGGAGCCATAACCTGATATTCTATGGATATCTCTTATAATGACACTTTTATTGATAACTCTGAAAAAAAGAGTTGCAATTTCAGATAATCTAGTTCCAATAATACAATGTAGCACAATGTTCTGCTTTACAATAGTTATTAGGTCAGAAAACAAAAGCTGCACCAAAATGTCTTCTTAAATTCCTATATATCATCTCTAGTCATACAAGTTAGTTATGTTCTAGGCATTGTATTAAGTTATATCACCCATCGTAACTTTATGATAATCAAGTAAAAATCGCATAGGCATTATATATACTGCATGGCAAATACCACTTGATATCTTAGAAAGTAAGCATTGAAAATTGCTTTCAATCACCTAAATCTTGGCCTAGTGATATCACTAGTTTTACATAAGCATTGGCTGCACAATATAACATATACACAATGCTTTACTTCCCCATTTATGTACTCAGAAACCAAAGGCCATGAAATCCTTTCAGTTAGTAGTCTTATATCCTACGTCATGTATATCAGATTTAATTCTAGGTATTTAAATTAGAAGGTTGTCGCCGGTGGTACCATTAACTATCGTATCTTGATTCTCGCTTCTGAATATGATGTTTTCGTAATTCAAACATCTTTATCCTGAAAAACTAGAGAAGCATCGTCAGCTCTTTCTTCTTCATCCTCAGGTTCGGAATATATTAAAATAATTAGTTTATATTCATTAGACTCGACAACCGTCTTTGATGTCTCTTGATCAAGCCAGTTTACTAAAGGCTCATTGACTATGGAGAAACACAACTGATAGATATATACATGTTTTTGTATGCTAGTTCAGTGGTGCAACTCATACATTAATTCTTTTCACACAAGATTGGTCGATGTGACTGACTTTAGAACCACAATGCAACCATTAGATTTCCTCACTGTTCCTCTTACTACATTTCGTATACCTTGGAGAAATTTGGCAAGGTTTCAGTAAATATTAAAAGTATTGTGTACATAAAAATATGATTTTTAACTGAATTTTTTTATTAAATATTTTCCTTAATATATGGGATCAAAGTGTTAACCATTTGGAGAGTAAAATGTTTTCACGTAAAGATTAACACTCCTACGAAAAAAATATTTACATCCACTAAAGTGATTTTGGAGCCTATCAGGCCCCATATATTTTTACAATAAAAACACAGTGATTTAGCAACATTCATTACAAACAACTTTAGAATGGCTCTGATAAACATTTTTTTTTACAATTTGAGCAAACAATTTTCGACTGTCTATCTTTTGATCTGCCGCACAAATGACATCGTCCTCTTTTTGCCCTCTTTGCAGGCGGTTCACATGAGGTTGTTTTGTTATTATCTTTGCAGTAAATTTCTTTGATTTCAAGCATCAATTACCGTATAAATTCTCTTCTGGCTCTTGATTTATGTTGACGAAGAAATTCTGGATGTTTTGTCGAGTATAGAACGAAAGCATTGTACGCAGCAAGATCTAGAATGTTATAAAATATGTAGACTGACCAGCGCTTTGATCCCCTCTTTGTTGTATAACATCTCACCAGTTGATCGAGAGTGTCGACACCTGCCTTCGCTGCATTTTAAAGATTGTCGATTTCGGGCTTTCCATTCTCTTCTACTTCACCAGACTGATGCTGAGAACTCAGTAGTAGCACATATTTTCCTGGTTTGTCTAAGTGCCTGAGAAGAGTGATGTCGTCATGGAAGAAAAACTTTGGTGACAACTCTCTAGATTTTGCATTTATTTCAGGAGGCAGGAAGGTTCTTGATTTCCGTATGGTTCCAACAAGGCCTGTTCTTTTTGTTCGTAGGTACTTGGCAAGTGTCATTGTTGTGAAGAAATTATCTGTCGTTATTGTCCTTCCTTTTCCAAGAAATGGCTGACTCAGTTCTCTGACTATTCTTTCTCCTTGATTTGTTTCTGTCGTATTTCTAACTTTCCAGTGTAAATTTGAGCGTTGAGGAGGTAACTTGTCTTTGCATCTGTTAGGCACCAAATCTTTATTCCGTATTTACCTGGCTTTGTCGGAATGTATGTTCTGAAGCCAACTCTTCCTTTGAAGTTACATAGTTGTTCATCCTCTGTCAGGTATTCGCTTAGGTTGTAACTGTTTTTGCAATTTTCAATGAAAAAATTCCAGACCCCAGAGATGGCGGCATCTTTGATTTCTCCATTTCTTTGAGAGTGGATGTCAAATCTGATTTTTGAGCACATTTTTTTGAATTTGTCTTGTGTAATCAGTTTTCGCAAAAATGGCAAACCGAATTCGGTTGAAAACATTTCTTCTATTGATGCATTTTTGGATTTGCTTATTCCAAGGAAAAGATTAGCTGCGATCCATTTCCAGAGGTCTTCTTCAAAAATTGGTTCTTTCATGACGGCGTTTGTTGAGTGAATGATCTGTTCCATCATATTATCAGAAATGAACATTTTGAATGTTTCGAATGGTACAGAGACTCTTGGAGCAGCTTGCCTTATAATGTCTGGGTTCTCATTCAATATATTGAGAGCTGCGGTTCTCCTGTTGATCCTTGAAGGTGTTGTTGAATAACTAAAATTCTTATCTTTGGACAAAAGTTCGTTCACTGGCATCGTAGTAAGATCTTCTTGATTACTTTCTTCACTTTCAGAAGAGTATGGCGCAATTTGTTTATCATTTTCGGCTTCAGAAGGATCATCATCACAACTTTCAGAGTAGTCTTTGACATTATCATGTTCACTTTCATCGTCGGATGGTTTTGTCAGTAAATGTACAGCTTCATCAAGAGATATCATTTTTGACTCGGTTTGAAGATTTCAGCTCCTATATATATAGGATTTGTGGATTCTTCTAGAAGCTTCAAGAATATTCTAGATTATTCTAAATACTTCTGTAAAGTTTCTAGAATGTTCTAGAACAGGCGTGGGCAAACTAGGCAATAATCAGGACCGTCTAAAATTATTGTTGGAGTAGAGTTATTATCCTAAATATCTATCTTTTGAAAAGAAGTTGTAAAATTGATATATATTTACTATAATTTGCTTTTTTCGATTACCCAGGCCTGTTCTAAAATTATTCAGGAAATAAATAAAGTCATTTTTATGTTTTTTGGTCTGGGGCCTAATAGGCCCCAAAATACCCTTAGTGGATGTTTTAATTTTTTTAATATTATTTAGCAAATGTCTGAAAAGTCAAAATATTATTGCTCCTTAAAATATAAAGGGATAGGGTCAGTTAATGGCAATTTCATTTAAATAAAAAATTATTAGCCTAATATTAATAACCTTTCAAGTTGCTCTGGGGCCTATGAGGCCCCAATTTCCGTAGGATTGTTAAAAATACTTTTCTTTATCTGGTGAATTTCAAATTTCATTTGCATGACCTCTAAAATCTCCTAAATAACTATCTTCAGTACAATTTTATAATTTATTTGCTATTTTTTTACCTTAACTCTATACCGACTTGGTCGATTTGAGCGACCTTGTAACAACCATAAAAATACTAATTAAGGTAAATTATCTTTTATTCTTTTTTAGAATTACTGCACATTGTAAAAGAAAACTACAATTTTTTATCCTAACTCGCTAAGGTTCGTAACAGTCTACATCAGCTTATCCTTGATTTTATTGATTTATCGCCTCCTTGAACTGTGCATGACATATAATCCTACAGCATGGGCGAAAGGATCGCTCAAGTTATCATATTCAATTATGTAATGCATCAGCTGCTCTCAAGCATGCCTTGCGAAGAAGTATTATTATCTCACTTAATCTACTTTCATAAGTTTCTATTTTTTACATTTTAGTCTCTTTTGTTGAAATAATTAAAGAATGCGTATGAAAAACATAAAATTTAATACTTACCCGGTCCCTTTTTTACATATTCAATTATGTAATACATCAGCTGCTCTCAAGCATGCCTTGCGAAGAAGTAGTATTATCTCACTTAACCTACTTTCATAAGTTTCTATTTTTTACATTTTAGTCTCTTTTGTTGAAATAATTAAAGAATGCTTATGAAAAACATAAAATTTAATACTTACCCGGTCCCTTTTTTGCTCTCGATGAACGTAAGCCTACTTTTATACTAATTGTATTACTGCACTAAATAATATTTTATTTGCTTAAAGAATGCAACTAGAACACAGTCTAGTAATTCAGGCGTAAAGCATTCAACGTTCTACTTTAGCAGCTACGAGACAAGCGCCTATAAAAATTCAATCAAGCTTGTCGATGTTATTCGATTGAGAAAACTTTTCAAACTCCAAGCGGAATAAATAATTCATTACCTATAAAGTAACTTAACATAATACACCCTTTGATAGAGTACAACTTTAGCTTTCTATTGGTTTAAATAATAGAATAAAACATGAAGGAAAACTATTGGCGCTTTGTGAAAAAGAGGATATGACAGGTATATGTGGCAAGTGGGTGGAGCATTTATCTCCTGAATTTATATTTCAAAAGATGTAGTATCGACCAGGTGTAGTAGGTTTTACTTACAGACCTAATTTTGTAATATTACTAATTGATTCGTTGACATATGAATTTCAGAAGTATATGAAAACGTGTAGTATGCAAATTGGTTGGCTGCATTTATATGACTGATAAACCTCTGGTGGACGGCTTTGATTAAGATACATATGAGAAACAAATGGAATTAGATGAAGATGAAATTTTTGACTTATTCCACTCTTACTCTGGAGATCATGAAAGAGCTGAGGGTATTTATCTGTTTGTTGAGGATCGAACAGACGAGAAATTGCTAGATCTAAAATCAATACTGTGCTCTTATGGAACCACCTATGACAGCTTCACAAGTAGTACAGCTGGGATCAAACTCAATGATCATTAGTTTAAACATCCTGTGGTCAAATACAAGTGGTTATCCTTGCATTACAAACTTTCAAGAGATCTTCACCATATATTGTATAAATGTGAAGTATTAATATTTATGTCATCATGTGACTTCCATTTTATTACCAGGAAGATAAGATGGCTGTTGTTAGGTTAGTAGATATAATTCCTAGAGAATCAAAAGTTGTTTGCACAGCTGAAAATGTTAGCGAGGATTCCAAAAACACGTGGTAAAGTTTCATGATTATTTTAATTAATCTTCATGAAATATACAGGTACTTGATTTTCATAGAAGAAAGTTAACAAAGTGCTTCTTATTATATCTGAGAAAAATGATTTTATTTATTGTTTTTGATGGAAATACTACAAAATATTTTAATGGTCTGTAATCAAAATGATCGAGTAGATGAAATTATCAATAGTATGTGAAATTAACATACAATAACTTAATACAATAGTCATGAAGATTGAAACAGTTAAAACTGAAATGAGGAAGCAGAAATTAGCATCCATTTGTAGATTACCATAATCAGTATTATATTTGTTATTGGAGGAAGTTCCCTAAAGAAAAACAATGAAAGTGTTGGTTTTCAACCGTCAAACGTGAAGGTTAGGGCTTAATACAACTTAGTGTATGTGTGTGTAGGATCCCGTTTTACAGTCCTAACCCATTACTTTTCTTTTGAAACTGGGTATTAGTTACGTAAACATTAGCCAGTAGTATAATGAATTTACTTGAAGGGTAACCTTATTGTGAATTGTCATAGGATTGAAAAAATAGAATGTCATGACTAAAATGATACAGATCAAGCAGATCCAATGAAACCTGTGGGCTTACCAGTTCATATATGCTAAGGATACATATTCTTTGAAAAATTAGATATCTTGCCATATTTTATTTACTTTATTTTCTATTTCTTCTTTTTTATATAATTCCATGGAGATAATTATGATTATGAGTAACTGTGTGCCTGGAGCTTCCTCCTCGGCAAAGAATTCACGTTGTGAGCCAATCCTGATGTTTGTTGGACGAACATGCATTTCTTACTGATACATCTGATGTAAGAGCCACACAGTGGCAATTTTCGGATTATCCCTCATTTCTTCAGTGGTTGGACAGTTGCTATTGGTTTTGAATGACAAGAAGAAGCCAAGCTTACTTTGATGTACTTCACTAATTATAAAATTCATCTCTGCTAAAAGAACCAACTTCAAAGGCAACACACCAATGACGAAGGATATCAATAATATTTTCATCAGTCCCTGTGAAGCAGGAGTTCAAATTGTCATAAAAACAATGTTGATCGCTCACCCACTATTCAGTTGCAAGTGCACGACCACATAAAAAAATCTGATTACCTGTTGCTCACCTCCAATGAATAATATATAATACATTCATAAGTCAAAAAACATATTTCCAGAACTAAAGTATTTGGGACTAAAGGAAATGAGTGAAGTTGCAGTGATAAAGACCTTAATTGTTACCAACACCACCATAACTTCATTAGTGACAGCAAAACTACCATCAGCAAAACTGTCATCAATGAAAGCAGTAAAAACAGATGAGGTGAATGACGAGGACTCCACGTCAATGACAGCTAAAGAACCAGAAAAACTGAACTTTCTAAAGTAATCACTTGTGGAACACAGAATACCATTTACCTTATACAGTGTAAGAAATGCAATCATCAACGTATAGGTCATACTCAAACGATTCTTAGAGAACGTTTCAACAACGCTAGATTTCCTTGTTGCTCAACACTTCAACCCACCTGGTCATTCTATTAATAATGATACTTTCAATGGCACTGAAACCGACTTTAAAACTAAAGTTAATAGAGAGATAAGAGAAGTTTATTGGATTGCTAATTTAAATGCTGTTCAACCTTGTGCATTGAATCAGTGAATTATTTGTTTGTTCTCTGCCAGAAAATTATTTTTTGTTATTTCTTTCTCTATTTTTTACATGGTGTTAGCTCTCAATGTTTACCTCTAATCTTTATAACACTTACTACTTATTAGTGATAAACTTCCAAACCTATTTTTAGAAATTGATCCATTAACATTTTTTTCAGTTAGTCTCCATATGTAGCCATATTTTACATTAACAACATTTGAGTATAGTTTCTCTTCACAACATATATAAAACAAAACATCTGTAACACTTTTTTACACAAGTTTCTCATTCCTGGGTGTATTGCATCGGAAATAAGACACATAACAACACGTTGAAAATTATACAAATGAACTAGAAACCCTGTAACCCGAGCGCTTTCGAAAGGTGAATTCATTTTCCCCCTGAAGAAGAAAGGTCCACTTATCGAAAGCACAATAGGGAACATTTTTTTATTTCTATCAAGTCTTCCAGAACTCTTTTTCCAACAAATAGTTGGGTTGGCCATCACATTACAATGTTCCCATGGCTGAAAGGGTAAGCATGTTCAATGATTGGAATTCGGACTTGCAATCCTGATATTGTGAATCGAGTATCCCAATCACCAAGCTCATGGAAAGCTACTGTTTGGTAAACCATACTGTTTCTCACTCACTAAATAACAATTTCTACAAGGTGAGTTGGATGAAATACTCCGTGATGGGTTAATTCACCCATAATTCTTCTTGGGCTTGTGCAATAGTGAAGAAGACGACTTATGATTTCAGATTCTGTGTGGACAACGGAAAGTTAAACCAAGTCTCAGAATTTTACTAATGTCCATTGCGTCATATTAGTGATATTTGGAATGGTTTGTCAGACGCGAATTAATCAGTACATTGGACTTATCAAGTGGATATTGGTAATAACTGTAAAAAGGGAGAACTGGCATAAAATTGCCTTCAGAACAAAAAACGGACTAACGATTTAAAATTACGCCTTTTGGTCTGGCAATATGCTCCTGCCACTTTTCAAAGACTTATGGATAAGACATTAGCAGAAGCAGTTGAATGTTCCAAGGTTTATATTAATTACTTTATTGGGTTAAAATAATAAACAAGAAACACGTAATGTTAAAATAGATACAGAATTTAAAACGTGGATAGGCCTGAATTTAAAATGTTTTAATTGTATACTCTTTTTAAAATTGTTTTTATTTATTATTATAAAATTACATACAAGTACCAAGAAAATTATATATAAATACACACACACACACACACACACACGTGTGTGTATTCTTCAATACTTAAACAGCATCTTAAAAACTTTCAGTTGGTTTTCTGTAAGTTTTTCACAGCAAAAATTTGTTAAAGCAATTTTTGCTAACCAGAAGTATGATATTTATTATTTAAACTTGCTTCTTATAGAGTACACACAAACGTTGATAAAGTAAAAATTGTTAAAGACTTCACAATTCTAAAGAACCTCAAAGAGTTAAGCATATTGTTGTGTATGTGTGCATGGTATAAACAGTTTATACCAAATTCTGCCATAATTGTTGAACTTTGATATTAGTTATTTAAAAAAGCACAGAAAGTGGAAATAGACAATTCTGTGTGCAGATGCTTCTAGGAAATAAAACAAGTTTAATGTGAATTTCTTATCTTGCAACTTCTAATAAAGATGAACACTACTTATTTATGTTTTTGCATACAGATGTCTCAGTTGTTGGATTGAAAGTAGTTCTGTGTAAAACGATTGTCACAGTATATCCTACTAGAACACTGAACTCTGCAGAAAAATGATACTACAACAGAGTTCTAATGCCTTGTCATGTTCTGGGCCATAGAAAAGTTTCAAAATGTAACTTGATGGAGAAGAACTTACAGTGATCACAGAACATACTGCCTCGAAATGGTTATAGAAAGCTCAGAAATTAACTAATAGACTGATGTAACGGTCAATCCCACTATTGGTTGGTAAAAGAGTAACCAAAGAGTTGGCTAGCTGCTTTCCCTCTCGTCTTACATTGCTAAATTAGGAACGGCTATCACAGCCCTTGAGCGGCTTTGGGCGAAATTCAAACCAAATCAAATATTTCCGAGTTGTCACTATGATTACAATTTTTGGAGAGTCTGGTTGATTGATTTAGTGTTTTATGGCAGAAAGCAACGAGGCTATCTGCGCCAGACATACGGTAAAAAAGTAAAATAAAAAAAATCTAGTAAAAGACATAAATGGAAATGAAGGTAAAACAAAAAAGTAGAAAACCAATGTTGACACCTAGTCTACAACGTTAAGACAGAAGGCAGAATATAAAAGGTTATAAGATATTTACTCTAGCAAAAACGTAATGATCATAACCTGCCAGGAAGACTAACAGGTAAGTTCAAGAACCTCTGTCAATCACCTGAAGTTGGCCTTTCCAGTCCTGGTTCCAGGTTATGTGTCATAGCAGCTATTATCAAAATGTAAGAAAGTAAAAGTTTTAAAAAACACTCGGCAAAATCGTAATAATGAGTAGCCAAATGTTCATTAAAAAGATAAAAGTCAAGTAAATGGAGTAAAATTTGTAAAAGTAATTGAAGATAAAAGTAAAACGGCAATTAAAACAAAAAATGGCGCAAAAACCAATGTTGACATCCAGACAACAAAGATGCAAAACAACTACCTGTAGCAGAATGGTAATGATCATAACACGCCAGGAAGACTAACAGGTAAGAATAAAAACCACCGTCAGTCACCTGAAGTTGGTCTTTCCAGTCTTGGTTCCGGGTTATGAGTCAATATGGCCAGTACTAAAAAGTAAAGTAGTAAAAGTGTGAAACGATATGCTGCAAAAGTATAATAACAACTCGCCAGGACGACTAACGAGCAGTTCAAGCGGATAGTTCAAACAGTAGCGTTAGTCACCTGAAGTTGGCCTTTCCAGTCCTGGTGTCGAGTTATTTATTGTTCTGGCCATTGTCCAATGTCAAATTGAATGAGAGATTAAAACTGTAAAAAAGGAGCCACAATTAAAAAGGTGTAACGAATAAATATGCAACCCTTAAATGAGATGAAAAAGATTAATGGCCATTAAAAAATTAAAAACGTTATCAAGGTGGACAGAGTCACCATCATCAATAACTCTGTCCAATGTTACAGACTGACCCTGGGAAAAAATATGTTTAAAGTATTGCCGTCGTTGAGAAATGTAACAATGGCAAGAAAGTAAAACGTGGCTGATAGTGATTTGAGTGTTACACAAACTACACATTGGTGCATCAGTTTCAGATAAAAGAAAATGATGAGTTAAAAAACTGTGACCAGTGCGTAACATAGTGAGAACAACTTCCTCCTTCCAAACTTTACGGAAGCTAGATGGCCAAACTCCAATTTTGAGTTTGATTTGAAAAAGTTTGTTGTTGCGTTGCTAACTCCAAGTGGACTGCCAGCTGGCACGGAGCCGAGCCTTGAAGACAACACCATAATCCATGTACGGAATAGGCAGAGGGGTGACAGTGCTGAAGCAGACATATTTAGTTGCCACGTCTGCAAGCTCGTTCCCGCAAATACCAACATGGCCTAGTATCCAGCAAAACTGGATTGAAGTAGCTGCTAATGAGAAATGGGCCAGTCGGTTTCGAATATCAGCGAGAATAAGATGTGAGCTAACGCGTAGCGATTCCAAGGCAAGTATAGAACTAAGCGAATCAGTATAAATAGTGCAGTTGGAGTACGCTCAGCTGCAATATGATCCAGGGCAAGAGATATGGCATACAGTTCAGCAGTGAATACAGAAGCTGTAGAGGTGATTCTGCGCGCAACTACTGACCCATAGCAAACCATAGCAGAGCCCACTGAATCACCTGATTTGGAACCATCTGTATAAATGGGAAATGAACGATTGTTTGAAAGATACTCATTGAATAAAAAACGGTACTTCCAATCTGGAGAATGTGCTTTTTTTAGGTGACCGAAAGAAAGGTCACATTTGGGGGCTGTAATAACCCATGGTGGGATGGACCGACCTGTGAAATCTGCAATGTTATCCAAGGACAGACCCAATTCATCCAATTGCGCCCGGATGCAAAGGCCAAACAGAGCAATGACAGATCGTCTGTTCTGAAAAAGTACTGCCCATCGAGGAAGGAAAACACATTCCCAGGTGGGATGCTTTGGTAAGGAACGAAGTTTCGAAGTACACTGTAAAAATAATTGCAAACGGCGAAGGTGTAGAGAAGGTTCATGAGATTCAATGTATATGCTTTGAACTGGAGAGGTACGGAAAGCCCCAGTGCAGAGTCGAAGTCCTTGGTGATGAATAGGATCCAGCATCTTTAAGGCCGAGGGTCTGGCAGAGCCATAAACCATTGATCCATAGTCGAGTTTCGATCTAATAAGAGCACGATATATCTTCAACATTGAACAGCGATCTGCCCCCAACTGGTAGAAGAGAGGACACGGAGGATGTTCAGTGCTCTTGTGCATTTGACCCGAAGCTGCTTTAAGTGTGGTATAAAGGTCAGTTTACGATCAAAGATAAGCCCCAAAAACTTTGTCTCCGGGACCACTGGCAGCAAAACTTCACCGATATGAAGTTCAGGATCAGGGTGAATACCTCGTCGACGGCAAAAGTGCATGCATACAGTTTTGGAAAGAGAGAAATTAAAGCCATTCACCAGAGTCCATTTCCGTACACGATTGAGGGCAGTTTGTAGTTGCCGCTCAATATATCTCATGTTTGACGACTGACTTGAGATGTGAAAGTCATCAACATACAGCCCATTCGTAGATGGCCATGGGTAGATGGCCACGTAACCCATATGTATGGAGGTCTCGCAAAACGCCATACCTCCATGTTGTGTCGTAAGCCTTCTCTATGTCAAAGAATATTGATACAAGATGTTGGCGGTTGAAAAAGGCTTCTCTGATAAATGTTTCAAGACGAATTAGGTGGTTTGTGGTAGAGTGCTGGCGACGGAACTCACACTGGGTGGGCTAGAGGAGGTTGTTTGATTCAAGGAACCAAACAAGACGAGCATTAACCATCCTTTCTAAGGTCTTACAGAGACAGCTCGTCAAAGCAATTGGACGATAGTTTGAAGGAATCTTCGGATCTTTCCATGGTTTAGAGAAAGGTAAAATGATAGCCTTGTGCCAGGCATCAGGAAAAGCATTCTCCTGCCAAATCCGGTTGAAGACAATTAGAAGGACATAAAGAGAAGTAGGAGATAGATGGTGCAGCATGTCATAATGAATATCATCAGGTCCAACAGACGTACTGGCAGACCGATGAAGGGCCATTTTTAGTTCCAGCAGGGTAAAGGGACAATTATAGTCAAAGAAACAGTCAGTTTGAAAGGAAATAGGTGATCGCTCTGCCGGAGTCTTGATGGCCAGGAAGGTAGAGGAACAAGCAGAAGTGCTAGATATCCGGCAAAAGCTTTCATCTAGAGTGTTAGCAATGTTCCGGACATCAGTCACCTCCTGACCATCAGAGAGTAAGATCGTGAGGGGGACAGAATTATAGTGCCCATTAACCTTTCAAATCCTGTCCCATATGATCTTGGAACTGGTGGTAGAAGATATGCTGGTTGTGAACTTAATCCAAGATTCCTTCTGGCTTTGACGTCTTACCCACCTACCATGTGCACGGGCCCGTAGGAAAGCAACCCGGTTTGAAAGTGTGGGATATCTACGAAAAGTATCCCAGGCCCGTTTTTGAGCCTTCCGTGCTAAGTGGCAAGCAGGATTCCACCATGGACGAGAATATCGTGGAAAACGTGTCGAGGTTTTAGGAATACACTGAGCAGCTGCATGTATAATACAGTCAGTTACCGCTGTTACACAGTCGTCTATTGATGGATGATTTACGATGGCAGGATCAAGTTCTGCGAGAGCAGTGAAAGTGGACCAGTCTGCCTGATCCAGCTTCCACCGGGGCACGCGGGTAGGGTGGCATCGACCACGGCCAGTCTCTCTCAAAACGATCGGAAAATGATCACTGCCTAGTGGATTACTGTTAACCCTCCATGAAAAATGGGAGAATACTGAAGGGGAGCAAACTGAGAGATCAACAGCGGTAAAGGACTGACTAGGAGCATGAAAGTAAGTGGAAGAACCAGTATTGAAAAGAAAAAGATTGTGATCAGAGAGCATCCGCTCTACAGATCGACCCCTCCCATCAATAATAGCACTTCACCAGAGGGGATGGTGTCCATTAAAATCTCCCAGGATTAGAAATGGAGATGGCAACTGTTCAACAAAAGCATCAAGTTCTGATTGATCGTATGTCTCTCCAGGGGACAGGTACAGAGAACAAACAGTGATGGTATGACCCAAGGAAACACGGATGGCTACGGCCTCCAAGGGTGTGTTGAGTGACAAAGACAGGTTGGGCACATATACTCGACCATCACACAACCTGTCATTTCTATACAAAGAAAACTGCCGAATGGAGACTGTATCAGCAGATTTGAGAAATGTTTCTTGTAAAGAAAGACAAACAGGATGGTAGGAAGCAATCAGCGTTTTGATATCATCCAGATTAGAACGTAAACCTCGACAGTTCCATTGTATCAAGGTAGTCATTTTTAAGAATGGGTAGGTGAAGTGGCTGGAGAACCCTTCGGTTTACGACCACGTCTTTTTTCTTTATTGTCTTTAATCGGAGGAGGTCTATCAACCTCCATGGAACCTGCTTTGGGTCGAGTGGGCAGGTTTTTGTTATTGGAAGAGGAATCCAGTGACTGAGGACGCGAACGAATAATTGTTTTGTCTCTTGTGGTTGGAGAAAATGCCTGTATTTGAAACTGAAGGACGTGGATCTTGAGGTGTATTGGAAGGTATGGGAGGAACAGAGGTAGGCGTGAAAGTCGATTCATCAACTTTTTTAACCACGAAGGTCAGAAGGCTTTTCATTTGTTTTGAAAACGATTCTTTTGGAGGCACAGAGATCTCTGTCTACACTCCCACTGTAGTTGTGGAATGAAGTGCAGCAGCATATGTCTGAGATGGAGTTGTGGACAGCAATTTCCGAGCCTCAGAATAACTAATGTTATGTGTCGTTTTCAAACGCTGCACCTCTTTTTCCTCCAACCATTTTGGGCAAGAATGAAAGTAAGAGGGGTGAAAACCATTGCAATTTACACAATGCGGGTTCAAGACACAGTCATAGGCATCGTGGTCCTTGCCTCCACAACGAGCACATGTCAGGGAACCACGACAAGAAGTCTTTGAGTGGCCAAATCTCTGACATTGGAAACATCGAACAGGGTTTGGAATGTATGGCCGAACCCTGCAAATGAGATAACCTGCCTTGATGGTGGCAGGTGCACGTGGTGAAGTAAATGTTAAAACGAGGGTATTTGTTGACAGTGTAACTCCATCTTTGCAAGTGGAGATGCGCCTCACTGCAGAAACTCCTTTAGTGGAGAGACCAGCAAGAATCTCTGACTCGGGAACGTTATTCAAATCCCTTTCAACAATAACTCCTCGTGAAGAATTCAAAGTAGCATTGGGTGTAACCTCAATCGGTATATCCCCAATTGCCTTTGAATTCAAGAGGAGTTCACTGTGTTGGGATGTGGATGTTTCAACCAATATCTCTCCAGATCGAAACTTCTTTACTGACTTTGGAGAGCCAGCAAGTCCATCTAGTCCCTTTTAAATAAAAAAAGGGGACATTTGCTTTAAAGGTTTTTCCGAAAGAGAATGCAATATAAGAAAATGAGGTACGTGTGTTACTGATGTTGAAGATTGCCGTTCTGAGTATTTAAGACGTGGTCGCTTACCCATTGACTGTTTATTTACAATTTTATTTAAATTTTTGGAGGATCCATAGGAAAGAGGAAAAGTTTCGGTACCCACTGACCCCACCCACCATGGAGCCCTACAAGGGGACGCACTACAAAGTCATGCAAGGACAATGCAGCAACGCCAGGGTTTCGTGAGCAGTATACCCAAACACCAGCATCAGGCACAATGTCCACAACACCCGTTGAGAACTTCCAACTCTGGTACTTGGTTGGCTCTAGCCCAAGTGGACCAGCCGATTGACCCAAGGGGGCCACCCAAGGGCCGCCTGTCTACAGGAATTCGAGGCCAAAGTGGTGTGTTAGGGTTGGACCCCTCAACCACCAGGATCCTCTCCTCCCCTTCACGGGTCGCCACGCACGGTAAACACGTGGGTGGATGTTTAGATCCCAGAGAAGGTAACCAGACAGAACAGAATCTTCCCTGGGAAGTCCCCTCACCACGTACAGGAATCCACACCGAGGGGGGAGAGTCTGGTAATTCAACCTTTCTTGCCAGTTGGGTTTTCTTACACATATTGCTCAGTGACAACAAATAGCTCAGTAAAAATATTTTACAGTACATTCTGTCAAAAGTGTGCCTAGATCTAACTGCAGTGCTGTCTCTGCTAATGACATCCCTCCCTAGAACAAGTAACACACTTTCAAGTTTTGGAAGTTGACGACAGCTTCTCTTTAGCTGGAATATCTGGATTGCACAGTGTCAACTGTTGCAGTAAAATGAGACATTTGAAATGCTAAGAAAATGAAGACATGGCACTCCTTTGATACAACTTCAGGTGATTTAAGAAAGTCAGGAGCTGCTCTGCCAATTGTCTCTTTCAGTAATTTATTTTCATCCTCATCCCCTTAAGAATGAGATTACTAGAAACATGGTAATGGGAGAGGAAAGTCCACTTTCATAGAGGTAGGAGCTGGAGAAACATTTGTGAAAATAAATTTGATGATACAGAGAGTATTAACTAAGTTCTACAGATTAACCTGTTTAATTGATTCAAAGAAGGATACCTCCCCCAGTAAGAATAATTTCTTCATGATATGTTAAGCACACAGCCACATAAAGCTCTTTACCATTTAATATTGTCACGTAAAACAGTTTTTTCTCAACAGTGGCAACAGAGGTTTGCCAAATAATAGGAGATTCGAACACTCTCCATTAAAAGAAACAGATATTAGATCAAATAAATAAATTCTAAATAACAGATATAGAGGATTAATTAATATGTTAATTTAAGGAAACTAAGAAATGTATGATATACATACTAAAATATACATTTACCCACAACAGCTATGATGATCAATCTTCATTGCCTTCAATTCAACAGCACCATCCAATATGGACACTGTCTGTCAGTTATATGTTACTTGATGGTTTCTTAACCCTTATTCAAGATTCTTTGGGTTTTGGTCAACTTGACCCCTAACTGATCAAACATCGTTTTCTAGTTGTGACGATAATAGCAAGAGACATGGGTTGTATCCTTCATTGTTAATTGGCCCGGCATGGCCTAACGTGTTAAGGCGTGCGCTTCGTAATCTGAGGGTCGCGAGTTCGCGCCCGAGTCATGCCAAACATGCTCGCCCTCCCAGCCGTGGAGGCGTTATAATGTGACGGTCAATCCCACTATTCGTTGGTAAAAGAGTAGCCCAAGAGTTGGCGGTGGGTGGTAATGACTAGCTGCCTTCCCTCTAGTCTTACACTGCTAAATTAGGGACGGCTAAAACAGATAGCCCTCGAGTAGCTTTGTGCGAAATTCAAAAAACAAAAAAACAACAAAATCATTGTTATTTAGGCCCCAGGCAATGTTGCAGCCTTCTCTTGGCAATGCCGTTGAAGTGGGGTGCCACTGAAGAAGTTCACAGAATATCTTCAGTAACAATGTCTTGACCATTGTTTATGAGGAAGCTCCTTGTTTCATTTCTGTGTTGGTTCTAATTGTCAGCAACACCACTGTATTTTCTGTTAATTCTGAACGTTTTTGCTTTTGATGATTATAGGGATAAATAGGTTTGCGAGATCTTGGTGACCAGCTTGATTCTTATGCCAGTGATCCTTCTACCAACAGTTGTGGAGAACATAAGAGTGGGTGGAGATTTTGTAGTTCCCTTTCCAATGCTTAGCCTTTCTTTAAAATAACATTAGCTCTAAGAAGAACGTTTTAGGTTCAGAAGGTAATGGCTATATTGAAAATGTGCAGACGTTTGGTACATTCTCAGAATAGTGAGGATATCTGATGTGTACCACAATGCTTGCTTCATTGAAGGTGTTGAAATTGATGATTATGGTTGAGTTTCTTATATACTCTGCTCAAATGACATAATAATAGACTGAGTTAATTTCTCTGAGGCAGAGATCACTTCATGTGGCGAGGGTTTAGGCCTTATGGATGATTTAAAAGCGGCTAAACAAACATTTTAGCCAGATCCCTTACATTCAGTGTATTTGGTAGCAAAGCAAATTCATCCATGAGTTTTACATGCTTGAAAGCTATGCCAGCTTAGAATGTTTTTGGAAGGCAGAATAATTCCAGTTCTTCGCCAAACAGTGATCATCAAGTGGGAATTCAAGGTCTAAGCATATTAGAATGGAGAATACTAATGACACATTGAAGAATAACGTTTCAAGAAAGGTCAAGAATGCTAACTTAAGTAAAGTCCATTTTAAAAATGTAAAATCAAATTAATTTTGATAGGTTTGAAGGCCGACACCATATTATTTATTGACACTGTTTCCTAATTCTGTAAATTTTAGGTCCCAACAGTTTAAGAGGTTTTGGTTTAACTTTAACCCATATCTCTAGTGTTAAACTCATATTCCAAGGTTTTAACATTTAGATCAAATTATTTATTCCCATTTACAAGCTGTTTATCAATTGTTTACAGTAACTGATACTTTTGTGTGATACATCACTTATGAAAGAATAATGTTCACACAAATACTTAGAAATATACATGTATTTTCCATAATTATATATATATTACCATATACACATGTAATTAAACATCAGAAGCATAAAACAGACTACCTACAACTCCCATGCAATTTACTTGCGTAACTTCCCCAAACTACGACATGGTATATGCAATCTAGTAATGTCCTAACATTTACAGGTCATCAAACTTAAAATGTTTTTCTTTTCAGATATTAAATAAATCATCGTCAATATTTTTCTGCTGCACTAAAACTTTTCAACTAAAATATTCATTACTGCAGTATTTTTAATATATTCTGAGAGGAAAATTAACTCTTCATTGTACAAAGAGAAACTATATAGTTTTCAAAGACATGAAGAAGAATTCAGTGTGGAAAATATGAACAGATGCCACTTTGTTAGATCAAGCAAGAAATTATTGCAAAAACATGGGGATTTTGCCTTGGAAAATTACTTGGTAGTTTATAAATTAGTTGATGACTGCAAGTAGCTACAGATAACTTTGTTACATCTCTAGAAAAGAGCGAACAATTTTCTGTTGGAAGTTATATTGTTTTGGACCAGCTTTTTATGTGGATGGCATATACCATACAGTACTAACATCAACAATAAACATCTTGACTCACATTCGGCAAGCAGTGCCACAATTGAACATTAACACGAGTATGGGTAATGACTTGATACCTTACTGTCCTTATGTTAGATAACCTGGAGAATATTTCGTAGTAAAGCTCTGAGGACAATCAACTACAACACAGGCTGAGATTCAGGGCTTGGTGTTTGTTAATAACATATTTTCCTGTATTTACAACTTCTGATTTAAGTGAAAAGCGTTACATTCATCTATGATAAGTTTCTCAATCTTAGCTGGTTGGGTTTAGCCTTGCTGTATGGCAAGGAACACCTATTATAGATTTTGGTTTACCAGGTTGTCTTCCAGAAAATCTAGAATTGCAAAGAGTGACATCCATCCATTAACAATATCTCTTACTGTGTGACTTATACAGAATATTTCATCTCCAACATGGTGTACAAGGTCTGTACACTCACTTAACAGATAGAGTCTCACCATGTGCTAAAACAATCTGCATTTTCATGTTATACGCCTGGGTAATACCGTGTGACTACATTATACTTCTGCAATGGTGTTAATCATGCTCCATCTTTTCTCGATTTTAAAAGTTTATTAACCATTTCAATATTATATGAGTCATTTGAACAGCGAACTTTTGACACACAAGTAGCGTTGATAATGTCTTTCGAAAATGAAAAGTATATTTTAAGCTGTGAGCATACAATTAATGTATTCTAGGTTACCCTGTAACTGTGGCAACTGCTGCAATTCTACTGCCACTAACGTCACTATCAAACAAGAACTGAAGGTCTTAGCGTAGATGTTTCAGCATTGGAGCATCTCTAGAGTATGGTTCGGGATCTAAATGCTTGATCACATTTTTCACTCCAAGTGAAGTGAGCCTCCACTTTATTGATACGGATAATAATACTTATTCTGTGTGAATGAACATTTTTTTCTCATTTTAGTTACAAGCCTGCATTTTGTATCCCATAGAATACTATTGTCTTCTTCTCAGTTGCATACGTAAATTATCAGTCAAACACTAGTAGAACATCACCTCAGATCATGAATATCTTCTATGTTACACCTTTAGTGTAAGATAAAATAATTACTCAAAAGTGACTAACATTATTCAGGCAAAACGACATGACACAATATATATATATGCCATCACTCTTGATAAAACCAATCTTGGTTTTGCTTTTGTCATCAAGCTTTATTTGTCAATATACAAGAATCAGGTCTAACAACTGCAACCATTGGGTCTCTTTCAATGCTTTTATATACTAATTTGTACATAGTAAAGGATAATATCAATACAAAGTATTGCTTTTAACCTTCTTAAATCAATAATACAAAACCGAGGCATATCTTACTTTCTAACAAGCACTAATGAAGATGACAGGGCTGTCTCTCTGAAGGCCTAATGATCCGATTCTTTAACATCCATTGTATCTCAGTACTAGTTGCATCACTAGTACTACATTGAAATCTGCATGGTGGCAATTAATAAGAAACGTATCACCAATATTTTGCTGATAAGTCACTGAGTAACTGATACAGCATCCAGTCTAATTTGCACAATTCTCCATTAGTAATCCAAAAGAAGTTTATAACTGTATTTTCTTTAAGATGTGACATTTTGGGTGCAATCCTAGTGTTATCAATAGTCTCAGATACTTCTGCTTCATTCACCATGCTGTTGACTTATCAGTAGGAAACAGAACACTCAATAACCCACAATGCTGCTTACTTTATGTAAGAGAAACAGCTTATTTCATTTGCAGACTCTATAATTGTACTACACCACTTTGTCAGGAGTACATCCTGACTTCCTTTCCACATAAACTAAGGCAATCTACTTTTCCTGAGCAATGAAAAGCTCTCCCACAGAGCATTAATGTTTCACAAGCAAACATTACCACATATCTCCAGAGTATATTTATCCTAAGAACGCCATGCTTTATCCAATGTTTGCAACAATTACCTTAATGCTATCTAAGGACAGGCTATCCAAATTCAAGACAAAGTAATGTTACACCTGCTCTGGAAACCATTAATTTTAAGCATTTACCTGCTTAAAATACTCACAAAATTGTTCAAAGATTTTTTCACAACATCCTTTTGTGTCAGAAGCAAGATCTGTTTTGACTTGCTCGTGAAGAATGCTCCATGTTGTCTTGGGCTCACCGAACGCTACACTAGCTTTTCCATGCTTTCTTAACACTGTGTATGGTCCTTAGAGGAAGAGCATGAGCAGCTATTCTGGATGCATTGGACAGTGGTAGTTCTTGGTTTTGAATCATTAATTGCAAAAAGATGAATTATACGGACTTTTGAGACAGCAGTAAAAATGTGATGCCCCAAAAATGGCTCCTCCAAAACATGTCAATTCTCTCAACAATCTTCTTTGATTGACCAACTCTTTCTCTTTGTCATGAGTCCTTTGAGTTGTGGAAAGGGCCATTATTAAAAACAAAAACTTTTTAAATTTGATAACAAAATAGTAGGAGCAAATGACAATGCATACGTTAGAAAAACTCTGGAATAAAATATTATGTTATCAAAGCATCAGTTTTTCCTACTTACCCTGTGGTATTCTCATACGAAACCTGTTTCTCTAAAGTGTGACAAAATACAGCACTCTGCAAAAATGTATGGACAATAGAATATTTTGTCATTCTTTTCAGTTTATGGGGCGAATTCTTCTATACCATTGCAGAACGTAAATTTCAATATTATGGTAAAGCTCAACTTATCCAAGTTGACAAATGAATGAGCAAAGGTGAATATACTAATCATTCTTTATAATTTCTATATAATTGTACCAAGGGTATGTCATCATGGTACTGCTTGAATGAATATATTGATCAAATTTAGGGCTTGAAATAATTGTTATAGTATCCCAAGTAGTGTCTAAACTAGAGTACTGTGCAAATATGTTAGTACAAAGTCAAAACTACATTTCAAGCTACTTTCAAAGAACAGTCGAAGGTAAAATACAAGTGATATATCAAAATGTTATTAATCTTCATGCTTAGTATATGAGAAACTTAGTGGAAGTGCTTGAGTTTGGCAAATACTTAATATTTTGTGTATCATATTTTGCTTTAATAACTGCAGACAGTCTTTAAGCCGTTATTGCAACATATTTAATCAAAGTGTCCTTTGGGAGTTTACTCTAATTATTTTAATACACTCCCACTAAGTTTCTTTGGAAGTAGCTGTTGACCTGCAAAGCTTTTAATACATAAAATTCCACATATGCTCGGTTGGGTTAAGATCAGGGTTCTTTGGGGGACCATTGTATCATTTTTCTTAGCTAAATAATGCATGCATACATTGAATGAGTGTTTGGGATCATTATGTTCTTTACCTACAATACAAAATCCACTTTTTACACTATAATAAATCAGTATTTGATGGTACTTATGCTGGCTCATTATTTCATCTTTCTTACAAAGATCTTCTGTTGCCTTAGCAGACAAACACCATAGACCGTTACACTGCCTCCCCACACTTTAGGGTGGATGTTATGCATTCTGGTAAATATATTTCAGCTATCTTCTGCCAGATGTACGACCTGTGCTTTGAACCAAATATTTCAAACTTGAATCCATCTGTCTTTCTCCAATCATTAACAGTCCACACTTTGTACTTTTTAGCAAGTTTAGTCTTTTGGGAATATTTGGAAATCGAAATAAATTTTTTAAAATCTCTACACGACCAAATATTTCATTTGCGTTGAGTTTTCTTGATACTGTAGATCTGTACACTTCTCTGTAAGTTGGTGCATGGTCGTTTATCTCGTGTTTCAAATCAGTAACAGGCTTTCTTTTGTCTCTAAGGCTCTATAAATGAAGATTTTTGGCATCAGTATAATTGAGTTTAGGTTTTCTGCCTTTTTCTTTCCCATTTTTAAATTTATCTCTCTCAGTCTTGTGATCTAGGTTGTACTTGACAGTGTTTGGGGAGCATTTCAAGTCTGCAGCAGTTTGTCCGATAGTCCAACCAGGATAATGTAAATATTTTATGTAAAATATCTGCTCTATTGATAATTATTTATACTTACTAGGTTGAGGCATGATAAGAAAACTTAATATATGGCGTTAAACAATGTTTTTATCAAAGTTTATTTGTAAAGTGCTACTAAATTGATTTATTCTAGCATTTACTGGTACTATATGCTAGCTTCTTCCATGACAGTTACTTCAGGCCCTAAATTTGATCATGTTCATTGAAGCAGAAAGTTTATGACATGTCCTTGGTACAAGTATATGGGAAATCTATAAAATTATAAGTATTCTCACCATGACGTATTCAATTTTCAACATGAATCAGTGAAGAATTGCCATAGCATCGGAATTTACGTTCTGTAACGAGAAGAAAGACTATCCCATATTCTCTTGTCCTTACACTTGTAAGTACTGTAGGTCACCCTGATCTACTTTAAAGTGGTGGACCTCTTCATCTAAATGGAAAGACAGCTCCCGTTTATTTGGTGACCAGCTCTTGTAATACCACTTTAGAAATCGAATTTGCATAATTATCAGAACTACATCGATGATATTGAGCGAAGTTGTCGGTAAGTAAATTCTTGGTACCAAGGAGATAACTCTAGGCCATTTTGAAAGTGGCTATTTGAATTTTGGCCTCCTAATGTTCTTGTTCAGTTAAAGAGGTAGAGAATTCCTTGTTCCATATGAAGGTAATAGTGGTAGGCAATGATTCTGTGACCTATAAGGCAAGGCATTCCTTACCGGTTTGGTCTGGTTATGACTGAGTATGGTAATCTAACAAATCAAAGTAGCTGTCACTGAAAAAGGTGATTAAGACAATGCAGTATACCTGGCTTCCCATATTCGACCAACCTTTATGGTGACTTCATCTCTTGGTGGGTTTTCTTTGAGTTTCAAATGTAATGGCCCTACTGGTAGTGGACACACACCTAATGATTTCGCTTTGGTTTTGAGATGCATCCTTAAATGTTACATTTAAGTATATACATCCACCATTTCTTCTTTCCTCGTTATTGGTAGTAGTAGTTGAGTTAGCAATGACTGGTGTGAAGGTTTAAATTGACTGCATCATTGGTGGTTCTACTCTGTTGGCAAGAGCTGGTTGCCAGAAGAATTGATCTCTTACAACTTTAATGATTTGACCTCCAAGCTTCAGTGTCAGTTTATTCATAGGATCTACAAAAGGGAAGATTAGATTATTTCCAAGTGTCTTTGGCTCGGTGGAAAGGTACATATTATTCATGCCAAATATAAGGTTCTGGTCATTAAAGTTATAGGTTCCAGAACATAAAAGAAAGGGAATTGTTCAAAGGATCAGCTTGTTATATAGGCTGATGTAGACAGAGTTATAACTACTTAGTAATGATCACTGCTCTCCGTTAAAACTACCTTTAGAGACCAAGCAGTTAGTGTATTACATTCGTCATGTAACACTTTTACGCATGCATGTTATTATGCTTTAACTGATAACAGAAAATGTATTATGAATGATGCCCATACTGCTCAGTCCACAGGTCTCATCAACCAATATCTATTTAGCTATTCTGCATTGTTGCTCTCTACTGCTATTTCCATAACAATGGATAGCACACTTGTAGTCAAATTTTATTCTCCCCCCCCACACTCATATATTCTGACTTAAGAAAAGTAACACTAACCTCCACTTCGACTATTACTATTCATTAACACGTTCTTTGCTTTTCCTTATGGTCCTTCTGTCAGTTGCAAGGTTAGTACTAGCAATGGTGGATTTTCCTATTTCACCTACTGAGTGTTACTTTCCATTTCCTCCGGTACACTTACAACCTGTATTTTCATACACCTTGCACTGTTCCTTGTACTGAAACAATGTTTATAAAATTGTTATAAAACTGAGTGTTTTTCTAAGTATTTTTAAATGTTCAAAATATTTCATCAAGACGAATACACCAACACATTTTTTATACTTAAGATATTATTTGTGAATCTCACATGCAACTGATAACTTCACCTACTCAAACATTCCGATTTAACTCACTCGAATTATCTTGAACTCTTCTTAACCAGAGTTCCTAGTACTATCAGCTCTCTAAATTTAGGACCTTTTTAAGATCTATTTGTTTGTTTCTTTTTCACACAAAGCTACTCGAGGGCTATCTGTGCTAGCCGTCCCTAATTTAGCAGTGTAAGACTAGAGGGAAGGCAGCTAGTTATCAGCACCCACCGCCAAATCTTGGGCTACTCTTTTACCAACGAATAGTGGGATTGACAGTCACATTATACACCCCCACGGCTGGGAGGGCGAGCATGTTTAGCGCGAACCCGCGATCCTCGGATTACGAGCGCACGCTTTAACGCGCTCGGCCATGCCAGGCTTTAAGATCTAACTTAAGACAATTTTAAGACGTGTAGGCATGTATTCGTATGCTATTTATTGGATTAATTTATTGGTTAACTTGAAGATGACCTAAGAAGGTCGAAACGTTGTTCTCTGATTCATTAGTTAAAGTGTGAACACCCATTCCAGCCGTTCTGAGATGTATTCAACTTCACGTGGGTTTCTCGTCATCACGAGGTTTCGTACTTACTGTGTTGTGTAAGCTAATGGCTATATCGACTGTTTTCCAGCAAATCATCATTTAACACTCACTTTTAAAGGTTGGTATTAATATTTCAATATAAAGTGCAATTCACACAGTATGGTTAAAGTTCTTAAAACCCCAGGCTTGGCAGAAACATACCATAATCACGGTGGACTAACTAGTCCAGCTATTTGCATTAGTATCACAATGCACGTCTATACAATCAAGCCAATTCGCCTTTGTACTCCCACTTGTGTAAGTACAAATGGAATAAATACAAAGTATTGCAATATTGTTAAGCATAGGTGCTGTACAGAACACACCAAAGTTAATAAAAATATACGACATCAATACCTATAGAATTTAAATTTAAAACTTTTTTAAGGCCTCAAGGATAAACCCATGAATTTAAAACTTTTTAACAGCTTTAATAAAAACACGATCCATTTAAGACATTTTAACGATTGCTAAGAACTCTGTTAAGAAAAAGTTAAGAGTTTGAAATTTGGCATAACATACGAATTTCAATCATTTAGTAAGAGCAGGAAAATATGCAGGCTACAGCATAGTTTAAACATTTAGCCGACAATCAAAACTAAAATACTGTATTTTTCAGCAGTTCTATGCTGCAATTACCAGAAGTAAAAGCTTTTCAAGAAGGTAGTTTTATAAAGGACATGTTAAGCTCACTGCAATTTATGAGGGTAGTGCAAGTATCATACATAAGAAGTCAATATATCTTTCTAGAACTGTGCCTCATTATCGGTTAAACCTTCATCTCTATCTAACAAACAATTGTTAAAGTGACAATGCCAAATTTTTATTGATTATCTAATATTCAATAAATGTTTTTTTTTTCTTTTTCAATTTGTAAGGATTGTGAACTCTTAAAGAAAGGGAGAGAATGAGAAGAAATTTGAAGAGAGGTGCGAAAATTGGCAGGTGGTTAGAATTTAAGAAAACTGTGTAATCTTTGTCAGAAAAATCAACTGGATAGTCATCATTATTGTTGTGCAATATGTCTATTATTACGTGTTTCTTACTTTATCCTTTCGTAAACTACTTCTCTTAAAACTAATTAAACTAGTGATTGTGTCATTACAGCTTGTTATTAATGTTCATACCACGATTACCAAATTTTACTAATAGAATTATTTTGTTCCTTAACGTTCGAACTTTGTAAACAAAATGCTATGTTTTATCAAGCGTCTTTATCCTCATTATGAGGATTTAGCATATTTTTACTATATTTTTTAACCTTCATGTTTATTAGAACGATATTCTCAATTACGTTTAATTTAATTAATATATTTCTCTTGTAATCCCATTTATTTTTACATATATAAACTTTTCATCTCCCAAAATAAAATTATTTTTGAATTTCGCGCAAAGCTACACGAGGGCTATTTGCACTAGACATCCCTAACTCAGCAGTGCAAGACTTGAGTGAAAACAGCTGCTCATCACCACCCATCACGAAGTTGGGTAGCTCTTTTACCAACGTAAAGTGTCAACACGGCTAAAAGGGGCGAGCATATTTGGTGCGAAGGGGATTCGAATCCACGAGCCGAACGCCTCAACCACTCGGGCTTATTCTTAGTACTATGAAGTATAATAACATGAACTTTAATATTATTAAATACTTAAAAATAGGAATATCATCGTGTTTGCTAAATACAACGGTGAATTTAACTTGTTACATCTTAGACACAGTTTAATAAAAATTGGTTTTATAATTTTTTTGTATAATACGTTCAATGATTTCAACCTTTTTATCCTTTATCATTAGTAATGTCTTCTGCACAATTCAATTCGTTTTTTTATATTTGTAGAGTCAAAACAAATTTTAAATTTTCTTTCAGTATAAATATGAAAAATGAATGGTCTTTGATGTGGTGATATAGATTGAATACCGTTTCCAAAAAACAGTTGTGAAAATAGTTCCATTACTGTTTTTCTTAAATACATTTAAAAAAATGATAAATATATTGCTTGTTCAGTCTCATATGTGAACTGCATAGATTAAAAAGAACTAATATTGTGTTATCAGTTTTTAACTCGGTTTTACTACGTCGCCAAACCAATAATGTCATCCACAAATCTTGTCCAACAATCAGGTTTAAAAGGAGCGTTATCAAGAGTCCTAAGACAGATAAAATCCATGGCTAATCCAATATTTCGCTCACATTACTTTTCACTAAGCATTTATAACATACACTCTAGAAAAATAATAATGTCAACAATTTAGGGAAAAAAATGCTGTAATTTAATGTAATTTCGTTATTTCAATAAATTTTATATATTTATGTAAGTACCTTTAAATTGTAATAAATAAATAATAAAAATTACTGCAACTTTTTTTATTCTTATTGTTCAAACACCACTGAGCAATATACTTTGAACATACTTAAACGAGCTGTCTTACTGGGTACAACAAGTCTAAAACTATTATTAGATAAAATTTTGATAAATAATAATAATGTCAACAATTTGGAAAAATTACAGTAACTTATTTTCTTAACTTTAGCAGACGTATTAACAGAATCTTTATTCTTATTGTTCAAACACCACTGAGCAATATACTTTGAACATACTGAAATGAAATGTTTTGCTGAATACAGTAAGTCTAAAACTAATGGATAAAATTTAAAGAAACTCGTATAAATATATAAAATTTATTTAAATACTCAACGATCAACGTTGTATAATACAGAATTTTTTTTTTTTACAAACTGACAACGGTCGTAAAAAGGCATTACATATTTTGGTCTCCTTCACATCATTCCCAGAAGTGTGAAAAACAAATGTCGCGCACGTATAAACATAAAAAAGCATAGTCATGCTTAAGTCGATATTAAAAAAACAAACAAACACGCATCAACTACTTCTTGATTTTGTTGACCTTCATCCTTATGTGAGATTAATTTTACCGTGTTTTATTATTTCCATGATTTTTCTAATATTTCTAGTTATTTTATTATTAGGTGGAGCCAAAATAACTTTTTTTTAGCCAATCCTGTAACACGATCAGCGTAATTTGCAGAGTTCTCACTTTTTATTTTACGTGCCTTTTTACGACCGTTGATCAGTTATTTAAATAGAATTTTAATTGTATGTTATATAACGTTAATTATCCAATATTTTAATATAGTCTACGACTAGTGTTTAAGTCAATAAACTTATAAAACTCGAAGGCTATCTGCGCTAACCGTCCTTAATATAGCAATGTAAGACTAGAGGGAAGGCAGCTAGTCATCACCATCCACCGCAAACTCTTGGGCTACTCTTTTACAAACGAATAGTGGGATTGAGCTTCACATAACACCCCCACGGCTGGAAGGGCGAGTATTTTTGGCACGACGCGGGCGCGAACCCCGCATTTCGATGTGTGCAAATTTCTTTGAACATGACAAACTTATTTTGTTCTTCTATGAAATTCCATTTTTAAAATAGGTATTAATCTGTGTATGTATATTTTCCTTATGTAGATTATTTAATCTTTATCAATAACATGAATTTTAATTCAAAATTAATTTATCCAATAGAACTTATAACAGTAAGAAGCTATAAGTGACACTCAACAACACTACTTAAATATTAATTTCATAGAAGGCAAAGTACAGATCATTTTTTTACTGTGACATAGCAGCTCATAGATGTTGTGTTTTTGTTTTCTCAAGTGGAAATCTTTAGCCCACAGCATTATCTCTTGACCAAGTTGAGATCCAATTACAGTTGCAGCTATTGAAAATTCCCTATTGATGGTGAAAGAAGGGAATTTGATTTTCCCATCCTTGGTTTAACTGCCCTTAACAGCGTTGTTACATTTATACTATTAAAAGGAATTATCATCTCTGAATTAGAGATTTTTAACAATGGTATTTCTTTTATAGATAATGTTCAATTATTCTTAAATTCAAAATTAACTCTTATAACGAATGGCACGAAAAAATGTTTCTACGTCAATATAATAAATGAAGAAATTATATTGAAAAGTAAACTCTTGATTACAAAAACTACTTTGTGGAGAACTAAGTGGCCATTACTAAAGTTCATCCTTGGCTTATAAATAACTAACTAACTTAATATATTTAGGTATTTTGTTCAGTATACTAAAGCAAAAAGACCAACTTCAGGTAGCTAGACTTGTCTCAGCTCATTTCGGTTGTACTTGAATACATTAGCGTAATGGTTTTATTTCTGTTTAATATTATTTTGCAGTTACTGAATAAAAGGGTGGAGGTTTGGAGTCTTGTAGAAATTGTTTGTTTTGGAATTTCGCACAAAGCTACTTGAGGGCTATCTGTGCTAGCCGTCCCTAATTTAGCAGTGTAAGACTAGAGGGAAGGCAGCTAGTCATCACCACCCACCGCCAACTCTTGGGCTACTCTTTTACCAACGAATAGTGGGATTGACCACAACTTTATATGCCCCCACAGCTGGGAGGGCAAGCATGTTTTAGCGCGACGCGGGCGCGAACCCGCGACCCTCGGATCACAAGTCGCACACCTTATGCGCTCGGCCATGCCAGGCCTTGTTTTGTAGAAATATAGTGTGGTTTACTTAACTGTGACATTAATTTTACCTTTTTGCTGAATCTCATCATATCAGCAAAAGGGTGAAAGTTGAAATTTACATTGTAGAAATCTGTAATTTACAACTACATAAATATTAAGGATGATTGCCTCCCCAAAACTAGTAGCAGACAGCAAAAGACAGTAGGAGTTGAAACATAGTAGGTTCAAATACTTATCTCCTAACATTTCATTGATTTTCCTCAATCGTTGGCTAGTCTGACATCAGATCTGGATCTTGTTTGATAGATGGAATATCCCCAACATATTTGTGTGCCATGATCAGACATTATCTATTACGAGTTTTAATGATGATGAGATCTAGTAAAGCAAGCTAAAATGCTGATCATTGGATCTCTTTGTAATCTTTATGATTTTTGCTAATTCCATTATTATAGTGTTATAGTGCTGATTTAAAAAATTCCTATTAATGTTTTGGTAACTATAACTAATGATTTATTAGATACACAAAACAAAAACACTTCAATGAGACTACATGAAATCTTCTTCCATTACAAGTCCTCATTGTTAAATCATTGAAAGATAATTCCTGTGGCATAAAACTCAAACATGTTGGGGATATCCAAAGTATCATAAAAGATCCAAGAGGCATTGTTAAACTAACTAACAACTAAATAAAAGTAATTAAGGGTTAGATAATGACTGCTTGAACACACAACTTCTCAATTCCCATTGCCTTTCACTATCTGCAGCCAGTTTTGGAAAAGCATTAACCCTTAATATTTAGATATAACCTAACAGTATAATTAAACCACCTTAAAGTTTTACAATATAACCCCACTCCCTACTCCTACCCTTTTTTTATGAGATGTACAAAAAGGCAAAAAATATTCTAATACTTCAAAAAGACCACCTTACATTTCTATAAGACTCCCAAACCTCCACTCTTTTATTTAAAAGTTTAGCATCACTTTGCAATTAAACTAGAAAACTTTGTATTAATCGTTCCTGAGTCCTCATTTTCCTTCCTTTGACAATTTTTTCAGGTATAAACTAGGTGAGTTCAGGTACCCAAAGTTGGTCTTTTTATCCCTATATACCAAATAAATACCTAAATAAATATATATATATATAGCTGCACATAATATCAGGAATAAGGTGAGGGAGCATTTTCTTTAAAATGTTCTAACATTCCTCTATCCAATTTTTAATAACCTGAGGCTGACCAACAATGAATGGATGGAACATACCTATGAATATCAATCTGCTTGCAATGAAATCCAATAATTAAGACTCATACCCTTGTACACTACAACATCAAAGAACTGAAACATATATAGATACTGTATAACATGCAGAAGTAGATGTAACGTCATTTTTGTAACTTACTACTGAAATAGTAATACTTTTTTTGATTAATGAGATATAATGCACTGGAATTTAAATGGGAATAGTACAAGTTCAGTTACTTCCTGCATAAATAAAACAAAATTGTCTTGTTACCTCATCTGTTACACATCAATATTAGTTTTTCTCTTTTCTGAAATCAAGTGAATCTCAGTTTCTAAATTCTAAGCAAATACCTGAAAAACATGATAGATATAATTTTTCTTTGAGATAATGTCAAGACCAATTTTTAGGAAGTAGCTTAAAAAGTTTAATAATCACAATAACTGTTTCACTGGACAAAAGTAAAAAAAGAATCAAATAACATGTAAGGAGTAATGCAACATACTATTTTTTTATTCAATAATATATATGTAAGGATACTATATTACTTTTTCTAAATACTCCCAGTTTTCCCTGAAGAAAGGTATGCCTTTTGAAAGCACTCAGGTCATAGATTGTTGGGTTTTGTTGTTTTTAACTTCATATTACTTTTTCTTAAATCTAATATACACAGATAATGTGTATATAATTAACAAAAATTAGCTGTTGTTTTTGTACTTCCAGCCCATGGTGTGCTATAACACCTGAACACTTTTTTTACATGTATCATTAAAATTAATTAAATAATGTACTTCCTTATTAAGAAGTGTATAATTCGAAGATACTATGCTATTTTTCAAGTACTTGTGTTAATGTACACACAATGTGATATAAAACAGAACCTATATATATCACTACATGAGTAATGATCTTTTTGGCTAAGTTCTTTATTTCACTATATCTTTGCCACTTATAGAATGACAAGAAAACCATTGACTCGTTCTTCAAAAAAACAAAAAACAAAAAAACTAATCTTCTATAGAAATTAAATGGTTACAGCATCCAAGATTCTTTTATTTTTTACATGATGAAAACAAAACTACCTGTAGGCATAAAAAGGTTAACTGCATAAGTTTAAATTTTAATGTAAAAGTGCCATTTTAATCTATTGTTAGGATCATTTGGAAATATCAGTAAAAATAGATTAATTTGTTTATTTCATTTACTACTGGTACAAACATTCCATGTGTGCAGATGAGTTTTATGTATTTACATGAAGTCAACTCCATTTCAATAACAAGCTGAGATATAAAAGTGGAGATTGTATAACATTTCATAGGTCTCTTAAACTGTAAAAGCTAGTTTTTTTACATCAATAATGGACAATAGAATGATGAAGTTACTGAAATAATGGGAGGTCCCATGTAACCATTTTTACAATAAAAAATTATTGTGAATATGTTGATAAACTCATGGAATAAATACCTTGTATGAAATTTACATTGGATAATAACAACAAAAGATTTATATCATATTGGAAATCAATTTTCATACCATAAGCTATGTTGTTGTTTTTCTGTTTTTTTTTGTCAAGACACACCTGACATGGTCCTCAAACTTAATCCTTACTTAAGATCCCACTCATAACCTTTTCATCATTGTGAGAAAGAATATTATACAGTTACTTTCAAACAGTAGGGGGAGACATATTCAATTATATTAAATTAATTTGTAAATAATTTATACATTCTGAACTTCACTTAGAGAACCTTGTATAACATAAATTATCATGTCACAATGAGAAAACTTTCTAATATCAAAAGAGCAATTGGGTTTTAATTCTTTCCCATGATTACCAAAAATGCAAGTATTTAAATGACACAAGTTAACTTAAAAATAATGAAAGTTTAAATGTATGTGATGTACAAATCAAACATTACACAATTTGCAAAAAGCAAGTATTTTAAAATATCTGCTTGGTATGAATTATTACCCAAAAATATTGTTTAGTTTCTAGAACATGTAAATTAAATTTAAGAATTAAAAAAAACCCTCAATTTTTTATAAAAAATAAAATTAATGCTATTTAAAAGCACTGATTTTTATCATCAAAACATACATATATATACATTGTTTTGAGATGTCATCATTCACACAACAGTTCTATATTTATATAGGAATTTCAAGCAGCATCAGTGCTATTAATTTACTCTTGTAAATTATTCTGCTAGACAAGCTGTTTAAAATGTGAAGCCCGGTCTGTTATTCAGTTTACCACTACTCACCGAATTATACTGGTTTCGTTGTGAGAAGTCTATTCTTTTGACTTTCCCATGTCCAAGGTGAACAAGACAAAATTCCTGGAAAGCTGTTTAATTTAGTGACAAGCGATAACCAGAATAATATAGTTGGCTGCACATTTAATTTTTAATTCTTAAAAAATGAGTATACTTGAGACTAAAGTTTTTGAAATTAAATTATTATAGATACCCCTGTTTCTTGAAATATCCTTTTTTTGATATTCTGAATGTTAAAAGTAATGTAGATCTCACAACGAAAAAAGCAGACAAATTAGTTCAAAATGGAATAGGGGGACCAAATTCAAATCATTATTGTAGAAGGGTGCCTTGGTATCTGAAATTCCCAAAGCATCAAAATCCTTAGATGCTGCTAATAAAGCACAGTGGTTTTTCTGTTATATAACAAAAATGTTTTGGTTGTTTTGTGTACATTTTCTTGTGGTATTTTTCACTTCTCCACAATGAAATTCTCTATCAGTAAGGGTAGTGACCAAGACAAAAAGTAAAACAACAGAAAGAATGACTGTAGCTTTGAAGTAATTAAACAAATAAAAACTTACACCAAGAAGGTTAACACAACTGCACATTAGTATGGGCATTCCACATGAAATAAAAGCATTGGAAAAAGTCTAAATTAAATATCCAGAAGTTCTAGTAAAAAAAAATATGCAAGTTTAAAGTAAGAAGCTGATGATATGATACTGAGATTTTGCAAGGGTAACAGAAGATCAATTCATATGACTCAATTTTCCATAGATACATTTTTTTTTTAATATATATAATGGAGATTCCAAGTATGAATGAACTGATAAATAAAAGTAAAAACAGTGGGAAAAAGTATAATGAATCACTTATCCAGTAAGCTCAATATGAGATAGTAACAATCAAATGAACATTCCATGGTGAAAAAAAAAAAGATAAAATATGTATCCTTGAGAAAATGATGTGTGCTCCATGCTAAGAACCCAGAAAAACCTAAAAGGCATAGACTACAAAAAAACAACTACATATTCATGGCAATAAAGACAATTACAGATACAGAAGATAGAGAAAAAGCATAATAGTTGAAAAAATATCACACTGATTGGTGACTAATGGCAAAGACTATCTAAAATAAACATATTCCATGTGTAAAACAGATGACAGGGCATTTTTCTTGGAAGGCAAGGGGTGAAACTTTACACTAGGAATACAGAGCCAAGGCTTTGTTCATTTAAAAGAAGCATATCAAACAAAAATATAATTTTTGTAAATCAGTGAAAACCCTTAATAAACAGATAGAAAAATAAATATATAATGGTGAAATATGAAAACATATGTTTAAAACGACTCATACTGAGAAACCATAAGTGTGGTATCAGAAACTGAAATAGGGAAAATATGACTGTGGCATTTTGAAAGGGATTACTAAAGAAGTCTCAATGGTACCTAAAATTCAAAATTTGAGATAATCTATTTTGTTTACATTGTTATGCACAAAGCTACACAAAGGGATACCTGTGTTCTGTCCACCACAAGTATCAAAACCCAGTTTTTACCTGTGCAAGTCCTGAGAGGTGATAATCTAATCTCAATATGAGAAATCCATGAAAGGAAAGCATATGCATAAGAATGGATCAAATGATTCAAGAATGACACAGGAAGTTCCTTTCAAAGGCTTAAACCCAAGTCTCTTCTGCAGGGCATCAAAATCAATAATAATATGCAGGTTAGTCAAAAAGAAACAAAAAATTAAACTAAAATTCAACAAAAAATGAATATGTTAGTTGTGATGAAGTCAATGTAGCTTGCTACAAACATTAATGCTAGCATCATAAACCAAAGTATTATTCAGAAAAGGGTCTATAGGAATGCAATCAAAGCACATGTGATCTGCAACAAGAAAAAAAAAAAAAAGAGTTAAAAATAGGCACAAACAGACCACAAAAGAAAAGGATGTACAACACAATAAGACTGGTAAACAGCACTTTCAGAAACAGAATGGAGGTGTTAGTAGTTACAAATACATGACAAATTTGTGAACTTGTTTGGATGAAATGTCATGAAGAAAAATGTGGATATTATATAATAAAGTGATATATAGGAAAGATGGAAGACAGGCTTTGTGTAACAACAATCAAAACATCAGAAAAAGGTACTTCATTACAAAGATGTGAGTTTATGCATTTAAAATATAGTTTACTTCTTCTGAAGTTCAGCCAAATATTAGAATGAATATATTTTTAGAGAATCTATTTTTTTCAAACTGGAATGCAAAATAACTTTTGGAATGATCACACAGAAGGAAATATATGTGGAATGACTTTTCTATAAAGAATGGGAATAACTTTAAAACCAAAATCAATATCACAGTTAAAGTTGATTAATAAAAGTCTTGCCAATGCTGTTTGCTAGAATAACAATAATAATAAAAATAATAAGAATAAACTTAGCAATTTAAAATTCATAAAAAAAAGCAACAGTAATGTGAAAATCCACATGATTATAGATTACAATAGAGTAAATAACTTTTACTTCCATCACAGCTGAGACTAGGTTGATCTTCAAATGGTAAATAAGACAAGACAACTAAAAAGGCACCAAGTGCACCACTTACACACACAAACAACAGAAGATAAACATTTACAAAGGATTCTACTTCACATTAGAGTGCTTAAGCACTGCTTCCACAATATGACTGGGAAAAAGAAGATAAATTAAGTTATACTATTTTCTCTTTAGATTTGTATCACTTTCTTTAGTACTAGAAAAGATCAAAGATGAGGCGCTTTTCTCTTCCAAAGAAACTGACTTTTCAAGAGTCTTCTTAATCAGGTTTTCCAGAATGCCTACTTCTTGCTGTTGTTCTCTATCCCCTTCCTGCCTTTGAGCATTAGCCTGCAATTTGCGCATCATCTGTGAGGCAAAGAAGTTACCAGAGCTGGAATTCAGCCCAGGAAAGTCCATAGAAAAAAATGGCATAGTTTGCCAAAGTGAAATTTGGGACGGTAAGGAAATCTGCTGTGAAGATGAATCTTCCAACTTACTTGGAGACACTGTTAGCTCATTTCCTTTTGCATTTGTCCCTCCAGAAAGTTTCTTTAAACTCTGGTTGCTGTCACTATTCTTAGGAGATGTCCAACTTTCTGAAGATTTTTGAGGATAATTTATTTTCTTCTTGGTACGTAATAGATGTCGCTCTTTAACTTTATATTCTAATGTGGAGTGGGGTACACCATAGTAAGTTCCAGCACGATGAACACTCATTTCACCACTCTGTACTGCACGCACAGCCAATGTCAAGCTATTATGATCATAATTCCTATAACGTCCACGTTTAGGCCGTATTTGTTTTCTTTCTTTTTTAGGCAACTCACCAACTTGAGAAGAATTTGGACAGGAGTCTTGACTAGCAGATTTTAATATCAACCTGCTTTTCAAGTTGTTCCAGACTTTCTCTTCTTTTCCTTCCACCTGACTGTTAATTAAGGGGTCTTTCTTACTTAAGCACACATCAGATTTTCCAACCCTCTGGGTAATACTTTTAGCAATCAGTTCTTTCAAAGACACAGATATACCTTTACTTCCCAGATGACTAGATGACAGAGCACTAGTTGTGCCACTTCTGTTCAGGTTTGTCTGAGAGCCTGGTCTAAAGGACGGAACTTTAAGTATCACATTGGATAAGCACTCAGACATTTCGTTCTCTTGTTTACTTGTTCCTTCATTAAGCTGTTTACTTCGATCACATTCAACAAGGAGTCGCTCTTCTGCAAGATGATGAATGAGGTGTGGCAGTACTGGTAGCTGGCTAATGTCTGTCAGGGATTGATCTAGCATGCTGTGACCACAAGTTGGTTTCTTTAAAGCTAAGGCTTCTATTCCTGCTAACATCTTTTATAAAAGAAAGTAAGATCATTACATCAACACACAGTTTATTACAAAATGTTAGTAATCTAACATCTTTATTTAATAATCTACACAGAGGCATCTAAGAGTCTTTACTACATTATTAAACTTGTATGAATTGTTTGAAATTAAAATACAATTACAGCCACTAACAGAAAAATGCACGTTGTTGATAATCTTCATTACATACACACACTTCCACAGTGAATAACAGTAAAAATGTAACACCTCATAAATACATTTCAAATTTTTTTTGTGAAATTTGATAGTTTATCTGTTATTTTTCTCCAACCTAAGTCAAAAGTGTATCACTAAATCTGACTGACCTTGTTACCCCCAAAATAAACCTAAATATATATCATTTTTCTTTCTATAATGTAAAACCACATTCATTTATCTTAATTAGCTTTATGTTCATAATTGTACACATCTAATTATAATTAAGTTTTATAGGTTGTAAATCACTCAGGAAAGTGCAGCCCATGTTACGCTATCCAATTATATTACCCACGAGTTACTAAAATTAGTACATGCAGCTCACATGTGTGTGCCTTGTGAAACAATTTTAATTTTATTATAATTCATTTTACTTAATCTAATCTTAACTAACCTAAAAATATTGTTTTTACATTTTAGTTGCTTTTATAATTATCCATAAAGAATAAACATGAAAAACAAGAAATGAAATATCATTAACTCTAATTTCTTATAGTACTCATAGTGTTGTAATTAATAATTTTTATCTAATTAAATAATAGTCCAAACAACATGGACTAATGGACAAATAACTTTACCTCTCAAAAATTTTCTGGCTCTCTAGCTATGTGACGACAGCCATTACAAATTCATCCCAGCTAGTCATTAATTTTCTCATAGGAATAATGTTCATATTCTTAGTGTAATTTACCTTTAACCTTTCACAACATAACGTTATAAAACAAGTCATTTAATAGCTGAAACCACTGAGTTTCTACTGGTTCTAAGTAATATATAATTAAGCACAAGAGAGGATGTGACAGGAGGAGTCTGATTTTTCTATTCGATAGCTCTGCAACCAAAGTTGAAAACCATAATAAATATGGTTTATCTGATCAATGATAATTCTGTAGAAAGTAATTTACATTTAATTTCATACTTTTTCAAGGAGTAATGGACAAACTAGGGATGATGACTGCTAAGAGAAAGTGTGTTATGAGTCTTTGGAGAATTTAGGATTTTTTAAAATATTACCTTGTAAAATTAAGAACTTATACACAATTAAAATATGGATTATTTGCTTACATTTTATGTTATATTAATTGGTATGACATAAACAAAAAAGTTCTCTGTACACTACAACTGTATCACACATAGTACAAATACCTAAGTGGATAAAGTGAATCAATAATGTAAGGATATTCTGTTAACAGCCTAAAAGTTAATCAAAGAAAGATAAATGTACTCTTCAAAAAAAGAAATGCAAAAGGCAAAATTTGAGACATACTGTTAACAAGTTTATTCCAGGTAGTTCTGTATGACATATGTGAAACTTTGCACATTTACTGCTGAACATCCAAAGTCTGCAAAGGCAAAGTCCATGCTCACTAGTTGATGTTTAATGGCACTCAACGTCAATAACAAGTATGCCCCCATGAGCACCAATAACTGCTTGGCATCTCCTGCCCATGAAAGCAATGAGATGACAAATCACATCCTGTGGAATGGCTATCCACTCAGCTTGCAAAGCTGCTGCAAGCTGAGGTAGAGTCTGCTGTTGAGGTTGTTGCCAGTGCACACGTCGGTCCAACTCATCCCAAAGATGTTCGATGGAGTTTAAATCTGGTGATCTGGAGGGCCAGGGAAGAACGTTGATGTTGTGGTGTCTCAAGAAGACAGTGGTGAGTAGGGCTGTGTGAGGACGGGCATTGTCATGTTGAAAAATGTCGACGTTCACCATGATGGGTTGCACATGAGGCCTAAGAATCTCGTCAACGATTGCGTACAGTCTGATCGGAAATCCTACGCAGCCCTGGTATGGTTGAGATAGTAGACGTCGCAGTGGTGGTCCTATCCTGAAGGTGACGTAACTGGATGTAGCAATCTTGTGCGGGCATGGTCACACGAGGTCTGCCAGATCATGGACGGTCACGAGTTGATCCATGTTGTTGGTGATGATTCCATAGCCTTGTGATGGTGCGTGGGTGGACATTCACAGCTCTGGGAACATATGATCATGATTCGCCTGCTTCCAAGCAACCAATGGCATTGTTGCGTTGTGTTTCAGTACAGTCTTGGCATAACTGTATTGTGTGTCGGTGGCTTAACACTGACCTATAGAAACTGAGAACCTGTCACTTTTATAGGGATTTTGCACATGTTGCACTTGCAAAACATGCAGATCTCTCAAACAAATTTATTGGACATGAATGCGTTTTGGCAAAAAATCCAATGTTTTCCTCTGTTTTCAATGTGCACAACTTTTATTGTCATTTTGGTCTGACAATCAGTGCCTTAACACGTGTAACATCACATACTCTGAGCGTGTAACGTATTACATATATTTCTCTTTAAAATAACAAAAATATCCCTTTTGCATTTCTTTTTTTGAAGAGTATGTTTTACAGATTCATGCTTGTGAACTTACAACTGAATCTTTGCTGTTACTATTTACTAACAAGACTCACAATCTAATCCTGGTTCCTGCCATCACATAAATTATCAGGGCTTCACTGAAGGTGGCACTAGACTAACAATCAAAATGCAGGATTAAAACTAATTAAAAATAATTAATATTTAGAGTTGGGTGACGACAAGAATAGAAATATTAAAATACTTAAAACAAAATGTGAATTATGTACAGTTAAGTCTTAACATAAATCAAATGTTATGATCAAAACAAAAGAATAAGAAATATTCATGGAAACAAAAGAAGAAACAGTGAATAAAAAGTAAATTAAAAATTGTTAGAAAAGACATAAAATTGTGAAATAAAGAAAATCAAGCAAAAAGTAAACATATTTTATGAGATCATATCACACACAAGGGTTTAGTTACTCACCTGAGATATGAGGGGAGCAACAGCATGGCTGTACTCAAGACCATTTACTAAACGATGAATGCTCAGATGGTCACTTGAGTAGAAATCAGGACTAATAAAGGGCCACATATTTGAAGGTTCACTTATTTTATTCTGTTCACTTGTTGAGATTGTTTTGGTCTTCTGTGTCTTGTGTGTTATGGTCATCTTTAACAACTGTCGCAGAGATTCGCTCCCAACATCTGAGCTGTCATCTTCTATCTTTTTTGGCTGAATGTCATGAACAAAAGATTGCTTAATTTTGTCAGCTTTTAGAGAAGTTCCTTTATGTTTATTTTTTCTTTCCAGTGTCAATTTATAAACTTTATTCCTTAATGTTGATCGTGGAATACCATAAATAACAGCTGCACGACGTGTACCTAATTTTCCCGTCTGAATATCTCGTAATGCTGCTTGTAGTTCATCTTCAGTATAGGCTCGCTTGTAACCAGTGTCAAGTCGACGCTTTTGCCTGAGGAGGAATATACAGTTACTTATGAATATAAATTTATTATAAAACATTCTAATAGTATTCAAAGAATATAAACAAGGACATACATCTAATACCTAACTATAGATAAAAAGTTTTTATATGTCTTTACTAAGCATGATCTATTACATAAAAAGAGTTCATTATACAATCATACAAGACATATTTGAATATAGACATATCTAACAACAATAACAAAGTGAATGAATCATAATTTAACCTTTCTCCTGTACAATTTGATTTTCCCAAATTCATACCTCTCAAAATATGCCCTAATAGAGAAAAGGGTATTGAGAAAGTAAAATGATTTTGATAGGATTTTAAATAAATTCCAGTCTTTCAAGAAATGAGCAGTAAGCTATAAATGAGTGACAAGTACAAAGGCTTTACTTTAATGAATACATCCAATTATATAGAAGAGACTAAAGTTTGTCTTGAAAGATACAAATGGTCAAGAACTACTAAAATCAAAACCCAAAAAAGAACTGAAAAGTAATGCAATCTCAGACCATCTTATTAAAATCTCCCTAAACTATATGAATTATCCAGAGATCATAAATCTGACACACCTCTGAGTCCCATAGTCTGCACAAGCAACTCTGTTAGCATCTGTATTATAGACAGAAACTACTGAACTCTCTCCTCAACAAAAACCCTTCGCATATAAATAGCACCAATTCCAACTCTGTCTTATTCACTCCTGAAGTTGTTTCTATATATGTAGAAGTATAAGCTCGGTTACAAATCTTATTAAATCAGCTACCCTTTCTACTACCAATGATATCACCATAAAACTTGGTGAAATTTTTGTCAAATTTTTCTTTAACAAATTATTTTAAATTCAATTCAGCTCTCTGTATGCAAACCAAAGTATCATTATTAGCAACAATATTGTTGTCATTTTAGGCTTTATTTTGATGCATTTCTTGAAATTATCAGCTTTTACTCAGTGGATGTTTGAAATATAACAGTTAAGTGGTACATATATCCCAACAAAATTTTCAGTATATGGAATCATGAGCTATATTCTCTTTTCAAACTTGTTGAATTCCTCAATAATCAACACATAGACATAAAACTTAATCTTACTCATACCAATAATAGCTAGAATTTTGTACCTTTGCTTAATGCCATGGTCACTACTAAAAACAGCAAACTTATAACTACCATACATTCCAAACCATGTGTTAAATTAATTATTCTACATTCAAACTCCCACCAGCCACCATATGGAGTGTCATTATCAGTCAATTAAGTTTAAAAATCTGCAACATCACAAATAAAAAGAAAAATTATGATGAAACTCCCAAAGCTACTGTTGTCTAATGGCTATCCATAAAGTTATATTACTAAGGCATTTCACAATTCCGACTCACCAAATTTTAACAAACACGAGTAAAATAAGAAACTATCACCTCAAAATTTTGTTTCACGTATTATGCCTTTTATGGATAAATGTTTAATCACTCCTCTTCATCAAGTAAATCAAAAAAAATCTGGTTTGAATATCCACATCATGTAAAAGTAAAAAACTGAAAGAAATACTTATTCAGCCTTAATCTATGTAAGTCTAAAGAATACTTTGCTGTAACCAATGGTTTCGAAAAATCCTGAATAGTTAAAGACACCTTTATCAAAATAATGTGCACAGTGTTCAGCTATATATGTACTGGTGTAAGATTGTTTAACCTTATTGCAACAGATTATGGGTTAAATTCCATGTCATCTTCACAGTTGACATGCACTCCAAATGTTATTTAACTACTATTTTATTACGTTAATAAACTGGGTATTGAACTGTAGATTATAATTAAGATTTTAGTAATATACAGTATTCAAGTTATCAATTTAAAAGTAATATTAATAAAACTTAAACACCAATTTTTGTCTGTCGAGTGGTATGTTAAATGCCAAACTGGTTCAAATTAATTTTGTGAAGTCAAAGTACAGTCTCTAGTTTTGTATGAATTAGAAACTCAAATTAGTGATACTAACAAGCTAGAAATAAGAACCTCCTATTTTCTACATTTGATGAGATATTACTCATGTACTGAATCAAACAGTGGATACCCACATCTACATTTGCTCATTTTTTTTAAAAGATCCTTATATACACTAACGTATATGACATGTGAATAACTAATCAAAAGCTCAGAGTATATTTATCCCTTGTGGCCTTCTCGGCCATTTTCACGTGTTGTTTCAAAATAAGATTTCAAGGAGGTAGAATGTGCTTTTTTGTCTTCCTAAAATTTCACTGCTGAGCATTGGAATTAGAAAGATGTGGTCCCTAAATCCCATGTTAGTGTTTAGGGCATTTTGGCCTCAAAACATATACATGCAAGTAGATTTTGACCTATAGCTACTGAGTGCTGTGTTAAAAGCAACTGGAATCATGAGTAGGTAAGTAACAATGAAGCAGCCAAACCCTCTCCTCAACTTGAAGAAACAACCCATCTAGTTTGAAATTATAAGCTCTTATACTTACTCCACAACTGTGTGAGCAAGAAGCAAACCATGCTCAAAAATGGACCAAGTATAAGACTGCTATGTATTCAGAATTACAAGAACATAATGGATCTTCCATGAAAAGAGTACTGAACCAATATTGATACAAAAAGGGTCAAACTCAACCCAACTTGAAAGACAAATAATAATTTTGAACCTGTATCACAAGTGAACCCCCATGAAGGTTGGTGCTTCTCCTACCAACATCTGGGAGAAAAAAAAAAATCAAGGTCCCAAATAGGAAATCCCCTAACTTTGCTCTTTTCTCCAAGAAAGGAGGAAAATCACTTAAACGCTTTGGAGATATAACCTGTCCACCACCTCAGTGACTAGAAAATGTGTGATAAGGACTACCTAGATTCACTAGTAGAATATGGGAGAGGTAATGCATGTTGAGGAGTCCTGAGGAACAAAACTCTGAAAGAAGTGAACCAAGTTTGCTACATATTTAAAAGCAAATTGACCCCAATTTATTCAACCCAATAATTGGCAAGATCCAGCAGACTAACCTTATACTTTAGTCATAATAGTATAGAAGTGGTGGAGCAGCACAGTACAGTAATATCATTTTGTCTGCCTCTAGATGGTCTTATGGAACATCTAATTTCTACAGTGTCTGTTGCAACCTAGAAAAGGTATACTGGGTTGATTATTGTGAATCCAAAACTGCCAGACAATACTCTCTTAAAAAAAGATGCAAGGAGCCCAGAAAGTGGAGAAGGAACATTATTAGTAAAGAAAATACTTACACCTACTTATATTTTAGTGGATGTCGCTAACAGACAGCTATAGGGAGTAGTCATAAACATCATACAAATAATGTGAGATAAAAGTATTAGAGGAAGTCCACATACAAACCAACAAAATGTCCTCCAATGGGTAATTCAATCAAGCTTTGTTGGACATAGAAATGTGACTTGCAGAGTTTCCTGAACTCAAAATAAAGTCCAGAATAAGTGATAAAATCAGGTTTTGTACCCATCTTGACAAAGAAACTATGGATAAATCTCAGAAATTTCAAGGATTCCAAAGTATAAAAAGTTATTTGCACTCTGAAGGTGTTGGCAACATAATATTTCAAGGTCCTTACTGACAACAACTTGAAATCTAACTGGTCATATAGGTGAGAAATAGTGGTCAGATGAATCAGTGAAAAGGATTTATCCTCTTCTCTGGGTGCCAGTTTCTTAGGTAAGAATGGCCTGTCTGGGTATGGGAGGATGCAGGTAGAGTGATAGAGAATCCTGTGTAAATGGAGCACAAACAAATTCAACAACATCCACAGGCCAGCAGCAACAAAAAAATAAACCTTAAGAGAAAGGTGATACACGAGACCAAGGGCTCAAATGATTGATTAGAAAGAGCATGTACTACCCCTTTTAATACCCCAGTTAGATAACTGAGACAGTCAATTAGGATTATAAATATAAAATAATTTAAGGAGGACAAAGATGGCTGAACCCAATCTAAAGCTGACAGAAAAAAAAACAAAAAAACAAGTAAGGTACAGAATGTTCAGGATCTTCCATAATTCCAGCTTCAAAATCCCTGGAAAAATACCACTGAGGTGAATATTTGTCTCTATCTCACTCTAAATAAGATAACAGACAGCATCAAATGAAAGTGAATGTCAAAGAATTTGATAAGCCTGAAGGGCTACAAACATTTCCAGAATGTCATATTTCTAGCTAAATAATAGTCAAATAGTGTAAATTAATATCAAATAGTTATGTATATATATTTTTAAATCTCAAATGTAGCTTTTCAAAAATAAACCATTAACCTTCTTACTTCAGGTTTTCTTATGGTGAAGGGTGAAAGGGCACATCATCATGTTTATATTCAAATATACTTCAAACGACTATTTTATATGTGTATGCCAATAAGTTGGTATCACAATGTAAATTATAATTCATATTTTAGTATTATACAATAATTAATTTCTTAATTCAAAATAAAAAAAAAAATCCTAAATATCAACTTTTTTGTGTCATATAGTGTGTTGAATGCACCTTTGATTTAAATTAGATGCTTGCGATATTCATGTACATTGTGTGAATCAAAGACTACGAGCCCTGTTCCAACTCTTTACTTTTTGGAAATAGTTACTTACATAATCTACTTCTACCTAAAACATGTGAATGACCAGCTAATAGCTCAGAATGTCTCCATTTGTGATATTCTCATCCTCCAGAAAAAAAAGGAATAAGTGAAAATGTCCAAAAAACAGACATTTTTACTAAATTACAATTTAGCTTGTAAGCTTCATAAGTTAGAGGAATTCTGGAATACTGATAAAGTAATTTATAATATTTAGTTATTTCAAAACACACAAATAAAACCTAAAAACTTACTTTGTTTTTTATTCTCCACTTGTGAAATTTGATAAGTTGTAGCAAATTATGGTGAGTCGGCAAATTAATATGAAATTTGTAAATAGAAAAACAAATAATTGTTTTCTGTATTTATTGTTCTATGTTTTAATAAAAATAATTTACAAACTAATTTGTAAACAGCAATAATATAGAGTAAAACTGTCTCAGGCAGAATCGTACATGACCAAGTAAAACTTCCGACTTAAACATGTTTTCTGGCTTAAACACTGTGAACATGCATATTTTTAATTGCATGTAATTTTTGAGTGAAACATTATACATGCCTAACTCAAGGGAATTAACATGTTTGTGAATAAAGGTATTACACTGTTTTTTGCTATATTTATTAGAATAAAAACAAAAATTGACATTCAAAATATATACAAGTACACAAAATCTTAATCAAATATATTGAAAGAAAGTGTCCAACTTCAACCATTTCATTTTTTAAATGGGCTTTCTCATGCGATTAAAAGAGAATGCCAATTCTATGGCCTTTTCATGACGTTCATTTTCCTTCCCCCCTCCATTTTTGCATACAATTTGATAGCATTAATATAACTTAACACTTGTGATGAAGTAGCAATTTCTATTTACTCGCCTTCTTTTCCATTTTATTCACCTTCTAAATCTCTCACAATGTTACCATCTTGCAATACTATTATAGATTTTAAATCAATTTCATCAGTTTCTGTTAAAATATTCTTGTCAACGATCGCAAAACTTTCTGCATTCACAGAATCATCAGTACCAATCTTCTCAATCAGAGCTTGGATTTCACTAGAATTGTCATAACAAACAACTTCTCCATAATCTCTGCCATAATCAAGAATAAATCCACAGTTTCGAAAGCATTTTATTATATATTCATCTTTTACGCATTTAATTGAATAACTTAAAAATGCAATTGCATCTAACATTAATTTTCGTGGTCTTTTCAGATGCTCTCTTACAATCATCCATGTTTGCAATAATATGCTGAAGCATCAGTTTTCTGTATTTCAATTTTATACACTGTATGATTCCATTATCCTGTGGCTGTACATCTGATGTTGTGCATGGAGGCAGAAAGAGAACATTTGAAAGTTGAATTTTTGGGTGACAATTTGCATTATCTAGGAAAAGTAGAATATTCCTGTTTTCTTGTTCCATTCTTCTGTTTAATTTGTTCAAAAATTCCTAAAATTTAGCACTTGTCATCCATGCTTTATTATTCGCTTTCCATTCCACAGGAAGTTGATTCTTCGTTAAAGTTTTGAAACAGTGTAGATTTTCACTTTTACCTATTACTCATGGTTTCTCTAGTTTTCCCATCACCAAATGCAACCAAAAGTACAGTCAGTCGTTCTGTCGAATAGCGACCTCCAGAACACTTTTCTCTTTTCATCTGCAATGTTTTATTGCGAATAGCTCTGAAAAACAAAGCTGTTTCATCTGCCTTTGCAATATCCTTTGGGCTGTAATGACGAATAATTTCTTTTAACTTTTCGTGCCAAATTTCCTCTGCATTTTTGTCAACATCATTTGCTTCCCAACAAGAAACATTAAATGTAATTCCATGTCTTCTCTTAAAACATTCTAACCAACTATTTGATGCAGAGAAGCCATTTAAAGTGAAGGATCTCTGCTGTTTCATTTGCTTTTTCTTGCAGAATTGGACCAGATATATGGAAGTTCTTTGCTTTTGCAGCTGAAAACCACTCAAACACAATGCGATTTAGCTCATGATACTTAGTACCTTTTTCTCTTCTTTTTACAAAATCAATTTTGTTGCTCGTTAAATATTTTTCCATTATTTTATTCTTTTCCTCAATAATGTTGTAAATCTGTGTCTTTTCACATCTGAAATAAGCAGTGACTTCTCAAATGCTCTTTTTTTCCTCACAGACCATTTTAATGGCATTAAACTTTTCCTTGAAATTTAAGATTTTGAATTTCTTCTCCCAGGGATAAAAAATAAAACATATTCAAAATAAAACTACTACTTCATTTTATTATTTTCTTTTTACCTACTTTTACTAGCAGCCTATTATTAAAATTAGAATTATAAATTTTAGGGGCAAGGAACCTAATACCCTCATTTTTTAAAATTCTACTAAATACCCTAATTTTCATTACAATTCTACTAAATTCCCTATTTTTTAAAAAAAGTTACTAAATGCCCTCATTTTATTTAAAATACCTCATGACTTAGATTTATTCCAAAGTAATCCTTTAATGAAATAAAAATCATTTGAATATCCAATATAATTTATCAAATGCTTTATCCAATTGAATATCAAACCCCCTAAATCCTAATCCTAAATTCATTAAAAGACTACATGCATATTTAATAGCTTTTTTTTAAAAAAAAAAAAAAAAAGGTATTTAAACACTTTTTTAAAAATGAGGGTATTAAGTAAATTTCCCTAAATTTTTAAAATTAGAACCTTACAATTCATTATGAAATATATGCTAATGCTCCACTATTTATGGTATTTAATACCGACTTTACATTATTTAAACATACAACCAGTGCTTGCCTGCTATTAAAAATTAGTGATCAAGTGACTAGTCACTTTATGTTATTTGCCAAACTTGCCAACCCATGAACAACAAATTATAGTCATGATGATATCACTAAATTGTAATTAGTTCAGCCCGGTAATTATGGAAACACAGTATTACAGTCACCATGAAGAAACCTACGAGGTAAAAAGAAATACTTAACAGAACTGTGATTACTTATAATTTATCAGGCGATTGTTAAAAAAAAACATAAGTTTATTCATTATTTAAGCTTACCCAAGCTTTGATGATGGAAGTGGAACTTTCAAAACAGAACTAGCTGAATTGCTGTCTTCTTCTTCTTCCTTTTCTGTTGTTTTAAATATACTATTGGAGTGGACACTTAAATCAAGTGGTTCCTCCCCACATGGCGATGGAGATCGAGATCCACCAACAGAGCCATCAGACCAACAATGCAAATGAAAGTTGTTTGTTTGACACAAATTTCCTGTAAAATGTACAACATTTAAGACATTTTTAAAAATCAAAAGAAATTAGTTCTTAACCAATTCTACCCAAAAATGCTGATTTAAATAATGAAATGTTCTTTACCATAAAAACTCATGTACTTGATAACAATTGTGTCAGTGATTGAAATATACCTGTTCTAAAACTAATTGTACTTGCTGTAAATTGTAAAAAAAGAAAAACACTGTTACAAGTGAAAAACAAGAAGGAACAGATTATTCCAACTCTGACATAAGAAATTCTCTGTCAGTAAGAATATATTTTGAACTGGGACCTAGTAGAACAAAAGAAGATAATATATACAAAAGAAATTTATATTTTATATGGTTTTATAACTCACACCCCATTGCAATGCAATCATAATGTGTTTTTTAAATATTTTGTTTTACTGAACTTAACTTCATTTTACTTGTCAATCAGTTCAGCATTCAGACAAAGTGTACTACTTGTTTCCTTGGAAATACCCTTATTAACCTCAAAATATTTGATTGTATTATGCATTCTGTTTCATTAAAAAATGTACCAGCCTCTAAAAAACTGCATTTTCAACAGCAGCACATACTTCTTCACATTATATCAAAACATTGTATGGGGATAGCAGTATAATGAATGTTGAATATCTCAAAGTTACATGTTAAGCTTGTGCATTGTTGAATATTTAGAAACAATGAAAAATTTATTACAAAAAACAAATAAACTGTAAGTATTTATTATTAACACTCCTCTTAATTAGTCTACTGCAATTCAAAATCAGGTGCTGTATGTGTGATAAAAATATTTCAGATCATTTGTCTCCCAAGAGACACTACCCAAGTTAGCTTTTCATTCAATACCAAATCACACCAGTCGGAATGGATGTTAGGATATGAAAGATTCTCTGAAATGCTGTTTATATATGCCAGTAGAATAACGACAGGAAGCAAACACTCCTGAAACTGAAGATAAAGAAAGGAACTGAAGGTAAGATAGCAAAACAATATGTAGATTCATCCTCATGGCAGTCTGAAAGGTGTCTGCTAAATGGAACAGTATAAGAGAGCAGACGTGTCCACCTCTCAGTGCCTGTCTCATGTAGAAAGGTTTTGTCAGGACACAAGTAAAGCCTTCTAGAAATATATACATATATAAAATTATGAGATACATGAATGACAAAAATGTTGATTACTTCCTCCCAGAAGTTACTACAAAATGTGTCTTCTGAAAGATATGGTGGAGTGAAGATATTGCAAATGAAATGTTAAGTTGCTTAAGAACAGGCTTAAATTCTAAAAAAGACAATGCCTTGGTACTCATATGTTGATTGTTGGTATTTTATGGTGCATGCCTCTAGACTCTCAGCACAAAACAACCAGTAAAAAACAGAAGCAAAATTATTGTAGAAACAAACTGAGTTGAAATGATGTATACAATTTAGATAAGTTTGCCAATTACACTGTACAACATCAAGGGTTAACCCCCAGAAAAAACATGTCTAAAATGATGCTATCATAATGATACCCCAACAGTAAAACAGATAAAAGAAAATAATCAGTTAAAAATCTGTAACCAATGCATATGCATACCCTAGCTAAGATAACTTCCTTCTTCCAATCATTACAGAAACAAGATGGCCAAAAAGCAACAGAAGGTTGATCTGGAAAAGCTTGTTATGGTTGTGCTCACTCTAAGTTGACTGCCAACCTGCACAAAGGCCAAGCCATCGATACAGTACTGTTGTTCATACATTGGATAAGCACAGCTATGATGGCAACAGAGCAGGAGGAATTAGCTGCTGTGTTAGCAAACTTGTTCCTGCAAATACCGATGTGGCCAGGTATCCAGAAAAATTGGATACAGATAGAAGATAAAGAAAAATTGGTCAGCCATTCACAGATATCAATGAGAACAGGGTGAGAGCTAACACTATGCAATTCCAGGGCTAGTAGAGAGCTAAGAGAATCAGTGTTAACAGCACAATCTGTGTACTTGCATAGCTTCTACATGATCCAAGGAAAGAAAAATGACATACAAGTCAGCAAATGAACACAGAAACTCTAGAAGGGATCCTGTGAGCAAACACAAAGTGACAACAAACCATGGCAGATCCCACGTAATCATCTGACTTTGTATCGTCCATGCAAACTGGAATGGAAGAATGGTTAAAAAATATTCAGCAAGAAAAGATGGTACTTCTAACTGGGAGTATTTGCCTTCCTCAGATGACCCAAAAGGAGGTCACAAGTGAGTACAGTAATAAGCTATGGCAGAATGGGCTGATCAGTGAGGACAGCAATGTCATCCAGTGACACACATTACTGTGTTTGGATACTAAGGCCAAAGGGAACAATAGCAGACCATCTACTCCAAAAGAGCATATCCCACTAAGAAAGAAAGACAAAGCCCCACACAAGACGTTGTGGTAAGGATTGGAGTTTAATGACATACAGCAAAGAAAGCTGCAAATAGAGAAGCTGAAGAGGGAGTTCATTTGAAGAGGTGTAGAAAGCCAAAAGTAGACTCAAAGCCCCAGGTGGTGAATGGGATCCAACACTTTCAAAAATTAAGGTCCTGGCAGAACCATAGACTTGAAGCCCATAGTCCACTTTGAAGTGAATGAGGGCATGGTAAGTCATGAGCATGAAATAGCAATCTGCTCCTGAAGAGGTGGAGGAGAGAACATGGAGAATGTTCAGTGCCCTCATATAATTGACACACAACTATTTGATGTGACAAATGAAAGTCAGCTTATTATCAAAGATAAGTCCCAAAAATGCTGCCTAAGGAACCACAAGAAGAACATCACCAAGATGGAGCATGCGATCAGGGTTTATAACCCTTTGACAACAAAAGTGCACACAGGTGGTTTTGGAGAAAGAAATGTAAAACAATTTGCTTTGATCCATTTGATTAAGGGTAATCTGAAGCTGCTGCTTAATAAACCTAACATTTGATGGCCAACACAAGATATAGAAGTCATCAACACAGAGCCTGTTTGCAACAACAGGAGAAAGTTGTGCAGTGATAGCATTAATTTTGATACTGAAAAGTATGAAGAAAAATATTCTCCTGTCAAACCCAGTTAGGTAAAAGAGACAGAAGAGAGATGGTGCAACATCTCATAGTGAACATTATAAGGTGCAACTCGTACTGTCAGACTAATGAAGACCATGCCTGAGTTCCACCAGAGTAAAGGGACAATTACAGTCATAGAGATAACTGATCTGAAAGAAAAGAGGCAATCTCTATGCCTGAGACTTGATGGTCATAAAGGCAGAGAATGAAACAGAAGCTTTGCATATAATAATGGAAAATATACAAAACTGGAAGATGTAGAGAAAAAAAAAGGAATACACAACAGAAGATTTACAATGGATTATACTAGAAATTCTAACGAACAGTAAGTTGGAGGACAGAATCCATAAATAAGCACAATCCGTGTGAGTTCTCACATAAAGAGAAGCCATTATTGTTCTCAAATTAAAAAGGACGTGTTTGAATAATGGAGAAGTACATTTAGCCACAGCTCAAGAAAGAGTAAAGCCAAGAGAAACCAATGAATAGTTTATAGGATAATGTTTTTAAATCTCAGATGATATTGAGCAGAAATAAAGCAAGATTTGGACTCATAAACAATCCATCCTAAAGAAAAAGCAAATAGTGAGATCTATTTCAGTTTAATGTAAACAAAGAGTGAGAATCCACTAAACATCAAGGTAATGATTACAACTGATATTAAGATAATGTAAAATGTGATCAAATAATTTGACTACAAAAACAGAACAACAAAGAGATGGAAATTGATCAACCACCCCACAATGTAAAAATGATGTAGATGAAAAGATGGTAAAATTGAAAGCTATAAATAAAATATATTTAAAAAAAAATATATATATGTAATATATCAGCTGGTGAAAGATAGTGTGAAAGGTAAACTTATCAAAAGAACATGAGACATGTTGAAGTAGAAACAATATTAATGAGGCTTAAAAAGACAAAGATAGGAGAGATCCTAATTAAAAATAACACCTAATAATGATGCAAAATGGTTTCTCAAAACAAAATTAATCATGGTATGCATGGCAACAGACTTATGAAGGATCAAAGTAAAAACCACATGGAAGACCCTCCCTCACCCAATTACCACGCTGAGGGTCAAAAACTAGAAAACGGCAATTTAAATGAAAATATGAAATGTATGAATATGAACTAGTTTTAATACATCTTCAACTTCAATGTCAGCAGAAGGTGAGGAAATTAGAATATTCAAATGCTAAAATCATTTCATCTGTTACAAATTGTAATGAAAATAGATTCAATATTTAAAATACACCTTGAAGGAAAAAATGAGGAGAACAGCAGAGGTGTTCTAGAGTTAGCAATTCAGCAAATAAATACAGCTCTGAAAGCAATTAGTGCATCAAAAACAAAAGAAAATGTCTATTAACCCTTTTGCAACAGGCTTAGTATAATACACACATGTTCACATACACATTTGCACTCATTAAGTATTCACCCTATAACTTTTGATACAGTATGTGAACCTTCACAAAATTTGGCACTTATTAAATATTACAAGTTTTCTGTGTATAGAAATTCAGATATTGTAATTAAATATTTTTACTAAACATTTGTCTGTGAATACAGTCTGTTTTGTTCCTAGTATGAATATGAAATGATCTCATGTTATGATTGAAAACTATTCTTCATCCCAAAAATCTCAAATACTATTTTTGAATTTCTAAAACCTCCTAAATACATTTCAAATGTTTGTTTCAGTAAGACATTATTTTTTAGGTTATTTTTTATACTTTAGCTATACCCTATATGGGATTTGTCAAGTGACTAACCATGTAACTATCATAAAAATATTAGGAAATAAATATAAATTGTTTTCTTTTCATGCTATAATGACTACATATTATAACACAAAAATACAAATCTTTAGTCTAAGTAGCTTAAGTCTCTTTAAGTTATAAATTCATTTTACTGGCCTCCTAATTGTGCCTAGCTACCATTACATAACTCACACTGATGAGGTGCATGTACATTCATGTTACTATATTCATTAATATAAAAATTATCCAGTCTTGGCAGTGTTTTAGTGGACTAGTATTTTGTACTATACAGCAACATTTAAATTATTATATATCACATAGGTATACAAATTATTACTATTCAAAAATAAGTTTGAAACTTATTTTCTGAAAATATAGAACAATAAATAAAGAAGTGAAGAAAACAATTATCTCTTCTAGCTGTGACCAATGAACACAGTTGCTGCTGCACATAGTTTGCTATCATATGCAGTAACTTTCAGTTATGTACAATGATATCAAACCAAATAAAATGGACAAATGTTAGCACTAGAATAAAGGTTGTACAAGTCTCACTCCAATGAACAAAGTTTAAGCTTCATGAAATATGTCCATTCACAATGGTTCTGATTAAAAGAATGAAGATAATTTCTATTGTAAATGTTTATGGAAATCTACTATGTATAGAAGTTGAATCCTCCTCCTATTTATGGGAACCTGGCATGGCCGAGCGCGTTAAGGCGTGCACTCGTAATCCGAGGGTCGCGGGTTCGCGCTAAACATGCTCGCCCTCCCAGCCGTGGGGGCGTATAATGTGACGGTCAATCCACTATTCGTTGGTAAAAGAGTAGCCCAAGAGTTGGCGGTGGGTGGTGATGACTAGCTGCCTTCCCTCTAGTCTTACACTGCAAAATTAGGGACGGCTAGCACAGATAGCCCTCGAGTAGCTTTGTGCGAATTTTCAAAAACAAACAAACAAATCCTATTTATGGAGAGTTATGTTATTGTTGCATTTTTATTACATTACACAGTAATGCAGTTCACAAATTTCAGTGTGAAATAGGTCAAAGCAAAATCTTGAAGGCAGATGCTAAAAGTGTAACTAATGTGTGTAGAAGGTACAGATATCATTTTAGAATCCTTCAATACTGGCATGTTATACTTTTCAAGGACTTTGCTTTTTGTAAAAATTATCAAAAGAATGGTCTTGGTGTACATATATTTTCCAAAAGCTTTTGATATAGTGCCAGATAAAAGGAAGCTAAACAATCATATCAGTAGAAACTGGAAAAAGAATAGTTATTCAGAATGTAGAGTTGGATTTTACTGATGGAGAGCCTCAGGGGTGGTTCATGCTTTGGTCTTTGCCTTTTCTCATTTAAATTACTGTTACTGATAAAAGTAATGTTTGCTGATAACATTAAACTTTTGGGTATTTCTATCTTTATTGAGAATACTGATATGTTACAGTGTGATTTGAAACAGTTTGTAAATTGAACAAATATTTGGTGAATAATATTTAATTAAAGTGAGTTCAAAGTTATATATTTGGATTATCATCAGTCGAATCACACATTTTATTAGACGGTAGCCCACTCCTTGTCTGGCAGAAGAAAAAATCTTGTCACAGTGGTGTGGGTAAACCACTCAATCTACTGGTACAGTTCACTTTTACCAGTATTTGGGTGTATTTATAGACATATTGATTACAAAGTATGAACAGGATTTTACCTCTTGAAAGAAGAATACTGTCTGGTTCTAGAAACAGAACCTACCACCATTTTCAAAGCCCCAGTGAGAGGACAGTCAACTAAATTAACCCAAGGTGAATATGCCCAAAACAAAAAGTCCAACATGCAAAAGCAAAAGTGCTTGGAATGAGTTCCAAAGTGATGATTGATACAAGAAACAGCTGTAAAATTATCTGAGTGAAATATAACCAAATGATCCATAAGTCAAGGCAGGAAATAAGAACATGCCTGATGGGTAGCCAAGAGTTCCAAAACATGATGTGGAAAATATACTCCACATGACACCAAACCTCCTGATGTCTTGAAACTGCCAAGAAACACAACCTATATTACAAAAAATGCAACAATGAAGAAATAAAGATTTACATATAGGAACGGCACTGGAATGCATACTGTTAAGTGATCATAAAATAGACAAGTAGACAGTATAGGTAGGGAGCCTTTTTTTTTTTATACTACAAAAATAGGGTAGATAAGTAGGTGGGGTATTGGGCTGACTGGGTTTTGTTGTTATATCCTTTGCTTTAATTGGTACTTTTCTGCAATGAATTTTAGTTTAAGCTTAGTGAAATTCAATAAATTTGGCACTGATTTTGTCTTCTAATTACTCTATCCCAATGACCATTGAAGCATCACCCAATTCAACATATGTTGATGTCTATTCATAATCATTCAAATCTAGTTTAGATGGTATAACCTGTATATATCTTTGACTGTTCTAGTAAACTCTTACATGTCTTTTCTCTTGTTTTAAGCTAACATGTGGGCATATATTAAAGACAACAGCCATTATGCTATCTACTACAATGAAATGCTATACACTTCCCTGAATGGAAGTTCAACCATAACTAACTGAAAGCATTAACACATCACACCAACTAACAAATCATACACATGGTTTCTTATGGCCTTTGCCTTGCAAAATATGGTAGTAGACTGATACAATAATTTAATGGAAGAGATTTAGAGAGGAGATACTAGGATAATTCAGGAGTTGTAAGGGTTCTTTTAAAGAGAGAAATTAACAGAACTTATTTTGTCTTTGGAAAAAAGGTAATAATTGATCTTATCGAAGTTTGTGAAATAAATGAAAGATTGATAAGATAAATTCATTTTGTTTCTTTTTGCTATATTCTGAAAATTATAAGACATAAAGACACAAAGTTAACTTTCTACTAAGATAAAAAAAACATAAAATAATAAAAAGCACAGCTATTAAAAATACTGTTCTTACACTCTTAGTAAAAAGATTAGAATGTATTATTTCATTAACTGTATACCCTCATTGTTAATTACATTACTGGCTGTAAACCCAATGATATATCACGAGGTTTAACCAGCAGAGAGAGTCAACATCAGTCCTAAATCCATATACTAACACAGCAATATACACTAATCTCTGTAATACAAGATAACAATATGCTAAGCATTCTAATCAATGTGTTAACGAAATAGAACATTCAACAAAAAATAGAGTATACCTAACATACTGATTGTATATTTATTACTTGTTGGCTTTAAGTACTGAAATCTGACTTTCAAATTTAGTTAAGTATTGGAAAATGATACTATTTTTCATGTTTTAATCACAAATATATTGTTTTGACATTTTAACTAGCTGTACAAATAAAGAAAAGGGTTATTTTTTTTTACATATGAACTATTTTTTGAAACAAACATGAACATTTTGCTCTAATTTGAAAAGGAATGATAAACCAATAAAAAAAAACGTGTTCTTCTAACCTCATATTTAGTCCAAAAGCTACCTAGCTGCAAATACAGCTTCTCAGATTAACAATATTTTATTATGTATCAATTTTGCATTAGATAAGGCCTTTTTTAAAAAGCATATGCTTTACATGGATTATAATTTTTTAAAATTTCTGTCACAGTATTACCAATTGGACCTATTTCAATTACAGTGTTCCCTCGCCACTTCACGGGCTAGGCCGACCCCCACATATATATACATATATATAAAATAATAAACATTAAATCTAAAATATAGCATTAAACACCATTAAAATATTAAAAACAAATATAATTAATAGTGTAAAGAAAATAAACAGGTATATTTTGAGATATAAACATATATTTGAGTTTATAACAGCGTAAAAATGGAAACAGAACCAATTGGAAAGGCTATAAATGTACGCATTGTGCGTCTGCAAAGGCTATGCGAGATCCAGCCGAGCAAGAAAGAATGGGTACAGGTGCCAAGTACTGTTCCTGAAGTTGTAATGACCGACAAAGAAATTGCCAATTCACCTTCCACAGAAGAGGAAGTGGTGTCCCCCAAAAAGACACCACCTGCTGAAGATATGTAATTTTTAATTTTAAGGCTTAATATCTTAATAATTGTTCTTATTATTTCAGCAATAATGAACAGTATTGTAATGGGAGGGTTAAATAGTTGTACAGGGAGGGTTTTAAAAGTCTAAATGCACATAAATATACAGGTAAAAATCAGCAATCCCACTTCGTGGAAAATCTCCTTTCGCGGGGGGGTTTGGAATGCATCTACCACGATACACAAGGGAACACTGTACTCGTATTTTGAACCATCACTGTTTCATTTACATATGATGCAAAAATGGATCTTTTTACTACACATTTTTCAAATGAATATAAATTTCACAAATTCTTACTTCAATCATTTCACCCTTTACTTTGAAAATACTGATCTAACCTGAAAAGATGAAGTACAAAACTGGCCACTTTAGCACACAAAGGTTTATTTTTCTTCTTATTCTTTACAGTTTCTCCATCAATATTGAGATTTTTATCTCAGGAACACACATGGTGAGAGGCACAAAGTTTCCTAGGTTTAAATCTTTGCGAGTTAAAACATTTAGCTACAAAATTAGTGCTGTTATTATTTCAAGTTCAGAGGTATTTCCAAAGTTTAGCCACTGAAGTTACATACCTAAGCCAAACCCATTACTCAAAATTCATGTAACCTTATTAAGGTCATAATTCAATGACAGCAAAAATTACATACACAAAAATAAGAAAGGCAGAAAAAAAAAAGATTATAAATTACCTTTCTCAAGGTCACTTTTAAGGGTGCCTTTTTCTTCCTTACTTGCTTCTATTGAATGGACTATACCATCAGCTGGATCCTGAAGCGATAGGATTTCATAAATCAAAGAAAGCAACATTTCAATGTAACATCATAAAATTACATCTCTAATGCAATTGACCAAGATAATTTTATTTTTCATTGTCATCAAAATTTACTGAGTATTTTTTAATGTTAATATTTTCAATATATACCAGAGTTTACAAAAGAATTTTCTACAAATAAGCATCATTCAAAGTACAACATGTATACATGCTAATACAAGCTCAGCTATAGTGAATGAGGTGTCTTTGTAAAGCAACACTGGTTCTTAACTACAAATAGTCAATATATCCACTTTGCACACACATGCACTTCATAGGTAATATGAGAAAATTAATGGACTTTACAGTTTATATGCAAGTTGGCTGCTGTAATTCTGTTCATTTCTACCTGAAAAAACTAATTCAGTATTTTAATTTATGAAATGCATTTTATAAAATATCCTACATGAGCTGATGCTAAGTACAAGTCACCAAACATGTAATGTGATCTAAAGACCTAAATGGTGATAAGTGGGTTTTTGAAAGCAAAGAGAGCATAGAAATATAAAATATGTCATAATATAGTTACAATCAGTATCCATTAAGAAGCTTTCTTCTGCTTATAATAATTTGTACCAACACACTGAAGATGAAAGAAAAAAAGAGAATACAAAAAATAATTTTATTTAATGTTTCTATTAAGAATATTCATCATCACATTCTCATAAGTCAATCTTCCACAATGTCTTTTATTTAACACTCTTCTAATTCTTCTTTATGATTGCTAATGAATACATTTATGCCAAACCACCAATCTTTATTACATCATCATCTGTCATACATACGAAGGAAGTTTAATTTGCACCAACAATTGCTATTTTATTGTTAGGCATTACTAAATTTAAAGTTATTTTCAAGTGTACAATTGCCACACAATTACCTGAAACTAAGAACAAGATATATATATATATATGTGATAACTTGTTACAAGCAAAACCCTAATTTTCAAGCAACCAGATTTTTAGAATTAAAATGAATTTGAAACTGGTACTGACTTCTTCAATACAAAAAGCCTTTTCTGTTGCTTTCATGTAGTCAAACAATATGACTTAAATTTTTTGAGTGTTTTTTACACTTTGTAACACTTACAATTCAGCTCTCACTCACCTTCTATGAGATTTATTGTGCATGTGTTACATCTTACATAAGCTCTGCATTCACATCATAATTCAGATTTTTTTTTGTAAACTGTAGTTGTGATGGAAAACCATATGCATTGTTATAATATAAGTGCCTTTTTGAAGCTGGCAAAACATGGTTATAGTTAATTTACTTGTCTTCAAATATTAGCATCAGTCCTGTTTTACTTATAACTCTATTGTTTTTTATCCAATCCCTTGGGATTTTGAAGAATTAGAGGAATGTAAGATAAATCTTGAAAGTCCTTAAGAAATTTGTGCTATTGATAGTTTTGTGCTGTATTTTTTTTTTTTATGAAAACTCTCAATTTCTTATCATGATAAGACCTTCCTACCAAAATACTGGGCTGTGAGAGAAACTAATAAGTAGTTTTCATCAATTTTGTTACTTATTCTGACTGATCCACTTAGTCATTCTGAGAAATATTTTCTATGCCCTATCATGGCAGTATGTTGCTATACTGCACAAACAGAATCTTTTAAAAGGACTCAAAGTAAGCTGTTTGTACTTTATGATCAATTGCAATCTACAGAAGTTGTTCCAATCACATTAATAATTTAGTAAAGAACAGCATTCACTTCACTTGTTTTCAAAATATGTATATATATATATATATATATATATTTGGAACCTAGTTAAACATATGTACAACAAATTATTTATGCTACATAGGTCTAAGGAATATCATAAATGCAAAGTACTTTTCTTCTTGCAAGAAGTCCACTTACGCATATTCAATAGCTTTAGAATATGTTTGACAAGCCAAACTATTTTTTGTTATTATTACCAAACTATCCAAATATAGTCCACTCACATCATGACTTAATTACCACAGTTGTAATCTATACTTTTGAAATTGTCTACTCCTATTTCTTCTTTTGTATTTCCAAGAATTGTCTGTCTAAGTTCACTGAGGTTAGTTTAATCAGGTTAGAAGTCTCTTTGATGAAATAAGCTACTCATCTTTTTCCACGGTTATTAACATTAAGCCTTCTTCTCCTAAGTCAGTTAACTTTACATTAGCCAAGATCTTTCTTGTAACTTCATTTTCTCATCTACTGTCTTTGTACATCTTTTCCCCACTCATCTCATACTTTTCATATGTTTATTATTTAACCATCTGTTCAATATATTCTCAACATCAATGACTTAGAAATATATCTCCAAATAATCATCTGCTTTTAATTCTCTTATAATAAAACACAAACAGAATATACAACCATAAATAATTTATTTATAAAATAAACTGATTAATAAGCCTACACTAAACAGTCTTTTGTATCATGGCAAAGGTGGAGTACAAGAAAAAAGTAGAAGAACACAAAACTCCATGAACTGTAAAGCAAGGAAACAACAGAAAGTTATTTGCAAACTGTTTATCCAAATTCCCAAATGCACAATATATTAACAATGAAAAGCTGAGACTTGGCCTCTTCATTACTGGATGACTGAACAAGGATGAACCAGTTGTATATGTGATGATGAAAATATAAGGGGCTAAAGCTGGAACAAAAGTGGCAGCCCTGGATTGAGAAACCATTATCCTACAGTGAAAACAAACTTCACTGATAAAAACAGATGAATCAGCAAAGTAAATAAGATAATTATTTTCATTATTTGAAAACCAAGATGAAAGAATTTATGCAAGTCTCTTATGTTTTAAATCTTGAATGGCATAATGTCCAGATGATAACTGGTGTAGAAAAAAACTATTATCTGACACCAACTTTGTTTTCTTTGGCACTGTAAAGAGACAAAAATAAAAACACGAAAATTAAACCCCTCAAAATTAACAGAAACATACAGCAAAGCCATCAAAAATGTTATGTCATTTTAGGATAAATCACAAGTACAATGATGAAAAGAATGACTTTATAAGAAAACAAAATTCATACAATTTTTTTTCCTTTAATATAAATTTTTCATTTCTTGATTTTGAGAGGATGTTTGCCTTGTATCCTGCTTATGTATTAGATGAATCTTTCAGTAAAAGAATCTCTTTATAATGGGCAATAGCATTCGCTGCAGTATTATCTTCATTAATAAAGTAATGTCTTCTTTTTTTTTCAGCCATGCATATTATGTCATTATATCAATGACAGAACAGTGTAGATTAGTTCAATAGCCCATTTCTGTGATGGGTTCAAAAATAACAGATCCAAAATGTGTATACAGGCTTGACAGAAAAGACCATTCAGATCTGACTGAAATTAAAGATGGCAAGAAACAAAATGATACAAAGAATATTCTATTTGAGCCCCTAAAGTGTACATTTGTAAAACTGACCCACAAAAAAAAAGAAAAGATGTTAAGCCAAAACACACAGACTAGATTTGTACTGGCTAAGAAGAAAAAATTACAAAGTTCTGACCCAGCATAACCTGGATGATCAAAATTGCCTTGGGAACGAAAAAAACTAAAGTTACAAATTGGATCTAATTCTGTCTGACCATCTCAACAGCCAGGTCAAGTGAATAATGAGCTGAAGACCAAAAACAAAATGTAACTTAGAATCAAAAAAGGAGATGTACACTTACCATGGAGGAGTCTACTCCATGGAAAGTACAACTACCAAAAATTTGAGGACTGAGAAATCACTTCTTGGGGGAAAATATGCTGGGACTGACTGTAAAGGCAATTTGCAATAACTATAAAGTATCTGAAACATAACACAACAACAGGAGACATACATCAAAATGTGCAGGTTAAAAAGAGGAAAAACTGCTGTTTACTAAGAAGATAATAAAAATGAGTGTCTCCTTGGCACGTGATACAAGCCACCATCATCAAATAGTTAGACTGAAATATAATAAGTCAAATACAGACAAGAAGAAAGTGAACTAAAGCATACTGGACTGCCAGAAAAGCCACAGAGTTAATATATAACACTTTTCATGCAGTGTCTAATGAAAATACCATATGCCACATTCAAAAGGAGAAGTGCTCCCATATAAGCCAGATTCTCTAAAAGCATTAGAATCTCACTACCAGTAAGAGAGTAAAACATAATGGTATGGATAACAGAAAGCTCTATGAATGCATTTGAAGAAGAGAAGGGATGAATCTGACAGAGGTGGATATTTAAACAGACACTTCCCAAATAGCTAAGACTGTTCAGTAAGTAACAACAAAAAACTTAACCAACTGGAAAATCCAACCACTCAAGCTGTTTATATAAGAATCAGACGAGCATGTTATGACCAACCACATTCAGAAGGAACTAACCAAAGCCAGACAACCACATCAAGCATTAGTAATATCCCCTAAAATGTGGAAGTTTGATTAAATACAAACCACCAGACAAAGGTTGTAAAGAACCAAAACAAGCTCAAAAGACAAGGCATGAAAGTACTACTGAATCACATGGTGAAAAAACCCATGAGCTAGCATCACAAGAAAAGAAAAACAGGAATGTTTATCATGAGCAGTCCTGTAGAAATTTCTCTCCTAACTGTGATCAAAAACTACATATAACTACACATTAAAAAGAGGAAAGAATCATAAAATGGTTGAGGCAAAAACAATCAAACCAGAACTCCAATCAGTGTCAAGTGTACACAACAAATAGAGTAACCCTTAGGTGTGGCATAAAGAATTGGAAGGTGCTGGACATGGAACATAAAAATGGCAATAATTCAGAATAAATAAAAGAGTAACTACACACATAAAAAAAAAGATCAAAGCACTCTAATTATCCTATGTGATGCTAAATGCAGAGAGGTAGCCAAAAAAATGGGCATGTGAAGAAAAAGAGCCTCTCTCTGAAAAGGCAAAAATGCTCATCATGAAGCATGATGTTTGGAGAAGGAAGAGGAAGTAAACTGTGTCTAAAAAAGGCTCCAGGGTAACAAACAAACAAAATTAATGTGAAAAAGTATAATAGATGAATAACAAGGAAAATGAAATAAGATTGCATTGTAGAGTAAATAGATGGGTACAGGCAACAACATACATATGAGACTTAAGATTCAAAAATAGCTAAAATGGGACAGAAATGCATAATTTAAAAACAATGTTTTGCCACCATTCATGTGGCACCACCAGGTATTCGACATAATTGTACACAAACGTAAGTATACCCAACTGGTAATGCCAAACATATAACCTTGAGTTAGCATAAGTATGAACCTACTCCTTGTGATTTATTTATTAAAAGTTTGTATTCCTTTATTAAAATTGATTTTTTATTTAATCATTATTAGCATTAGGTTCTTGACAAATAATTTCAAGAATTTTATTTTTATTGCAATGGTCTGTATCTTTAAAATATTGGAAGACTTGTGATGGAACATGTACATGTTCTGCCATTCTAATACTTAAATTTTACCAGTCTCCCATATATAAAGATTATTACAGTCTGTGCATTCTACATTGTAAACTTCTTTCCATATAGTTCTATAACCAGTTACACAATAAACAAAATGAGCTAAATGATTTTTCTTTATTTCTGTCAACTTATCTGAAGTATTTTTAACCACACTAATAGGATAATCACTCCTCTTCACCAAAACATTTTTCAGAGAACATACTTCCTTATCCAACTCTTCTTTTGAACTGTAATTAGTTTCAGTAACAACTAATAATATTTTGATAATAAGCCTTATTTTTTGAGACTTGTAATGAGTTGATGACCACTTAACTTTATAAGGAAATATTCTAAAAATCATTAATTTCTCTTAATATGAGAATTTATATTTCATCTCTGAATCTTCCTTTTTTTCAAATTTACTTACCACCTCTCTGAGAAGTACAAAATTTAAAATAAATTGTTCATTATAATTGCTTTACTCAGGCAAGGCATAATTTTTATAGCCTTCAATCTTGCATATTTATGCAGCCATAAACTATAAAATCAGATTAACTTGCCACATCTACCTGTCACATTTTATTTTTCATAAATTACCAATGATTTTCTCTGAAGTTTCATATTATACCATTCATACCTAATAGAAAGACAAAGCTTTAACCAATTGAATAGAATATAATGCTACGTTGTTTTTAGTAAAAAATATTAAGTATTCATCTACAGTTTGTAAGATTATTTTACATTTTGCAATAGCTAAATCAGATGAGTTACAGCTTGTATTGCAAGTTTATTAGTTAGGCTATGCTCAAAGAGAAATAAAGTAATAACATTAAGTAGAAACAAATGCAGACTGATATAAACCTTTAAGATAAACAACTGTAGCTTTTGTTATATTCTACAAACAAAAAAAGGGTAACTTAGTTCATATTTTTATGGTGATTACAATGTTGGTCAAATCAGCCCAGTCCTTATAAAGTTAGGGTTAAAAAAACACAATATATAAAGTTTTAATAAAAAAAATTATATTTATATATAAGGTTTTACAGGTTAAGCAAATGAAGTATGAAAACTTCCAAATGAAAAAAAGTATTTTTTCCTATGATAAATATTATTTTGCATTCACAGCAGTCAACATTCAAATCCATTTATTTACAGACACACTTTTATTAAAAATACCCAATCTGTTGTGCATAAAATACTTGTAATGTTTACTGAAAGCTTGTGAAATTTTGTAAAGATAAATATACTACATTAAAAGTTATAGTATAGAAACTCTGAAGATTAATTTGTGATTACATGGCATGTCCATAAGCAAACCTCACATGAAAACAATTAATGTACAGGTTGAAATAACTTTGCATTCAAAACCATAATTCAGTAAAATTTAAAATCTATAGTTTCTGTGGACAATATCATGTATATGAATGTACTTTTAGTAGCCATATGTTTTTCTCATAAAAGAAACAAGACAAAATTTAAATGCCAAAACCATGCATCAAACTATTCATACAAAGCTTAGTATATATGGCTCATTAATGTAGAATAAAACAAAAAACAGGATGTTCCCACAGTGTGAAAAAAACATATATGGAACTGCAATTGTATTCTATTCATTTCCTTTAAATACATAATTCAACTATTTACCAATGAATATTTTAGAATAAGGATTGAAGTCTATGGCTATGCCAAAAAAGAAAAAAAGAGTGCTTGTACGTGTTTCTCAGAAAACTGTATACTTACATACGGTGGTTGCTTCTTTGCACAACAAAAACAACACATCTCTTCTGGTGACCAATCTTCAGGATATGTGTTCTCTAAGTCTTAAAAATACAATGATGATATTGAATGAGAGACATTCGTATTTATAAGTTTATGTACCAAACTATTTACTTTCCCATTAAGCCATTTTACAAAAATACTACAAATAAACTTCACTAGATGCGATTATTGGTTCATTAAATGTTTCACTACATGATTTTCTCACCTGCGAGACTTGAATAAATCTTAAATTTAGAGCTTTTGACATTAAAATATGTGACTTTATACGTGTAAAGTTTTTCAAATTTAAAAAATTACTCTTCAAAACAACATATTTTTGGTACACACAGACTGCAAATACTTCTTTAAAACTGAAAATTATTGATAACAAATGTAATGTGATTTTGTAAAGAGGAAACATGAAACTTGGAAGATTGTAGAAAATGAATAAATTAAAGCTTTCATGCTTGTAACACTTTATACAACTGCTGTGCTACAATGAGGTTTATAACATTTCAAAAAATAATTGTGCAAACTTATTCAATTAATTAATTTATTAGTAATGTCATTACAAGTAATATGATATAATCATTCTAATATTAAATAACTGACTCATAAATGTAAATTCTATATGTGTAAATACATATATTTATATAAATTGCACAATTTGTGTAAAAGATTACATTCCTGAGAATCAGAGTCACCTAAAGATACTTTATGAACTCTACAGGTACAGTATAATACATCTTAAAATGTAATATACTTATCACAAAAGAGTCAATCTAATTATAAAGTAAAACCACTTATTTGAGAGTTTGTTGACTTCTAATCTGATAAAGCCTGGTATAAACCAGCACCAATCACCAACATCCCTCCTTTTAAATGTGCCAAGTGTAAGAAAACAAAATTTATTTTAGTGTACAAGATATTTTCAAGTCAGTTTGTATTTTCTTCTTTATATAAGACTAAAAATGTCATGAGGTTGTGGGAAGTTATTTCAATACCAAGAATCTTAAAAATATCGTATTCTGCTATGGAAGATGTACTGGGTGTGAAAAGCATGCAAGTATCAGAAAATTATAACATCATTACCAATCATCTTTATGTAAAGCAACTACAAATCATGTCTCACACATTTCTAAAATTGGTATCCAAAAACTCCAAAATACTTTGGGCAAAAAGAAAAACTGGTTTGATTATTAAATAGGAACAATGTTGACAAAGTTTGGATTTTTTTTTCTTTGTTCAATCAAGATAGTTATGCTAACAGTGGGCTTTACTAAGGTTTTATCATAACATAGATTAGTATTACTGGAAATAAATTTTCAATTTAGGAAAATGTTAACATACAATATCCAAAACATATTTATGCTTATCATTTGCTGATACTATAGCTTGAATCCCACACTGAGAAGGTAGAGGGGCTGGTGAGGGTTTCATAATATGAAAGACAATTTAATATAGATATTATTTTATTCTATGAATGAACAACCAACAATATGGCTGCTGGCCATGTACTGAACAAGTCTCAGTATCTCAACAAACTCACTCAGGCATCATCTATTTCACTTTGCTCAAAAACGTTTTCTAGATGCAAACTACACAAGATACCTATTCGGACAAGTCAACCATAACAGACAAGCTGTCTACCATCTCTCAAGCTATTCAAACTAGATTGCCCAGAAAAAATAAATTTTCCCAGACATTTGAGGAATACCCAGAAAACTTACCTGTACAAGTTCAGGCACTAAACCCACCAAAACCAAGATCATCAAAAGCCTGTGCAATTGATCAAGACTACGATTCAATATGTAAAGCATTATGACAGACCCCTATGGAAAAAAATGTTTCGTTAGAGATTTGCTGAGATGGAAAGATTAGAGAACCAAAGATGCAAGCTGGTACTTAGAAAGTTATCTTCTAGGCTCCAACACAAGCACAGTATCTCTCCAATGAGGACTGGCCATATCTAACACCTTCATAATTACTTGATGTAAATATCCCAGCTATCCAGGGCATGATTAGGGTAGATTATTCTGTGCCCTGATGATGAAAGTGGGTTTTCTCGGGGTACTCCTGTTTCCCCCACAGGAAAATTTTGAGTATTTCTTTACCCAGGCCCTGAAAAGGTGATCTGTTACCCTGTGCCTTCTCTTCATTTCAAGCAGAATCTAAGTTTATACGTTTCCCTACTCTACCCTACTTACCTACCCCTGCTTGTTACATTAGTTTTGTTATTTTTTCCTTACTTTAAGTTAGCTCTCTCCTCCTTTTCTCCTCTGACTCTCTGGCCTTCATTGCAACTATGCCCTAATGACCCCAAGTCAACCAGGAAAGAGCTACCAAGTCACTAAGCTACCAAGTGTTTATCCTACAATTCCTGATGACTTTAACCTTCTTTCATGTGAAGGGCTGAAGAGAAACAGAAATTTCTGAGTGCCCCAGGTTTGAGTCTCCCCAAAGGTCTTTGAAACCTAAATGCCTACCCAGTTTAAAATAAATTCTGTGAATGAATATTTTATTATTGTTTTTATCATATGGAGTTAAAAGCAAATGATTGTTGGATATTGTGTTTGTAACTTACTGACGTTAAGAATTTAGCAAGCAGATGATTTAATAATGAACACGTAAATAGTATGAGATGAGTGGAAAATAGCAGCCAGACAGACAATAGCAGAAAAGATTCACAGCCAAAGAAAAAGTTTGCAGTGAAGTTAACTTCAATAACAGTGACAGGTCTAACAATTAACATAGGCCTTTCATTCAATATGTTAAGAGTAAGAATAACAGTAGGTAAAGATAAAAAAAGAATAATTTATCTGCCAAAGCATGATTCCTAAGTAACTGAACTATTTTAAGTACAATCTAACAAAAGGAACAGAAGATATTCTAAAACCAAACAATTACTGCCAGAACAGTATACAGCTGAGGGAGCTCATGATACAATTGTGAATATCAACGTGATAAAAACCGTGAAAAGTAGCTCAGCTTGTTAACTGAATAGGTCTAAGTGGGCTTTTTACAAGAAGAGAATTATAGTGTTTATGATATCCCTATGATTGCTACAGAGGAAAGAAGTTGTTGCACATACATTTAATTAGATTCAATTGTGTGTGTGTGTGTGTGTGTGTGTGTGTGTGTGTGTGTGCGCACACACACACACACTATTTTAGAAAAAAAGTGGAGTGCATGCTGTTCATTTATCATTAAATTTATTGCCAACAAGTCACAGACACTGAAGGAAAAGCTTAAGCTCAACAACAACATGATACATATTTATCCTATAAAGATGTACAAGTAAAGACCTACAAGTGACAATTGGCAAACACAACTTCAACATCTGACAGAAGGCATTACCCATACAGAAAGCACCTGCACAACACCCAAAACAGGTATGCTCTTCACTTAGAGCACAGATATTGCATCAAGGATGGAAACAGAATATGAGTGATTATCACTACAGACCACCTCAACCAGATAGCCAAGGTTCCACTACTCATGGTTAGAATTAAAGGGTCTTGGTCAAAAATGAAAAAAAATCTATAAATAAGTTATCATTGTGGAATTCTACTGAAAACCCACTGTAGCAAAAGAATAGTTAACTTTATAGAAACAACATCATTTTAATCCAATCACAATGGGCATCCTTTATTGCACATCATAATGTTTTTAGTAGCTTACATTCAAAATTATTAATCTATTTTTTATGTCATGTTAATTGGTAAAACATAAATCTAAGCTAATAATCCATATTTTAATAAAAGTGTTAAGTTCACAATTTTATTAGGAAAAAAATAAAATACTGAATTTCCCCAAGTGTGACACATTTTCTCTTGGCATCTGCTTTTCTATATTTTATCCCCCACCTCTCCAATATGTACAAAATCCACATAAATTAGTATAAATTCATCATTGCTCAAACAAACTAATTTTTATAATCTTCAATTTTGTTTGATTACACAGCCACAAAGTAGAAAATCAGACCCCTCTTGTCACACCCATCTATCATGTGCTCTCTTTCAGGATTTATTAATAGTTTTCTCACTACATTGACTTCTATATTACCTTAAACTAATAGAAAACTAAGGTCTTCATTTATCAAATGATGTATTCAATAACATTTTCTGTATAGTCACTATTTCTGTTAGTACAAGCTTCATTCCCAGGGGAAAAATAACAGCTAGCTTGGATGACTTTGTAACAGTTCTTATCACATAATCAGAAAGCCAGAAAAATTTTACGAGTTAGGAGAAACTGTCTACTTTTCACACATTATTATTCTACATTCTCTGGTGCATTGTTTGATTAAAGAAAAAACATTTAATGAATTACTACCATCAGTTTTTAAAATGTAGGATTAAGTGTTATCAACAATCGACAAGAAGTAAATATTTGGATAAGTACTACACAGCTATGACAGAAAGTGTTCATACCCCTGCATCCCGAGTAGTTTTTTTGCTCATAACTTAAAAAGTATCAGGATTAGGATAATGAAAGTAAATTATATTATACATATCATACCAAAACACATCTACATAAATTTTTAAGTAAATTGAACAACAAATACACTGCTTATAAACAAATAACCAAACATAGGAGGGGCAGAAAGTGTTTGCACATGTAAAATAAAACATGTAAGGGAACTATTCTGTGTTCAAGTGCAAATAACTACATTAAATAATGAATTTTGTATTAAAAATAACATTAAATTAAAACATTATTTGTCTGAAACTACATACTTTTTGGAACATTCAAGTCAAATTTCAAATAATTTAATTTGAATAAATAAGTTCCACCATAGTTACATAACATACTTGCAAACTAGTAGGTCATCATCATAGGGGTAAGTTAAATCTCCTTCAAACCCAAAAAATAAATAAAAACATGAAGAGGGCACATCCAAAAATTGTCTGCACTTGATCACCAACTAATGGGAAGTAAAAGTTTGGTAGAATCAAACAAAGGGAGTAATATGCATTAGGAGGGTGGATATGTTGCACTCCAATTGGTGGAGGGTTGTCATATGATGTTTCTTATGAACAAATGCAGTGAATCACACTGATCTTGGAATATACAAATTCAAGATTTATAGTATGTGAAAAAAAATCACACATACTGAGAAACAATGAACAAAAACAGCATCATACTGAAAAACTCAAATGCAAAAATATTAAATGAAAATTTCTTGTGATACTTAATTTTTATAGCTATTAAACAATCATTCAACACAATTATGGAGTGTTTGTAATTTAACTGTTTGTTTTCAAAAACTGTATAACTACAATAAATGGACTTTCACATACTTTGATCTAAGTGCAACTGTAAAGCAAGAAAACTAAATAAATCTGGATTTCAAAACTCTGTAAGCTTTATCTGTAAGAATAAACACTGCATTCATTCTCAAATGTAAATGAAAGAGGTAATTTAGATCTATTTTGTATTTTTCAACTTTTCATTTTACCATAAATAGCTGACTTCACCAAGGTTAGTGTTTGGATTAAGAAAGTAACAGATGAAATATCCAGTTTAAAAAAAAAAAAAAAAAAAGACATCATATTCATTTAGTAGGTTCTAGTTATTTATTGAGATAGTGATGGGAGTTTTGTGAACTCAAGGTTGTTATATCAGAAAATAATCTCTTACAGCAATTAGTAGACCAATCAATTAAAAGTAATGACTTTTTGATACTTTAAAACATGTATGTAAAAGTATGAATGCCACAATATTTTACAGAGGTTTATTCTAATTTTAACTAAACTACTTTATTATCATTGTATACAAATAAAATTGCAATGTAAACAGTTTATAAAATCAGGTTTTAACACAAAATAAATTGTAAGATTTGAATTTTATAATGAAATATCTTAAAAATCCTCGATCTACCTTAGTATGAGAATTGTGACATTTTATCTAGGTCTTCTCTCATCTCTAATTTTCTTTTACCACCCTTCCTTATAATATAAATATTACTCAGGCAAAGCATAAGTTTTATAGTCTTCAATCTCATTTGTCTACAGAGCCATAAACTATAAAAATATATACACTTGCCTTTCCCACCTGTCACATCCTCTCTTTAAAAATTTGCCAATAGTTCTCTCTGATATTTTATATTGTATTATTTATAATCATATTGAAATGTTTCAATTTATCATATAACATATTATATTACATTGTCTTCTATATAAAAAATTGTCTATTAATCAACCAAATAACATATTACATTACACTATCTTCTATACAAAGAATTATTTAACCTCCAGTTCAAAATTTTTACGGAATTTTCATCAAAATAATAAGCTGAATTTTTGAAGGTTTTATTGCATAGTCAGAACACCAAATTATGATAGTTACAGAACACTATCTGCTTTGTGTATGGTATGAACTTTCAGTGTAGTAGTACCATTAGTATCAAAACATAAGCTTAGGTTCCACAGCTGACATCAAAAGAATAAGAGGACCCAAATACAGTGAAACCCCTCTAAGTAGCCACCCCTCAGATTCGGTCACCTCTTGAAAGTGGTCATTCAATCACAGTCCCTTTTTCTGTTTACATAATCCCTAATTATGTACAGTGAAACCCCTCTAATAAGGACAGTTTGTCTCAGTCTTGAAGGTGGCTGCTTTAGAGAGGTTCCACTGTAAGTATTATATTTCTAGCTTTTAACATTACTGAAGTTGCTAAAATATAAAAATTAAAAACTGATCAGACTAGACAGTATTAGATTAACTAAGGTTATGTAGAATAAAAATAAAAACTTTTCACAAAGTATGTTCATGAGCAGCTCATGAATTATATAATTTGATAAACAGTAATGCCAGAAATATCAAAATTTTGCAGCATTATCTTAAGACTTCTCATATAAAAGGCCCTTGCAGAACCTGCATAATGGGAACAGAAAACTATTTTTCACCTATCTCATTTATCAACAAGTAGGATTAAAACCCGAGTAAGTCAGAAAAAGTTTTTAATTAAATATTAATAAATTCTTCTTTAATTAATAATTTGTTTAAATAGTAATAAATATTCAGACATTTTGTTACAGAAAATATTTGTTAAATATTTTCTGTTCTTTTATCCACTGTCATTATTCAATAGGTCACTTTCAAAACAATGACTGATTGTACTTTTGGTTACTTTGGCTGATAAGAAACCAGAGAAACCATGGGTAAAAAGTAAAAGTGAAAATCCACACAATTTCAGAACAAAAAATCAACTTCCTGTGGAATGGAAAGTGAATAATAAAGCGTGGATGACAAGTGCTATATTTGAGGAATTTTTGAAAAAATTAAATAAAAATGGAACAGGAAAATCGGAAAATTCTACTTTAACTAGATAATGCAACTTGTCACCCAGAAGTTCAACTTTCAAATGCTCGTTTAGTCTTTTTACCTCCATGTACAACATCAGTTCTACAGCAATCAGATAATGAAATCATACAGTGTATAAAACTGAAATACAGAAAACTGATGCTTCAGCATATTATTGCAAACATAAGAGAGCATCTGAAATGACCATGAAAACTGATGTGTTAGATGTATTAGCATTTTTAAGTCTTTCAATCAAATGCTTAAAAGATGAATGCATAATAAAGTGCTTACAAAGCTGCAGATTTATTCTTGATAATGGCAAAGATTGTGGAGAAGTTGTTTGTTACGACAATTCTAGAGAAATACAAGCTCTAATTGAGGAGATTGGTACAGATAATTCTGTGAATGTTGACAAGAATGTTTTAACAGAAACTAATGAAAATGATTTAAAATCTGTAATAGAATTGCACGATGGTAACATTGTGAGAGATTCAGAAGATGAACAAATTGGAAAGGATAGTGAGAAAATAGAAATTCCTACTTCATCGCAAGTACTAAGTTATATTAACACTATCAAACTAAATGCAAAGATGAAGGTGAAAAATTAACTTTATGAAAAGGCCATAGAATTGGCATTCTCTTTGAACTGCACGCACGAGAAAGCCCATGAAAAAATGGAACAGTTGAAACTGGACACTAACATCAAATAAAATTTATTTGATTAAGATTTTGTGTTATGTATAGTTTGGATGTCTATTTTTGTTCTTATTCTAATAAATATTGCAAAAAAAAAAGTATAATAACTTTATTCACAAATACCTTACTTCCTTTGTGTCAAACATGTATAATCTTCCATTCAAATATTATATACATAATTTAAAAAATGCATGTTCATTGTCTAAGCTGGAAAACCTGCTTAAACCTGAAATTTTACTCATTTTTTGTGTGATTCTGCTTTGGACATTACTGTAGTAATATGAGTAGCATGTTTGCTACATGATTTACAATTTGTGCAATGAGTTTCTTTATTATATATAGTTCAGAGAGCAATAAAACAAAATGATAAGCTATTAGATTGTTAAAAATAATAGTAGGTTTAAAATTTTAACTTTAATGAGAAATAAAAAAATTCAAATGCAACTTTATTAACTAAAATAGAAACCTAGTAAATCTATACAATTTTGCCAACAAGAAACAAGATTACTTATGCCATTCTCTGCTACTGCTCTGTTGTCGAATCTTTTGTCCTGTAAAAAGTTGTCCAAATGCTTGAAAAAGCAGCAGTCAGTGGACTTCTGGTCTCAGGTGTAAGGAGGATAAAGCATCATTTGAGCAAAGTGTGGCTGAGCATTATCATGAAGCAAGATTGGTCCTCTTTATTTTATGCTGGCATTTTTTATGCAACTTTGTATGCATTACTTCCAATTCTTGGTAATAAACCTCTGCAGTGATTTTATAGTACTGGTTGAGCAAGCTGTAGTGGATAATACTGACCACAGCCCACCATAAGTAACTTTTATCTTCTGTTGGTGAAACTTTGGATTTGGGAAATGCTTTGAAGCCTTGTTACAAATGAGCCATTGCAAAGATCACTTTCTGTTGTTATAAAAAATTCACTTTTTGTCAAAGGTAACAATTCCTTCTAGAAATGAGCCATTTCTTTTGTGCAAAATTATCATAGAGTACAGTTCAAAATGATTTTTCTTATTCTCACTGAGCTAGTGTGAGACCCATTTGTGGAGCTTTCTCACTTTGTCACTTTGCATGAGATGGTCCGAAATTGTGAAATGACAACACCCAATTCTTGAGCCATTTCTCAAACAGTTTGGCACAGGTTTCTTTCCATTAATGCTGTCAACAGTTTTTTTCAACAGCAAAAAGACTTTCTCTGTCCTCCCTATCTTCAAGACTCATATATGAATTACAAAACTTTTAAAACCAACATTGTATTGTACTTTAGGTGGTGGTTCTTTCACCCCACGCTTGGTTAATATTGTGAGCTGTTTGTGATGCATTATGATCAAGTTTGAATTCATGCAAAAAATAAATGATTCACAACTTTTTTCCCCATCATTAATTGTAAGGGTCTGAAATATTGGAAATAAAATTTTAGAAATGAAAACAAGCATTAACAAATAGACGAAAGTTTTAGTTTTTCAATGGTATATATGAAGTCGTAAAAAAATATAGGTTTCTTACCTCTATAAATGACTAAAACTTCACTGTAAAACTCTACCATTATATTTGAACAACCTAATATTTAGTTTCAGGTGAAAATTTGTTGTCATTCTAAAAAGAAAAAAAAGGTAATTTAGAATTATTTCCCAATTTTTAATGGCTGATACAAGGCCAGTCAAACTTATTGATCCCACATAAAGAGTTACGATAGAAAGAAAAATGTATTATGTATAACACTGAAGGTTTCAAAAAGGTTTCACATTTCCACACATTAAGTATTTACACAATAAATACAAATCATGCTTTATTCATCCTAAAATGACTACAAAAGTACAAATGTTCAGTCTGAATAGCTTAAATCACAAAACATTGTACATTTATATATATTTATAATTTTTTCATACTGATCTTTTCAGCCAAGCATGGATAACACTACACAAGTTTCAATGATGTGGTGTGCTTACATTATGTTACCATATTCATATACAAAAACTATCCTTTACAAAGTACCCTGTGTTGGCTGTACTTTAATGGACTAGTATTTTCTAAAATACAGTCACATTTTAGTTGTATATGTGCATACATCATAAGTTGCTTAACTTATTAGAGTTGATGGCTGATACTTCCAACCAGTTGCTTTCCCCCCTCAAGTCAGCACTTTAGAATTAGTTATAGTGACAGTTAATTATTTTTATAACAATCAATTTCATCATAACTTCAAATGATTTATTAAAATCATCAAAAATTAATAACTGAAAAAATTAATTTAGATAACTATTTTTGTGACATTAATTAACTTAATAATCTTTTAAATTAACTGATTAATTTAAAATAACACCAGTGAAACTAATTGATGTAATCACTATGCAGACAATTGATTAATTTGCCCATCCATATGTTCAATTTTATTTTATTTGGGCTTTTGTAACTAGTTGTTAGAATTTTGGGTGTTAACCATTCTTGTTTTTGTTGAAACACTACTGTTTATATGTCTTCTTGCTGGTAAAGGATTTAGCATCATCCTACTCATTAAGATCTATAATTTAATGATAATTAACATTACAAGCTGGAAAAATACATATTAATAATGTAGAGGTGGGAGTTTCATTCGCAGCTGAGCACATGCTAAAAAGTCTTTCTGCAGTAGCATGAAGTAACTGTTTGTCCTGTGAAGAACTGAGTACCATTTATAAAAAGTTATGAGATTAGAGGTGAAGTGAATATTTCTGAATGTACTTTCGAGTCCAACTCCTTACACTTTTGGGCATATTTTAGTATTTTATAAGTGTATATATATATATATATATATATATATATACACACACACAGTAAATGTAAAGTGCAAGTATAAAAAACACAAGATAGTCATAAAAAATTACCATTAAATGGAGTCATCAATTTCCTCCAGTTCTCATAGCCTACAATCTCTTCAGCTATTCTTTCCAAGCCTATAAAAAACAAATCAATGACATTTATTTTTCAAACCTCTCAAACATGCTGGAATTTTGAAAACATAGCAATGTTTCCACAAAATACATATACCTACTTCTCTGGTGCAAAAGTGTTTTATTCAAAACAAAAATACACATAAATTGTCATATATAACAGGGTTAAAAAATTTTTTTATTTAAAGCCAGACATGTCCATTAAAAACTCAAGTTTGACCAGCACTTTCCCATCTATTACCGGACATCATGACCAGCAGTCATATTCCTAACATATCAGACACAAACACGTTGTCCCCTCAAAAATAAGTAAGGCAAAAGCTGTGTATGCACAGCCCAAAGATTTTGCTTAAAAGTATATTCTATAATGAGTGGAAAATAGCTTGCAAAATTTAAGATTTAATTTAAGACAAAAAAAAGCAAATTTTAAAAAACTGTCCTGAACACTCACAAAATGTCCTTTTTAGGTCAACTTATCCGTGCTGTCCCATATTGTCACGTGACTGCCAAACATTTACGATGATCTGACCATGGCATCTGACAGCAAAAAAATGGGAAAGTCTCATGATCTATTTCAGTTTGGCTTCACAAGCAAAACTAATGAATTAGAAGACAATACTATGGAACCCCAAGTAAATAAACCCCAAGCTTGCTGACGCAAGCCCAAGTGTTAAAACAAAAACTGTTACTGCTAGTACTGGTGCTAAGCCTACTCATCATTTCCAAGACAAATGGAATAGAGGCCGACCATGGCTGGAGTATAATAACACTACCGGACTGATGTTTTGCTCAATTTGTCAGGAATATGACCAAAGTAATGAAAGGCAGAAGAACACCTTCATAACATGATCTTCCAACCTGTGGGCAAGTGCTGTTAAGGAGCATGAAAACAGTCGCTCCCACAGTCTAAGTTATCAAGCTAAGAGAGCAAAAAAAAACCCTGATTTAACTCCCATGATGAAAGAACTGAGCAAACTTAACCAGACTAAAAAAGATCATTTGCTTGTGCTGTTCAGGGGTGCCCTTTATATGGCTTTGAAAGCCAAACCATTCAGCTATTTTCAAGAGCTTCTGTTGCTGCAGGAGCACAACTTTGGTATGAACTTAACAAAACATTATGTCAATGATAAACAAACAGTTATCTTTATGAATAACATTGCAGAAACAATTAGAATTAATGTCAGATCTCATCTACACACCTCATTATTCTTTGGTATTATGACTGATGGCTCAACAGACACTGTCAACTTTGAGCAGGAGATAGTCTATGTAAGATACTTAGACAGTGACTGTTACCCAATAACCCACTTCCTGTGTCTGCAATCAGTTGAGAAGGCTGATTCTGAACACTTGCTACAGGACTTAGTTCAGGTAAAGGTTTCTTAATTACCTGGGATGAGAATATTCTGGATTTATCCTGAATTCCTAATTAAGAAAAATCAAAATGGACAATATTTCATGTACATTTATGTCTTATTTCAGGTTTACATAGTCATTCAATTATTAACATACATCAGTGAAAACTCAAGCATTTTTCAAATGATTTAAACCAAGAAGAACCATGTATTTACCACTGACAGAAATGGAGCTTAACCTAGCACAACTTGCATAATAGATAATTGAATTTTCCAAAGTACCAATTTACATTTTATTTTTGTTTTTTTTACAGAAAGTAACTTATATTGGGTACTAATTTTTTGTACTTGCAGCATTGTCTATAAATGGCAAGTTTCCTGACTGGCTTGAATCAATTGTGTGCCTGACAACTGATGAGGCAGCTGTCAATTTTGGCACAAATAAAGGACTTGTAAACAGATTGAAGGTGCAAAAACCTTATTTTATAGGGATCCACTGTGTTAGTCATAGATTGGAACTTGCAATTAAGAAGACCATCAAGGACATCCCTTACCTTGATAGTATCCAAATCTTTTTAGAAAACCTATGCAAGTTTTACGGCAATTTGCCAAAGAACTGGGCTGGCCTCAAAGAAGCTGATAAAGACAACAACATTGTTGTTAGAAAACCAACAAAAGGGACAGGAATGCAGTGGGTGGCCTACAAAGAGCGTGCTCTGGCACCAGTTTCTCATAACTGACCAGATTTAGCAGAGCATTTGTATCAAGTAAAGCTGCATGACAAAGGAGAATGTGGACAGAAAGCTGCAGGATTATACAGTACTTTGACAAGCCTCAAATTCATCCTGAACATGGACATACTCTGACAGTTCTGCCTGCTTTGACATCTCTTAGTCTCAAAATGCAAGGCAATTCTGCTGCTGTGAACATCATTTCTGACAAACTCGCTGTTTGCAAAGAGAAGCTGGACAATCTGAATAATGTTGAGAGATATCAGAAAATTGTTAAAGAGCTCACAACATGCGAATTAAACTGGCAAGTGGTTACTCAGAGGAAAGGTGATTGCTATTAGTGGTCAGACAAGGGCCAGAGGCTCAAAAAGTGCCACAAAAGAGACAGTTGCTTAATCCATGGCTGAAGAAAATGCCATCTTTATAGGTAAAATTGTTACACATCTGAATGAGAGATTTGAAGAATTTGATAAGAATTTTATTGGTGCCTTTCAAATTTTTGAACCAAGCAACTAGCCTGAAAGCAAGGAAGCATTGTCATCTTATGGCCATAATGAACTCCAGACAATATTAGAACATTTTGGTGTTCTGCTAGAAGATAAGGGTTTCAACATTGCAGCTGATATTTGCCAAGATGAGTTACACGAGATACTGCTCAAAGCCAGAGGACTTGCCAAATCAGATAAGTCCCTGGCTAGTAGTACAAGTGAATTGTGGGCCCACATGATAAATCAAATTACTGTTGAGGATGGTAAACCATTCCCTGGATCAACAGTGTTGGCCTTGGTATGCCTCATGCAGGTGATTTCTGTGTCATCTGCTGAACCAGAACATGGATTTTCCCATGTGGTCCAAACTAATAAATGATTCTTTTAATGACTTTATGACAATAAAATTAGCTAAGAATAATACCTGTGATCTTCCAAGCACAAAATTACTGTGCAAGTCTGTAGAATCCTGGTGGAAGAACAGTAAAAAACCAGATGATTTGCGAGTCCACATGGAACTCACACATGTAGAGATAATAGAGATACTGAGTCTACATCAGCTGATGTCTTAGTGATGGATGACTAAATCTTCCAGTTTAATTGATGTGTCGTTTTTAATGGATACAAGGCTTGTTGCCACTTGCTTTGCAATAATGTTTCAGTCCCATAAATAAAATGATTCTGTTTTATATAATAATTGTCTCTACTTGATTTCCTGTTTTTGGTAATGTCCAGTGACAATTTTGAGGTGTCCTGCTAAAATTTCAAATGTCTGGCAAGTTTCACTGTCCAGCAGGACACATGTCCTGCTGAAAATTTAGAATATTTCTATCCTTGTATAATAATTGTCAACAACAAGTGTCATTTAAGATGAGATTCAACAAAAATACTCAGAGCTCAATTGGGCCAGTCATCCAATCAAAATTATTGGTAAATTCTCTGTGTAATACACAAATTTGAACCACAACAAAAATATCTTTTGATCTATTTTTTGTTAAAACAAATTGTACCTTGTACAAAAGAAATGTTAGTACAATCCAGTAAAAAAGGCTGAAAACATGAAGAAAAGTCTGCTTTTGTGAATGGCTAATAATAATGTTTGAGTTGCTAAACTTTTCATTGTGAACAAGCTGCATCTCTGTGCTGTTTTACGCATGTGAAGTTTACATGGAGTTTGACTGAGTTATAATCCTTAACCAGAAGGAATGTTATAGGGAGCAGCATCAACTGACTATGACAGCCATTTAAGGGTTAAAGATTATGTGTAGTAATGCAGCACAGTTTGTATAGCTCAGGGTGGGAATTTGCAATGAAAATTAAAGCTGAAAACAGAAACATTTAATGAGATTAATTTCCAGTATAGATGCTTATGACAACAAAATTAACACTGTTCCAATAAAACTTTGGTAATAAATAAAATTATCAAACTTATAAAATAAAACACAGTTTTCTTTGTTAACATCACAGTTGAAACACCTACTCCTTTCAATTATGCACGTACAGGCCAAAGGCTAATGTTAGACAAAAATGAAAAACTAAGTCTAAGAAATACACAAGGCCTAGCTACCATAAGAAAAGCAGTCAAATCTGTTAAACAAAACACAATAATGATAACTGCAAACACAATTTCATGAAAGTTGATTAGTGCAAAGCAGAATAACAGTAAATGATATAAGGTTTGTTTTGGCTCTTTCCAGGTCAATATAAACTACAAATATGAACAACAATACATTTCAATAACATGTGTGTGTACATATATAGCACTCAGACATTGTGTATGTATTACAGTGTAGCAGCATGGGGGAGAGTTCCAACATAAACCTAGTCTTACTACAGGCTGTACTTTGCTATATTTGGCAGACAGGCGAAGTTTGTTAGAATGAAAACACTAAATATCATTGGACAAGATCACTGTTATGTTTGAGTTTTACAGTTCAATGACTTATTTATTTCCTTAAAATACTATGCAACATTAGCATGGCTCAGACTTATCTTTTCGCAATGTAAGAAAACTTCCAGGAAATAAAGCATCAAAAATTAGTTCAATAAAGATGCAAAATTGCCAACTAAACCTTAATTGTGCTTTTTGAAATACACACACACACACACACACACTCAAAATTCTTGTAATTAAGTGTGTTTTTTTTAGAGTCTTTGTATATCAATATTGTCATAAGTGGATCTTTTTTTTAGAGTCTATGTTTTTGGTGTTAGTTAGTTTTTTCTACACAGTCAGGTTGACCAAAATATAACCTGGAATTTTACTCAATATCAAGCCCTCATACTGAATATAAATAAAGTAGTCTTTTAATAACTATTATAATAAAGATATATACAACTAAATTTGTCTTCTTATTCATTTTTACTCTAATTTACAAACTCATCTCTTTCTGTCAAATGTTAAGAATGTCAAAATATCATATCTTAGTAATATATATGTCAGAAGATATAGTGTACATATATCAAACATTCAAAAACCAACATCCTCAGCTGCCTTATATCATCTGACTTTTAAGATTGAAATGAATCTACGAGTTAAATTTTTATATTGAAATAATTTGCAACTACTGAACCCTATCATAACAAAATAATACAAACATGGAATAGAGGGTTTCAACAGTCTAAAAGTAACAACAAAATCAAACAAAAAAAAAAGATCCATTTAATCATTTAAAAGGATAAAATTTGATCAAGACCAATCAAGCACCATACACAAGAGGTCAGTAAAAGGAGAAGTATAGTGTAGAATGTGATCAATCTCACCATACAGTGCATCTTTCACCCCAATTCAACTGGACAAGGTCATATTGTAAATGAAATACATATAAAATGCTTCAGAACAACCTGCACTATAAAGACAGTTATCACTGCCTTATTCCCAACCAGCAAGGAACTCTCAAAGGTACACCACCCTAGTGGCTATAAATTTGTAAATGCCAAGAATCTTCTATGCTCCACTTGAAGAAGGAAAGATGAGTTTGTGGTGAGAAAACCCAAAGAAGTGACCAGACTGCACTGAATGTTTGCTGGAAAGGGTGTTTTGTTTGTTTGTTTGTTCTTTTACTGAAGACAATGCAATGGGTGACTAGGAAACCTTAATTTTAAAAGCTAACAAATACAAGTCAAAAGACACATCCCTTGGTTAGTTTTTCCATGGCAATCCATAGAATGGCACAGTCTTAATGGGGCAATTATGTTATTTAATACCACGAATATACTTATAGTGATCTTGCAAAACCCCTATATCAACAATTGGCACTGGTAGATCCAAAACAGATGAGTTGAGCACTTTCCACTAATGCTGGCCTGATTTGGGGAAATAAGCATACCCTGGGAAAGAACACTAGCCATCTCACAATATCCTGTAAAAAATTTTAAAAATGTATATATCCTTATCAGAGATATCATTTAGTTTGATTAAAGATCAGCAACCGAAAGGAGTCTAAATCTCTCAGAATATTAAAATACCAAATGATGAAATAATTGGTGACAAATGTGTGTAGATTCATCCATATGCTAGCCTGAAGGATTCTGTTCAAAGGTCAGTGAAAGTGTAAGACAGCTGACGAATCTGATGTGACAAAAAGTGAAAGAATGATCACATTCCTAAGCAGCCATAATTTAATAAAAAATAAAAGGCTTAATCTGAATAGAGAAGGAAGTATAGTGAAAGAATGCAGAAAACATGAATGAAATAAAAAACCAAACTACAGTGACCACTAGAGAGAAGGAAATGAAAATATAGAGAAAGAAGGTACAATGAACATGAATACAGCAGCTCAAACAGAGCATGATGTGTCAAACAATGTGAAAGCCCTAATCAAGCATGAAAATAAGACAAGAGGTTTAGTGAAGAAAAAGGATTGACACAAAGTAACCAGATTGGCAAAATGTAATTGATAAGACCATATGAGAAAAAGCAATTGTGAAAACCAATATCCATGGTCAAATGACCATGTGAAAAAGAGCAAAAAGTAGGTCACAAATAGTATAGCCAAGGAGAGGCCAACAGACCAATATAAAAACCCACCACTTTTGTTTAAAGATCAATGAATTGAACAAATCTCACTTGTGAAGATGAAGTGGGTGAGGAGTAGTTGAATTAAGAGTGTGTGGAAATGGAGCAGAGGTAGCCCAAACATCAATTGGCAAAGGAGATGAAATCATAGTTGTGCTGGCCAAAGAGCCACTAACAATAGAGTGTGAAAAAAAGTGTCACAAGGGAGAAGAAGAACAAGAGGAAAGGCATACATAAAAATTTAAAACCAGGCCTGACTGAGAGTATCAATTGCTAGACTGAAGAATGAAGAGCTAGGTACCCAAAGCAAGGAAGGGTTGTGTTAAATCAATGAGAGACTAGCCCAACTGAGTAAACCCAACAAAATAACCTAAGGTTGAACAGACTATTCTGTGGTCACAAGCCTGTGAAAACAAAAGAGACAATCCAATACAAAGTTCAGAGCCACTAGCATATAACAATTTGTGAGACAACTGAGAATAAGCTCAAAATAGATGGTCCAATGTAAGGAAGTAGAGAGTCCTAGAACAGGTTTCCACCTAAAGATTAACTCTTTTGCCACAGGTATCTTTTACTATGCATGACAAAAAGTGTTAGTGTATTACATTCAAAATTAATATTCTAACTGTATACAACTCATGTATCTAGTTCTACTGGTCAATATTTTTAAAAAATCTGAACTTCTCCTAATGTGACACATCTAACGTTTTCTCTAGGCATCTTGTTTTCACTATTTTATCCACCACCCCTTTAAAAAGGAAGAAGTTAAAACATAAATTACTCACTATAGAATTGTTATTGCTCAGGCAAACCATAATTGGTATAGCCTTCAATTTTGTTTGGTTATATGGCTATAAAATAAAAAAAATACTGTACTTGATACACCCACCTGTCACATCCTCTTCTTTCAAGTTTTGTTAAATCTCTTACATTTAATTATATATTACATAAAACCAACAAAAAGTCAAGGTTTGTACCTGTCAAATGATGTATTTCATGATGCTTCATCCTGAACACATAACAGTTCATTTCATTGAGAGTACAAGCAGTGTTCTAGTGAGAAACTTTTGAACTAGCTTGGATGATTTTATAATGACTATTGTCACATAGTTAAAAAGCCAAAAAACTGTGAAAGTTAGCACAATTGTCTACTTTTTACATGTTATTTGTCCATGTTCTTTGATGGATTAATTAAATAAAAATGATTTAGTGCATTACTACTAATATAAAAAGTAGACTTAAATTTCTCAATGATCAATAACAAGAAAAAGAAGATTGTACAAATACTTTATTTCTTGTATTTTGTGCTTATTCTTTATTTATTATAATAGAGGCAATTAAAATGTAATAATATGGATGTTTTTAGGCAAGTAAAGATTAGATTAGGTAAAATAAATGGTATAATAAAAATTTTACTAGGCAAGTATATGTGTAATTTAATTGTGTAACATGAGCTACACATGCACTGAGAGATTACAACATATAAAGGAATGGAAAGTACTTAGACAAGTTCAAAGTACAATAAAATTTAAACTGATATACAATGTTATGAGCTTAAATCTACTTAAGATAAGCAAATGTAGTTTCATGTTACAATTTGAAGTCATTCAAGAAAGAAGAAAAGTTAAGATTTATTTCTCTCTCTCTCTCTTTTTTTCTTTTTGTTACCAGGTAAGTCAAATTTACCAATCCCATTTTTAGTTACAGCAGAGAAAATAACAGATAAAATATAAAGTTTTAATGAAAAACTGAAATGTATGTAGAACATTTTAGGGATTACACAAAGCAAACTTGAGATTACCGAAATAAGGGAAAGTATTTTTAACCTTACCATGATAATCCCTTTACACACAGGCTATTCAAAACAGATACTCAATATACTGATGAGCAAATCTTTATTTTAGTCTATTAAAAGTACTTCACTAAAAAAAAATGTTTTTTTGTGTATGTGAATGACTTATGTTAATTGAAAAGCTATCAAATTTTGTGAAGATATACACACTACATTGAAAGTTTGAAGTATTAAATTTATAAACACTTCAAATAAGTTCGAAGAAGTCATGTAGTTGGTCAAATTACCTATGTCTGTGTTGAAAGAGTTAATGTACAAAAATGCTGTAGAATTATTAGAGTATATCATAGCCAACCAAACTTCAAAAAGAAAATATCTGATGGGTAGAAAGATGTTCTATGATACTGAAATGCAGGAAACAAGTCCCTATGACCAAAGTCAGGTAGCTGTTCAACCCAAGAGAGTCATCTGTAAAAAGATGAAGATGTGGTTAAGAATGGCAAATGGACGCCCATCATGGTGCTGACATTGTTAAAACAAATCCTTGAAAAGAAGGGAGACACACATTTGAGGAAGACAGACCTCATAAAAAACATTAATTGTTAAAGAAACTCAAAGAGTGATTCATATGAAGATAGATGTCAAGAAAAAACACTTTTAGCAGTAAAAGACTAGAAGGAAGATAGCTAGTCATTACCACCCACTGCCAACTCTTGGGTTACTCTTTTACCACCAAATAGTTGGATTGACTGTCACATTATTATGGCCCCACAACTGAAAAGGTAAGCACGTTTGGTGGAACAGGAATTCAAAGCTGCAACCCTCAGATTACAAATTAAGCACCCTAACCTCCAGCCATGCCAGAAAAGAAAAACCAAATTTACTAAATATAGCAGTTGATCAAGAAAATATGTGAAAACTTGATAAACTAGTCCAGCTGAGATGCCACTTACATAAAAATGCAGGTTTGAGGGAAGGAGCCCTCTCAGGAAAGAGTGAAAATAAGCCAATCATCCATATAATAATGGAATTTTAGCCCCAGTGAAAAGACCTAACTGAGAGAAAAGAAATCCTTCATACAAAACTAGAAGATGATAAAGAAACAGTTGAGAGACAACAAGTCAGTAACAGGATGCAAGACTCCAAGCTTCTTGGAAGAGACCACAAAAGGACCATAGTAATAATCAGTTGTAGAGGGTAAATACCCCCCCTCAGTGGACAAGAGATCCAAGATCACATCCTTTAGACATTGAAAATAAAGAGCAACAGAGGGAGGAGGAAAGAAAACAGACAAGGGGATAAGGTAAAAACAAAAGGTGGAAAGACAGTCTGTGAGTGAGAACCTGAAGAAATTTTCTGTCAAACAAAAATGGAAAACAAAAGATGGTGAAGAGAGACAGACTGACGAGATAAGTGATAACCTTGACGTTAGGAAGTAAGAGGTTGGAAAGAATAAAAAAAACTGGATTCAGCAGGCCTAAGAACAGAATGATAAAGTTTGAAAAGATGAGAAAGCACAGTAAAAAATAAGGACTGATGCCAAGCTGTCCCAATATGGGTCTCCAGCAAGTCATGAACACCCCTGAACACCAATGAAGAAATTAAACCCAATAAAAGTCAGGGAAATGAACATTAGAAAGGCATACATTAGCTAGGAAAGTATCCCATTCCAATATGTTCCAACAGTGGAGAAACTAAATGAGCCAGTGTATGAAAAAATAATCCAGGAGGTTGGTAATACAGAAACAAAAGGCACAAAAATTGGGCACTAGAAAGGGAAATAAAAGCTCAGGGTAACGCATCCATCCAAAAAGAAAAAAGAGAGAGAGAGAGAAAAATGAGATCCCAAAAACTAGAAAATTCAGAAACAAATAGAAAGATGACTGTATGCCCGGACAAAAAAAGTCGAACAGATAAGGTGTACAAGGCATGTTAGTAGAGGAGTAAAGGTGTTTAAAAAAAGTAGTCTACATAGATTAGGTGAAGGAAAGAAAACAAAGTTATCTAGAGTATAAGTTTCATGTAGTTAAGCAAAAGACAAAGGTAAAACAGAAAGAATATACTTGCAAAATCAAGAAATTAAAAGTGTTACGGATTTTTCTCAACAGATAAAGCTGTACTACGGCAAACCATGCCATTATTCCAGTCATGTTCAAATGGGAAGAAGGAACAGACATAATGGATGAGAAGAGGAAGCCAGTGTGCATGAAGGAACCTATAATATGTCATGTCATCCTTAGATAATAAGCCCCAGTAGTCAAAATAGTCACTATCATACCATTAGAAACGGTTTCACTTTTGTGACGTGAAGCAGAATTTGTCCAAAATTTGAGAATTCATAATAGATAAGGAAAAAAATATGGCTTTCCTTAGTTATAAAAGAAAGCTGTGAAACTTGAACAAAACTTAACTTCTATAAACTACAGGAAATTTCATGCAACTGATTAAGAATTTTAAAAACACATCTGTTTTAGACAATGTTGATAAAAAGAGTGAAAATATTTTAAGCATAAGTACTTAAGGAGAGTTACTGTGCAAAGAGGTCATGTAACCCTCTTACTGATAAAGGGCTATCATCACATGATAATGTCATCATACAAATCTTGTATGCAGATTTATGAGAAATCAAGCTGTTTTGTATAAAGAGGCGAGGTATTATCGTGAAAATACTTTATATGACAAATAATAAAACACCTATAAACAAGGGTAGTGTGTTTCATTTTACAGATACAGCATGCATGTTCTGCAACCCCTCAGCAGAGGTAGGTCAAAGTGTAATACTTTTAACTATTTCAATACAGGCTCAGTCTTAAGGACTGAGCTCACAATCATTTTGTGCTCATTATATTTTTCATGTTATAACTTCTAAATAAGTAAATGTATCATCACAAAATGTTACAGATTATCAGTAAACTTTACTTTTATGCATCAGAAACTTTTCAAATTTCACATTGAAATATTTATATTACTCAGATACTTATAAAACATTTATTGTAAAAAACTTTATATTTTACATTAACTTACATTGTCCTTCTCTGTACAAATTTGGTTGATTTGACTGATCTTGTCACCACCATAAAAAATTAGGAAATAATTATAAATTATGGGCTTTTTTCTGAGGTGCACATGCACTCATGAATCTACAAATGTCCTTCACAAAGTTATCTCTACTGGCTGTGTTTTAGTGGACTAGCATTTTGTAAAATACAGTCACATTTCTGTTATATTGCATATGTATACATATTATTACTATTTCCAAATAAATTTATAAAAACTTATTTTTCTTAAAATACAGAAATGTAAATAAAAAATATAGCATACAATTACCTCTTTGTACTCATTTGCTACTTGGTGTAGGTTGCTAAGCCTTAAGAAATTTTGTACTTGGAGGTATGAACCAAAAGAATTTCCTTAGGTTTCGTACTTAAATTTTGAAACAACCAAAAATAACACACATTAACACCACAGAAATATATATGCATCACTGATCACCAACACCACAGAGTTTCATTGTAATTTATCAAGCTGAATGTTGGTGTAAAATAGATAAAATTTCAAAATCACTAGTCTCACTTCACCAACTTGGAATCACAAAAAAAGATCAAATTTGAGGCCTAAATGTTTCAAATATACTGAGAAAGCCACTAGGGGAATTCTGAGCTTTTGACTGGTTATTCATAAAATCATATACAGAAGATGTATGTAAGCATGTCTTTTTCAAAAATAAAAAAAAGAAGAGTGAAGACACCATGTTTGATTCAGTATACATAGTAGTAACTCAACAAACAGAAAATAGAAGGTTCTTAGTTTAGATTCTACCATGTAATCACCAGTAACTCGAGTTTCTAATTCCTAGAAACTACAAACTTTGTATTTGAACCAATTGCAGCATTCAACATACCATACGATACACAAAAATCAATATTCAGGTGAATATTTTTAATATTTACTTTTAAAATAAGAAATTAACTAATGTACAATACTAAAATTTAAATTATAACCTACAATATGATACCAAGCTTACCAGCAGAAGTACATAGCATAGTAGTTGAATACATTTTCAAATGCAAGTCAACAAATTCAACTACATGGCCTTTGACTAGTGTGAACGAAATTAAAGAGTGACATTTAAAATTTAAACTACTTTATTATTGATGTATAGCAATATATTTTCCATTGAATCTTAGTTTGTAGTTCAAATATTATACAAGTTTCTTTACTGTGAAAGAAAATGTTTAAATAAATACTCAATTTCTTCATTTCCTCTACCATGTAACACTTCTTCAATCCTAACTAAATATTTCCAAATCTTTCACTAGATCAATATGGCCTTATAACTTTCTGTAAAAATTCCCACTCAAACTATACAAATTGCCTAGCTAAACCATCTAGTTATAGAGAAAATAGTTTGCTTTATGGAGGCATTTTGGCATTTTCTTTGTGTGCCACTGATAGACTGCTTGACCAGGTATGGAAATCATTCCAAACCATTTCTAGCATAGTTGGACAACCAAATAAGTAATACAAGTTTTAAAATCTTCTATCCTATATGTGTGGGAACATTTTATATTCTGAATTTTTAAAAAAATATTATTGATATCACATTATCATTACTTTGAATCAGATTTTTGCTTTAGTTGTCAACTTGGATCATACTAGAATAAAATGTTGAAGAACATAAGATTAAATATTAAATTTTTCTTTAATTTTCACTTATAAAATTTATTAAAATGCTGAAACCAGAAAAATTATATTAAATAATTTTAAATTAAATAAACAAAATACTCTTCATAAATAACAGAATGGCACTTGCATGCTCAGTTGTGTAATTCAACATGCTTGCTGGTAACTGGATCAATGTTCACACATAAGCTGTTTAGCATAAAAAATAGCTATCAACATAGATTGAGAGGGTCAAAGTTCAACTGTAAATAAAAACTAAAGGAAAACTATTGGCTTAGGTTGTAAAAAATACTGCATACAGTTTTCTGTTACAATGTGCAGACATTCCAGAATGAAAAAACAGGATAATTTAGGATGTGTTTATATATATAGTGATTGAGTACAGAAAGTAACAAAATAGTTTTACAAACAAAAAAAATGTCTGATTTTAATTTTGAAGTTCTATAGGTTAGGCAAATTAAATTTGAAAACACAAGAGGAAAAGTGTTTTTAATCTTAATATTAAAATCACTTTGTACTTTTGCTTTAATTAGACAATCATAGACAAATCTTCAGTAAAAACAAAAAAATTGATTTTTTCTGTATACAACACTTGAAAATGTTTATTGAAAACTTTACAAATTTGGTATACATACACTTACTACATCAGAAGTTATATGGACACTTTCATGTCATTTGTTGGTTATATGGCAGGCACAAAATTGGTCATTTTGACAGATGACATATCAATATGGTTAATTACTGTCATGGTTTGTAGCCAAAAGAATAACTTAATTTTCAGCTAATAATTAACAATATTTATATATATGTATGTATATAACTAGAAACTAGTTACTAACTACTATTGTTTTCTCCTACATTTCAGTAATAATCTGGTGCTGTCTTCAAAGAAGTCTTGTTAGTAGGTAACATTCAATCCTAATTCTTCTTGACAGAAGTTTAGCACATTATTCACTCAACTGGAGTCTCCCCATTAGAAGATAAATCAAATACTTAAATGTTTGGAAGAGGGGTTTCAAAATCAACAACAAAATATTGGTACGAGTTGTTAATTGATAATTGAATGTTACATAATAATCTCAAAAAAATCCTTCATCTTGTACTACTTTAGAACTTCATTTTGTTAAAGTGTAATTGCTGTCCATTTGATTACAAGTAAATTGATTGGCATTTGCCATTTATTTGACCAGTTTACGAAATGATCCAAATTATTTTTTAAAATGCATAGGAAGAGCAAATTCTCCTCTCTATAATGCCTATTATAGTTGTTTCAATATATTTATATGCATAATGTTCAGAATAATTTCTTTGTCTGTGATAACTGTTATCTTATTTCAAACAGGTAGGAGAATTTCACAATCTATTTCTAGGTTAGTTAAAAAGCTAAATATTGTTCAAAGCAAACAGGTGTAAAAGATTAACAGTGTAAATTATGAAGGTAAGTAATATGAATATCTTGAGAAAATTAGCCAATGCAATTAAAGAAGGTAAAAGGTATTATTCATTTTATTTCGTAATTTTCAACTTTTCAGTATATTTAAATCATGATTGTAAGAAAACAAATTAAAAAAAAAATCTGCTGAGGGCAAAAATACTAAACCATACAACACTTTCAAAAAATGGATCTTTTTTTCATCAGGAGCACAATTGGAGTTCTTGGGTTGCAGGTTATACATTTTCACTACAGTTAATGTAAGGGTGGATAAAAGCACATAAATATATACTTATTTTTAATGAAAAATATGATATGCATTTAGGAGACCTCAAGGATTATATTAAGAAAATGAAAAACTGCGAGGTTAAAATAAATATATTTATTCTGAATATGAAAATGACCTTTTATTCCATAGTCAGTGAAGGTTGTGAAGATTCAAACAAATTGTCAGTAAAATTACATTATTGAAACAAATTAAATTTTTGTCTACCATGGTCTACTAAAAGCATACCAAATGCTATGAAGATACACCACCTAGTAAATTAAAAATTCTTTTGTATATATGAGTGTGTGTATAAACAATATAGCTTCAACATTTCTGAAGCCAGTCTCGAAAACCAACTAGTATGCACGTGGTTAAACCTTTTGCCATGGACTTAGCATAATATACACAAGTTTACCTACACATTTGCACACATTAAGTTGTTGCACTATAAATTTTGATACAGCATGTGTATCTTCACACAATTTGGTATAGTTCTGATAAAGATTACAAGTTTTATTATACATAAAAAAATCACATTTTTAGGGAAATATTCTTACTAAACATCTGTTTGTGAAAATAGAATCTATTTCATTACTAGTCTGGATGCAAAGTGATTTCATGTTATGATTAAGAAAACTATTCTTTGTCCCAAAAATCTCAAATATTATTTGTGTAATCTCTACAATCTCCTAAATACATTTCAAGTGCACGTTTTCTATAAGACTTTATATTTCATGTTATTTTCTCTCCTCTACCTATGTGGATGTGTCACTCAACTGACCTCACTACCATCATGAAAAAAATTAGGAAGTCAAATATAAAATATGCTTTGGTTGTGCTAGAATGACTATATACTATAACACACAAAATACAAATATTTAGTCTAAGTAGCTTAAGGCTCATAATGCTATATATTTCCATACAGATTTATTATTGTTTACTATATTGAACTTCTATTCATCTCTAGCTAACATTATGTAACTTCACTGACACGGGCATGTGCGCTCATATTATGCATCCAGTAATATAAAATTGACCTTTAGTTTTCTGTCTTAGTTGTGTTTTAGGACACTAGTATTTTGTAATATGTAGTCACATTTCAATTATTATACATTATATACATATATTATTACTATTTAAAAATAAATTATTAAACTTATTCTTTTTTAAATACAGAACAATAAATCAAGAAGTGAAGCAAACAATTATCTCCTCTTGCTACGACCTTTGTACTCAGTTCCTGCTGGATGTAGGTTGTTACATCTTAAAATTTTATAAGTGGAGGATATCAAAGAAATATATATATAAACATACAGTTGAATAACAACACTGATACCATAGATTCCATTATAATTTATTAAGCTTAGTAACTCAGTTCTATTTAGATTTAACAAAATGCAATCCTTCAAGCAGACTAAAGACATAACCTACCTCCTTGAGCTCTTAGATCAAAACAATATGACAGGCTATTCATGGATTAAAATAGCTGAGAAAACCACTCTGGAGGCATTCTAAACTGTCAATTGTTCATTCATATCACATATTGAAGTGTATATAAAGGACCATTTCGAAAAATGGAAACAAGTGAACAGGGCCACTGTGTTTGGTATAGATTTAGTATTTTGGTGTCACAAACATCTAATTTTAAACAGCACTATATTCAACATAACTCAACTCACTAAACTGTATATTTAGATATATTTTAATATATACTTTTAAATTAAGTAATTAACTCATACATAATATTAATGTTTGAATTGTAATGTACAATTTGATCTCAAACTTATTGACATCAATCATAATATAATAGTTAATAAAAATTTCAATGCAAATTAACTAATGAGATGACATGCATGACCCATTGCAAAAGGGTAAATTATGCTAAATCAGTCTTACGGCTTTCAATTAATGTGTTGTTACAAGTGAGAATGCAGATGAGATGCTGATTTGTATCTTCAGGAATATCAAATAACACTCAAAGTTATTGTTTCTTTGTTACATTTCTGGTTATGGTCTCATTTAAAATCTTGTGTTTAGTACTAGGAATCTTAAACAGAGTTGCTAAAAAAGGCTAAAAGGAGCACTAATAGGATGATTTCTTGGATTAAATAGTTTTTATGTGAAGATAGTTTACAATCATTAAAATGATTTTCTTTTGAGAAAAACTGGGTAAGAAGGGATCTGTTTAAAAATATAAGGAGAATAAACAGAATGATACATCTTTTACTTGTGCATTTCATGGTAAGAGTAGTAAGGATAGGTGACACAGTTTTAAGATTTGGCAGAATAGAGACCATCATCTACAAATTAGGCCATTTTATTTTTTGAACAGGGTGGTCAGCCTTTAGAATAAGTTTCCTTCAAATACAATGGATGCAACAGCCTTGGAACAGCACTTTATCAATAACCAGGAAATCAAGGCTAGATATAGGTAATTGGTTGTTTGATAAAGTAAATAGGACACACCCTGAATGTTTTTATGGCAAACTTGTATAACAGCTTAAAAACCTGATGCACAGTAGCCCTTCTACTAACATCTGACAGGAAGAATTGGAGGAAGAGTTATGACAGTATGCCTGAAAATATATCATACCTTACAGGTCCATATGAATATGCTTTTCCTATTAGTTAATGTAGAAGAGATTTCCTTTGATATGTGTTATGCTCAACAATTCATAGTAGTACTATAACTAAAGTAACAATGGGCTGCAAAAAAATGGAAAAAAGAAGCAATAAACATAAATAAATTCTACAAGAATGAAACCATGATGATGGCAATCACCTGTTCATTTTGATCTTATGTGAAGCCCTTATTCAGTACCTTATATTACCACTAGAAAAAGTTAATAACCAAATAATATCAGGATTATATTAGCCCATATCCTTTGGCTGTATCCTGGGCTTTGATTTTGAAGGCCTCTAGCTCAAAACATTTGTATTATTATAGTCAACGATTTAAATTTTGTTACCATAACCTCTACACTTTATTATGCTGTTACTTTTACCATTATTAATATTCTAGTAGTCTTAGTATTATTACTATTAGCATCATAGTTACTGTTATATACGTTCTAAAAAATTGTCCTCGTTCTTTTGTTTGCTGACAAACGTAAACTCCATTCTCTATGCTTCATTCACTTATTTTACTTTCACTTTTGTTTTATCATTCACTAACTGTATTTGTCAAGTAACTTTTAGGCTTAACGTGGGAATTTTTACCGTTTCCATCCAGCTTACTCTGTCGTTAAAATGACTCTTCACATTACGCTCAGTTTTATCTTGTAAGTTGGAGCAGAATGTTAAACAGCTTGAAATACTGTACATAGTAATAAAAACCAAACAGCAATACATACCGACAAGTAATAAAACATCTTTGTTCCACCTCTGAAGCTCCTTACGAAATAAAATTCGTTTCTTGGCACATTGAGACGTATAGCATTCCGCCATTTTAAAACCTTCATAAAAAACATACTGGTATGTATATACAATATATATATATTATTTTGTAAGTGTTTTCTGGGTTTTTTAACATATTACATGGTGTCACTAGTTTTGACAGATAAAAAATTTTCCATCGTTATCAATAAAAATGTTATATTATTTAAATATAACGCTCTATAGTGTCTTCTATACGTGAAAGAAATTAAGTGTAGGTATGTTTTTATTACGTTAAAAACTTTAAAATACATTAACAATTGAAGAATATTTAGAAATGAGAGTTAGCTTTCGGTGTGTGATGGCTTTTAAGCCAAAAACATTGTTTTGTACAATGTTTTGGTAGGCCTCGTAGTTCTAATTTATTTTAATTTGTTTACTTTTTGCGATGCTTGGGATTAGAGGAGAAGCATTTTGAACATTAGTATTTTGTTAAACAATAGAGTGTACTGTGTGATTTTTATATGTTTATGAAATTATGTGTCTGTGTCTGCTTCTCTAACATTCATTTGGTTTTAATGTTTAGTATATATCATATGTAATTACACTGAGACCAATATTCTCTTGTTGTGCCACTTCTCCCACGTTAGAATTGACATCAAGCCCGAAAACTGATACAACACCTTTTCCACAACAGAATCTCTTCACATCTTTTAACTATTTTTTTTAAATACACTGCACAAAGTAATTGTATTGAAGCGTGTTCGTAGCAGTTTACTCATCGTCTGTAACATTCTGCTACCTGAAGGCTGATGTTAATTCATAACGCGGTAATTTACATTGCAAATTTCCCTTGGAAATGATATTGTCTTTAAGAATAAAATTAGTGTATATCTCCCACGGTAATTTCTTCTTGGCAGTTTCAACTATTTCATGTAGAACCTAAAAATGTGCATGAACAAATTCCACAGGAGTTTTCTTGAGATTTTCATGACGACTTACCCCAGAAGCTTAGTAGTTTGTCTATCTGTGAGAGACGTTTTACACAATCATCATTTCTCTTCAATATAGTGTAGTAACGAAAATTTCACCTTTTGCCAGTTGTATATCTATTAGTACCTACATCTTAATTACAAAATGCTTAAACACCCCATGTCTACAGTTAAAAAAATAATGTGCTCATCATTCAACAATTAATGAGAATACATAGTAAATGCTTCTAAAACTATGAAAAAAATAGATACGTATTACTATGTGTTGCATACATATTGCATTATATAAAAGTAAATTCAAATAAAATAAAAAATTAGTCAAAGCAATTTTCGACCATACTTTTATTTTGTAGTAGAAGATAAAGGTTAGGTATGAAATCAGACGGCATATTTAAGTGCAGTTGTGAATATTTGCTGAGGGGTGTCTTCACTTGAAATGTGCAAAATATATTTAATTTGTTTTGTTTTGAGTTTCACCAAAGCTACTCGAGGGCTATCTGCGTTAGCCGTCCCTAATTTAGGAGTGTAAGACTAGAAGGAAGACAGCTAGTCATCACTGCTCACCGCCAACTTTTGAGCTAGTTTTTTAGCAATGAATATTGGGTTTGACTGTCACTTTATAACGTCCCAACGGCTGAAAGGGCGAGCATGTTTGGTGTGACGGAGATTCGAATTCGCGACTCTCGAATTACGAGTCGAGTGCCTTAACCACCTAGCCGTGCCACACCTGAAATGTGTGAAGGTTCTCCTAGATTTCGGTTGGTTTTATGCTGAATAGCCTAAATACTAAATCAGACTATTAATTTTAAATAAATATGAAATATTTACCTCTACGCTTAAACGCAATATATTTGCATGCAATTACTTTTTTATTAAGCATTTTCATTTTTAGTACATTTAAACTACTTTTTAATATATTTTATATTTTTTTATATTCTGAATTAATGATGTATTGTGTAATAGTTCGTATCAAATCTCTAACTATAATTTAAAACAAAAACAATCTTGACACAAAATGATCTCTTTCGTCACTATTATTATTCTATGACGTTTGTTATTTTCCTAAGGCGTCAGACACTTTAGCGCTGCTTCGAAATGCAATAAAATGTAAAACGGCACATTCAATTTATGTTAACAAATAAACTGAATACACAGTTTCACATTTATTTCTATAAAATACTACACAATAAACCATTATTCTCAGTTAAGAAATCGGTTTTGCATCAAGTCATTATTAACATTATCATTAATAATAATAAAAACTTATCAAGAGGAAAATAATTCTCGGTGCTAACACACATCACAGCACTCAGGGCAAGAATGTGGTAGATGTCAAAGAAGTTACTCAGAGATGGGTTACTCATGTGGTTTCAAACTCTTAAGAATTAATCAAAGGTTTTGTAAAACGAATATTGTATTGTTCAACAAAGCCTTTTCATTGTAAAATTATTTTTATATCAGTTTCTGATGCATCTTTGGCTAACTTCTATAGGGGCTCACGAAGTGAGAAGAGTACTTTTGAAGGATGGTCTGTCACACAATTAGAAGAAAAATATATTTCATCGTTACTTCATTTCTTTAGTTACGTAAGTGTCATGGATACATGTGACGCGTATACCCAACAATTACACTTGATAAACTGAATGGGGAATTCTGAAGCATAAACCACACATAAGAAAGCACTTTTGCCAAATTGTCATTGTAAAAACGTTTCAACAGTAATATTCTTCTTTGGTATCTCAAACTTTTATTCTAAATGGTGACTGAGAGATAAACCGGAAAAGAAACCTATACAGACGGCTCCTTACACATAGCATAGATATATTTCACAAACCTTCATTTAAGTTTATATAGTTTCAATTTTTAATTCTTTTAGAAACAAACAATACCATAAAAAGACTAAAACCCTGAAAGCTCTCGATTTTTTACTGTGGAATGTTTGAGGCACCAGTGCAAGGAAATGAAAAGAGCTCATGTATTTTACGCATCCTTGCAGTTTGCAGTATTTTACAAATTCTATGTATTATGGCATAGCGTATTCATTTTATTCTGTTATTATTATTGTTTTGCAGAATAAAAAATAAATATTTGGTTATGATTTATCTGTTAGTTCGTTTCCTTTCAACTGAATTATTACATAACTACTAAATACAAATAGGTCCCAACTGGTAATGATTTGCAGCAGGTTCGTAGAAAATGGTTAAACTTTTGTGATCATTTTTTTAAAGTTCTATGTAAATGAAATTGCAATGTAGTTGTGTTGAAAAGTAATTATTTTTATTGCAAGTGTATTTGTAGTTCTTTACAACAACTATGTGGCACACTGTGATGTCTTTGCTTACACTTTATGGTAAGTTGGTTGTCCTTTGCTCTACTTGGCGTTACTTGTATGGGCAACTAGTAAAAACGTAAAATTGTTTCCCACAACTTAGAGTTATTTCTTCAAAAATAAGGAATACAGATCAAAATAATTTATTATTTATTTATAGAGATCTTTGGTTAGAAGTCACTCAGAGAATTTCTTTAATATTTGAAGTCATTACTTTGAGATGTTGGAGGGAGTTCAAAGGAGGACTACAAAAGTGATTTTAGAGTAGGAGGGAGTGCCATGTAATGCATTTAACCGTCACTCTTACAACACACATATGATTTCAAAGTGTGAAGTACGTTTCAGCGGCAATTGAACGCAAGCTGTGTATCCTCGAGCACATAATCAGTGCACTGAAACCGCTGAGACGCCTTAGGTCCGAATATTTACGGACACCTTTGGCTTCCTGTTCGTTTTTAATTATCTCATGACTTTAAAACAATATGCATATTATTAATTCAATGGCATTTATTAAAGCTAGCCTTTAACTTTACTGGTAAATTATCTTTGTAAAATTATTTTATCTTTCTAAAAATAAGGTTATTAGGTTTCGTAAAGTGTAAACGGCCGGCCCGGCATGGCCAGGTGGGTTAAGGCTTTCGCCTCGTAATCTGAGGGTCGCGGATTCGAATCCCCGTCGCCTCAAACATGCTTGCCCTTTCAGATATGGAGGCGTTATAAGTGGTGGTCAATTCCACTATTCGCTGGTAAGAGTAACCCAAGAGTTGGCGGTGGATCGTGATAACTAGCTGTCTTCCCTTTAGTCTTACATTGTCAAATTAAGAACGGCTAGCGCAGATAGCCCACTTATAGTTTTTCGCGAAATTCAGAAACAATCAATCCTACTTTTATTATTTGATTGGCCCAGCATGGCCAAGTGCGTTAAGGCGTGTGCTTCGTAATCCGAGGGTCGCGGGTTCGCACCCGAGTCATGCCAAACATGCTAGCCCTCTCAGCCATGGGGGTGTATAATGTGACGGTTAATCCCACTATTCGTTGGTAAAAGAGTAGCCCAAGAGTAGGCGATTGGTGGTGATGACTAGCTGCCTTCCCTCTAGTCTTACACTGCTAAATTAGGGACGGCTTGAGTGGCTTTGTGCGAAATTCAAAAACAAAACAATTATTTGATTATTACATGAATTAAACTTTGTTTCAGTATCAGCAAGTGGGGATTAACACTGTAAAAAGTGGTTCCTACACACAAATAGACTCGCGTTATGTGACACCCCCTCTCACTTTTAGAATTAGAATCTATTCAAATGTATACAATTTCTCTTTAGAGATCTTTTTCTAGTTAAAAGTTTAGTATTAGTTACTGGTGTGACTTAAAATTTCATAATGCAAATTGTGTCAATTTGCTGTTTTTCAACTTTGTAATCTTTATCCACAAATATATTGACCTATTCAACCAACTAGTCACTGAGCAGCTTTTACTGCACTGGGTGTAGACTGTTTGCACAACTTTTAACCTTCTACGTCAGATGTGTTAATACTCGTGAACTTGCTTTTGGGCACAGTGTGATGGAACAGTCTTGGCATTCGCTTTACACTTGGTTACGGCAACTTCACTCACTGCACCCACAGTCTTGGCAAAAAATTTGCATACTGTTCTGTATTGATATTATTTAGATGCAGAAAACAGTTGTTGAGTAAATGCACGAGTAGTAACAGACAAGTTAAATTATGATTGGATAAATATGTTCGATTTGTGATTCTGGTCTGTATAAGCTGTTTTGAGTATTTATTTATCAAATCACACACACCTATTTCACATAAAAGGATGAGATTTTGTGATAATCTTTCATTAATCAAATCAATACCTTATTCAGACAATTTCTCTTTTCTATGATCATAATAAAATAATTTAGGTTAGACCAGATCACTACAAAAAGCCAAAATATTCAATAAGAATTCTAAGCCAATTAAAATAGTTAGCTCTTGGATCCGGCACATATCCTGTATTTGGTTACAACTAATTCACCTGAAAAGAAACTAAATGCAAAAGAGGGATCCTTTTTGTTATTTGATCTCGTAAATGCTGTACTAGTCGGATTTAAAAATAATGATTTAATATCAGAACCCACTATATCTTCACATAACATTAATACGCATTGAAGATTTTGTTCTCTCTATATTAACTCAGATATTGTAGAAACTAGTATTGTTGGAGAGTTATATGTGCTACTGTTATGAATCGTTGAAGGTCAGGATAGAAACAATGATTTTTGAAACGTTTACAAAAACCTTACTACAGATATTTTAGACTATTAAGGTAGATATAAAGGATGACATAAGTTGGAGTATACCATTTGAACACGGAAGAGTAATTTTTATTTGCCACTTTCGTTGTACGAGAGTACCTAACTGCAACAACCCAGTGGTTTATGATACGAATTATGATTACTAGGTGGGAAACAGTTTACCACATTTTGCAAGTAGTCAGTGGCAACTGGGTTACTGTTTGGGAGAGGTATCAAGCAACATATTTCGTTCAGCTATATATTTTCTGAGAAACAGGGCATTAGCTTCAAGAAAGCAAGCATTTAAGTCAGATATAAATTTATTATCAAATATCATGCAAAAGATATCTTTTGTTGATGCCGGAAAACAACATGCAAAAGAAAGGGCTCAAAAGTTGACTCGAGATATCTCAGACATTGCTCTACCTAATAAAAGAAAGAAATACAAAAGTCCGAAATTCAGAATCACTAAAACCAACAGACATACAACATCAGAATATGGTATTTTTCACAAGTGATCATGTCATTTCTACTTCTTGAAAAGTCCTGTAAGCGTACGAAGTGGGGATTAGATTTATTCTTTTAAATATAAAGGTAAGTCTGCTCCCATCAATTTGGTTCTTCATTCTCTGTTTTCTCAATTTCACATATATCTAAAAGACAAACTAATTTCTTGATCTCTCAATTTCTGTACATTTAAGGTCTACGTATAAACACCACTGAAGTACAATGGAGAAGCCATATGATCACGTCTATGTATGTAAAAGATATATTGGATAGTTTTGACGATCTATACTTTAATGATAAAGTTAAAAATGGAGTCAAAGATTGATACGCAAATACCTGAGGTACTCAAAGTGTCGACATGATTGGTTGTTTTCAGTGGTGATTTTTTTTTTTTTTGCAAAATAAATTATTGTCAAAACTGCGCCTCATGAGGAGTAAAGGTGCATTTCGTATTATATCAAGTGAAGAATCAAACTTGAAACTTCTACAACCTTTCAAAAAGGTACTGTTAAATATCCTTTGAAGTATATAGAGTGCAAATAATTTTCAAATCCCCAGGGAGAGTTGCATATGTCTATCTATAACGCATTTATACGTTAAGTACCTACATGCCCTGTTACAGGATATGTTGATAATGATGTATTTAACGTATCTTGGAAGAAAAACAAAGACAATATAATATCTGAGGGTGTTATACTATGGTATAAGAGATTTATGATTATAAAAGTTAAAACACCAGCCGTGTTTGTAACCCACTGTTATAAGAGTCAATGATGCAAATACATCGCAGCAATATGTAAATCTCTTCCGTGATGTATGGGCTGTGGTAGAAACAATCCCATCTCAGAATACCCAAAACAGCTTATTAACCCACTATACCGTAACAGTCAACAGCAACACACTGATAATAATAAGAGGTCTCGAATATAAGGATATCAAAACCAGAAACTTCAAGGTATACAATAACTCAAAGCATTCTGAAACAAACACATATTACCACAAAATAAATTCCAACAAATCAAACAGAAAAACATTATTGTTACCAACACCAGCAATACGGACCACAGACTACAAATACACTTACGCTAAAGACAGCATGGTCATTTCTACTCAGTAAAGAAATGCTAAACCTTCAGTGATGTCGAGAAACCCACTTGTTGAGAATTTTATATGCAAAAAACGGCTCTTTTGGGCTCAGAAAACACTTCAAATAGAAGAGCGAACAACGTTTCGACCTTCTTCGGTCATCGTCAGGTTCACAAAGAAAGAGGTAACTGGCCGGAAGCTGACCACATGTGGTCAGTTACCTCTTTCTTTGTGAACCTGACGATGACCGAAGAAGGTCGAAACGTTGTTCGCTCTTCTATTTGAAGTGTTTTCTGAGCCCAAAAGAGCCGTTTTTTGCATATAAAATGCTAAACCTGAGAAAAATATTCCAAAAATAGTTAAACAGTTCTAATAAGCAACAACAACAAAAAAAGTCCAATCATAATAAGTCAACAATCAGATATACTGAAATTAAACCAAACAATCTAGAAACAAACCCCACCCTCAATACCATTAAAAATACCTTCATAGATTTCATAGAAAGGGTACTGGTAAGGGTATAGCACCTTAGTGAATTGGAAAATGGGTTTTCTCGGGCTACTCCCGTTCCCCCCTACATGTTCAATGGTATAGGATTTATAGAATTCTGCTGACCATAGATTCGAGATCGACTGTTTGTTATACTTGACCCATCCATTTGAGACATAAATTCATGACCATGAAAATGCCCTAGCTTATCCTCGAGCGAGGTGAAGGAAGATTTCTTAGTCTTTGAGCACTCCTGATGACTAATCATTCTCTCGAAATTTTTAATTTTCTTCAAAAATAACCGCCAAATATTTTAGTTTAGTTAATCGGGCCACGATCAAAGAAATTTTAGGCAATAAACATTTTCAAAGCGCTATTGCCGTATATTGTGGTCAGCATCATGGGATGTGTATAGTTTCTCGTTGACGCTATTAGAGTGAGATTTTATCAATAATCATGAGCACAGTTCATGCCATCATTTAGTTATATTGTGTAGGCTAGCTTAATTACAATAAAATATCTGTATATTTTATCAGTATTAGTGATGAATCAAGATACCCTTTTTAGAGAAAGTGGTTGGGTATTGTACAGAGACCGACCATTATGGAAAGATATTGAGCCGCTACCACAAAATGATGGGAATTCTGCTATTGTTCAAATAGCCTATTCTGAAAAATGTAGGCCTAACGTTCTGATATAAGTTTAGATTTTAGTTTACATAGTTGTACTTAGAACTAGAAGTTAGAATCTAACTAAATAAACTATTATTATTATTAATAACATTCTCGTTATTAAATATTACTTTGCAGTGTAAAGTTGGTAAAATTTAAAGATTGATGTTGTACTAATTTTTTTTCTATAGATATTTCAGATTAATTCTCCAGTCCAGAGTGTAGTTTGAAGATGTTCTCATTTCCTATAGTATATAGAAATTAGAACTCAAAGACGTGAAAATTTGAATTGTTTTCATATTCACATGTGGAAAGAGAAGACTGTTGGGTTAAAATATTTGTTACAATTCATTTTTTAGTATTTAATGGTTAAATTTAAAATGAATATTTATGAATACTGTAACTGTAAAATAAGATATATTTTTCTCAGTATTTTTCATGTTGGTCATGTAGTTGTGGGTACAAATACAGAACAAATTAATTAAATACAGGATAATTTATTAAAAAAGTTCCTAGCAGTTTATCAAACAGGAGGTCTCAGAGGTTTATACACTTTGATATTCAGAGCTGTCATATAAACTTACATTTGGTCAGTTGAACATAAATGTGCCATCAGATTTGATAAGCAATGCAGACAATCTCTTGCTATTTGCAATTAATTACATCTAAAACAACTATTGAATATTAGAGTAAAGTTTCCTTTATAGATAGAAGTATGCTGTAGAAAACTAATCAAATTAGAATGTTGTCAAATACACTTCTATACAGCATTAACTGAAAAATGAAGTACCAAGTTGGATAGTTATTCTTGCATCCTCAATCATAAGAGTGTCAAATAACATAACCATTTAATAATTGGACTATGTTTTATCCTCATAATGTTAATATAATTCATTCTCTCAAATTTATTCTCCCATTAACCATGTACTTGCTGTCAATCTTGACATTGTGACTAAAAAAGAGTTAAGACTAATCAAGAGTATGGTCCAGAATTTTCAAAAATGTAATAGTACAACATTTACTAAAGTTTTACATGAGTGGAGTAAAAATAGTAACTTAAAAATAATCCTATTTAGAAATTGGGTAACTAAAATTGAAATAATCAAAGAATGCATAATTTTCATAAAGAAATTTATTATTAACAACATTAAGCATGTTATGGGTAAGAAAGAAGTTATTGTTTATTTACCTAATAAATATCTTTTATCTCCCACAAGTGTAAAGTACTTAGTTTTACTTTCATTTATGAAAAGTTTTACAATTTTAATTTCAGTGAATTAAAACTTGTGTAACAAGGTTTATAAGCATGTGAAAACAGACATTAAATTTTGTAGTTTTACAAGAAGGAATTGACAGCCTATCGTTATAGTTCTGTTGCCCTTGAACCAATTTCTTGTCTCATCTCATTTCACGTGGAATGTTTTTTTTGATCTGAGATAGGTGATCTCTCAGGTCATGGATGACTAAGTCAGTGTTTTGAATACTTATTTGAATATATATTCTGGTTTACTTGACCATCTATTGCTTCCATTATTCATAAGTCTCAGTTGAATTTTTTAGTTTGTGGTCCTTCCTGTTGAGTAAGTTACAACCCTTTTTTTTTGTTAACCAGGTTTTGGGGGTTTTCACACAGAGGATGCTGTTACTGGGTTTGCATTTCCACTGTGATGTAGGCAGTGGATTTCTTGCTTCATTGTGGAAGACTTCTTTTAAACTGATCTCTCTTTTCCTTTGGGAGTCATCTTGTTAATATCAGCTGGTATAACTTACCAAGTTAACATTGACCTTCACTGGATGTTTATTTCACTTGATGGTCTGTATTAACTTGTTTGTCAGAAAGACTTAGTCATCTTATTTAAATTTTAGAAATGGAGCTTTTGGTTACAGAGTTCTCATTTCTCTTTCTCTTCTTGTGCAAAAGTTTTGGTCTCCTTGGAGAGCCTTTGCATTCCGGTCACTGAATATGTCCAGAGGACCACTGACATTTCATGTTTCTTTCTCCATCTGTTTACCTCTTTATGTTGTGATGAGTTTAGTGTTCCAACATGACCTTAGACATTCTTCTTTCTTCACCTTGCCTCTACTTACAACATTTTACAGATGCCTATTTTGGGATGCTGTTATGTTTTTGATCATTGGTCTTCAGAGGAATAGTTTTTCTCCACTTCAGTATCCTAGAGATGTTAATAGTTCATTGTAGGGTCTGTTTTGGTCTTTTGTTATCTCTATGGACATTTTGTCATGATTCTTGCAGAAAAGTACGTTGTAATTTCCAATGAAATAAACAGAAAAGTACTTGCTTATGAGCCCTTTGTTTCTCACTCTAGAGCTCTAGTTTTGGACTTACAACCATTATATAAAGTTTTGGCCTCTCATGTTCTAGGAACTTTGATTTTAGTTGTGGATTTGCTATCTTTTCAGGACTGGATTCTTCTAACAGCATAGTTAATACATATTTTAGTGTTTTTTTGGATTTGTTACCATTTTGAGAGATGTTATCAGTGCCTTTGTGCCATCCATTGTAACAATTTATCAGTGCATTAGGCTGTAAGCTACTTTTCATTCAGATCATCCAGCTCTTCCTTTGGGTTTGGTGGTTAGGATGTTTGAATTTGAATTCCATGTAGGTCACTTGCTCAAATCCTATCACTAAACATGCTTGTCATTTTATCCATGGAGACAATATAAATTAGTGTTCAATCCAATTTTCCATTAAAGAGTAGCAATGGGTGATGTTCATAAGCTGCTTTCTGTCTAGTCTGTCACTTCAAAATTAGGAGTGGCTAATAGGGTAGCTCTTGAGTTGTTTTGTGTGAAATTCAAAACAAAGTCACATGCTTCTTTACCTGGTCTCTAGAGAGTAGTCTGTTTCTTCAGCTGCCAGGTACAAAAAGGCTTTATTGGTGACCTTCTGTATTTTCTTTGACCCTTCTCATTTTGTTTCTCTAGTTGATATAGGCTTCTTCAGAATGTTTATAATCAGCCATTTTTCTCCAGTTCATCCTACATGTTAGACACTTTAGCTTTTAAGAGCCCTCACAAATATTTTGTTTGAACCTTTAGTAACTTGCTTGCTGTATCATCTTTCTCTTATGATGTGTTTTCTTCTTACTTGAAGAGATATTGACTTTATTTCAAGACTGGATTGCCTTGTAGGATTATTTGTTATTTTGCTTTGTCATCTGGTGGGACAGTGATAACTCTTCAGATTTACAATGTTAAAATCAGGGGTTTGATTTCCCTTAGTAGACACAGCAGATAGTCCCATGTGGGTTTACTATAAGAAAACACACACATATGCTCCTTTGTTCCATGCAGGCAGTAAGATGTTCCTTATCCTCATAGCTCTTTTTAGAGGCAATCAAAATTATCTTTTCTTGCCATAAAATTCATATTTTTAATGAGGTTTATCTCCTTCCACTGGGTGAGTTAACTCACTTGGCCTATTCATCCCTTCATGAGAGGTTACACTTATCATCTTCCATCAAATTATTCATCTCCTGACTTTTCTTGTTTGTGACTATTGATATTTTCTGAATGAAATCGTGCAGGTGGGAAAGTTGGAAGACCCAAGGTGCTTTTGCCCCAATGTTACTGAAATTACATTGTGGTTGTATTAGCCTCTAGATCAGTGGCTTTTAATCTTGTTGGAGGTATTGAACCCTGTAAGGTTCATACTTGCATTCACTGAACCCTTCATAATTGGAAAAATAAAATATGATTTTTTTTTCAAATTCAAAACATAAGTAGATATTTTATTAGTGCACAAAATGAACTATGCATCAGTTGCACACAATATCCCTAAGAACAAAACCAACAAAACATGAATTTCACACAAAAACAAAAACATAACTTAATGAATATTTACTGCAAATCAATGTGACTTGCTGTTGCCTTTCAGAGACAAGTTCAGAATGTGTGGCTTTACCTTGGCAAGTGCCACTCTCATATCATTTTTGCAACAAAGTCTGTTCCTTTTCTTAGTTTTTATGTCTGCCATCCTCAAAAAGAATTACTTGCAAAGATACGTTGTAACAAACAGTATGAGTATCTCAAGGGCTTTCTCAGCAAAAAAGAGGGTATGCTAAGATTTGTGACACCAAAACATTCAGAGCGTTGTTGTTGTTTTGAAAAGTTGCTGTTGAACCTGACTCTGCTGAAGTTCAATGATTTTTTAAGGTATTCATCATTGACGTCTGCTGTTGCAACACCAAACGTGAATGGCTGTCTCGTCCATTCTGGATACGACTCTCTCTTGGGGAAGTTTCCGTCAAGAGACTTTGTGAGCTCATCTAAGTGCATCGCAATTGCTTGCTTCAGTTCCCCAGGTACAGAAATCTCTCCGATTTCAGAGACATCTTCAATCTTACTCACAGAGTTGTCCAGCAGGGGTAAGGTTGCAAAGTTATCATTCTCTGTTTGTCGTTTCCATAACAGTTGCTTTTTTAGAAAAGCCTTCAGGTTTTCTTCTGCTTCATTGATGTTGACTCCACTGCCCTGCATCTGTTGATTGAGATGATTGAGAGCATTGAAGATATTAGTCATGTATGCCAAAATGAGAATGAATTCAGATTTTTCTAAGCAATCTGCATGACAATGTTGGTGCTCTCGCAAAAACATGGTTAATTCCACATGTATGGCAAAAACATGATTCAGCACCTTTCCCTGGGATAACCACCAGATGTTAGAATGGAACAGAAGTACCTTGAATTTAGAATCCATTTCATTACACAGCTCTTTGAAGATGCAGAGCTTCAGGGCACTATTTCACACAAAGTTCTCATATTCCACTACAATTTTTTATACTTCTGCCAGTTTTGAAAGTAAGGTTTTTTTGCCAACACATGCCAGTGCATTACGATGATGTGTAGTGCATCAGCTTTCACCAGCACACCAAAACCAGAGTTTCATCCCAGCATGACTGGAGCTCCGTCCAAACAAACTGCAGAAATCATATCTCATGAAAGATCATTGTCTCTGAAGAAGTCATCCACAAGTTTCTTCATGTTGGCTGCCTTAGTTGTTGTTGTAAGAGGCTTACAAAATAAAAAATTTACTGAATTTTGCTGGGCTTGAAATCAGATCTGCAACTACTTGAGCCAAGATGTCATTGCTCATGTCATCTATTCTGCTGTTGATGGTGTCATTTGAAAGAGGAATTTGAGATAACTTATTTTTAGCAGCTTTTCCCAGCATGATATTCGTCATCTACAGTGCAGCAGGTTTTACGATGCTTCACCAATGGTGTGTGATTTGCCCTCCTTTGCATAGTTGTACAATGCTGTGAGGATCGGTTTGTCAATGGGCACAAAGCTGAGAACAGGTAAAGTAGCCTTTTCATTGAACCTGGCACTCTTTACATTGAATTCAGCAAGCGTCGTGTTCTTGTATTTCCCATCTCCATGCAGCTTTAGGGAGTGTTTTCTTAGTTTTGCCAGTGGTAGACTAGAATTGCTCAACTTGGCATTGCAATTCATATATTGAGGATGCTGACTCCCATCATGTTCTGTTATACACGTGAATCCATATTGTACGTATTCATTTTACCACTTCCTGTTTTTGCTCGATATAGTTAGTATTAAGGGATTGAAAGATTAGGAAAAAATCACAAATTATGCATGATTACTACTGTCACAAGTTGACTTCTAAGCACATGAAGTTCCCTGCAGTGCAGATATTAAGGCCAAGTGATGTGACGTGATCAGCCCCAGCCAATGATGTCTAAGTGGAGCATGATATCACTAATCATACATGTGGAGTGAACGGAATGGACACACACACAGTAAGTTTTTGTTGACCTCCGCTGAACCCCTGGGATGTGATTGAACCCAGGTTAAGAACCACTGCTCTAGATTTTGTTTCCATGAGGAGGTGAGATGTTCTTAAAAGAAAGGGAAAACAAACCAACAGACAAAAAGACGGAACCTACCAAATGGTTGATGATGCTTCAAAAGGAATACTTCTTATTTTTTCTAAATTCACACTGAGTTAGAGGTAAAGAAACAGCTTTAAACCATTCTTTTCTGATGTAGTGCTTACTTTTTGAAATGAGTTTCTTCAAGAATACTTCAGCAGTATATGTATATAATTTATTTTTGAAGCCCTACTGTACCAATAATAAAAAAACGACAACTAAATAAACACTCAACAAGACCGTTGTTGGTGTAAGTGTGCTTGTGGTAATTCATTTCATTGTATTTTAGTTTGGGACCTTATGTAGATGTGATTATTCCTGTCCATTCCCTTCTCAAGTTTCCTCTCCTGTGTCAATCTCTTCCAACTGAGCAGGATATCTTTTACTTCCATAGTGCCAAGCCAAGTGGTGTCAGTAAAGAGAGTCTACCCTCATGTCTTTTCGAATTTTGTGGTACAGTCTCAAAAAGAATCTCATCATTTTACTTCATTTTTTTCATATTTACACTGGTTTTTCCAGTCTTTTCAATGTGAGATTTCAGCTAACTGTTCTGAAAAGGAAAAAAAGTTTAATAGAATGTTCTGAAGATAACATTTTCTCTACCTAAAAATGTAATTCAGATGATTACCTTTCCACAGAACCCACCATGTCTTGCCAATTCGGAGAGGGGTATGGAATATTGAGTAAGTAGATAATGTCAGCCTCCAATTAGAGGAGGGGTATAATCTGATATTGATTACATCATAAGCTGGCACATTGCATGTTAGTACATGAATGGGTATGAAGTTTACATTTACAGAAGTTCAGTAGCTTTATTACAATACTCTTTTGGAACCTTGTATTGGTGGGGGGACACAGAAAGCTATTAATCATATTTTCAGCTTGTTATAGGTTTTGCACCTCCCCTGTGTATATGATATATTTTAATGCATAACATTTTAGGATTAAAGAAGTAACTTCATTCTAAATTATTATTTTTGAAAACAGGGTCTCTTCTAGCTTTATGTATTTTTTAATCAAATGAATTTTTTGCCACAAACTTTTAAACTTAAAGTATGTTAGAATTGATATTTTATTACTTTTTTAACATTTATTTGGTGTAATGCATAAAGAAAAATGATTAAAATGTTCAAATGTTCATTTCTGCATAGCTTTCAGGAGTTTTAGTCTGTAACAACTTGTCAGTTTCTAAGTTTATTTGTTCATTCCAAGGAATACATTTACCTTTTTCAAAAACTTATCACTTTTTGAGAGTACATTGATCACTTTTTGATTTTTTAAACATTTTCACTTTATTTTTGTGCTTAGATTTTGTACAAATCTTGATTGTTATATTTTTATGATGTCATATCAAGTGTTTTGATTGTTAAGTAATGAAACACAACTTTTTAAAGAAAATGGCTACATTATTTGCTGACGTGTAAGATAATCTTGGATTTTGTAACCAAATGGATGTACTTCTTTAAAGTTTAGTGTATAGAAAGGCCTCTGTTGTCAAGGGAATCTATGGTATTATTTTTGTATATTTTAAAACAAACAGAATGATGAAAACTTGCCAAATAGTAAATATTAAGATTGTCTTTAAAAATTGTGTCAGAATGTTTTGCCAGTTTTTCTTGTGTGAGAATAATGAATTAAATCTAATTGTTTAATGAGCCTAACAAGAAACTGATGAGCAAGTTCCACTAGTTGGACAGCTTTATTATCCTTTAACATACATCTAGGACAAAGTCAGTGTATTTGAAGTTAATTGAAGTAAAATGTTAATTTTAAGTCGATACTTAGCTCTAGTTATACATTGTCTCCCTTTCTGTCCTGACTTAATTTCTTGTATCGTTCTGTGTACTTGAAAATATTTTGAAAGACAGATTGATGAGAGTCTAAAAAACAAAAATCTTTGTATGTCTCGGCAAAATGGACACAATGTTAGTGAATTAGATAAGCTAAATATATATTTAGAATGAGGTTGAAAGTAATGTTTTAAAATGCTAGCTTTCTTTAACTTAATCTAAAGTATTGTTTTATTGCTAATTTTTAGTAAATTAACACAAATAGTGAAAGTGTTGAGTCAAAGAATTTCATTTAAACAAAGATCATTGTAATTATGTATTTTTTTGCTTAAAAAAATTGCTAAGTCAACTAGGCTATGTAGTGTCTTACTACTTGGATGTGTATGTCTGGTATTTCCTGGAACATCTATGAGGAAACAAGTGTTTGCTCATCAACCCCAGAAACAAAATTATCTGAGAAGATACAATAAAATGTGTTGGAGAATGATTTCTTAAGAAAGTTTTTTTTTCACTTCAAACCAAAGTTTTTAACTTAGTTGAGTAGTTATAGTGATGACCATTATTGGATGATAGCTATAATTGTTGCAATTATTATTCTTTGGGGATAATATCAAACTTCCAAGACCACTGTATCTTTAGTAAAAACAAAGCAAAAGGCTTCTCAAATAAAATCTGTAGATTTCTGTGTTTTGTTTTAGCTTTTATAGATCTTGTGTGAAGTTTAAGTTGTGACCAAAATTACAGGGATGGTCTATTTAAGTCAGAGATTTGTTATTAAGTCAGATTAAGTACTTCCAAACATGTTAAAGAAGTGCAGGTTCCTCTGTTATGTTTAAACACTGGCAGTATTATCCATTAAGACCAGTATAGATCAGTTAATTCATAAACTAAAATAAAGAGAAATTAAATCATCATACAAAAATTAGCTGAATATATATTTTTAATTATTCTCTTTCATCATCAACTGGTAAAAGTCCTGCAGTTGTTACTTTGAAGAAGTGTGTTGTACATGAGGCATTTTTATATGAATTATCCATGTTCTTTTATTGCATTACCATTAAAATGTTATATATTATTTATTGTTAGAATAAAAGTTTTTTAACAAACAGTATCACTTATCTGAGATGTTTCTGACATATGGACTAATCAGTTTTTATTTTTTAAAGAACAAATAATATATACATAAAAGGAATTGTCTTCACATTTTAGTAAATTTTGCACAATAGGTTTAATCTGTTACAGAACAATTATGTATGATATTTTCAACAGTTAGTTTTTTTAAAGTATAATATCTAATTGGTTACATTTTTGTTGTTGTTGTTGCAGTTAGAGATGTCTTTGACTACTTTAGAGCTGTTCTGTTGAAAGATGAAAAGAGTGAAAGATCTTTCATATTGACTGAAGATGCTATTTCGTTAAATCCTTCAAATTATACAGTCTGGTAAGAACTCACAAATCTTTAGTTTCCAAAATGGATGAAGATTTAAGACACATACTACAATGAACTATATGGTTCTTTAGTGCTGTTCCTTTCACATACATTCTTGACAAAAAATAATAATCTAAACAAACCCTTTATTTTCCACAAAATAATTGTTTATTTTCTTAAACTTGTTTAAATTGATTGCCTCCACTAATGCCAAATTCATCTCGTTCTATAAACCAGTGCTTCATAAATCAACTGGAGCTTTGTTTTTTCCTCAAAATTATGAATACAGTACAAACAAATCAGTAGTCTTACATCAGGCCTGAAATAATATATTCAGATCTAGGATCCAGCTTAAAAACTCAGGAATCAGGTATACATAACTTTGCTACCATTTGTACAAGAAAATGGTGGCTGCACTAGTACCTCAGTTAGCTGAGACTTGATTATCCTTGGTTATTTCTTTTCTCCAGACAATAATTCGTATGTTTTGGAGAAACTATCACTTAGAAATTAATTTTACTTGCAAAAGTTTGGGTGTTGCATGATATCCATGGTTTTTTGCATGTATTCAAATCATGAGTTGGTCATTTAAATCCTGGTTTTGCATCTCTTTATTTTTAGCTGTTCAGACAGGGATACAAAATATTTGTAGCTTGGCTAACTTCACTTTATTATTGATTGAAATCATAGTACACAAACACAAAATCACATTAAGATTTAAAGATTTCACTCAACTTCATTTGTCATCTGTTGTACACCAGTGCCTCAATTATCAGTTGTTTTTTTCTCCAGAAAAGTGGAGATAATTGAAGCACCAGTGTATGTTTGTTTATTTTCACAGCAATGAGTGAATTCTCACAATCACAAGATATCAATGATCACCTGATAATATTGGCTGAACCGAAAGAAAGAATAAAACAAAGTGGTTTGAAGTTATTAATGTGTTGTGAAACTGCAACATATCATTCTTGAAAAAAACATAAGTGCAGACTCTACCATTCAAATCCTAGAAACAAAGTTTTATTTGAGACTTAAAGAATGCAAAAACCAGGCAAGGGGCTAGAACTATTTCAGGTTTGAGTTCTATTTGACACAGTCCTATACATGAATGAAATGAAAAAAACACCAGATGCCATGATAAAATTTTTAGTCATTGTGCTGATATGGGTCCTGGCATTTGTTGAAGTCTGCTTTACATGATATTGTATGATTTCAAGAAATACAGATTTTTTTTTTTCTGATTATCAAATGCTGTCATTAATCTTTACTTTATACATACCCTTATTTATAAGACATTAATTTTCATTACCTATTTGAATTACTCTCCAGGTTTGAAAAATAAAGTGCTAAATGCTTAAAAGTATAATTCTAAGTCTAAACCTTACATATCTTCAGTGATTATGCATAAATTATTTCACATTTTATAAAACATTTACCTAAGTCCTACTTTAAAATTCTATACCTGTTACATTCAGAGATGAAAGTAAGTTATAATTCCATTTTCATCAGTAATCTTCAACACAACTAACATATAATATCCACAAGTCAGTTTTTGCAATCTAGATTCAATGATATGATATGCAAAATCTGTGGATTTTTACTTAATTACATGTGTTTTCTGAGTTAGTCATAAAGCTAAGAATTTTCCCACCAAGAGAAACTTGTGATTTCTTTAAACCAGAAAAGAAATATGTGAAAGTACAGGCATGATATTACACATAATATAGTGTAAGGCAATTGTTATGCTGTTAAACAAGTATGCTGATATGAATGTATGCATTTGTAATGCTACAAGCTACTAGTTTATTGATGATATTGTATTTACATTTTAATCTTGTCAAATTTGTAAAATTGATATAAAAATCAAGTGAACAGCAGATGATTTTTCCAACATTCTTTTTAATGTATGTGTTTTAGCTCAAAATTTGAGATGTTTAAAGTTGGCATTTCAAATCTGTCTTTTGCTTCCCACAAGTTGCTGCCCAAAAAGCTTTTATTCAATACCAGAATTTATCAGTTGAGCTGAATCACAAGGTTCTTGGGCATTGATTTAGAAGTAAAAAAAAGTTAAACCTTAAATGCTCTGATTATGAGCCTCAGTGAAGGAATTAAGAGGAGTGTGTGTAAATTAATATAAAACTGCTTAAAACTTGTATACATTAAAAAGATCTAATTAACAGTATGAAAAAAGTTTGTTATTAAAAAAAAGTTACTGTTTTTGTATGCCTGAGATTGTGAACACAGTGGTGTTGCATGTGATGCTTTTCAAGTTGTAAAAAGGATAAAATATAAAGTTATGAAGTAAAAATTTTATAGGAAAGGTAAACATTTTGATTATTTTATAAAGAAACACCACAATGAACAGTTTTAAAATTTCAAAGCTGTAGATTCCTATAAATTTTCACATGTATGGGTGATTTTATTTGCAGAAGCTACATAATCAATGGAATATTATTTTAAGTGTCATTATGTCATTTACATAATAAAACAATCATACAGAAGGTATGCTAAAATGCTTTAGTTGGGTGAGGTGGAGTTAAAGTACTACGTGTATGTTAACCTGTCATTGTTGTTTGTGGTATATAACCTGGCATATGTTAACTGTATCTTGTCATTTAAGGTGTAGTTTTGATTTTTTTTTCAAAACCTATTCAACATGAATAAAATATCTTTTTTTACCTCAATTTTGTATATCTCTTTTTTTTTTTTTTCCCCATAATATTAACTGGAAAATTCACAATTGGAATTTTTTTTTTGTTTCTTACATATTTTTAAGAGAAATTTGGAGATATTTTCCTCAATCCACTCTTCATTGTAATCTTTAATTTTTCAACTGATTTTCTTTATTCAGTTAGACTTTAATAATACAGCAGTAATTTGTCTTGTAATCTGTATGGATTGTTACATGTTTATGACATTCACCAGTGTGAGTTATTTTGGTATTTCTCTAATTACTGGTTTTGTTTCATTCTTTTCTCTTTAATATTCCATTTTTCATGATTAATATTCACATATTTTTTAATTGTAAGTTTCATTTCATGTTCACTTGGCCATTTGTTTTTCAGTTTATATCAATAAAAACTTCTCTTTGACAAATTTTTTATTGTATTTATTTTGTTGTTGATCTATATTACTGAAAATAATTATAGACCTGCCCATCTAATTTCATATAATTCTTTTAAACAGTATGTTTTTCTTTTTAGTATTGGTGCCTCTATGTATTTTTATTGCACTTTTAAATGATTATTATGTTGAGAAAAAATATTAGAAGTACAATTTCCTATGCTTTGTTACAAACAAGCTATTTCACTTGTCAATCAGACAGCTAGTAGTGAACATACAACATCCACAATGCATCTAAATTAACTGTGTCAGTAGTATTCACAAAAATGAAGGTATTCTGAATGCTGACAGATACAGGTAAATTTCATCCATTATGCCATTTTCTCAGTAATGCTCTTTATTGGGTGAAGATTCGTCTTCAAGTAACACAATGATCATAACATACAGCAAATGTTGTGAAATGATATCTTTGACTGTAAAGAGACGAATATAACATTCACTAAATAATCATGGCTTGATCTCCATAGGGTTCCATTTGTGAAACTGTGTATGGACTTGTGTAAAAACTGAGATGTTCATAAGGTGATCAAACAGCTTTTGGGAGATGTGTGGAATGTTTGAACAATATTCCACAATCATACATTAAGAAACTGTGGCAATATGGAAGTGAAGTCTAGCGCTCTGTGTAAAGTAAAGGAATTGTATTAAAGAATTGTACAATATATTCTTTTTTCTTGTGTGTTTTATGGAATAATGTTTTGTATGATTAATAGATTCACCATGTAATTACAGTTACTCATTGTTTGTGATTCATGTGCATGTAAATGTTTGTTCTCATAAATTTCTGCTGTAGTTGAGTTTTGTTTGCTACTTGAGCTTGTTTCCATTAAGTTTTCAAGGTTGTTTAACTATCTAATTGTGATCCTTAAGGAACTTAAAAATTATCATTATAATAATATTAATGCTGTCTGTAGTTAGTCCATTTTAATGTCATTACTTGTTAATAGAGGGTTACATTTGCTTATCTCTTATCTATTAAAAATGCATTACAGTTATTGCTGTCAAAACTAAACAATATTGCATAGCCAATATTACATTTTATCAGAATTGTTTTTTTTTACCTCTCGGTGTGGATTCCTGTACATGGTGAGGGGACCTCCCAGGGAAGGTTCTGCTTTTTAAGTTTACCTCCTCTGGGTTCTAAACATCTACCCAAGTGTTTGGCATTTGTCACAGCCCATGAAGGGGAAGAGAAGATCCTGGTGGTTGAGGAGTCCAACCCAAACACTCCACTTTGGCCTTGAATTCTTGTAGATGGGCAGCCTTGGAGTGGCCCTACTTGGTTCAGTTGACTAGTCCACTTGGGTTAGGGTCAACCAAATACCAGTGTTGGATGTTCTCAACAGGTGTTGTGGACATTGTATCTAATGCTAATGTTTTGGTATAGTGCTCACAAAACTCTGGCATTGCTGCAGTGTCCTTGTTTGACATTGTAGTGTATCCCCTCATAGGACTTCATGGTGATAGAGTCATTGGGCACTGAAATATTCTTTTTTTTTGTTTTGGATCCTCCAAATATAAACTTAAATAAAATAGTGAAAAAATAGTCCTTAGGTAAATGACCATGTCTTGAAGATTCTGAACAGCAATCTTCAACATCTGTAACGCCTGTTGTACCTCACTTTTTCATCCTATGTTCTCTTTCAGACAAACCTTTAGGGCAAATGTCTCCCTTTTTCATTTAGAAGGGACTAGAGTGACTTGCTGGCTCTCCAAAGTCAGTAAAGAAGCTTTGCTCTCGTGACATATTGGAGGAAACATCCACATTTCAACACAGTGAACTCCTCTTTCATTCAAATGCTATTGAGGATATACCTATTGATGTTACACCTTATACTACTTTGAATTCATAATGAGGAGTTATTATTGAGAGGGATTTGAAGAACATCTCCAAGTCAGAGATTCTCACTGGTTTCTCCACTCAAGGAGTTTCTGCAGTGAGGCGCATCTTCACTTGCAAAGATAGAATTACACTGCCAACAAATATCCTCATTTTGACATTTACATCACCACGTACATCTGCCACTATCAAGGCAGATTATCTAAATTGCAGGGTATGGCCGTACATTCCATACCCTTTGATGTTTCCAGTGTCAGCGGTTCAGTCACTCAAAGATGTCATGTCGTGGTTTCTTGGCATCTGCTCATTGCGGTGGCAAGGACCATGATGCCTATGAGTGTGTAACGGACCCTCATTGAGTCAGTTGCAATAGCCCTCACTCCTTCTACTTTTGTTCTTGCCTAAATGGTTGGATGAGGTGCAGTATTTGAAAACAATTCATAACATTATTTATCCTGAGGCTCAAAAGTTGCTGTCCACCACTTCATTTCAGACGTATGCTACTGCACTTCATTCCACAGCTGCAGTGGGAGTGCAGACAGATCTCTCTGTGCCTACCAAAGAATTGTTCTTAAAACAAATGAATAGTCTTTTGACCTCCATGGTTAAAAAAGCTGATGACTCAACTTCAACACCCATCTCTGTTCCTTACATATATTCCAACAAATTCCAAGATTCACTTCCATTGGTTTTTGGTACAACAGGCATTTCTTTGGTTACATCTTTTTCTCCCACTCCAAGATGCAAAATGATCATTTGTTCACGTCCTCATTCACTGGAATCCTCTTCCAACAGAAAAGACCTGCCCAGTTGACCCAGGGCAGGAATCGTGGAGTTAAATAGACCTCCCTTAAATAAGGACAGTAAGGGAAAAAGACGTCATAAACAGAAGGGTTTTCCACCCAATTTGCCTACATGTAAATAAAAATGGTCGTCTTGATACAATGGAATTGTTAAGGTTTACGGTTTACATTTTAATCTGGATAACATCAAACCACTGATTGCTTTCTATCAACTTGAATGTCTTTCCTTATAGGAAGCATTTTGAAACCTTTTGTACAGTCACCTTTTGGTGCTTCTCTTTGTACAGAAATGACAGGCTGTGTGATGGATGAGTGCATGGAGGGACGGCACTGTTGGTTGATTAGCATGTGCCCACCATGTCTTTACCACTTGATACATATTGGAGGCCATAGCCATCTGTGTTTCCTGGGTCATACCATCACTGTTTATTTTCTCTATCTGTTGCCTGGAGGGACCTATGATCAGTCAGACTTTGCTCTCATTGAACAGTTGTTGTCTCCCCTTATAATCCTGGGGGTCTTTAATGAACATCCTCTCTGGGGAAGTGCTGATATTGAGAGTAGGGGTTGCTCTGCAGAGCATATTTTCTCTGATTGCAACCTTTTTCTTTTCAATACTGGTTCTTCTTCTTATTTTCATGCACTTAGTCAATCCTTTACTGCTGTTGATCATTCAGTTTGCTCCCCTTCACTATTCTCCCATTTGTTTGGAGGGTTGGCAATAATCCATGAGGCAGTGACCATTTTCCTATCATTTTGAGAGAGACTGGCTGTAGTCTATGCCACTTGACCTGTGTGCCCCCGTGGAAACTGGCTCACACAAGCTGGCCCTCTTTCACTACTCTTGTAGAACTTAATCCTGCCATCTTCTGTAAGCCATCAGTAGATGACTGTGTTGCAGCAGTAACTGACTGTATTATACAAGCAGCTGCTCAAAGTATTTTTAAAACCTTGACAAGTTTTTCACGATGCCTTTGTCTGTGGTGGAATCCTGCCTGCCACATGGCACGTAAACTCAAAAATGGGCTTGGGATACTTTCCATAGATATTCAACGTTCTTGATGGGTAAGAAGTCAAAGCCAGAAAGAATCTTGGATTAAGTTTACAACCACCATTTCCAAAGTCACATGGGACAAGATTTGAAAGGTCAGTGGGCAATATAATTCTGTCCTCCTCTTGATCTTGCTTTCTGATGGCCAGGAAGTAGCTGATACCCAGAGTATCGCCAATAGTTGAGGTCAAAGCTTTTGCTGGGTATCTAGCACTTCTGCTTCTTCCTCCACCTTCAAGACTCAGGCAGAGCAGTCACCCCTTTTCTTTCCAGCTGATTGCTTCTGTGACTATAATTGCCCTTTACCATGGTGGAACTCTAACTGGCCATTTATTGGTCTGGCAGTACATCGGTTGGACCTGATGATGTATGCTACAAGATGTTGCACTGTCTGTCTCATGCTTCTCTTGCTATTGTTCTAATTGATTTTAACCAGATCTGGCAGGAGAATCCTTTTTTTGATTCCTGGTGCCAGGCTATTGTCTTACCTTTTTTTAAGCATGGGAAGGATCCCAAGTTTCCTTCAAACTACTGTTCCATTGCTTTGATGAGCTGTCACTGTAAGACCTTAGGGAGGATGGTTAATGCTTATATTGTTTGGTTCCTTGAATCAAACAAACTTCTCTCACCCACCCAGTGTGGGTTTCGACAATAGCTCTCCACCATAGACCACCTGATTCAACTTGAAATGCCGAGAAGCCTTTCTCAAAGGACAACATCTTGTATCAATATTCTTTGATCTCGAGAAGGCTTAAGATACAACATGGAGCTATGGCATTTTGTGAGACCTCCATATATATGGGTTACGTGGCTGTTTGCCCATTTGTATTTAATATTTTTTTATGGACAGGAGATTCCAAGTTCATGTGGGTTTGACACTTTCCCATTCTTTTCTATGGGAACTTGGTGTCCATTGGGGCTGTGTTTTGAATGTCACACTTTTCTGCATAAAGATTAATGCCATTACTGAACAAGTCTCTCTCACTGTTGCAAACGGGCTCTATGTCGACGACTTTCACATCTACAGGCTGACTTCAGTTATTTACTAAAGTGGACCATAGCAAACAGCTTTAACTTCTCTCTCTGTAAAACTGTTTGCATGCACGTTTGCTGCCAACAGGGTATTCATCCTGATCCTGAACTCTGTATTAGTGAAGTTATGCTGCCTGTGGTCCCTGAGACAAAGTTCTTTGGGCTTATCTTTGACTGTAAGCTGACCTTTATACCATACATCAAGCAGCTACAGGTTAAATGTACAAGAGTACTGAACATTCTTTGTATCCTCTGTTTCACCACTTGGGGAGTGGATTGATGTTCTGTGCCAAAGATATATTGGGCTCTTAGTCGATTGAAACTCGTCTATAGATCACTGGTTTATGACTCTGCCAGAACCTTGTCCATAAAGATGCTGGACCCAATTCATCATCAAAGACTTTGGCTCTGCACTGGGGTTTTCTGTACATCCCCAATTCAGAGCTTACATGTAGAGTCTCATGAATTTCCTTTGCACCTCTGCTGCTTGCAACTGTCTTTACTGTATGCTTCAAAACTTCGTTCCTTACCAAAGCATCCCACCTGGGATTGTGTCTTTTTCCTTCGTTGGGCCATACTTTTTCAGAATAGATGATCTGCCATTGCTGCTTTTGGTCTTTGCATCCAGGTGCAGTTGGATGAATTGGGTCTCTTCTTGGATAACATTGCTGTATCCACTGATCAACTCATTCTTCCATGGCTTCTTACAATTCACAAATATGACCTGTCTTTAAGACATCTGAGAAAAGCAGACACTCCTGATTGGAAATACTATCTGTTATTTGCTGAAGAACTTGTGAACTATCCTTCTATTCATATTTATACAGATGGTTCGAAATCAGGGGACTGTGTGGGCTCTGCCATTATTTGTTGTGGTTCGGTGGTTGCATGCAGAGTCCCTTCTACAGCTTCTGTATTCACTGCTGAACTGTATGCCATTTCTCTTGCCATAGATTATATAGAAGCTAAGCAGTACTCAAACTGCATTATTTATACTGACTCGCTTAGTTCTCTGGCCCTGGAATCATTTTACATTGGTTCACACCCTATTCTCTCCAATATTCAAAACTGACTGGCCCATTTCTCTTTGACATCTACTTCTGTCCAGTTATTCTGGATACTGGGCCACATTGGTATTTGTGGGAAGGAGCTTGCTGACCCTGTAGCTATATCTGCTCTGGCACTAGCACCACTGTGCCTGCCCCATACATGGAATGTGGTCCTGTATTCAAGGCTTGGCTCCATGCCAGCTGGCAGTTGATTTGTAGTGAGCAACACAAAAACAAGCTTTTCCAAATATAACCCTATATTGGACTTTGACCATCTTGTTCCTGCTATGATCGTAAAGAGGAAGTTGTTCTGACTAGACTACGCATTAGTCACAGTTTTGTAACTCATTGCTTTCTTTAATCTGAATCTGATGCACCAGTGTGTAGTTTGTGTAACACTCAGATCACAATAAGCCACATTTTACTGTCTTGTCATTGTTATGATTCACAATGATGGCACCATTTTAAGCATGTTCTGTCCCAAAGTTTGTCCATAATATTAAACAGTGTTATTGATGATGGTAACACTGTCCACCTTGGTAATGCATTTAGTTTTTAAAGGCCATTAATCTTTTTAATGCCATTTAATTTTTTTAATATTTACTTTATACCTTTTTAGTGTGGCACCCTTTTAATAATCACAGTTCATCTAGTTCAATTTAAGTAACTGAAAACCAGGACTGAAAAGATAGACCTTAAATGACTGATGGTGGTTTTTGTTCTTACCTGTTAGTCTTCCTGGAGAGTTATGATAGTTACAATTATGCTATAGAAAGTCCTTTACAACTTGTATTGCTGTAGTTTTTCTCTTAATGTTGTAGACCAGATGTAAACATTGGTTTTATGTTATTTGTGATTTTTTTTAAACCTTGTTTTGTTTTTACCTTAATTATCTTTTATGAATTTTACTAAAAATCCTTTAATCTTAACTTTTTACCAGATGTTTGGCACAGATAGCCTAACTGCTTTGTGCCATAAAACACTAACTCAACCAACCAACGAAGATAATTATTAAACAGGTTTCATAATATTTTAAACTAATAGAATAAATAAATTGGTTCATACATTATTATATAATCTCCACTTCACCCACAGTAAAAGTGAGTCTTTGGCAGTTTGTGGTTTTGTTAGTGATGTTAAAGTTATTGAAAGAGTGTCTTACTAACAAGAACTATGGGTTTAACTGTTTAGATCAGTTTTTAAAATATTCATCTGGTGTGCAAGAAATCTTGAGTTCAAATATGGACCAAGGAATTAATAATTGAAATGAACACAAGAAAATCTAGTACCCAGTATAAGGCTTTGTTTGTGATAGTGGAAGAATGATAAATGAAGTTTGCTTTGAAGAAAAGGGAGGGCTTATTAGGAATTTTGCTAGTGGACCAATTCTAAATGTGGTTATAGTGTGTGCAGCTTCAGCTTTTCATCCTTCATGTGGGAGATGCATAAATTATTTGTGGAGAAGTCTGTCTTTTAAAATTACTCTTCCTGTTAGTTTGGACAAAGATCAAGAATATTCATATCAACTTATTCTTTTGGCTGGTGAATAATTTTCAATGCTGATCAAAAGACTAAAATATCTTTCTTACATCTAGATACTCAAAATATACTTTTAATAAAGAATTTTGGTGATACTAATGTAGTACAATAATTATTTTTATTGTATTAGGTACTTTAGAAGGGTTCTGCTTCAAGCTCTGAAGAAGGATTTACATAAAGAATTAATCTATGTTCAGTCTGTAATTGAAGATAATCCAAAAAATTACCAAGTGTGGTAGGTGAAGTTTTTCTTAATTCTGTAGAACCATCATTATTTACAACTTTGTTTCTTGTAAACTTCTCTGATCTCTCCAATGCTATGGCAGTCAGTGTTCTGATATAAATATCCAAAAATGTGTTTCTATGATTACTTATAATGTTTATATATGAAATTGAAGTAAAACAAATCATAAACTAAGCAGTACTTGCTGCATTGTACTTATAGGTTTATACATTTATATTTTTTCTGAAAAACAAAGCTATTGCTTCAGATATTGTCACTGTATTTAATTTACCAGCGCCAGCTCCTCCATCATGTTTAGTGTGAAATTCTTAGTCTTCATGCAGAGAGATAAGCAACATTTCTAAAGTTATTTTGCTTACTTGGAAATGTATTTTAGTTAAATTGTTAACTTTCTCGACCATGTCTCACCATTCCTTTCTACCTTTTTCACTTTTGGTGCATATTATTTGCTTCATCAAGAATGAGCCTACAGTCATACTAGTGCTCATGAGGATAAGGATGTATGTCATTATCCTATTGGTGGGGAGCTACAGTATCATGGTTTAACAAACTGGTTTCATTTCAGAATAAACGTTTGATATCTGAAATAACCTAAATATGTAAGGTAAATATCGAAATAACTAGGACACAAAAAATGAACAAAAATATTTTTGTTGTAAAGAAATGTAAAGGATCAGATGCCTTGTAGATTTGCTCAGATAATCTTTGTATAACTTTGGACAGATATTTGAAGCAAACTGGAAATATATATCGTGTACATATTTAGTATAGTAGAAAGTGGTTAAAGCTGTATTTACATTGTGTTAGGTGCTCATTTATTTTAAAACATCATGATAATACTTGTGATATTGCTGTTTGGAATTGTGTTTGGTGTTAAAACTTTGTTTTTTGAAGATTGTAAAACATACCTATAAAATTAAAGTTGCATATATTTCTGCAGTAAGCTGTTGTTGAAGTCTTGTTTGGAAAATATTTTTCAAAGGCATCATCGTCAAGTTATTGTTGACTGGCTACGTGACAGTAGTGAAGAGAAACAGTTGACTGAGGCTGTGCTAAAAGTAGATCCAAAGAACTATCATGCTTGGCAGCATAGGTAAGATACTGCTTTTTGGTTTAAGCTGTTTTTCTGCCCTATTACTGTTAAAAAATAATAGTTATTGTCCAGTTTTTCAGTTTTTATGCAAAAGTAAATACAGCAGTTTCTGGTGAATACGACCCCTCCCAATAAAACTTCCATTCAAATACGACTTTGCTGTGCATGGAAAAATTTTATACTGATCTGCCTTCCATAAACAACATATTGACTTTAAACTTTATATTAACTTGTGAAACTGATTTGTGTTGTTTTTATTTAATTTTATGTTCAATTATTGCAGAGAAAAATGTTTGATCATTTTGTTTGTTAATTGGAATAAGAAGATCTAAGAAGCTACAGTATTTGTACAACACTTGAGAATATGTAACTAAAATCATGCAAAGCTCAGGTATTTAAGAAGAACAGTGTTAAAACCAGGATTTAAGATCTCATTTGAACAGATGACATTAAATGCATTCTAAAAACATTTTAAATATTTCTCTGTTATTTAATAAAAGATGTGACAAATTAACATTTTCTGAGAGGATCTGCTTTTTATTTTGTCCATCAAGCAGCCAACCTGACTGTAGTTAATTTCAAAATAACTGCTGTTAAAGTATAAAATTACCTCTTTCCAGTTTCTATATGCATATTGGTGGTAGCTGTAAGGAGTTGAAAACAATTGCTTGTTTCACCTCTGTTTCATTCAGAGAATTTTAAAATGAATGAGTCAGAAGGTTATCTAAACATCTTATTGTTTAGATGCACTTCTACAGTATTTAAAGTATTACTGTTGTATTATTGAAAATAAAGAGTGCTAAAATAGAGCATTTTCATAGCTCATTGGTTATGTGGCAATGTTTCTGAAGTTTTAATTAGGTTTTTAAAGACTTGAAGGTTTATTTTGAAATAAGTGACCTGAAACTTGTGATAAAATTAAACCTTGAATTATAACATACATTATAATATTAATTTCTTCTGAATACATTGATATTAAAAATGTGCAATTGAATTTTAAATGTAAGACAATGACTTAATCAAAAAGCATTTAAAGGAGACTTCATTGTGAGAGGGTTAATGTTTAAAAGCTAACACATTTATAAACAACTTTAACATGTATTTTAATCAGTGGACTTATTATATTCATACATAGTTAAAAATTAGTTTCCTGAGGATATACACATGATGTTAATGCAAGTGAGAAATTACAGTTTTGAAATTCTCACCTATTTTTAACATGAGGTGTGTAGTAACCTTTTTGTGAAGTCACTTCAAAGGATGATGGAGTTGCTTGAAAATAGTTGCTTAATTATGTTATATTTAGCCTAAAATTTAATAACACACATCTTCCATTCAGTTTAAGAACAACTGAAAATTTACTAGCAGGATTCATGATAAAAAGTAATAAAAACAAAAATAATGCACTTGTAATACAAAAATATTGCTGGACCTGGACTTTTACAAATTACAAGCTTAAAACTAGGGAAAATGTTAACTCCACAAAAGAACCTGTCTTGAGGTCACACTGAAGTTTTTCTTAACAATGCAAGATATTGTGAGGATTAATGAATACTTTGAACGAGAATGACAGAAACCATTCTGAACTTCTTTTTCAAAGTTTTTGAAACACCATTTATGATAACCAACTTTTCTGAATAAAACTTGTGATTACTAGTGTGCTTGTGGTGAAGTTTTGTTCCTAAATTATATGTGCATTTTTAAGTGTTTATGGAGTTTTTTGTATAATCATCATGTATACATAATTGTTTGTGTTAGTGCAACTTCAGTGAAAGGAATATAACAGTTGTGCATTAAATGAAAGAGTATAACATAAAATATATTTATACCTTGGGTGATATAATTTCATATTATGTGATATGTGTTTTTTGCTAAACTTCTCAGCAATGTTTTTCTTAATTTCAGTCGCACTGTTGTTATATAAATTAAGAAAGATAAGAAAAAAGCACCAACTCATGCACAACTTTTTCCTGTCTGAGTCTGATTAATATTTTATAAGGTTTCTTTGTACTTTTTTTTTTCAGGCAGTGGGTTTTGGAAGAATTTGGTATTTGGGAAGGTGAAATAGAATTTGTTGAACAATTATTGGAAAATGATATTCGTAACAATTCTGCATGGAATCACCGTTGGTTTTGTATTTCTCGTACTAACTCTGGAGAGTTAATGGAAGACGTACTCATGAAAGAGTTGAGGTAAATTCTTAATAAGTAACCATTGTTATTGTACTTCACAAAGCTTGTTCTGGCAATAACTTCAGAAGAAACAATATCAAACCTTGATAGATATGTATTGTACTTCTCCAAATTTACTTACATTTACTAAGCTTTCTTCAACTTATGTTCTTGGGAGGAGAGAACAAAACATTTTGTTCTGATTCAATGAACAAAGGAAAAGGAGCTGAAGTATGTTTCAACTGTAATTTAAAATTTAATAAATCTGCAGATTGAACATGTATATTGTATCATCTGTTGTTGAAAAAATAATGGTCTACAACTACATGATGTTTGGGGTACAATTTATTAAAGTACATTTTTCATATATTCAAAAATAAAACAAACTATTAGTTTAAGGTACTATTAAAAGCTGTTAGCATTTAATCTCATTGAATACAACAGAAAAGCTTTTGTTGTAGTACCTTTTAATGTATAGTAGTAGTTTGGTGCTTTTATTTTTTCTTGTATTTTGCAGACAATGCAAGAGAAAGTTGTGGCTTAGAAGTTAATAATCAGTCACATGATGCACTGCATTGTATAACAAACATGCTGCAAGTTGTTTTATTAAGTTTTAAATGTAATGCTGTAATAGGTCATGATGTTTGAAAGAGTTAAAATTATTTTTAAAACTCGAATCAGTGAGTGACATGACAACCACAGTTAATATGACATTGCAGTGGAACATCATTTATTACAACAAGTTCACATTGTTTGCTGTTTTTTATGGGTAACCACTAAAACTTGACCATTCTTGGGAAAGATACGTTACAGCTTTTTCCAATGCAAGATGTTCATTCATAAGATGTTAAAGATTTGTTCTGATTGTGGTATACTTTGCACTTAATGATATGGTAAAACATATGAATGTGGATGAACTTGGGAATTAGAACCATCTATAAAGAGAATGCCCCCACCCAAGTGGCACAGGAGTATATCTTTTTACTTACAACACATTTAAGGAGAAAATACATTTAGAAAAGCAACACATTTGATTACACACCTTTGATTTTGAATCTAAATTAGAGAAGGGAGTTTCAAGTTTAATATGATGTACAAAGACCTCTATTTTAGAAGTGAGCATCCTGGTACAGTATGTTTTAGGGTAATTATCTATTTAAAGCTTTCTACATTAAACTTGTGTCATTGATAACCTTTTAGGCTCCAGAATATACATGTTGGTTGTATTTCCTGACAGGGCCTGGCATGGCCAAGCGTGTTAAGGCATGCGACTCGTAATCTGAGGGTTGCGGATTTGTATCAAACATGCTCGCCCTTTCAGCAGTGGGGGTGTTATAATGTGACAGTCAGTTCCACTATTCATTGGTACAAAAGTAGTACAAGAGTTGGTGGTGGGTTGTGATGACTAGTTGCCTTCCCTCTAGTCTTACACTGCTAAATTAGGGATGGCTAGCACAGATAGCCCTCGAGTAGCTTTGTGCGAAATTCAAACACAAACAAGTATTTCCTGACAGAGCTGTCACATATCATGTTGTGTTTCTCTAAGCAAAAAACTTCTGATTACTTGAAGAATGAGTCAATGAAAACTCACAATAGTATTGTTTTATATGCAGTTTCACATTCATGATTCTGCAAAGAAAATGTGTTTTTTTTTTTTTCAGAACATAAGTTTTCCAGTGTAAACTTGTGTGAGGTTTGTGAATATTTTTGAGAGTTACCTAATATGTTGTTCTTTTTTGTTTGCTTTTAAACAGATATGGAATGGATTGTATAAAAAAAGTTCCTTCCAATGAAAGTTCTTGGAATTATCTCCAGGGGTAAGAATTGCTTGAAAATTATTAAAACTTGTATATCTTTTAGATTCCGTCATGTATTGTAAACTGTATTGAAAGAAGAGCAGTTATTATTAACAAATTATTTACTATTGAACATTAATTTTCTCTTTTTTTATCATTAACATTTTGTCATAGATAGGTCAAAGAGGGCAGGTTATGACATTTTAAGAGTTAAATTCAAAATTTAAGCTATTTTGTCATCAGTGTATACAAATATATTTGGTGTCAAAATGTAGTTAATAAATCAAATTTGAATGATATATCAGTTTCAGTTGTAAAAGAAAATAATCAAATAAATCTTGTTGCCTTGCGCTAATACAATGGGAAGTCTACGAATTTACAATGCTAAAATCAGGGGTTCAATTCCCCTCATTGGGCTCAGCAGATAGCCCGATGTGGCTTTACTATAAGAAAACATAAACACATTAATCTTGTCTTCTTTTGTGTGAGAATTGTAGCATTTGTTTCCTCTATCTTTCCATCTTTTACTTTGTTGTTATGCCTCTGATATTCCAAATTGAATGTGAAATACTCATTATAATATAGATATTACTAAGAAAATGTAATTTTTATAGTCTTCAACAAAGTCAGATTCACTTACTGTGCCCTCACGTGTCACACACTCTATTTCACAAATTGCCAGTAATTCTTTTTAACATTTTCTTTGACATGTATAATCACTAGAAAGACAAAGTGTTACTCTGCTGAATAATTTATAATGTCTTAGTTAGAAAGCCAATTAATTTACAACAATTAATAGGACATTCTTGCTTTTTGCACATCACTGTTTTGTCTTTTGTGCATATTTGAAATATTTAATATCCTACTTCCATCATATAAAATGGCTCTCATGTTAACATTGGAAGTCAGTTTTGAGGTTTTTGTGTTAAAGCAGTTAACCATATTTTGCAAAAGTATGCAATTAAAATTTAAATGATGTAATAGCTTTGAACTTGCACTGAACATTTCAGGTGAAATATTATTATTCTGTGTGATTTTGTCATAGTTATTATGAACACAATGTCATGTGTGACAGTTCTTGGATTGTGTGTTCATGTTGCTTCCCTCTTTGACCAAAATCAAATTAATATTCACAAACCTATGTAATGTATTTACTTGCAAGATGGTAAGTTTTCAAAATTGTTGTCTAATTTTATGAAAAGAATATTATAGATGACGTTTCATGTGTTTCATTCTTCTGAATTTATAATGACTTTGTTTTAAGCATTACCTATTTCTGTTGTGAGGTGCTGTGGAACATCTAAAGCTGATCTTTCCAGTATGGTACGTTACCTCTACTCACATAAAACGCTATTCTTGTTCAGTGCTGTCTGCTATATGAATTTTTTTTTTTTTTGCATACAACAATCCTTGAGCTCCCACAACTTGGTTCAACTGAGTCTCGCATGCAAATCGTCATGCAACAATCTTTCACCAGTAGGAATGCAGCTCATCCTCTTGATGCATGTTTGATTCTACTGAACTATCACTTTTTACTTGGCTGTTCTATTGTCAAGATGTTTTTGCTTTCTTTCCATGTTATTTTTTTCAAATATAGGAAGTGGAGGTATTTTCAGTTTTTTCTACTTCACTCTACCTGGTTTAAAGGATAAGTTACCTTTATTACCTTATTATTACCTTTTTTATTATTATTATTACTACATGGGTCATAATGAGTTGGTTGACCTTGTTAGGGATTTAGTGCCTCACACTTTTTGGGTATGCTGACTTTGGACAAATAATCTATTATACTGTTATAGTTTGTTGAATATATTAATATCATTTTTGATAATTATGTGTTTCACTAATCTACGTTTAGATTTTTCTGTATATCTTGTAAGGGTAAAGTTTTTAAATTAATATTTTGTGGTATTTTTTTGTACTGTAACATCAGTTTAGGCCAACCTTACATTCATCTTACAAATAAATTGTGAATTAGGTTCATTTTACTGCTTTTTCAATAAATACCATGTAGTTATGTAATTTTAAAATATGATGACATTTTCACAATTAATCTTATACTTTTTTGCAGTTAATTTCATTGCTAAGGACCTTTGTGTCCAAGTTCTGTCCAGCCTTCTGCAACTATTGTTCCCCTTCTTCTAACTGCAAAACTCATTCAGAACAATCTCTGTTTTGATGATTTTCCTCCACCTGATTGTGAATTGATATTCCCGGGCCTATACTGCAGAACCTGATAGGCCTATCTTACCCTTTTTATACACAGTTCATAGTTGTTCCCCCTTCCTTTTCCTTTTATATCACTTTTGAAAGACAGTGCTGGCATTAGCATGCCTTGCTATCCAGTGTAGATGATAGGATGTGTTCCAGTTTGATGCTCCTTATCTGTATTGGTTTATTTATGGGGATGTTGTAGATTTGAATGAGTAGTCAAAATTACAGCACCCCTTTGATTGAGAATCCCTCATCCTGTCATGGATATCGCTTACCACTGATTGGGATTTGGTAGAATTGCATAGAGGGATTGACATACTTCAGGAGGGTGTGTTACACAATGATTTGCATATTAGATTCAGTTGAACCAAGTTGATTTTTGGATATGTAGGGGGGCTCAATGCATGCAAAAAAAATTGCATATAGAGGACAGTAGTGAACAAAAATAGCTATTTATGGGAGAGCTGATAAGTATAGGAAAATTATAACTTCTTCCTGTAGTATCCTGGAAGAGAGAGGTTTGACCACATATCCTTTTATTTGGGAATTTTGTGAAGAACTTTACTCTGAAGGATACAGATCACCTTATCTTCTGGCATTTATGGTGGACTATTTGCAGGCTAAAGGGGAAGAAAATTCTGATAGTCTTGCATCAGTTCAAAGAGCCATAGAGGTATTTATGTTGTTGTTTTTGTATTTGTTAGTTCAAAACTTAGATATATATTTTATCCTTTTCTTTGTTTTTGTTTGTACAAACTTGAGGTTTTCATTCTGATTGAAGCAATATAAATAATATTGCATTATTAATCCTTACCCTAAATATCTGGTTTTTAGACATTTGAAATAAAGCTAATAATACAAAGAAGTCACTAATTAAACTAGTTTTCCTACATAACATTTATTATACATGGAAACTTGATATAAATAGTGACTGTCTGTGGTATCCTGGTTGGACTGATGAGCTCTAATATTGGGCAAAAGGCATCATTGAGATCAGGTATTGCAGATGTAGTGTATTTCATGTATTATGTAGTATTTTTTTGTTTTTACTTAATTTCTTGGAATGCAGAAAGTTTATTTTGCTCTTTATCTTTTTAGCATTCCAAAATGATACATTCTGTTAAAAATTGAGCAAGTTATTCTCCATAGTTTACCCATTGTTTTTACACGTTTTTTTTTCTGTTTAAATACAGTAAAGTTTTGTCATTGCAGGTCTCAAACACTCATCTGAAAGAGTTTGTGTATAATCTGTTGAATACGTTTGATATTCCTATATTGGTGATACTAATTAATATTTATGTACTATTGCTTATAACATCTGATGAAGATACTTTATTTTCATCATAAAATGAATTGTATGTAACAGGTTTATAATAACAAAAATGAAGTAACCTGAGACATTCAGAGTGTTAGACCTTTTTATTTTTTTTACATTGTTTTGTTAATAGTAATTTCATAGTTTTGATGTTTTCCTTTTTACTCTAAATCAATTTGGACTGTAGTAAAAGTATTTATGAACCAAAATGTCTGTTTAAATGTTGAATACATTTGATATTCCTATATTGGTGATACTAATTAATATTTATGTACTATTGCTTATAACATCTGATGAAGATACTTTATTTTCATCATAAAATGAATTGTATGTAACAGGTTTATAATAACAAAAATGAATTAACCTGAGACATTCAGAGTGTTAGAAGAACTTGAGGTTCTTAGAAAGTAAGTGTGGGGTGATTAATATGAAATGGAAACATAGTTATTTGGAACTGACAAAAGGTATGTTATGAAGTTAATACAAATCAGACACAGCCATTCAGAGCAAATTAAAACAACTGGAAATTAATAGATGTTGGAATAAGTTGGCTCTTCGAGACAGACGGAAAACACAGATTTATAGACATTCTGTATTTTTTAAGATTTGACAGTGCTTTCCCATTATTTGGTGCACAAGCATGTCAGGTAATTATTAAATACAATAACTGTAACTGCTTTTATTTTTAGTGTATTTGGTTCATTAGTGTTGGTACTTACTTTTTAATTGAATTTTTATATTTATGCAGCCATCATATACTATTTGTTATTTTTAACAATGTTAAAGACCTCTGCTTTAGTGCATTAAGATCACAATATGTGTGTAGCACATTTAGTCATTAATTTTAAAAATTGCCTGATAACAAAAGATGTATACATTTATGTGTATATTAATTGATGGAAGTTGTTTGCATCATGAACTTTGGAGAATGATTTTATCTGCCTTCAACATATTCTTTTTTACATAATTTTTAAATATAGAAGGATATATATGTAAATTTTCTTTTTTTTTTTTTTACATTAACACTAAATAAAACAGTTTACTTATATTCTGTAAAATTATCTTTTCCTAAAATTGAAAGCTGTTATACAATTATCTTAAATTATTCCTATTATTTTGGATAGAGACCATTCTCAGCTTGCCACATCAAAACATTCGTAATTAACTATGATTTTCTACTGTTCTGATTAGAAATTCAATGGCTTCATAGCTTAATTTAATTTTTCGTTCATTAACTTTTTGAAGTTTGGTTTTGTGTTGCAGATTGTTAGTTGTGTACCATCATGTGATATTTGACTTTTCATATTGCATAGTCTGTTTCCATTAGTTAGTGTTTGACATTTAACTTCTGTACTGATGTGCACTTATTCTTTAAGTAAATTTATTTTAATATATATAATATCTCAAACACTGCTTAAGAGTTGAAGTATGGTTTGAAAAATAATGAAGTGGTAATTTTAACAATATATTTCTGTTTTTGATATTAAATTTTAAGAATTGTGTAATGCTTATTAAAATTATATTACATTTTATCATCTTTGAAATGTAAAGTTATTAGTGACAGTTAAAATTGATTTTATGTGAACAAAAAGTATTTTATAATACGTTTTTATAAAGTTATGAATCTGGTAAATTAACTAACAAAAGCCTTAATTTTTGTAGATTTGTAATGCATTAGCTACACGACATGATAAGATCCGAGCAGAGTACTGGAAGTTCATGGCTCGAAAACTTGGTAAGAACCATGAAGCGTGTCCTAATTCTTGTAACTGAGTCAAGATATGTATTTCAGAAGTACAAGTTGCATGTATGGTACTTGTTTCAGATGTACTCATAGAATTGTAATTCATTCCTACAGAGAATATAATGGTGAATAAAGTTTTTGATGAAACAGTTGTTTTTAAAACATAAAAATGAATAAGTGTGTGAAATGCTATAAAACTAGAAGATAATGTACTCTTCATAGATAGCAAATACCACCCCCCACCCTTCCTTTATACATTGCTAAGTAACATACCATAAGGTTTTGTGTGGTATTTTCACAAGAAAATGATTGTTACAAAAACCTACAGTTTTGAAGGGAGGAGATGTAGAAAGTTTTTGCTTCACTTAGAAGTTTGTTCTACTTGTTTGTTTTAATACTGTCTCAGTGTTGTGGTGATAGGTTAACAGACCACGTATTCTCAATTAGTGATGTGATGACTCAATTGTGTCTAATAAGTGTGGCCAACCATACCTCACTATTACACTGTGTTGATCCTTTGGACCAACTTCAAATCTGGAAAATTTAAGTATACTATTGTTTACAATAATTCTGAATTTACTATATGAAACTTAACTAGATAAGGCAAGTTTTTATACAAAAAAATTCATCTTTTGAATAAGGTTTTTCTGCTAAAGATTTGTCTGTTTAATTATAGACCTTAATGATGCAGCTTCTTGACTATTCCAAGTGTAATGTAATTTTCATGTTATGAATACAAGTACTTTTTCTTTATTTTACACTTTTTATATTTATTTTTCATAACTGAGAAAAACACCAAAATGAAATGAATTTTTTTTTTCAGTGAAACTTTTTTTTTCACTACCCATACATTAACTTTAGAACAACCGTCATGTATGGTGAAATTAAAAGTTGAAAATTATGAAATAAAGTTAACATGCCTTTTCCTTTTTTTGGATAATTAATTGTTTTCTTTGTTGGTAATTTTTCACATTCCTCCCTACCCTAATTTAAATTATTATATTTTTTACCAAATGATGCATTAATTCTTCCACCCACGGCAGCAAATCACATAGAGAAAATCATAAGTCACATATGGTAAATATCATGAGTGTTGTGAGCTTTCCAAATGAAAATTATAGTATTACACCACACTTATTATTTTTTAACTAAGTTGGTTTTTCAAGTTCAAATATGCATTTGATAATATAACATATGTCATGCACTAGAATATAATGTCCGAAAACTTACTATAATTTAACTGGCTTATTAACCTTTTTAACTAAGCCATAAAAATTCCATTAGCTGCTTAGAGTTCTATAGCAACTGCCACACTTTAATTAAAATACTATTGAAATTAAGTCTGGACATGTGATTGTGATATACTCTTTCAAAGCTAAGCCAGGCAAGTGAAGCTTCACCTGTGAGTTGAACTTGTTTATTTGTATTTTAGCAGATCAAGAATACAGGAGTTTCTCATTTTTAATTCTGATATATGTAAGTTGTTTCTTATTGGTTGATCATGTTGGTAGGAAATTATAGCTAAACATGACCATTTAAAGATGATGTAGAGGTGAAGATTGAAAGCCTTTATAATATTTCCTTTTGAAATCGAAAGTTAAAACTAAGATAATATGAAAATCTGAATTCTAAACTACATTTTAATTTCAACTTTACTGATATATATGGACAATAAAATGAAGTTTTGAATATAACTGTAAATGATCATGACATGCACATTTTGACCAAGCCAATCACTTAAGGGTAACATATATTTTGAGCATTTTATATTTTTTGAATCTATATTGAACTCATCCTCACATCTCAATCTTATTAGGAAAATGTTTCAGGTTATAATGGTTAAAAAGTATTAATTTTAAAAAACAAATAAAATCTTAAATGTTTTCTGATGGCAGATATGTTGAAGATTGTCTAGTAAGATGGCAAACACCTTTTGCTTTAATGAAAATGAAGAAAAACACCATTTCCACACAATATTTAACAAAAATCAAACAGACCTTCAAGTAGTATATTATATTTTTTAGAGGTAGGTATTTGAGATGTATTGAAGATTTTTTTTTTCAGTTTGGAGGATGGTTTTTACACTACTGCAGGAGTGTGTTTTAATAAAGATTGAAGCGTAATTAATGAACTTAAATTTGTATATATTTTTAAACTCTTTTTAGCTGTAAGTCTTTAAGAAAGTTCTGATGTAGCTTCTTGTGTTTAATTGCAAATCAAGATTAATGGGACTTTAACTACTTAAACACAGGTATGTCTATACATTTTCATTTCTAATTTAAGTTTGCCAGTTACTGCTTGTAATTTGTTAATGAAAAAGAGAGAAAAGTAAATCTAAATGGCAACAGTTTTTATAGAATGAGTTTCATAAGTCTAACAGTTGTGTATGAAATAGTCAGATATTTGCCACGTGGGAGACAACATGTCAGGTTGTAAGATTAAGTCACCTATTATTCATACAGTACCTAGTCTGGGATATTTTGACATTTACAGTCACATTATTAAATACTTCATGCTACTTTCTGCTGCTGTAGGAAAACCTGACTATACATTTTATTGTGATGTATCTTATCTGTATGTTTTTTTTTTTTATGTGTGTTTTTATTTCAGGTCTAAAATAAAATTCTTAAACCAGTTTGTGATTTATTTGTAATGATTGCACCTTGTAACTGATACACATGATGATATATTTGACAAAAAAAAAATATGCAGACATGTAGTTTAAAATTGTATTTAACTGTGGATAAGATTTAGTGTAAAATAAAACTTGAAGGCTGAACACTATGAAAACATTATACAACTCATGGTTTTCTCCCACACAATTTCATTCCATCATTGTTAAACATTTCCTCACTTTACTGCTGCAACAAAGGGAGTGGTCTAAATAATAGTATGATTCTGAATTTGTGCTTTGTTGACATGATGTTTGTGAAGTATGTTCAGCAGCTAATCAGCTTGTTCTGTTGGCAAGTTGAAACAGTATGTTCAATAAATATCAGTTGATTTTAGTTAGCATGTCAGAAGGAGTTTGCAGCTCTGGACAAATAACAGTATTTGAGGTAAAAGACACAAGGTTGTATCACATGTTAAATTGGAAGCAATTGAAGTAGACTTGGATTGCAAATGATGAAAATGTTTTGTTGACACTTAGTAAGCATAGCCAGTTTTTTTGCAGTATCTCTCATCTTCACATTACAGTTCTGCCTCGAGTCTCTGATTTTCTTAGTAATTCTTTTTATAAAAGTTGTGTCCAGTCTTTAACAAAGTTAATATAAATATTTCTATTGCTTTCTCCTTCCTGTGGTGGCATCAGTTTGTTAATATAGATCTTGTTTCTAGTCTTGAAGTTAAAATAATTATTCTCATGACCTCTCTCCTACAATAGCATTAGTTAAAGGATAGCATTAACATCTAATTCTAAATACTGATTAAAATGTATCTTTGGTTTATTTTTAACATACTTTTCCTTTTGTGATCAAGTGTCTCTTAAGCATTAGTTAATTCTGCACAATATTTTGTCATATAAATGTGTGCTATACACACTTTTTTTGTAACATTTATTTCTCGCTTCTTGAAACATTGAAAATCCACATCATTTTAATATTGTTTGTTGTAAGAAGCCTCAGACAAACACTTGATAGTTCATATGCTCGTGGAATAAAATTTAGTTTTAAAAGAAGATTTACACTGACACATTTGTCTAAAAAAAACATTGCTGTTACTAATCTGTTGGTAGTTGAGCTATTTTATTTTGTATTATCTAACACATAACATGACCAGGGTTCTGGTAAGTGTAACCAGTTAGATGTTAGAACTTCCCTTTTTTTTGTTATTTAAATGAAAGTGTAAAAAATGAATTGCACAAATTTGTAACAAAAAAGCATGAGGTTGATAAACAAAAATGGTTTTACAAAGTTTTATGCTGTACTTCAAAGAACTTAAAGTAAATATGTGGGCTCTTTTGGCACTTTAGGCAGTGTTTTGGAACCCTTAATTCTGCTCTTCACACTTGTTTTTTTTTTTTTAAGTTTTTGGAGCAAACTGTACAGTGTTGTCGTACATTTTTATTATTTCCATTTTTATCTATCAATAAGATATTAATGTTACGATTGTTTTGTCTGTTTTTTTAAAATAATTTTCATAAAATTCTTAGCTATCCATCTCTGAAATTCTTTATACTTTCCAATAGTATTTCACCTTTCTTTGAAGAGTTTTTGTATAGGATGACACCTGGTCCAATATAACTATACCAGTTTCCCAGTGTTATATATCATCACTGCTTTTGGTTTCTTTTTGTTTTGTTGTCTGTTTTGAACTTAAATAGTTGTGACTGGTTTGACGTGTGGATGGTACATTGGGTTTTTGTTCATTTCCATTTTATGTATCATTAATTGAGCTTTGAGTTTTCTTTCTATAAATTTCTGTCATGCTTTCTTGATAACCTTTGAATATGTGTGCCTTTCTATTTTAACTACAACAATTCCATTTTTTTTATTGTTGTTAAGTTCATTACATGACTAATGGGACTGTTGTTCACATTCTCATCTATCCTATCCAAATGTATCATGACTGAAAGAATTTATTTCATCACTGTCAGTATATTTTGATGCCTTTATTCTGACTTATCTGCTTATAGCTGTAGTATTTATAACCAGTTCTGCATATCTGTTTCATCAATGGTAAAGTTTGTAATTTCATCATCAGCAAACAATAAATATGCTTTATAAGGAATTATGCCTTGCAATACTCTTTCTTTTCCAGTAAAAGGAAATTTTTTATTCCTTGAGGAAAGTTACCCCACATTTTCCTCTTCCAACATGCATCCTCCTCCCTCATCTCTCATTTTCAGCTTCTTCGATATTCATGGCTTTTTTTTTATATACAAGATTATTTGACATTTTTGTTTTACCAAAGCTATCATCAGAAGATTTATTTGCACAAAGAGTTTTCCAGTATGAATCAAAATTCACATCATCATGGTCTGAGGCTTCGAGTATTTCATCTTCAAGATATGTCTTGGCCTTTCTTTTTTCTCTTTTAAAAAGTGCTTATCACAGTTGTTGCCAGCAAGTGATCTGTAGTGTCTTAATTTTTTTTTATTACTATATGGTTATATGTATCTAACAGTTCTATATTGAGTCATAACATAATGTTTAAGGATAACACAAGGCCTATTGGTTCATCTATGCTTTCTCATCATCTAAATTAAACCTATTAAAACCTCAAAGTCAATCCTTATTCAGTCATGTCGTTCTCAAGCTTCATCTCAAAATCATTTACATTTACTGTCCTCATAACATCCACATGCAAGCCACTCTATTGGAAAAATAAAAATTTTTTTAGCTAAAGTTAACTTTTACTTTGCCAGCATATGTTTGTGTTCATTAGTCCTACCATTCTAACTGTTATGTACAAAAAATTATAAATCAACATTATCAATTCCCTTAATAATTTAGATCTCTAACTTTTCTTTGTTTCAAGAGAAAACAATTTCAGAGATTTTAACCTCTCCTTGTGTAATAACCCCTCCTCAAAACCCTTTTCAACAATTCAATATCTTTCCTTGAGGAAGGATCACTAGAGTGAACACTATACTCCAAATGTGAACTAACTAGTGACCTGTACAATGAAATTATAATTTTGTTTCGACTTGCATTCAGTATTTCTGTAGATGCGACCTAAAGTCCTAGTTATTCTACCACTAGTAACAGCACAACAGTTGGATGGCTTAAGAAACTGATCAACCATTACACCAAGATCTTTTTCTTTTACAACTCTGTTAAGGTTATTAGAATCACAACAACTTACATAAATTATAATTGAAATTTATTTGCGATGTAGTTGCCTATCCAACTAAATGATCTGAATTATTTTGTAAAGCATCAGTATCCTCCTAACAGCACCCAAGACTTTGTATAAGTAGTAAATTTAAGTAATTTATTCACCATTTTCCATCTATATCATTAATGTGAATCAAAAATAGCAAATGTCTTAACATGGGCCTTGAGGTACCCCACTTATGACATAAAATTTGAATGAACTCCATTTATAATTTTTTTTTTCCACTTTGACACTCTTCTCTCCAATCATATAACTCATCTCCCACACCTATAAATAATGTTTACTAGCCTTTTTATGTGGCACCTTGTCAAATGCGTTCTGAAAATTCAGGAATTCTAAATCTACACTTTTGCTTTCATCTACTTAAGCAGTAATTTTTTTCAAAGAATGTCAAAAGATTTATAAAGCAAGATTTTCCCTTAGTGAACTATCCTGACTATCTAATAAAATTCTAAACTTTGTTAAATGATTTTGAAAAACTTTCCTTCAGTTTCTTCAAAATTGCTGGGACAATTTTTATCACTTCTTTTGACAAGAGGAGTAACATTAGTCAATCTCTAATACACTGTAATCTGCTCACTATCTAAGAACTTACAAACAAATAATAAAGCAGCAATTGACTTACAACTTACACACATAATTCTTAATGTTCAAAATCCATAGGGAATATCTGACCTATTATCATTTTTTTAATTTCCCATGTTTTAAGAAGCTCTGAATTTATGTAATTATCTTTTTTGATCATGTTTCAGTCTCTCAGCTATTTAAGATGATGATAATTGCTTAAATCTTCATTAGTAAATACTAAAAAAAAAAGAATTTAATAACTCAAACATGTCATAATCATCATCCTTCTGTAATCCTTAAAAGATCTAACCTCCATCCTAACGTTTGTGTATCCTTAATGTACATAAAGAAATCCTTACTGTTAACTTTTACATTTTCAATCAAGCTTATTTCATATATCTTTTTTGTTGTCTTAATCTATGTTTAACTAAATTTCTTTATCTTCTACAATCTTCTTAATCTGCCATTATATCAGTCAATTTAAATTTCTTAAATTTGTGATGCCTTTCTTTAATTTTATCTCTTATAACCCTGATGGGCTAATCTAGTTTTTACATGCAGCCACTCTTTTGCTTTCTATAAAGAATATTTTATTTTTGAATATTAAGAAAAAGTATCTTTAAAAATGTCCACATTTGGTCATGGTTTCCAAATAACTCAGCTGCCCAATTCACAACAGCTAATTCTTGTCGCACCCCTTAAAAATTTCCTGTTTTAAAGAAAACAAACTTGTAGTTAATGTATCATTAGACTTGATTTCCAGAGGCAGCAAAACAACAAACCTAACAGAGCAATGATCACTTGCAAAAGAATGTTCCACAATTTACACCCTCTTAACCATTTCTATTTTAAAAATTAACAATAAATCTAAAATAGCATTGTTTCTAGGTGATTCCTTCAGCAATAGGTGAATACAACGATATTTAAGATTTTGCCGAGACCATTTTATCATCTTATGATTTGACCTACGTTCTCTCATATATATGCCTGAATAATATAATCTATAATTATAATATAATTTACTGCTAAAATCTTAATCTCACGGTAAAAGTTCTCATTAATTACTATTCTACTGTACTATCTGGTGATTTGTAAGCCTTTTCCCTTTATATCTCCTTGCATAGCCAGATGGATAGGATACTTTTACACAATCTGTGAGTTTGAAACACTGTACCATGAAACATGCATACCTTTTTTACCTGTGCAAGCATTATAAAGTGAGGCCAGATCTCACTATTCATTGGTACCAGAATAGCCCAAGTTAGTGGTGGATGGTGATGACTAGTTTCTATTCCTCTAGCCTTTCATTGCTAAATTAGAAATGACTAGAGCAAATAGCCCTTGTGAGGTTTGTGCAAAATTCAAAACAAATCAATCTTCTTGCTATTATCTTTGACATCTTCAGCTTCAACAGGATGCAACCCTCATTTTACATATAAAGCTACTCCTCCTCATCTGTTTAATGCTTTATTCCTATAAAATAATCTCTAACCTTGTATTTCAAATAAATTTCTGTCCTGAACATTGTATAGCTTTAACCATGTTTTAGTTATTCCCATTACCTCAAAATCCTCCATTTCTACTAGCTCTCGAATGTTACTTATAAAATTTCTTATACTTCTGGCTTTACAATAGTTACAACTAAGTCTGCCCTTAGGATTATTTCTATATTCCTTTTACTATGCTGAATTTTTCTCTACATCTCATTTTTATATTTAGCTTACCCATAACCCCTTTTTATCGTCTAGTCCAAGTTTAAAACCTCCCTTACAGCTGCGTTTATAGCCCTTAAAAACAAGCCAACTTCTGTCTTATTTAACTGTAAAACACTTATTCCCTCAAAGCTTCCTTTTCACATTCAACTGGTCTCATTAGTTTAATCTGCTAACCCTTATGTATTAACTTAAGCCTAGGATTCAACACTTATGACTTACTTGTACTTTAATCTGTACAATTAATTTTCAGTAGTATCCCAAACGTAATTAGTCACTTCCATTTTATTTAAATGTTTTTATAAACCCCTTGTATTTATAAATTAACTACTCTGGTCAACATTTCCCTACATCATTAGTCCATGTGTTCACAACAAAACGTGCATCATTGCTAGTTCCCTTTATTATATATCTTGATCTGTTAGTTATATCCTTCTCTTGTAACCCTGAGTAGCATATTCTAATTCCTTTCTCCCTATTTACCTTACAAACTGTCATATTCATATATCTTTCAAATAATCATTTTTTACTATAACATAACGTTTATAATTTACACCATGTTCTGTTCATTTTGTTCTTGTCTACACAAGCCAAGGCCTGAAATCTGTTGCTCAGTTGAAAATGCTCATTATAACTAAATTCACCACTTTTAACCCTAATAGTCATTGTTAACTGATTTATCCCTTGCATGTAAAAGCTTATACTCCTCGTGAAATCCTGCTGTCATTTTCATACACTCTACACTTTTCTTTAATCTATTGCTTCTTTAATTAGAACAGCCTCAAACTTCTCCTTCAATCTGCAAACTCTACAAAATTGCACAACACAGCTAGCTTTCTTAGCAGTCCCGAATAGCTATATAAAACATCACAACCTAATTATCTGAGAACAGTTAACTCCTATATTAGTCTTAACCACACACTTTATCTTCACACTAAAGTGAATCTATATTAAACGAATAAAACTAGTCTTTACCATAGTTAATATTTGTGTAATACAACATATTTAGTCCCTTGTGATATAACACGCATTCGATATTAAATACCTAATATTGAGTGGAAAGATATGCAGAGAATAAACTTGAAAATATAACAAATACAGAAAAATTATACAAGTGTTCTAAAAATGCAAAATCTGAGTGCCGTGCCATCCTATACTCGTTGACTCTGAGGAAAGTAGAAATTGATTTTTTTCCTTCCAGAAATGCTTCGAGCAGCAGTAGTCAGATGCCCACCGGGAACAGTAAGTGGGAGTGTAAAATGAAATGATTGCATGAGAAGAAGTATTACTGTTGATGACAAGAATAAAAAGTAATATTTTTAATGAAATATCACGTTATTACTGGGACTAGTCAAAGACAACAAAAATCATAGTTTCATCCCTCGTAGTGCAAATTATGAGTACCATAATGCAAAATATAAATATATTGTTTTTCAGTCAGAACGTAAAACTTTGAAATGAAAAAAATAACACTTAAACCTTATACAGAAAAATTATACAAGAGTGTTCTAAAAATGCAAAATCTGAGTGCCGTGCCATCCTATACTCGTTGACTCTGAGGAAAGTAGAAATTGATTTTTTTCCTTCCAGAAATGCTTCGAGCAGCAGTAGTCAGATGCCCACCGGGAACAGTAAGTGGGAGTGTTAAATGAAATGATTGCATGAGAAGAAGTATTACTGTTGATGACAAGAATAAAAAGTAATATTTTTAATGAAATATCACGTTATTACTGGGACTAGTCAAAGACAACAAAAATCAAAGTTTCATCCCTCGTAGTGCAAATTATGAGTACCATAATGCAAAATATAAATATATTGTTTTTCAGTCAGAACGTAAAACTTTGAAATGAAAAAATAACACTTAAACCTTCGGAGAAGAGAATATTAGAAAAATAATTATATTTTAATTGTTTTCATATATAAGTGTAAAGTCAGAATAACTACTTACTTAAGTACCCATTCACTTCTTGATTTGTTGATGACAATTGGAAAGCAGTGGTTTAGTTTACATTGCAATTAAAATAGGATGGGCCTGTGGTCAGATTTTTAAATTAACAGTTTGTTTTTTAATTTTTCACAAAGCTACTTGAGGACTATCTGCACTAGCCATCCCTAATTTTTAGGTGTAAGACTAGAGGGAAGGCAGCTAGTCATCACTACCCACTGCCAACTCTTGGGTTACTCTTTTACCAACGAATAGTTGGATTGACTATCACATTATAACGCTGCCATGGCTGAAAGGGTGAGCATGTTTGGTGAAACAGGGATTTGAACGCTTTAACTCACCTGACCAATGGCGGGCCTAGCCAAAATTATGTAGATGTTGGCCTGATTATATTTGATATGTTGTGAAATAAAATATACAACTAGCATAAAAGTGTATATAAAATAGAAATACAAAAAAGATATGTGTATAATGTCATGAAGTTTAAGCCATTTAGCAATAAAAAATAGTGGTTTCACATTATAACTAGTTGTCACTTTAGTACAAATTAGTTCCTTATTTTTATAGTGGTTACGATGTTGGTCAAATCGACCAAATCCATACAGAGATAAAATTATGAAAATAACAGATAGAATACAAACTTTTCTAAAAAATCAATATTTATGTGGAAGTTATTAGGAGATTATAGATATTTTCATGTAAAATTTGACAATTTTCTGATAAAAATATTTTTTTAAAATCTAAAATCGATGTCAAAAAAGAAACGAGAGAATTCCCAATAGTAGCAGCACGTAAAATTATTTTAGGCAAGATTAGGGTAAATTGAACTATGAGACCATTTTTTTCATTTTTATTCAGTCTATTTTTATGTGCGAACAATACCAAGTATAGGGTACGCATATACCTAGTTCGATTTTATTATTCATTAGGATATTTACCATCCTATGCTCAAATGAAAATGCTTTTAGTCAGAATTAAACTGAAGTAATCTGTGTGACCTTTAGTTCGATCAAATAGATCAATCTTAAAGAGTATGACCACCTGAATCGTAAAATTGCAATTACTCAAGACATGGCAGAACTATGACCTACAATTTTGAACTTAGAAAAAGCTCGGAGCTATTAAAAATGCACAAGCAAAACATTAAAAAAAATCAGACATCTCGGGTTTGAAATCTTAGTAAATTAATGTTTTCTAATAATCTGCAAAATTTCATGAATATAGATCCACATTTTATAAAGTCACAGTATATTTACTTTGGGAGGATACAGGCTTTGGTGTATTTCACCTAGATCTTAGTAAAAAAATTAATGCAAATCTTGTAGAAAGGAATTTTTATTTAATTTTTAGCACTTTGTGACATAATCAAATGCTATGAGGTAGCAGTAGTCAAAATCATTTTCTGGATAATGAATTGAAATGCTTGAATTTAGAGATCAACACTATACTTGATATGTATTTGCAGGTAATATGTCCAACTGGTTGAACGTTGACACCAATGAAGCAGTAGCAGTAGTTAGAGCAAGACAACAAGATCTGGACACAGGCTGGCAAACAGAAGATTCAGTATTGGCCATGTGTTGTAGAGATTATGGACTATGTGACAATCTCAATAATACCAGAATTGAAGTTAATAAGTGATACACCAGATCAGAATAAGGCTGTATGTTTATAACGTGGCATGTTAATGGAAATTCAACATGAAGAAAAGTAGAATAATCATCTGCTTATGCTGTTTTGGATATTCTAACCAATATCAAGCATGTTGCTCATATGTAAAGGCCAACTTGTGATGGTCACCAGAAAGTCTGTGAAGATGATGAGAATATCAAGAAACCTCCTAATTCAGATGTTGCTCATGATCACAGTAATTATGGTGATGATTATGTTTGAAATGACGCTGCCAAATAAATCTGATGACTTGAAGAGTTTATTAAATTCAAGAGCTTATAATTATCATAATGACACTATATATCTCCTTCAAAAACTCCATGATAATAACAATTTTGATGGTGTAAAAAGATATGCAATTCACAAGTCCATGAAAATATGACAAACTCAATTGTCATAGTGATGATATCATGAAAAAAGTGATCCAAAAATATTTGATAATGCAAAAACAATGCATGACTCAAAAGTTTGTGATATCCAGCTTTGATAAAAACATTGATAATGATGGCAAATCAATTATAACAATGATAGCCATATTGATCAACTTATTCTTTCAGATATCAAGTCTGATAAAAATTATGATAATGATAACTCAACACTATACAGTTTATGTTGGAAACCAAATGACATCCCTACCAATGGTTTTCTGGTATCTTTGCAAGTAATGACTTCACTATTCTTATGTGAATTACAAACAAAAGCAGTAAATGTTATCCATGTGCATATCCTATTCATGATGCCAAAAAACAAGTGTGTGTTTCTGTTAATGATGTTCCAGAAAATACTCGAAGTATACCAAAAATGACTAGACATTTCAAAATCACATTTACTAATCAAAAAAGAAAGGAAATTCTACCTTCATCTAAGAAGAATCTGATGGCTCTGTATTGCATTTTGCTATTTAAATCACAGAACATCACAACATTGAGTAGTTGTAAGAAAACCTCAACATATTAGAGAATTGTTGCTATATGTTCGTTACCACTATGCTTTTATTAAAGAAGAGCCCCAAAGGACTAAGGTATAGTGTTTAAAGTGAAGAAAGAAGGTGGTGTCTGTCAGTCCAGTACTGAAGTTTATAAGTGACACACCAGAGCAAAAACCTGAATACTAACTGGCCAAATTTTATCAAACTATGGTGCTCTTTAGTACTATTCAATACAATGCTAAGAACTTTACATCGAGTAAATAGTAGGAGAAGACATTTCAAAACGGAATATATGTTATATGTTTTGCATAAAACAAGGTCTGAATGGAAACTTGGGGAAATCTGACAATTTTCTAGAATTGAAAATTTTACAATAAACATTCATGACTATTAACTTTCTGGGTTAATACGTTTGTTTTCCTTCCCTCTTTTTGTCATTTACATGGTAAAAAAATGTCTAATCTGAAATCACCACTAATGCTCCATTTACTCCAATAAAAGGAAGGATGGACATATCACTAGGAGAGTTGTTAACAACTGTTTAATATTCGTATGCTACATTTTAGATAGATTGTGCAGTGCATTGAAAGAATTAATTTTATTTTTCATTTAAAAAGTAGAAACTGATTTTTCCTCAGCAATTCTTCAAGCAGTAAAGGGTGCATTAAAAACAACAGTATCATCACCTATCTTGACTGGATATGGTTTTTTTGTCAGCACAGATGATGAAAATCTTCACTAGAATATTAAAGGAGAAGCTTGAAAAAATAGGTCCCTTTTGTAAGACATTATATTGTTGTTCAATTGATGTCAACTTCCCTGTCAGTGGCAAAAGTAATTTTTGAGAACATATTTTTTGTTTTTGTATCTCAAACAAAATAGAAGGAAATGAAATATTATCTGAAGCTTCCCCAAGAAAACATTCTTGGAATAAAAGATAATATTCAACTGAGTTTTAGGAAGAAAGATTGGACAAATCTAAGGAAACAAGCTCTCCAGTGAAAATAAAGAACTCCAATGAATACTAACATCTCAAACTCATTTTGACCAAAATTAATCAAATATTTGGGTATTTCTTATATGTCAATGGTAGAAGAGAAGTTGGTAATGTAAAAGTTAAAGCAATCAACTACTTTGTTGAAAACTATATTGGTGGCTGATTTTGATCTTTTCTGGTAACCTGAGAAAGTTCATTACTTGAAGTGAAATAGCAATGGCATACTTGACAACAATGTCTTCAACTCACCTACTGGTACAATATGTAACTGGAAATACAGCAAATCTGTTCACATTTATGAAGTCATTTCTTGAAGGTAAATCATTGAAGATCTGCTCTAAAACTTAGAAAGATGGTGTCTACAGTCCAATCAGATGCAACTGCACCTCTGTGGAATGTTGGTTGCTAGTGCCAGTATCAAAAAAGTATGAAAAGTCTGGATGTTCTTCTCTCCTCTGAAACAGGAATCCTTCATATGTTTTGAGATTTATGTGTAGCCCATCCATTTCAAGTTGTATTAAGTTCTGTGGTTTCATTTTTCAACTACATTTTGTAATGAATCTGAGTAGTCCCTTGCCCTGATATGTCGAAGTAGCTGAGATCACAGAGCTACTTGGCAGCTACAAGATGTGATTTTTCATTCCAAAATTGGATCACCACATCCACCTGCTATTTTTGAAAATTGCATTCATGCCTTCATGAAATTAATCAACAAAAGAAAAACAGAAACTGAAGCAGACTTGACAGTATCACAAGAAAATGTTTTAGAAATTGAATTGTATGGAAATATTGTAGAAAACAATTGACTGTTGTACCTAGAATCATTAAATAGCATGATTTTTTACTAATTCTAAAGTCCACATAATTTCAGCTTTCAGAGCAGATTTAGAGAGAATATGACAGTTACTTGCAGGAATATTTTCTGATACAATGTCAATACTACAGGAGTCAAAATTCCTATATTCTCTGCTGTTATAGAGCTGATTTTGAATGACTGAAGAAATATAATAATGGTTTGCTCTTAGTCTCTATAGATGTTTCCTTATGTTTTGTTCCTTGCATATGGTTCTTTAAGGCAGTCACATCAATGCTGGAAACATCAAAGTTCCTGTTGCAGACTTTCCAGTGCACTGAACCACTGTAAGTTTTGAACTCATAAAATAAGTTTATAAAATTAAGGTTGATTAGTTAACTACTCAGCTCTAAAAGTGCACTTTCTGGTTCCACTCATTGTAATAAATTAAACAAAAACAAAACTTAAAAGTAGTCAAATGAGAAAACAACAAACACATTACTAGTAACAACAAATTTATTTTTTCAGCATTTGAACATTCATTTCCAATTTTGAAAACAGCATACCAATTTCAGTTAAAATGAATTTTTCAAGTTCAATTTAAAGACTCAATGGGTCTTATTTTCTATAAATGTAAGAAAATTTACTCAATAGTGCCTGAAAGGTGCAGAATGTCCATATATCTTTATCAGCCATCCATTCTAATTTAGGAGAAGATCATACTACAAATTTGAAAGAATGAAGATGAATTCCCAAAATTTCAAGACATAAAAGTTGATGTAGACATTATGGTGGGAGAATTTTTTCCATCAAAACTGCAGGAATTTCATGACATTTCCAGCAGTGATAAAAATATTAAAAAATTCTAGGTTTTTCAGGATGCCTCTAGACTTTGTACAATATAAATGAAAATTAAGGTGGATGAATTAACAACTATTGCATGATGTCCTATTCTTTGTAGTGATTATTAAATATGTCTGAACTTTGCAAACAAACAAATTTTTCTTTCAATGGAAAGATTTATGAACATCTAGCTGCAGTTCTTTACCATTTTTGAGGATCAGAATAATGTAGAACTTCTCATTAATATATAACATTGTAATATTAACTTTACAGTATAATACCATCATCATTTTCATACAACTAATAGCAATGATGTTTTTTCAAGATGTGCCATAAGCCAACCTTTATGAGACTGTTTACACACTGTGAGGTAAACCTAATGAAAATGCTTAAATTGAGATTGCAGTATTATTAAAAATAGAGATGTGGAACCAAGAACCATTTCAAATTAGCTTATCTGTGTAAGAGTTCTTTCCCCACTCAACCTGGTTGACAAAGTGATAAAAACCCATATAAACAAACTTGACCATCCCATCAACAGGAACTTATAATGTATCCAAAAAGAGCTGACCCTAGTTATCTAATCTAGGAAGTATGTTGTTCTTAATAAAAAAAAAAAAAGAAAATCATGGAATTGATAATATATCTTATTTCCAAGTTAAATCAAATAATGTTTTGAGATCCCAATTTAAACTGAACATCTTTTCATTCAAAGACTGAATCAACTAGTTAAATAATTCTGTGGTCATAAACAACTGTGTATGGGATTGACAATCAGAAGACAAAGGAACAAACCAATAAGTACCTAAGATTCAGAAGTGTAAACTCAACACAAAGAGCAAAACATTTACTATACTCTTAAAACAGCCCATCAAACAACCACCACTTCAAGATCTTTCTAAGATCACAGAATGACAATCTTTGTGTTTCTGAAATCCTCGATTAACAGTTGGGAACAAATGCTTCTAATTTTGCTAAAACTCAAAATTAGCTTTGTTGTTGGTTTCCCTCAGTGGACAAATTGCCTAGATCAAAACTAAGTTCTTTATTATACAAAAAAAACTTAAGAACAAAAACTAACAAGCAAGCTTCTCATCACATGTTATCTATTGAATTCCCTGTTCCTATGATGACTTATATATTGCAGAAACTAGCAGGTATTTGCAACAGAGATCAAAATAACTCAAAAATTGCCTTAATCTAATAAAAAGTTTAGCCATAGCAGAATAGTATTGGTGCCACTGGCCATCTTAATTACTACAAATGTTATATACCCATCAGTAAAGCATATAAAAAGCAGAAGAAAAAATAATCAACTTGTAAGAATCAGAAATGCAAAACATCTTCAGATGTTTCAGATTTAATGTCAAGAATATTTGTTCTGTCACAGAACTGCAACAGAATAATATTTAATCTCCCCACAACCATAAATACTATCAACAAATACATATATCTGTTCAGGTGACGTTTCAGTTAGTTCAAGGTATTAAAAAAAAACCACAGCAAAGCTGGTCTATATTAGCTCTCTTGAATAGATTTTGCTTTGAAAAGTAAATCTTCCATGCTTTTTTTTTTATTTAGTGCATTAAAAAGTTGTGCAATTAGTAATTTAATAATCAATTAAATTCACCTAATTCATTATCTTCATACAGGACTTGGATAATTGCATTTATTGAAAACAGTTTTCATTAATTGATTACTTCTGATATTAATCAATTTCATCATAATTTTGATTCATAAGTAATATCTCTTAATTACCCAGATGTAGTGGATTTCAACTTTACTCAAATAATACTGAAATGTAAACATTTACTTTCAACAGGAAATCAACAAAATACACTTTAGTGTTACAACAAGACTAAGTTTCAAACTGAACACTATTTAATTTAGGTAACTTTTATTTATTTATGACTAAATAAAGACAATAAGGTTAGTGAAAATTTGTGACGCATATTCTTTAACAAAATTGTTTGTTTGTTTGTTTTGGAATTTCGCACAAAGCTACTCAAGGGCTATCTGTCCCTAATTTAGCAGTGTAAGACTAGAGGGAAGGCAGCTAGTCATCACCACCCACTGCCAACTCTTAGGCTACTCTTTTACCAACGAATAGTGGGATTGACCATCACATTATACACCCCCATGGCTGGGAGGGCAAGCATGTTTAGTGCGACTTGGGCACGAACTTGTGACCCTCGGATAAAGAGTTGCACGCCTTATGCGCTTGGCCATGCCACTTGAACGAAATAATAAATACTGTTGAAAGAATACTGGGCAACCTTTTATGAATAAAAAATAAGTGAATTATGAACTACCAAATTCATATATTGTTAGGCATGAAGTAACACTGCCTATGAGGGATGGCTTGGATTGTTTATCCAAATGGGATTTTAAATATCTCTTCAAAAGGTTATCAAAACTTAACAATACTACACATTGTTTCTTTGTGTAACAATACTTATATAAAATCTGAGTCACAAGTTCTGGGAATGTCTGTAAATATAGCAAAAATTTGAATTTATTCTTTTTTCTTCTGGAATTTTTTTTTATTATGTGATAACTGAAAAACCAAAACAATGGTGCCAACCAATATCAATGAGAAGAGAGTTTCAGACTATGCACTTTTATAAGTATTATCCAATTAGTAGTAATTAAAAAAAAGATAATTCTAGTGTAAATGATGTTATCATAACCTCTTGAAGTTAGCTTTCGTACAGAAATTTGATGTTTCTTCAAAAAGTGCATGTACAAAGTGAAATTGGAATTATCAGCCAATAATAGATAAACACTAAATATTACAGTTAAAATCTCATATGCCTGTTGAAACATACTGCATTAAGAGAAAAACAAAGAAGTAAAGAAACACTTTTCAAAAAGTAAGTAAATGTAAGGATGGCTAATATGAATCCTTCAAAAATAATGCAAACAAAGCAGCAGGGATGACATCTGTATCATTTCTACAAACTAGAACAAGCAGGAATTAAAATACTGGAATATGTGTATCTATTCAATCACAGATGAGTTTAACTTCTATTTTTTGCCTGCTAACACTCTACTACACTGTGTGTTTGTGTTATTGTGTATGGATGGTGCAAATTCCATCACAACTATCACGTTTGCATTGTTTTTGCACTTCTCTTTGAAATTTTTTTCTTTATTCGTACCCATTATGACTGGCTTGTGTAATAACTTTCCTTATGGTTGGTTTGTATGTACTGATCAAGAGTGAACTTACACTATGGATGAGTGTAATGATATAGTACGACCGGCCATTTAGTGTTTAAAAGTACGTACAAATAAATATCCAAACTCCAGTACATTGAATTGTTTCACTCACACATTAACAGTGGGCTGATAAGTACGTCACATTTTGAATAATTAGAGGAGTGAAAATGTAGTCATTAAACATATACTATAATCACAAAAATTAAAGGATAATGAGGTTTTAATATATTTTATTTTCAAAACTAGAAGGAAAAAAACTGTAAAATATCAAATGTTGGCAAAATTTATTTATTACAGGTAAACACCACCCAGCAAGTGGTCCTCCTCCATTGTATATGACTTGCTGGGGCACTATACAGTTTGTTCCTGGATGAGGGCAGCTCTGAGCTCCTGGACAGTCATAGAAAATGACTGTCTCTAACTGCTCTCCATAGCAAGTTCTACATATTATCAATCAAGTTTAAGTCTGATGACTTATCAGACTGGTTCAGAACCTCTATCATTTCATCCTGAAATAAACTGCAAGGTGATACACACAAGCATTATCCTGTTGATACACAAATTCATCTCTAACAGCACTAGCAAAAGGCCAAATAATGTGTAGCAAGATCTCATACACATCTTTTGTTGCCAGAGATCCTCCATCTACCATAGAAGTTGGTATGCGTCCACATGAAAATATCACCCCAAAAGATATAATGTTGACCACTTGTAGATACACAGAACCTGTTTTCATTTCTGAACAGTACAGGGGTCCATTGCTGAAGGGTCCAAATGACATGTTCCTAGGCTAATTCCAGCCAGGCTATTTGCTTTCTTGGAGTTTGTATAGAATTTCTAACCAGTATCCTGGATCTCAACCCAGCCTCATGGAGACTGTTCCTGACCATTGAATATGATACACATACCCTAGTGGCTCCCAGCAGCTTTTTCCTGTGGTTTCTAGTGCTACGGATGCAGTTTATAAAGGCTAAGTGCTGCAGGTATTGGTCATCTATTGCACCTACAGCCCTTTGGTGACCCTGGTCTCCTAGTGTGGCCCAATATCTATTCTACAATGCTACTGACCAAAGATTATGACATTCCCATGGGCCACCTCAGTCTGGGTGCAGCCCTCATTCCTGTAGCAGTGTGACAGCTTTGGAAACTTTGGTTTCTAATAATGTACAAGCTTTTTGTAAAAGTCAATAACAACAAAAACAATCAACACAATTAATGTTATCTTGACAGGAAACATCTTTTTTAATCAATTCAAACTAACTTATTGCTTTGCAGAATTTAGTTCATTTTTCATAAATACCTATTTCATAAACTTGAAAGTCTAAAGTAAGATTAGTATAATCAGTAATTAATATAAAAAAGCATGCTATATTTGAAAAATTTATATTCTAAAAATATACATATGAAAACAAATCTTATTATCTTTTAACTTTTGTGAAAGATGTATATACCAAGATTTCTTATTTCATACTGTATTTGCTAAATATATACAGAATAAAAATGTTAATAAACCTGATTTTCAGAAGGAGTACAAAAGAACTGATTGCGTTTTAACAAGAACTTACAAATTATACAGAAGAAAAATTATCACCTTAAGTTTTCCAGTTAAAAGGAAGTATACATAGCTATTGCAAGTTGCAATAGTTTAACAAAAATTTTACTGGATGCTCCAATGTTTTGCTAGTAAAATTTCTTTAAATTATAACTCCAAAGTGCAATTTGAAATACTTATATTACCCATTATTATTAAATAACATTGGAGTTAGTAAGCAAATGATCTAGTTAAAATTAAAAATTGGACCAAACATTATGGGAGACAGAAAACATTTTAATTGGAAACTAGGAACAACATATAAATTAAGATATCTGACAGTTCTAACACTGACATATCCTTTAATTTGTATCAACTATTGAAAACAGCTGCAAAAACTTAAAACATCATCATATTGCTGCTATCAGGTACAGTAACTATTCTTTTATCTTAGATTATTAAAAAATTAAATTTTAATCAGAACAACACTACCTCTATTAGGAATAGTTTATTCAGGCAAAATTATGCACATACAAAAGTCTGAAATCAGCAAACATAACACACTATGGTATCTGTATCAGAAGTATATGCAGTTCTGGATATTTAAAAAACAAATTATGAATGGTGATTTAGGTAGATTCCAATTCTAAAATGCATACTTTTAATATAAATTTATCCAATTCATACAACCACAGATAGTAGTAAATGGATTTACAATAAGTGGGGAAGGGACAAGATGCATTTATATGACACATAACAAACATTAAGATTGTTTAAAATCTGTGATGTCGAGAAACCCACTTGTTGAGAATTTTAACCCAAACGAGCTGTTTTTGCATATAAAATTGTTTAAAATCTGGTTTAAAGAATATTTTTGCCTGGTGAATACTAAAACATAATAATGTTCAATAGGAAAAAAAAAAATCCATTCTTAGCATCATTACGGGGAAGACAGTTTTAAATTTCAAACAGAACTATTTAATTGGTATAAGTTTGTGAAATAAACAATTTAGTGTAACCATTTTATAAATATTCATGAAAGAAATACATGCACATTTTTATATATTTAAGAAAGAGTGAATTATAAACTACCAAATGCATACATTCTACCAGTAATAATGTTCTTGTGAAGTAATAACCTTTTTGTGCTTTTTCTTCAATTCAGCTTAAGACAGTGGATTACATGTTCTTACAGGTGTAAAAAGTAACAACAATATATATTGCAGGATGTGTTACATATAAAAACAAAAAAACTGCTCTACACATTAAAATATACAAAATGGTCCTTTATGTGTCATTAGTTACATATTCATACACTCAACTAGATTCATTTCTCGTATAAAAATAGAACAGCTCTCATTGACTTTGATATAATATGGGTAGTCAAAACAAGTAACTTGTCTTGATTGTTTACTGTCAGAATTTTTTTCCAGCCATAATACAAATTTTTCATAAACGACATTTTTATAAAATATTATTCATGGTAAAAGTCACATCTATATTTTGACAGATTGCTTCAACTGTACATGCAGGTATGCTAAATGTAACTATTATAGAATTTCTACTAATTAAAAAAACTTATGAAAAGCATAAACATTACAAACAAATAATTATTCATAGCTCATCTAACTTACAGTAAATATTAGTTTTCTCCTCAATATATTTCTAATAATGAGCTTTTAATGGAAGTTCTAAAACATTTTGGTACATTTGAAGTGAATATACTTCTATCCCTTCACCTCATGCCATATTGTTATAGTGTAATTTTTCCATTGTGAAACTAATTTACAAACTGTAGGGCTTAAATACGTATATCCACAAATACATTTTTATAATGATATTAAAATTTTGGTGAATGAGTGTCCAGAAAGTTTGAAGAAGTTTTAAGAAACTTGTATCTGCTTAACAAATATGTAATACCTATAATAACAAATCAACAGAAGTACAAATAACTAATGATTAATTCATGATAAGCTCACCAAAACAAATGTGAATTAAAAAAGAAAAGCTTCAGTGAATTTCATTAACATCAGAACTACAATCATCCAAAAACATTACTTAATCCATGACTAGTTGACTAATACCACGTGTTTCTAATTCAACTAAACAGTCAAATATATCAATGAAATTTGTAATACTTGACTTTTGTACAGTTTTGTATGGATCATTGCACAGACACTTCTTGGTTTTGATTATTATATCTGTATAAAACTACAAGCTTTAGGTATTATTATTATTATAAAATAAGGGAATGTTCCCTCAATTTTTTATGTTGAAGTGTGCAAAGGTCTTGAGGCACTAAACACTTTAGTGAATCAAGTAGTTTCTGATAATATTAGTGATGAATATATTACATAGACATGAATTCTTATTACATCCAGTTGCTTGAAAGATTAGCTGTGTAAAAATAAACAAAGTATTTATAATTAAGATTATATAAAAATAGTATAAAAAAGTTACTTAGTCAAGTTATATTTATGATACTGAGATATTTCCATACTTTTCCTTATTGGAGAACAATAATATTCTGTTTTTCATTTTTTGAAATACTAAACCCTTTAAGAGTTTATCAGTCTGAAGTTCCAAATATAATATATAACATGGTTCCTTAATAAAACTATCCAAAATATAATAATTAGACATTTGAAGTTACTAAAAGTTAATGTCAAAACTTGACAGTTGAAGGCACTAAACTTAGGAATTTCAGCTTTCTGATACATCAGACACCTGTGGCAATTTTTTTGGGAGCTCAACTGTTTCAGACATTGGAGCATCAGGAAGTGGACGCTTAGGTTTTCTTGGAACTGCTGGTGGCGTTCCTGCTTTAACAGGTAGTGGTGGTGGAGGCTGTAAGATTCATATATATATATGTATATCGGATTAATATCATTTGGTAACGATGTGAAATTGTCAAATTATATTAAGCTAAAAAAATTAGCATTTAAATTACAAATGTATATCACGAAAATGGTTCAGTATAACTGAACGTGAACTGTTTGTTTTTTTAACTTTGTCATTGCCATAGGAATACATGTCCCCCTCTACAGTAATGCTGTGGGAAAGTCCTCATAAACAGCACTGTTATGAATGTTTCCCTCTATAATACTGATATGGGACTGTCTTTGTATACAGCACTGTTATGTGAATATTCTATATGGTACTGTAACGTGAATGTAATATACAGCACTGCTATATGAATGTCCTATACAGCATTGTTATGGGAATTTTTAAACTGTGTAAAACAAGGTGTTTACCTGTTTCAAGTAATGAAATATTAAAACGTATTTTTACTGTGTATCTAAAAATAAATCTGGCACTGGGAGAGTTATTTATCTATAAACATAGTAGTGAAATAGATAACTAGTTCCAAATCTCAACACTTTAACCCTTTTGCAATGGGTCAAAAGCCATGTCATCATGTTTGTTAACTTGCATTCAAAATTTTATTGAATTACTATTTTATGAATTTATGTCAATAAGTTTGGAATCAAATTGTAAATTGTAATTCAAACTTTAATGCTATATATGAGTTAATTCATTAAATTGAAAATTAATATCAAAAGAACAACCTGAACATTGGTTTTAGTTAATCACATAGTATGTTGAATTCAGCACTATTTGGAATTACATGTTTGTGATATCAAAATACTAAGTCCATAGTTTCATAAAAATTAAAGAGTTCCAGTTGCTAATACTGATAAGCTAGAATATAAAATAAGAACCTCATATCTTTTTATTTTGCCGAGATATGGTTTATATGCTGAACCAAACTCAGTGGTTCTGTTCACTTCTTTCCATTTTTAGAAATGGTCCCTTATATACTTTTACTTCAATATGTGACATGTGAATAACCAATCAACAGCTCAGAATGTCCCCAGAATGGTTTTCTCAGCCATTTTAATTTGTGAAAAGGCTACCACATTCTTTTGATTCAAGTTTTCAAGGAGGTAGGGTTGTGTCTTTAGTCTGCTCAAGGTTTCATATTTTGTAAAATCTAAATAAACGTAGTTATTAAGCTTAAAAAATTATAGTGGAATTCTATGGTATCAGTATCATTATTTAATATTTCTTGGTTATTCAACTGTATATATATAACCTAAAAAAATTTTGTGATATCCTCCACATGTGAAATTTTAAAAGGTTTAGCAACAACCAAGTACAAAGGTCCCAGCAAGTAGAGATAATTGTTTGCTTTATTTTTTGAATTATCTTTCTATATTTTAAGAAATATAAATTTAATAATTGATTTCTAAATAGTAATAATTTATATAGACGTATGTATCGTATAATAATTGATGCGGGAATGCATTACAAAATACTAATCCACTAAAACACTTAAAACTGGGAAGACTAAGGATCAGTTTTTATATTACTGGATACATGACCTGAGTGCATGTGCACAACATGAATGTAAGTTATGCAATGTTAGGTGACATGACTGTAAGATCTATATAATAACAAATATTAAATATATACATGTTCATATACATCATTATAAGACTTAAGCTACTTAGACTAAACATTCATATACAGTAAACTCTCGTTGTAATGAAGTCGTAGGGACCAAAGAGAATTGTTCATTTCAAAAGAAGTTCGTTAAAAAGGATTTCTTTTTTCATTCAACAGCCAAGTCTAGTAATGGTAGGCCTTATAACTGACGGCTGTTGCAGTACCAGTAATTGGATTAAAGACTCAGAAGTCACACGTGTGTAAACATTTAAAACACATTTAATGAAATTCAAAAGGAAAATTAACAGCACTTTTATAGGCCACAGCATGCAGGCTGCCCAGGCATAATCTACTCAAGCCATAATCTGAAAATTTTATATTTAAGCTAATTTTTGCTGGGAGGGCGGGTGAGTTGGGGCGGGCAGGGGTTTAAAGTGTTATTGACCATAATTATTGTAAAAACATTGCTAGGCTAATCTAATACCCCATCTGCAGTCCGCTATTTCTCAAGTGTAAGATTTTGATGGTGGCACCACACATTGTTGCGCGGAGACTGACTAATTGCACTTGCTAGCGGTGACAATTAATTTAGGGAAGAAGAGAAAAATAAATATCTTTGTACCTGGTTCGATACAAAGGATGTAATATTGGTGCTTTTCACACCCTAGGGACTATAATTATACATCGTTACAAGCTGACACTTCGATACATGCAGTTCAGTTCAAGGGGCTTTCGTTACTATGTATTAAAATGGACAGTTGGCCGGACCAGTCAACAATTTCGATACAAGTGATATATTCGGTTCTAGCGACTTCAAAACAATGAGAGTTTACTGTATTTTGGTATATTTTTTAGCATGAAAAAAACAATTTACATTTCCTTTTTTTTTTAATGATGGTTATGGGGTTTGTTAAGTGACATACACCACATAGTTATAGAAAATGATATAAAATATAGTCTTACTGAAAACAAATGTTTGAAATGTATTTGAGAGGTTTTAGAGATTACATAAATAATATTTGAGATTTTAGGATGAAGAATAGTTTTTTTAATCATAACCTGAAATCACTTTGCACTCAGACTAAGAATAAAATAGATTTTATTTTCACAAACAAATCTTTAGTAAAAATATTTCATTAAAAAAACTGATTTTCTGTATACAAAATATTTGTATTATTTAATAAAAGTCTACAATATTTTGTGAACATACACATAATGTGTCAAAGGTTATAGTACAAATACTTAATGCATGCAAATGTGTAGACAAGTTCATTTACATTATACAAAACCTGCAGTGAAAGGTTGAATTTGTAATTCCTTTTTTACTTTACTTGGATGTCATTAACTACAATTTCATGATATTAGAAAAACACACAAGTTCAATAAATTAATTTAACTTCAAAATACAAATCTCTGATTTATTATGATTTGTTTTTGTTTATTTTTAATTTTGTGCAAAGCTGCTTGAGACTATTTGCACTAGCCATCATTATTTTTGAAGAGATATACTAGATGAAAGACATCTAGTCAATGCCACACACATTGCTAACACCTGGGCTACTCTTTACCAATGAATAGTGGAAGCTATCACATTAAAACTCTCCAACAGTATGTCTGGAGATAGGATTTGAATCTAACACTCCCATGTTGTGAGTTCAGTGCCCTAACCATCAGGCCATGCAAGGGCAATTTGTCATGAATGATCAATTCTTAGAGAGTGCATTAATCATTGTTTTTATATTAGGTCTAACAGTGCAACAGAGTACCTTGCAAGTGTGAAGTGTTCATCAGTACACTATATTTAAAATTTTATATAAAAATAATAACTCTATATCAACAACTTATTTGGAAAAGTATTTTTTGAATGAATAATTTGTCATTTTGTAACATTTAGTTAGTGCAATTCTTAAAGAAAAATATGAAAAATGTTGAAAGTTTGATTTATGTGCAGCTCCAAAGAGCCCAACTTGTAAACAATGTACTTGTAATTTTTTGTACAACCCAGAGCAGAGATTTATATTTGCTAAAGAAATATCTTTTGAAAGTTAATATTTTCCTAATTTGAAAAAGTATTTCCTGTAATACTTACCTCCATTAACACCATAGCTAGCTGTTCCTTGATCTTCTCTTTGCCCATCGAAGCACTGATTTTATTTCCTCCAATTTTTATATCCCACTTAAATAACCTTAGAAAATTTTAACTTTGTAACACTCTTCACGTATATCAATGTGACATCTATATAAGCACCTCATTCAGATAATGTAACCACTTTTTGAGACTTATACCATCCCAGTCACTAACACCAGCTCTTAATGAGGAAGAAGGGTGGAAGAGTGTCAGTGAAGGTAACTATTATTGGAAATATATTTTCAATTTAGGAAAATGCTAACTTCCAAAATATACTTACCATCCACTGATATTTACAGAGGCTTGTGAGGGCATTACCCATACAAATAGCATCTGCAGAGAATTAAAGTATACTAAGATAAAAGTGGTACATACTACATCCAGTTCAAGTATATTCTTCACCAAGAATTAGTTCCTGTAGCAGGGGTGGAATAGTACAAGAGTAAACATCATTATAGGGCAGCCTCAACTGGACAGCCATGGTTCCACATCTAAAGTGTTTTGGAGTTTGTATCCCATATTGGTAGCATGGGTAATTGGACAGTAATATTAAATATATAGATATACTTTTGAATGAATTCCAACCTGTAGTCAGAAAATGATGTATTCCAAACCACTAGAAACACAATGAGAAAGTAACAATGAAGTGGACAAACTTTCTCTTCCACCTGAAGAAGTCCTAAAGGACTTCTCAGGCTCAAAATGATAGAATTTGTATGCCTTTCTCAACCAAAAGAACAGAAATCATCTGGTGTGGAATTATGAACATTCATTCCCACTCCCCAACCAAGTGGGCAAAGAGCCTATGATGGAATTATTCTTCATTCAGAATTACAAGGAAATAGTGGATTTTCTTCCATGAGAAAATATAATAAATCAACATTGATAAAAAAGGAGGGCCATGCAAACCCCAAACATATAACTTATGCATCATATCTCAAGTGATATTATGAGTAGGCTCCCACTGAGACTGGTGCTTCTCCTACTGATATCTTGGAAAATCATCCAGGGATCCAGGGATCAACAAGAAGGTCCCTACTTTGTTCTCTTCTACAAGAGTGGAGAAATTCAATTCTTTGCAGGAAAAGTTTCTGTCCACTACCCCAGTGACTGGAAACTAAGCAATAAGGGTAATGTGCACTGGGGAGCTCTGAGGGATACTGTAATTGGTGAATCAAGTTCTCTAAATTTTTAAAAGCAAACCTGTTTCAAATTATTTAATTTGATGATTGGCAAGCATGGGCAGGATCCCCTTTACATTTATTCATGACAGTCCATGAGTGGTGATCTAGTAGAATATGGAACATCTTATTTCTACATCGCTAGTGTGGAATTAGGCTTACAAAAGTACACACGTCTGGGCAACACTCACAACAGAGTCACACCCAATGAAAAAAAAAAAAGGTAAGAGACCCTAAAAAGGAAGGAGAGAAGGACAAGAATACTCATTCTTACTTTTAATCCAGAAGATATTATTAAAACAGATACAAAGGTCAGTCAAAAACCCTCAGAAAAAGAAACTGCCAGATGCATAGAGAATGTGAGAGAAAAGTATTGGGAGAAGACCATATATAAGCTCATATGATGATGTCCAGTGGTAACTGAAATGGACTTCAAAAGACATAGAAATGTGACAAATCTGATGAGACATGACTCTCATAAGTTTCTTGGCTTGTAAAGATAGTCCACAATAAGCAACATTAACATGAGCAAATCCATATAAAAGTAATTGGGTTTCCAATGAATACGAAGCCAAGTACCATCACTTTGAAAGAAGTTATTACAAATCACATACTGCCTCAGGGTTCTACCAGGACACAGCAAATTATCAATAACTGGCAAAAAAACTGATGAGCAGGATGTTTCCCCTTTCCTGGCTGCCAGAGATTTAAGCAGAAAGAAACTAATCGGGTAGAGCAGGACCAAAGTGAAGAGATAAAGTCCTGTGCAAAAAGGTTGTTCAAACAACCCCAACCTTTGACATTCACAAGCCAACAATAACAAAAATAACCATTAACTCTTTTAACATAAGACTGGTCTTCATGACAGACCACAGAATCCTCTTTGTAAAGTTTAAAATCTTCGTAGATTTGATACTTCTAATTTTCCATATAGTGTGTATATCGTCAAATAATTTGTCAGTATTTCTCTTAATATTATAAAAGTTTAACACAAAAAGTCATATTTGAAATCTTTGGGTGAAGTGGAATCAAACTCCTTGTGATGCACATACAAGTCAATTTTAGAAGTTAAATCTAAATAAGCTTGGGAAAGTTTGGGTGAATAATACTGGACTGAGGTTGCTTTAACAGAGATAGACAAAGTGGAAAAAGCAGATGTGAATCCTTCTGAAGATACTGTAGAAGACAAAACCATGGTCAGGTCCTCCAATCTGGGATTACGAACAGCTCTCAAGTTAAGAACTGAATCATAGTCAGAAGACTAAGTAACAGATGAATTTAAGAAAAAGTACAAAAATGAAATCCCATCCAATCTGAACTAAATGGGAATATGTTAGAAAATCTTGCAATGAAGAACCCATTCAGTTAGAAAGTTAGAAGAATTGAATGGACCAAGACAGTTGAACTGCTATAAAATTGCAGGAAGTGGTTGTTCTAAATTGGCCACATAAAAAGCTGACTTGATAAAATAAAATGCTGGAAAAATAGAGTCCATATTTCCCCAGAATGTCCTGGATTATAAAAAAAAACAGGTTCAAAATCCCCAAGAGAAACACTTCAAGACTGAATATATGTCTCCATCTCCTAATAGAGCAAATCATAAACAAATTAACTATATGCTGAGAGATACTAGATAACAGAGGAGGAACAGGGGAAGCCTGATAAACCTCTGCACTTTTTTTTTAAGGATATCCACAAGGTGATGCAAAATCAGAAACCAAAACATAATGAAGCAGATAACTTCATCAGAAAAACTGTGACCAATGCTTATATGAGTGAGGTGTTTATACACAGCAAATTGACATATGTGGAGGGTCTCACAAAATCAAAAATTTTCAAGGGCATTTAAATAAGATATCAAAGACTGGAGCAAAGAAGACCAGTTCTTAGATGGCAGAAAGAATACTAAGAAATAGCTAGTTATGAGTGTCAGCAGAAGGTAAGTATGTTTTAAAAACATAGTTATCCATATCTTCTATCAAACATGATTTCCTTTCTCTTTAGCTAGTTTTATTGTTTAAGACTTTCACTTTCATCCTTTTCTAATGCCACACTATGTGATATAAACTAATATTTCTCAAACACTTGTTAATCACAACTACCATGCCAATCTGTGTAATTTCACAAAAACAAATAACCAAACAAGGAAGCTAATACACATAAATTGTAATAGCTTTTCAGTGTGGCTTGATAGTTTAGGAAGGCAGCAAGCTAGTCTCTCAGTTGATCAATTCAGCCTAACACCCACCACTATAGTGGTATAGATATGTTGAGGATACAATTGCTGGATTCACATCTACAGAACACAGTTTTTTTCAACACAATGTTAAGCCCAACATTAAGTTCAACTGTAAACATGAAAAAATTAACAAAATAGCATTTCTCAACCTCAAGATCACAAGTACAAAAACACAATTCACCCATACTAGACTATACATTCCCTGGGACTGAGCACATGAAACAAAACAAAAACTCAACATATTAAGAAACTGAAAAAACACTGCCACAAAACTATGCTCACTTGATAAAATTAATGAGTAAAATCAACAAAATAAAACAACACTTCATCAACATCAACAAATTTTCTTCAAAAACTGTTGAAAAAATTATACACATACACACACACACACACACACACAAAGATCAACAACAAACAAACAATAATAAATCCCATGAAACTACAAAACTTTACACTGCTGGATACCATATATTCCTCATATCAGCAAAAAAATAACCAATATTTAAAAAAAAACTTGTACCAAAACAAAACATTCCAGTAAACACCAAATTTATTCAAAAAAAGGTACAAAACTAAAGTTCATACTATATAACAACTACACTGATAAACACAACACCAACATAATTTATAAAATACAATGCAGCAATTGCCATGACTTCTATATTTGAGAAACAAGTAGAAATTGGAAAGCAGATTTAAAAAACATAAAAAAACATCTTCACATGTTTTTGAATACTGCAAATAAAAAACACACAACCATAGAAAACACCCAGATACTAAGTAGAAAAATAAATGTAAACAAACACAAAATCAAAGAAGTTATACTTACAGAACAATTTAAATTAAAATTAATAACCTATCATATACTGCAATGCACCCTGCAATTCCATACCCATTTACACTCTTGTCCCTAAGACATGTGCCTGACAACAGTCACTTGCAAACTCTCTTTCTTAACCTGAAGATGACCTAAGAAGATCAAAACATTGTTCTCTACTTTATTTTGACAAAAGTTTTAATATCCATACCAGCCATCTTGAAATACATTTTTATTTCAAGTGGATTTCTCGATATCATGATTGTTTTTTGAAACAAGTTTTAAGTATGGAGTTTTTCTGTTGATACAATCATTTATTACATATTAAAAATAATATATTTGTTAAGTAACATTTCAGTTAATTTTGTTTAATATTTTTAAGTGGTCTCAAAAGTATTTCTATTCGAAACCTACTTTTCTACTTAAACAGTGTTTCTGTAATAGTACAATACTTTATTACATATCTAAAAGAAGTACAAACTAGGTCAAGAAAATTATCAATTGGTTTACGATACAGCACAATATACATGATTCCAGTAAATACAAAAATGAAAAAAAAACAACACAAAACTTCACCAAGAAAAACAGAATATGCTTTTGTTACTTTCACAAAGACAACTCAACTCAAAACCTACCAACAACTAAAAACTACCATTTGAGAAAATGTAATGTGTAATGGCACAGGTTGTTATTGTTTATTACAGGATTGGTAATTACAGGGCCTTCACGCACAATTTTGTTTACAATGTTTCATTTAAATGCACCTGATAAACAGAAAAAATAGGAGAATTGCCTTAGAGCAGGAAACACACACAGAATTTCAAGCACCCCCAATTATGCTTTAGTAATTTACATTTTTCCTATGCAGAACAAATTTTGTTATTATATTTAATATATATAAAGAAAGATTTTACTAAAATTTCAGACTAGTTAAATATATACAGAATGAAAATAAGTCATTACTTTATTTCTTATGAGTTGCTTGAAGAGCATTATATTTGATCTAAAACTATGTACAAAAATATTTTATCTTGCACCATTCACATGCTAAAGTTTCTAAGAAATAAAGTTCTTTAACTTTACACTCATGAACCAAAATGCTGGATGTAGTGCTTATTCCAATTTTCACTTCCAACTATAAATGTAATCTAAAATCAGTTTACCTTATTTTTTAACCTTGCAGATGAAAAAAGTAAGCTCTTCCTGGGTGACATATGCATATCATCAGTAATATTGGTATAATCTGCATAGGCTTGTTTTTGGGGCAGGGGTGGTGGTTTATCATCTACTTCTTCTGGTGGCAAATGGGGTGACAGTGAAGAGGAACATGGAGGTGTACTAAAGCCTATTGTGAAAACCAAGTAAGCAATATTACATAAGTAAATATTATAAAAATTATGAATATTAGAAAAGGAAAATATTGATAGATCATACAGCCCTACAACCTTCAATAATCTGGCCATAAAGCCAAATAAAATTATAAAAAACTTAATAAGTAAATAAAGATATTGGTTGTAATAAACTGATATAATTCCTAACCTTTAACATAGTTTTGCTACAAACATAAATATTTAGGTTTTTTTATTTATAGTTAAAAATTAGAATAACTTTTAAAATGTGTATAATATTTTCTTTGTTAAAACAGTCAGAATGTTGGAAATTAACATTTTCCTAAACTAAAAATGTATTTCCAATACATACTTCCTTTCACAAAAATGTCACAGAAGAGATAAGGATGTCACTGAAGAAACAGACTAGGGAATCACATATAGCCTCAGAGAGCCCTGATTACAATTATAAAGGTAGTGAAAGGAGGGAATAAAATTGGATTGTGAAAAAATGGGAGAAATAAATGAAAAAAAAAAACCCAGATGTATTGATATGACTTTCAGAACCCATGGATAAACCTCCAAAACTGGGCACATTGAAGGAGTTTGACCCCATCAATCCCTATCCTAAAAGAGTAGTCAGGGTAAGAAAATTAAGGGAAAATGTATTAGGGTCTGGTACTCAATAAAAGAGAAGTGACACCAAACACTGCAAGCCTAAATAAAAGAAGATGAAATGATGATAATGAAAAGCATGACTAACTACAGTACTTGGCAGTTGAGGCATAATGATCCTTGAAAATATCTTCCCTCCAAATTATTCACATGAACCACAGTAACAGGGAGAGGAGGAAACACTAAATAATGACCCAAAGACTCATCACCAAAAAGAGCAAAGTTTAAACATAGGAAATAAGATGTTAGTAACAAATCAAAACCTTAATTACAAATCTGTCAAGGCATATTCAGGTGAGGAAAAAAAACTGTCTGTATCAGAAACTAAAAAAAAATCACTAAAAACCTTGTGAAGACAATCACTGGTGTGTTCTGATTGTTGCATAAAACTGGTAAACTCTTTACATACCAGACTTGTCATTTCATGGGTAGAAAATTGTGGTTTTGATCCATCAGACATGGTTGGTATTTATACTCCTGCAGTAAATGCAGTTGTAGCAATGACTACCTAAAACCATGAGTGCATAAATTCCCAAAATTGCGAGAGAAGATAAATCATACCTCTCTGAGAAACAAAACAAAATTGTAAAATAACAAATTAACTGCAGTATAAAAAAAAAGTGTGTGTGGATAGTTTAATTAAACTGTGAGCAAAAAGCATGCCTAATCAGTAGGGCTACCAATCTCAAAGTGATTACCATGTGTATGATTAGAGAGTAAGTATTAGTTACAATAGGGGTAGTGTTGCACATCAATTGATGGATGCTGCCACATGATCATTTGCCCAATAAAAGTTAGTACAAGTTAATAAAGTTATTTGTAAGATAAGGTACAATATCATAATTGGACAATGAGTTAAGATGGATTCAAAGGGTGATTATTTTGAAAAAGATACTCAAAAATTGATTTTTTTTTCTTCACAAACCTTGGATTTAATATTTCTTTTCTTTATAAACAAACAGAATCATAGATAAAACAACAACAAAACTGAAATGTTCATAAAAATACATAGAAACCTTACCTATTTGTGATTGTGGAGTTTTAGATCTGAAGTGCCCACTGGAAGGTCGACTGAGTCTCTTGTCTGCTTCTGACCGTAGTGGACGATGAGGCGTTAACTAAAAGTGGTTTTAGTTTAAGGAATTAGAGCAGATAAACAACAATGATTAGCCTGGTTTAGTTTTTATTTATATGAATACACATATTTTTATATTTTCATTAGAGAGCAGAATTCTAAGATGGTACAGTTTTCAAATGATATATAACAATCGGGTTTTCTTCAACCCATGTATGCTACAACATTAATACAGTCATGAAATTTCATACAGTGAAGCTTTACATGTTGTTAGTGAGTTGTCAGTAGTGTTTTCAACATCAAAGACAGTTGGAGATGTCAGCTTCACAATGCTAATCATGGTATGGGCTTTTAAATTTATATTTCATTAATATTTTTCACTTTACAGCGATTAATTTGTTATTCATACCTGTCTTAAACCAACAATCATCAGTATTTAAAATCAGAAATATTAAGCATGTAAGGCCACAAATTCAAGCTACTCTGCAAATACATAGATTCTTCCTTCACTGCTGTCTATTGAATCTAGCACATATACTGTTTGAGAAACTACTGGAAATCACCTCGTACTATACAAAAAATTTGGAAAAACACAAATTTATTATTTTTTCAAAATAAATAAATTAATAATGATGCCCCCAACAAACAAGTTTAAAGTTTAGTTAAAAGAAGTGTTTTCAAGTCCTGATATAAAGCTGTTGATTGTCATTTCTTTTTAAACTAAGAATTAGATATTGATAAATTTCTCAACACAACATTAGATAGTTGTAAAAACTGTATTAATTAATGCCTGATTGATATATGTAGTTGACAAATTCAAGGCAACTGACAAATTGAGCTTTTGTTAATAGATATTGTTAAGGCAAAAATATGCATATTTAACAAAAAATAGCAACTTTAGATGGTCTAAACTTCTTTAATGTTTTTATATTAACTAATTTATGCAGAATCTTGCTGATTTTTGTACATATTTAAACCATTGAAGTGAGTTGAAAATGGCCATATTATTTTTTCAAAACATACTGGAATAGTTTTTAATGTTTGTAAAATAATAATAATAATTAGGTGATTAAAATTATTACATTATATTTATGGAGAAAAATAACTCCATTACTGTAATAATTTTTATTTCAATCAAATATAGTAATTATTTGAAGAGTGAGACACTATGTGTTTAATTGTTAAAAGTTTTCTAGTAAACAAATGTAAAAACAACAAAAATAACCTTTTGTAGTTAATTTTATTTGAAAAAAAAAAAACTGCTTCATCTAAATTAACCACATTCAAATTCTGAAAACAGGAATGTTCTAAGCAGTCAAACTAAGAGATTAATTATGGTTTGAATTTCACACAAAGCTACACAAGGGCTATAGGCTCTAGCTGTCCCTAATTTTAGCAGTGTAAGATCAGAGGAAAGGCAGCTAATCATTACCACCCACTGTCAACACTTGGGCTACTCTTTTGTCAATGAACAGTGGGATTGCCTGTCACATTATAATGCCCCCACAGCTGAAAGGGCGAGCATGTTTGGTGTGATGGGAATTTGAACCCACGACCCTCAGATTATGAGCCAAGCGCTGTAACCACCTAGCCATGCTGGGCAATTAATTACATAGTTGAGGTCTAGAAGTAAATTATATAACTGCTGTATGACATCAAAAAACAAAATTTATTAGTAAACAAAGTTCTTTTAATATCTGATTAATTTTGTAATTTATTAAAAAATCAGTTGTAGCCTATGGGGTAAATGTGGAAATGAATAATGTGCTATTCAGGTACACCAATATTTTACAGAAAAGTAACAAGCATCTGCAAAATGTAACTTATATAAATACTATACAGAGAACAAATATAAAGAGGAAAAAAAAGAACAGGTAACATAACTGAAAAACTTGAAATTTTTATCATAATTAAATATATGTGTAAACTGTCACTTACTGAGTGGCTTTAGATTTTTAGTATAACTTTGACTGGTTCTTAGAGCAGAGAAATTTTTCATAATGTATAACAAGATGAAAACATGGTCAAAAGACAGATTTAGAATAAGAGAGAGAGAGAAAAAAAATCATGTGAATGTTCCATTCATAAGTCAGATTAGTGTGATTCTTCCTGAATTTTTAAATTACCTACTTCAATGATCAAAAACACACAAGAAAATTGAGCTCAGTAAAATTAAAATACATTAGATAAAATTTAACTGAATACAAGATTCAAATTAGAATCATAAAACAAAATCACAGCAAAACAGCAAATCCATATAAATGAAATAACACAAGTGAATTGAAAACACAGACTGAACAAAACTGAATAGCAAATTTGTCACGAGAGAGAACACATAAATACTCAAAGTTTGAAATATTTAAATATATATTTATTTTACTATGCAGAATGCTTTTCCACTTATTCAAAAGCTTGCAGGTGCAAGTTCTTCCTAGGAATTTGCAGCATTTTACAAAGTGTCCAATTCAGCCATTAATATGCCATCTTCCATAATATGGTTTGTAGCATCTTCAGGTTCTGGCTACTGGTGAGGATTTAAGGTATAATAACTGGTAGTTAAGAATCCTGTTTTCATACAGCAGAAATTAAGATTAAGAAATCTCAAGTCAGTGTAACCTGTGACAGGTCAGAAGTTAAAGTAGCAAGGTAAGATTAAGTGTCATAAACCAATCCTTTGCCAGACTGTAAAAAATGCAATAATAAATACACTCATAGAAGAATTTTGTTCAAATTCTAGAAAATACACAAGTAGCAACTATTTAGCAATGTACACACAATTACCTTACACAGACCCTAGGCAATAGTCTTAAACACGAGGCAATCTAGCAAAAATTGACACAGAAAAGAAGTGGTTCCTTATATAATAGCTTCCAATATACAGAAAAAAACAGTGAATTTTGTTAACAATGCATTTCAACAGTTGCTTTTATGGCATGTTTCTCAGCAACAAAAAATATACTGGATATATTTTTATGATAAAATAGGTTTAGAATATACACATTACCAACTTAATAATTCAAGAGAAGCTGGGTACTTTTGTTAGTTTGAAAAATAGAGGCAGTTAATATTTGATTTCAAAAAGCAATCCAGTGATATTCATGCAATAAATACAAAAATAATATTATAACACTACAACCAAAAGTAGTTAACACTATATAAAACATATATAATGACTACTGTTTTCATAAACAATATCCAGATAAAGCATTTTGTAATATTTACAAAGTTTGGTAAAAGACAAATCAAATATATTTCTCAATCAAATTGCTTCAAAAACAAATACAATTTCACCTTCAAAAACTAAGTCACATAATCTAAGAACATCTTAACAGTTTTAAGTGCAATACAAGACATTCCTTTACCAACACCAAAGAAACCAATATTAAAAGCCATATAATTAATTTACCTGAAAGGTTTTGCATATGTATATACTACACATGCATGCATAATAAAATATATTTAAACCAGTTCATTTCACAAAATATTTTTTGTATGACAAGAAAATCTATGTACTACTGCATGCACACATACACACACACATTTAGCTTATTGTTATGTATTAATTAATGCAAATTACTGTATGCAGCACCATCATTCACTAGTTAGCCCATAGCAACTGACATCAGCATCACGCACCAATTATAGAGACAACTACTTCAACCAAATTTATGTCACAAAAGTAAAAGTAATTAAAAGACAGAAATCGTCCTTTTTGATACTGTCATCAATCCAAATACCATCATGTAGAATATACATTTCTACACAGACATTCCAACACAGTAGGGTCAGATACGTCTTTTCATTACTGCCATCTAGAGGTCCTGAATAACAAAATACATCAGATGAACAACAATATGATTCTATCAATGAAAGAACCTACAAATAACTTCCAGAGTTTTTGTGAAACAGCAGGTTTTCTCCTCAGGACAACAAATATTTTATAATGGCTACATCACTGCTATACTATATCTTGATATAATTTGGCCAGAATGTTTATCAAACATTACTTGTAATGTATAGAGCTTAGCATCCAAATAAACTGTGTGCTAATAAATTTCAGAAATATGAAAGTATGATTGTGCACTGCATAATACTTCAGTCTCTTCTCTACTGCTGTTATTTCTACAAGATCAATGTACACTATCCCAACCTACTATATGACCTTTAAACTCTATTACCATATGCAGGATTACACATTTTTCTAGTTTCTATTTCAAGCTCATATCTTTGATGTAATGAGATATCTTTCTTAGGATCTCAGCAACACCTGAAATGGCTAAACAGATACTAGTATGTTGTCCACATAGATGAGACATTTCTTTCATTTGCACTACTCTCAGTGGAAGCTCATTCACCTTCTCAAAAGTGGCAGGTGCATTACACAAAACAAACATGCAGAATTCATACCATCATTCACAAGTGCTGAAAGCAGTTCTTGGTATACTTTCATCACTCAGTTTATTTTGTGAATAACCAGAATACATTTTAATGAACTAATGGTAATCCTCAATGTATCACAAGCAGTAAATGATTTTATTCAATCTCTCTCATAAAGTTTTAGTGTTATGTTTTGTGAACGAGTTTCATTTTTAGGCTAAATTCAGTCATGCAATATCACTTGACTAATAAGTAAGAACATTACTTCACTAAAAAATTATTCACAGAAATTTTCTGAAAAATTAATAAAGCACTAAAAACATTAAGTAATTTAAGTTATTATATTTTCAATGTATTCACCACATCCAAAATTAGATCATGAAAACTAAATTTGCTGAAAAAGATGTTTCAGTAATTGAGGCAAATATCTCTCTCCGAATTTCATGCTTATGGGTTTTATAGCTCTTGAACTCTTTCACTAATAATTAAAAACAAAAATATATTTTGCCTCATGCTTACCAGTAATGAGGCTTTTGAAACAGCAAAATTTATATGTTCATCTTTCTAATGCTAGCAAAATGAAATTAAAAGCTCCAATTATAAAATTTCTTTTATTTTAAAGATAGTATGCATTGAAATAACTGTAACTGATTTTTCACTTCAAAAATATTTTAGGTTCCTAATAAAACTTAGAGAGAGATGTGTATTTTTGTTAATAATAGCCATAACAAAGAGGGGAGGCATATCAGATTTTTGAATTCCAAAGTTATTAATGATAAGACCAATAGGTAATGTGATTAATTTGTGTTTAGTGAAAATGAAAGTGACATTTTCTGCCTATGCTAATAGCAATGCCAAAAATGTAATGCAGCACAAAAAGTGTGTATTCAACTATCACTTACTCAATAGAAAATATTTTTTCTTTAATGAAAAATTGTTCATTTATCATTACATAGAGATTTAGAAAATGTAAAGCCAAAAATGTTATTAACAGAGCTCCTGAGTATATTCAGTTTCTAAGTATTTACAGATTTTACAAATAAATATGTTAAGATCACCTTCACAAAAAATACCACAATATGATTAATTGATAAACAATGTGTTAAAATGATTTCAGAAGAATTTAGCAGCAATTTTTGATAATTATAACCAGTTAATTACAGAATGAAATAATTATTTAAGTGATGTATAATACATATATACATAACATGATTAATATCAGTTGATTAAGAATGGACAAATTAACTGATACACATTAATAACAGATAGTATTTGACAAAATTAGTACCAATTGAAAATGTTAAACAAAGCTAATTCTAGTTTATTAAAAAATGAAAGTATCAGTTTAGAATAAATTAATGTATGTACAAGCAATTTTATAACACTAATAAAACTAACACCAGTTAAGAATAGATTAGAAACATCAGTTAAGAAATACAAATCAACATATTCTGACAGATGATATTTAACAGAATTAATAACAGTTGATTAAAAAGTGGAAGGATTAAGTAACACAAGAATTAATGGAAGTAGTGGAAGATTTGGTTACATAACACAAATTACATTGTTACAATGGTTACTGATATTCAATTTAATACCAGTTGATCAATGAATGGAAAGATAAGTTTTAACACAAACTATTATATGTAACGACATTTGACAAAATTAATACCAATTGATTACAGGATGGAAGGATCAATTTTAATATCAATTAGTATATGTGATGACATTTTTTCAGAATTAATATCAGTTGATTAAATAATGAGTCAGTTTTAATAAAAACTAATATGTGTAAGGATCATTCTATTTAATAATATTTTTGAAATTAACATCAGTTTTAACATAAACTAGTATACATGCTGACATTCCATAAAATTAATACCATTTGAATAAAATAATGGAAGGATCAGTTTTTAACAGAAATCAGTATATGTAATGACCTTTCATAGAATTAGTATCAGTTTTAAATAAATTAACATACACTAGACAGTTCACAATGTTTAACATTACTAATACCAGTTTACTGAAAAAAATCAAAAAATCATTTAGTAACACTGTTAGCTACTGAAAAATGATGAAAAAATGGAAAGAAATTAAGATATACTTACAGTTGACGACAATTAACATTACTGACAGTAAATATACCTCACGATTTAAAAAATCACAAAACCGTATACTGCTGCATACCATATATTCCTGACATCAGCAGAAAAATAACCAACATTTGGCAAAAACTGATAACCAAATATGACATTCCAGTTAATACCAAAGTTATTCAAAAACCAAGCACAAAACTGAGGTCTATACTATGTAAAAACTACACTGACAAACACCACACCAACATTATTTATAAAATACAATGTGATAACTGCCACAACTTCTATATTGGAGAAAAAAAGTAGAAAAATGGAAACCAGATTCAAAGAATACAAAAAGTCACCTTCACATGTTTTCAAACACTGCAAATCAAATAAACACAACATAACCATAGAAAACACTCAAATACTAAATAAAAAAACAAACACAAACAAATGTAAAATTAAAAAAAGCCTTACTTATACAACAACTGAAGCCCAAAATATACCAATAGAAAGAAACACCTTTATCCCTATGTTAATAAATATAATCCAATATCTAAGCATGCCCTCTACTTTCCTACACTAAATTACACAACCACATTCAAATATATGGTCAGTTATTAGTCAGATGTATTTTTTCTTTCTTTGTGAACCTGACAATGACCGAAGAAGGTCGAAACTTTGTTCACTCCTCTACATAGAGCTTTCTCTACCCATATCAGATGTTTTTACATACATATTTTTTTCTACTAGTGGGTTTTCTCGTCATCATGAATAAAGAGCAAATGTCACAATTTTCATACTAAAGGAGATTGAGGATGTTTTAGAATATATCATATAAAATTAAGAACTTAATATTAAAATTTAATTTATTAAGAATGTTTTGGTTCCAAGTTTATTCTTATAAAATGTTAGTAAAATAGTTTAATTAACTTTTAAATGTAACTGTCTAAAAAGTCATGAAATGTAAACTTTAATCTGTCCATAGCAAGAGTTTTACAAAAGACAAATTAACCCCTTAGCTACAGAACATGCCATATGGTGCAACTGTAAATTGACAAGCAATTGTGGAACACAGTGTAAAGTGCACTTTGATTTCTTTCAAAAAACAGCCTGAGGAATACAGTTGATTACTAAATTTTGATTGGTTGATAATTTATTTCATAAAACTGTCCAACTTAGGGGTTAATATATACTAAAAGTTGATGACATGTTGGAGAATTAACACCAGATGATTACACAAAATAATAGGATAAATTCAGTTATTGTAGTTAACATACCTGCTAACAATTGATGGTGTTTGACAGAATTAATAACAACTGATTAACTCTTTCCAATATGGACATCAATTTGTGCACAAATCATCACAATATTTTACTGAATTGAATTTAAAATTTAAAACACTTATTTTATTGTCATGGTATATGAATAAACTCTGCCTGAAAATGTATTTCATAATCCAAGTACTAAAGTTACATAAGTTTTAAACTCTTAATTTCATAAAATGATATTTTGAAAAATTCGTCTTAATATGAAAATTGTTACATTTGGTTCTCGGTATCCTCTCAATTCTAATTTACCATCCATTTCAGAAGTCAAGATTTTAACATAAATCACTCATCATGATATTTTTATTACTCAAGTAAAGTACAATTTTAGAAGCTTTCTATCTTATTTTGTTACAGAGCCATTAAATAGAAAAATCAGACCCCTCTTGCCATGCCCATCTGTCACATTCTCTCTTTCACAAATCACTAATAATTCTCTGTGGTGTTTAATATTTTATTACTCATAACCAATAGAAAGCCAAAGTCTCAATATATCAAATGATGCATTTTATTACTTTGTTTCCTATACATAGAACTGTTTGTTTCATTTCCACTTCAAAACAAATTTACTACCAAGGGAAACACATTTGCAAGTTTAGCTAAACTTCTAAAAGATCTTATCACAGAAAGCTAGAAAAATTAAGATACTTATGGACATTGTTTGTTTTTATTCGTTTATGAGTTTTGCCAACAGTCAATTGCATAAAAAAGAAGACCCAGATAATCAATACTTCTTGTAGCCGAAATTTAATTACGAGGTTTTATCCTGAAAAAACAAAAACAAACAGAAAAAGGACAGCTATAAAACACAACAGATTACAAGAAAATTGGTAACAATTTTAGATAAAATCCTATTTACTTGTTGAAATTGGATTTCTGATAAGTGTATGATGTTCTTTCATTTAAATTTCATCAGTTGTACATCACTGCCAATAATGTCTTAATTCTATACCAGAGCTCATCATGGAAGGTTGGTTATAGAATTGGTTAAATGGATATTTGTGCTATTTCTATACCTTATCAACAAAAGCATATAACAGGTAGTATTCCTGAAAGATATGACATACTTTTCTTACCAGAAACCCAGTTTTGCTGTACAATATTATTACAAACTATGGGCCATGCTTTGCCAGCTTATGCATTATACATCATAATCCAGATTATTAAAAATACAAATTTTTATTTCATTTCTCTTCTCACTCCTTGTTAAATAACAAATTCCACAAAAAGGTATTATTCTTTAAAATTTTAACAACAATTAGATTTCTCTTTGTGCATAGATTGTACTGTTGAGAGTTAATCACGTTATAAGAATATTTCACATCCAGTTCTGCACTTGGAGCTACTTCCTACATTGCATTTTGTGCTTAATCTGATGACTACGATTACATACAAATGTTACCACTATATTTTCCATTGTTACAGACTAAGTGAAAGGATGATGACATCACTTTCAGATATTGCATCTAAACACTTTTCCACAAAGCATATTTACAAAACTTAAAGACAAGAATGTCTATAAGAACTGCATCAAGGACCTCAATAACAACTCTTTCAACTACCTTTCAGAAAACAGTTGTTGATTTCAAGTTCTGATTGGATGTTTATGAACTTTTAGCTTGTCAGTTTCATATATTTTGAATCCTGGTTTATAGTTTTTATTAATTGTATTTGAAAATATGACCTATTTCTTTACAAGGTATTTTGGGTTAGAGGGTTATTTTTCACAATCACAGCCTTCACTCGGTCATTATCTGCTTGGTCATCATGGCGAACAGGAAACAACTGTCCAGTGATTTAAAAAACAACAACGAATTATTGTAAAATATAAGTCTTGTGTGTCTCTTTCCAGTATTGCTACACAACTTAATGTGCCAAAATCTACTGTTGAAAACATAATTACCAAGTTTAAGATTACAGGATCAACTGCTAACCTTCCTTGCTCTGGACACCCCCCACCAAAATCCAGAGAGAATCAAGAAGAAGGTTCTCAGAGAAGTTAGTAGGAACCCTCACTTAACACATAATGACATACAGAAACTGGTAAGGGAAATTGGGGTTGAAGTAAGCACTTCTACAGTTATGAACATGTTATGCTCTTCTGGATTCAAAGCATGCTGTCCTGGTAGAACTCCATATTTAAAGCCTGTTCATTTAGAAGCATGATTGAGGTATGCAAGAAAGCATGTAGATAAACCTTTTACCTATTGGAAGAGTATTCTTTGGCCAGACGAGACTAAAATTGAGCTTTTCCACCACAATGATGTTTGACACATTTTCCATAAGAAAGGGGAACAAAAAAACACCATTCCTACAGTTAAACATGGAGATGGCTTGATCATTCTATGGGGTTCCTTCAGCTCTTCTAGTGTAGGCAATCTTCACTGCATCAATAGAATCATGAAAAAAGAAGAGTACGTTGATATATTACGCACTTATATAAAAAATGTTACTCAGAACTTGCAGTTTGGGCGTCGTTGGATCTTCCATCATGACAATGACCCTAAGCACACATTGAAATATGTGCAATCCTAGTTGCAGAGGAACCATGTAAGCTTTCTGGAGTGGCCATTGCAGTCACCTGATCTCAACCCAATTGAAAATGTTTGGCATGAGTTGAAGTCCAGGGTTCATCAGTGTCATCTGAAAAACTTGCAAGAGTTAGAGGCCTTCTGTAAAGAAGAATGGAAGAAAATACCAGTCGAGTACTGTCAAACGATCAAGGAGGGCTATGAGTAGAGATTGCGCCAAGTAATTCACCTTAAAGGCGACACAACTGACCATTAAAGTAGATACACAAACACTTTCTGCCCCTCCTATGTTTGGTTATTTGTACAGGGTGGTCGCTAGAAAAGCGGAAAATTTGAGGGTCAGATGAGATCATGAATAAAATGCGTGCTTACTCATTTCTATTTTGATTTCTTTACATCATGAATAAAATGCATGATTTTAATAATTTTGAGCATCTATGAGTATAATATAACACATGCCTTTAAAAAACTTTGTGAAAGTTATTCTTTGTAAAAATAAATAGCTGTTTGACAAATTTTCCGCTTTTCTAGCAACCACCCTGTATATAAACAGTTTATTTGTCATTCAATGTACATAAAAATTTATGTAGATGTGTGTTAGTATAATATTTATAACATATCATACTTTCATTATCCTAATCATGATACTTTTTAAGTTATAAGGAAAAAACTACTCACAACACAGGGGTACGAACACTTTCTGTTGTAACTGTAAGAGCTAAAGATGTTGCCTGGGACATCACATTTCATATCAATAGTATTGTCATTGTATGCACAAACTGATTTTATAAAGTGCAATCAACCTTCTGAATTTTGCCTGTGGTGTTTTGGAAATGATTTTACTATAAAGGATTTTCATTTATTTTAACTTTTTCGTTTCATTGTATTCTCATAATATGAAATTAATACATACTCAATGAGATGATTGCAATGAAGAAGCCCAATAAGTATTTTCATAGTAACATATTGTTTAACCATTTATATATGATGACAATTAGTTATCCTAAATAGCTCAAAACTCATAACAGTATACATTTATTTATATTTAATTTTATTGTTTTATTAACCTTTGAACTGTATCTAACTAATAATCCTACCACACAAATAGTAAATAACTTGGCACACATGCAGCCCACCTAACAGTATCAAACATAATGCATATGCTGCTCATGAGTATATCTTGAAAAGTTTTTATTACAATTACTGATTTTAATTATCTTATCAAGCATAACCTAACAAGTTCCTAATTGTTACATTTCAGCTACTTTTATAGTGATAAATAAAGTATATACATGAAGTTAAATTTTCTCATACTGAGTATGTATTTCTGAGAGGTACATACCTTTTCTCACAGAATTAGCTATTCTTGTTCAGTGCTGCTCTGTGTATGCAAATTTTTTTCCATATTTACATCATAAGTCTTCTGTTTCCCCTACTGGATTTGAGAAATTCCAACATGTTTCTCATACAAATCATTATGCATCACTTTTTATTAATAGGAGCATGACATGCTCAGAGGATGTATTCATGACTCCCTCTGTGAAATCATCACTTTTAAAACTTGGCAGTGTAGAAAAATTAACACTTCTTATAGTATTTACTTCCTTTCATAAAATTAGCTAAAATCTGACATTGAACAAGAGTTAAGGAATGATAGATGTATCCTTGAAAGTATCCAAAGGACACCTTTAGGAAGGAAAGAGTCAGATCCAAAGATAAAATGAGAGGAACTGCACTATTTCTGAACGAGGTATACTTTTAGTCCCTCTATGAAATATGGAGAAGATAAAGGTGGTAAAAGAGAGGAGCACATCTATGTGGGAGAGAATAGTGTCAGGGTGGTGTTCTAAACCATATAAAATAAATATAGCTTGATCCCACCAATAGAAAAGTGGGTAACACAATGGATGTGCTTTCAGGTATAGAGTGGCTAGGGCATGACAGATTGTACTTGGTGAGTCAACTACATCCAAAATCCCTGCCACTGGTAATCAACATCCACATTTCAAACCCAAAAGACCAGGGGATTGAGAATCACTATGTATCTCAAGCATGTCATAAGGAATTGAAAGGATGCCTATCACATGCAGTCAACTTCCCCATATTAAGATGGGATGAAGGAGCCAAAAGAATAGGGCCATAACAATCACACTTGCCACTTCTGTGACCCACAACACTGATTGAGTTTAGACGAATGTTCTCACCTGAGACAGTGTAATGGATGACAATGAAATTTTGAAAAGCAGACCATATTAAGCTATTCACTACAGGCATGGCAGGAATGGAAAGTTTTCCCCTTCTGCTTTAGCCATGCAGTCCATGAGCAGTAAAATCTAGGATATGATATTTTGCTTTTAAACATGCACAAGTTTATTCAACTACAAGTAAATTTGTAGAATACCTTATCTCAATGATGAGCATTGCAAAGCTGTGGAATATAAAGCAGAAATTAATATGGCTGTACAGTGCAAATTTCAAGTTAAAAAATACCTGGTCAGGTTCAACTTCACCAAAGAACAGGTTTCATATAATAATGAATAAAGAAGAGGCCCCTGAGAAGAAAGAATGAACAGAAACTTCTCAGTCAGAGTCACTGATCAAAGTCTGAAAAATGGTCACACGTGGAAAACAAAATCTCCACAAAGGAGAAACTGCAATATTATGTAGATAACACGACTGTATTGGGCATGGTCCACATACACAATTGATGAATTTCCTCAAATTTACAGTAAAAACAAAAAGTGAGGAAAGAAAAAAAAGAGGCATCTCATCTGATGAGAAGGTGCCCTGAACAAATTTCAAAAGAATGGGATCTCATATGGGTACAACTGAGAGGGACTAGTGATGCCACCGAAGACCACATCACCAAAAGCAATAGAGGCAAGAAGAAAATAGAGTTAAGGGTTGGAAATAGGGAAGGACTAGAAATGGTAAAGGTGTCATATGGAGTTCCATCCAAGATAAATGTGCAGCAATATTGGCAAAGGCAGATTGTTGTTGGACAAATGCCACCTGTGGCTGTAGTGCTTCTGGGATTGTGTCAAAAATGTACTGCTGCAAAAACGTGTGAAAAATGTACTGAACCCAAATTAAAAATCACAGCATGACCCAGAACATCCCAACAACATGGAAATCATGTGTGCAAAACCCACACCAAGACAACAAATGAGCTAGTGTGAAGGAAAGAAGAGAAAAGGTATCACTAGAAAGCCACTCATGATTTCTTTGGAGAGCCTCAGAGAAGAGATGTACAAAATAATAATACCATAAAAATAGGAGCAAAGTATGTTAATTCCATTGCTTAATTGTGAGGCACATTGGTCAGCAAAAAACCAAATAATAGGAGAGGGAGTAAAACCAAAAGGGGTGGGAAAAATCATCATGGAGTAAGGAAGGACATGGCTCATAAGAAAGAGAAGAAATTGGTAATCTGGTAAATACTTGAGAAACAAAATAAAAAGAACATATTATATCTAACTAGTTCCTATGGCAAAGATGATAAAGTACAGAAAAATGATGAAGCAGAAATAGACAATCAAAGTCCTCATCAGTCTTAACAGGCTCTGCCTATTTAGGAGGAACTAGAGCAAGGTCTGGGAACAAAGACTGTCCATTGTAACATTCAATCTCCTGGCAGATACACACAATTAAATCCAATGTCAGATCATCTGCACCTGAGGTCTGAGAAAGAACACCAGTTGATATGATCCCCAAAGTGGTGACATGAACTTCAGAATTCATAGTGAAGAACAGTCCACTAACTTTGAGTGGTGAATAAGAATAATGTAACTGGATCCAAATGATAAAATTTTAAAGTGAAAACCTGTTTGAATGAAAATTAAATAAAGTAAAAATAAAAACAACACTTTATTAAGAAACTTAAACCAAATTTGAATTGTTAAATGAACAACAGCATGTCCAAATACAAACACTGACAAATGAGAAGTGATGGTTTGATTGAGAAATATAGAGGAAGTCACAAATATCAACTGAGCATGTCATGCTTCTATTGGTAGAAAAGTGACACATGACAATTTGCATGAGAGAGATGTTGAAATATTACAATTCCAATAAAGGGGAGCAGAAAGCTTTTCACATGTGTTTCGAAAACATTTGCACATAAAAGGCAGCAATGAATGAAAATAGCTAATTTTGTTACCACAAATAAATACCACACTGGAAGAAGAAGAAAAAAAGTAATAACCTGGGTATTTTTTCTTTTTTTTGCTGTTGATTGTCAGTGAAACTCAAGCCTACTTTTTATTCTAATTGTACTACAACACTAAAAAATTTTTCAATTCATTAAAATACTGCACCTAAAAACACAGAAAAATAACATGCAGAAAGCAAACAATGTCTTATAAGTATCATAATTCTTCTGGTTTTCTAACTCTGCAAAAATTTAAAAACTCAGCTAAAATCACTGATGTAATTTCCATGAGAGCAGACTAAAATTAAATGATGAAACAGACAATGCCCACTACATAACCTGTCATTTGATAGATGAAATTGTGGCTTTCCACTGGTTATAAGTAATACAGTAGAGGGCATCAGAGAGAACTATTGGAAATTTTTGAATGAAAATGTGATAGGTGGCTGGGAGAAGTGGGTCTGATTTTCTAGTTTGTGGCTCTACAAACAAATAAGTTTGATTGTGCTTTCATTGAGTAATACCTATATTATAATGAATAATTTATTAATGTTAAAGTCTATACTTTTCAGAAAAATGATAAATAAATTAGAGAAAAAAAAAAGCTCTAGAGTGAAAAAGTCACAGTTCTCATACTGCAAATTAAGGATTTAAAAAAAACTATTTTGTTATAAATCAACAATTTCAAATTTAATATTATAATTTGATTTATCAACTATGTTTTGATGTTAAATTTATTTATATGAAATTAAGTAGTTTATTTAAAATTTTAATGTTATTCTGTTAAAGGTTGTGACATGCACACTTTCACCTAAATGTTGCAAAAGGGTTAAAACCAAATACTCTGAACTGAACTAACTTGTTCACTAAGCTCTATCACAGGTCCATCTGTTTTGTTCCCTGTTGTGTCATACCAAAGGGAATGTGAATGGTTTTCAGATGGACATGTTACACTAGCACCTGAGCTTCTTCTCAAAGTTATAGTGGTACTTTCTCTATTTTTTTTTCCATGTGTCTTAGTAGGAGATGGGGAACCAGGTTTCACCCACACAGACTGAGCACGACTGGTTAGAGTAGCAGCCATCTTGTTTGTGGAGCTGGCAGAGTTTAAATAAAAAATAGAAAAAGATAAAAAGGAAACTCAATAAATTCAGAAGCACCTATCTTCTATAAAACTATTTCAAACAGATTCATTACGCTATGAAAACCTAAAATAAAGAACCATTCGGTAATTCAAAAGTTTTCCTTGCATGCTTGTTCTTGAGAAAAGTAAAAATGTACACTCATCTTTTATTTTGCAGGAACTCACTGATTCTCCTATTAAACACATATTAAGTGCGAGCTTGAATTTCTCCTGATAACAAGATATAAATCACTCCACTGGCCAATTAACCTGTTAGAAAATTTATCAGGAAACTGTAGCCTAGCCTGTCTTTTTTAAACCTTTAACTTGTATTCTAACATTCCATTGTCTTCAAAACACATCACAAAAAAATTACAAGCCTTTTTGTCAATCCCATTACAGAATCTTGCAGACCAATAAAATAACATTTTATGCTTCTGTTCTCAAGAAAAAAATAAGTGTTAACTATCTATCTCTGGAATCATCTTATTAGCCTCCTCCAGACCACTTTCCAACAAGTCAATATCCTTTCTCAGGAAAACAAAACTGTATACAATAATCCAAGTGATGCCTAAGTAGTTATTTCTTTACAGATAAATACCTTGTTTGACTTGTAATCAGTATGTCTACAAATACACCCTCAAATTCTATTAGCTTTACTACTAACTATCAACAGTGACTTATCCATCATTATGTCAAAATCTTTTTCTACCTTCACACTACTGTGTGGATTCCCACCTATATCAAACTATTGATCTAAATTATAACTAAAATGCATTAACTTGCACTCACTATAATCAGTTTATTTGCTAAACATTTAGCACATTTTTTTAAAGATGTCAGCATCATCAATACAGATTAATTACCCAAGAACTTACATTCAACAGCAAATTTTAATAATTTTCTAATTATGCCCCTAAGAATATCATTACATATGTTAGAAAAAATAAAAGTTCAAACATTGACCCCAAAGGCACTCCATTAGAAAAAGGTGTTCAGTTTGCCTTCTCGCATCCAACCAACCCATGATACAATTAAGTATTCCTTACTGAACCCTATCAATGTGATTTTCTTAATCAGTCTTTTGTATGGAATTTTATCAGACAATTTCTCAACATCTAAGCATGCAAAGTTCACTTTCTCTTCATCATTCAGATAAATGACATCCTTGAGCAAGAATAAAGATAAGAGACTAGTATGGGAAGGTTTCCCTGTGATAGGTTTCATTCATATTTGAATATAGGAATTTGTACAGACATTTTTTATTAGATCCTTTAGAAGTTTCACCACTACAGAAGTAAGATAAACAAGACTAATTTCTTGGACAATTCTTATAAAACAGGAGTAAACTACCCAAAGGACAGGTTCTTACATATGATCTTAAAATCATAAAAAAAACTTTTGCTGGCTTTGTTACTTTATCTCTTTTAATCTTTAGTATTTCTAATTATCAGTAAAAGACTAATATTTAAATAACCAAGGCCATTTCCAATACTTCCCATACAATGGTCAGGAATGTTGCTGTTATCTTCTCTTGTACAAACAGAACATTTAAAACCACGGCTATCATATCTTTCCATTTCAGTCCTTTTAAAGACCAAATCCATATTTTAATATTGGACTTACATTTAACGTACTTATTACCAGTTTTAACATTATCAACCATCTGCTTATCATAAGCATTTTAGATCTCCTAATTTCTCTTTAAACCAAAATTTCAGCTTTTCCATACTTCTGTAAATCTCCAGCTGGTGTGCCAAGTTAAACCTCTTAAACTCATTCCATTTATGCCTGTTTTTCTTTATAATGTCTTTAATAAAACAATCAGGTTTGACTTTTCTGTTACTATTTTCCTCTTTTTAGGAACATGCCTCTCTTGATTCAACTTGTTTTTGAAACTTAACCACATCTGTTCCACTTCATTATTAAGCACATTATTATAATTTATTAAGGATAAATATGGCCTCATATTTATAATTGGCTTGTTTAAAATTAGGAAATACAGTTGCATTTTTATCTCAACATGTAGTAAAAAACCAAACTTAATTACGCAATAATCATTGTTTCCTACATGTTCCCTCCTTTTGCAACCATGTTCTCATTAAAATGGTTACCAATAAATTTAAAATGGCATCCCATTCTGTTGGATCTCTGACAATTTGCTATAGAAAACTTTAATTATTATAATAAATACAATGATAGGGTTTTATACACAATTCTTTTCAAGTGGAAACTATCAGCCAAAACTAAATGTTATATATTTTTCTAATAACTAGCTGTCAGATACATGAAACTTTGGTTTGGTTGGTTGGTTGATTTAGTGTTTTATGGCACAAAGAAGCTAGGCTATCTGTGCCAAATGTCTGGTAAAAAGGTAAAAATAAAGTAAATGTAATAAAATTCATAAAAGGAAATGAAGGTAAAACAAAACAGCATTTAAAAACATAAAAAGCATAAAACCAATGTTGACATCTAGTCCACAATGTTAAGAGAGAAACTATAGTAAGAGAAGTTATAAAGGACTTTTTGTAGCATAATGGTAATTATCATAACCCGCCAGGAAGACTAAGAGGTAAGAACAAGAACCACCGTCAGTCACCAGAAGTTGGCCTTTCCTGTCCTAAATTATGTTTCATTATGGCCATTATCAAAAAGTAAAGTAATAAAAGTTTTAAAAGACATACAGCAAAATTGTAATAATAACTTGCCAGGATGACTAATGGATAGTTTACGAGAGTTCAAGCAGCAGCATTAGTCACTTGAAATTGGCCTTTCCAGCCCTGGTGTCGAGTTATTTAATGTTATGGCCATTTTCTAATTTCAAATCAAGCTAGAGGGATTGTGTTTCTTAAAAGGGAACAATAAAAAAAGGTTTGATGAAGAAATATAAAATACTTATATGACATTGAAAAGATTAATGGCTTTAAAAAAACTAAAAATTTTATCAAGATGGACAGTGTCACCATCACCAATAACACTGTCTAATGTTATGGACAAACTTTGGGACAGAACATTTTTAAAATAGTGCTGTTGAGAATCATAATGATGACAAGAAAGTAAAATGTGGCACATAGTGATTTGAGTGTTAGACAGAATACAAACTGGTGCATCAGTTTCGGATAAAACAAAACGATGAGTTAAAAAACTGTGACCAATGAGTAGTCTAGTTAGAACAACTTCCTCCTTCCAATCCTTATGGAAGCAAGATGGCCAAAGTCCAATATAGTGTTTTATTTGGAAAAGCTTGTTTTCATGTTGCTCACTCCAAGTCAACTGCTTGCTGGCATGGAGCCGAGCTTTAAATACAGGATCGTAGTCCATGTATGGAAGAGGAACTGCAGTGATAGTGCCAGAGCAGATAGATTTAGCTGCCGTGTTTGCAAGCTCGTTCTCGTGAATACCAATGTGACCTGGCATCCAGAACAACTGGATAGAAGTAGATATTAATGAGAAATGGGCCAGTCAATTTTGAATATCAGCAAGAACAAGGTGTGAACCCACTTGAAGAGATTCCAGAACCAGTAGAGAACTAAGTGAGTTAGTATAAATAGTGCAGTTGGAGTACTTCTTAGCTTTAATATGATCCAGGGCAAGAGAAATGGCATACAGTTCAGCAGTGAACAAAAAAACTGTAGAGGGTTCTGTACACAACTATTGAATGGCAACAAACCATGGAAGAGCCCACAGAGTCACCTGATTTGGAACCATCCGTATAAATTGGAATGTAAAGATTGTTCAAAAAATGTTTAGTGAATAAAAGACTGTACTTCCAATTGGGAGTATCTATTCTTTTCAGATGACTTAAGGAAAGGTCACAAATGGGGAATGTAATAAGACATGGTGGGATGAGCTGACCAGTAGATACAGCAATGTTATCTAAGAACAGTCTGAATTCATCCAACTGCACCTGGATGTGAAGACCAAAAGAAGCAATGGCAGATCATCTGTTCTGAAAAAGTATGGCCCACCAAGAAAGGAAAACACAACTCTAGGTGGGATGCTTTGGTAAAAAATAAAGTTTCGAAGAATATAGTAAAGAAAGTTGCAGATGGCAAAGGAGCAAAAAAGGTTCATGAGACTCTTTGTATAAGTTCTGAACCGTGGAGGTGCAGAAAGCCCCAGTGCCAGCCTGAAGTCCTTAATGATGAATGAGGTTCAGCATCTTTAAGGACAAGGTTCTGGCAGAGCCATAGGCCAGTGATCCATAGTTTTGATTGAATAAGAGTACGATATATCTTTAACACAGAACATTGATCTACTCCTTAACTGGTAGTAGAAAGGACACGAATGATGTTAAGTGCTCTTAGACATCTGACCCATAGCTACTTAATGTGTTGTATAAAGGTCAGCTTATGGTCAAAAATAAGCCCCTAGAACTTTGTCTCAGGTACCACAGGCAGTGAAACTTCACTGATACAGAGTTCAGAATCAAGGTGAATACCCCCTTGACAACAAAAGTGCATGCAAATGAATTTAGAGAGAGAGAAATTAAAGCCGTTTGCCATAGTTCATTTCAGTACATGATCGAGGGCAGTTTGTAGTTGCTGTTCAATATACCTGATGTTCAACGACTGACACGAGATGTGAAAGTCGTCGACATAGAGTCTATTTGCAACAGTGAGAAGGAGTTGTTCTGTGATGGCATTAATCTTTATACTGAAAAAAGTGACCCTCAAAACACAGCCCTGAGGCATTCCAAGTTCTTATAAAAAAGAACGGGAAAGTGTCAGACCCACACGTACTTGGAATCTCCTGTCCATTAAAAAAAACTTTAATAAAAATGAGTAAATGATCACGTAACCAATATGTATGGTGGACTCGCAAAATGCCATACCTCCATGCTGTGTCATAAGCCTTCCCAATGTCAAATAATAATGATACCAGATATTGTTGTTTAAGAAAGGCTTCTCTGATTGACGTTTCAAGTCGAATCAGGTGGTCCATGGTAGAGTGCTGTCATTGGAACCCATATTGGGTGGGTGAGATGAGGTTGTTTGATTCGAGGAACCAAACAAGATGAGTATTAACCATCCTCTCTAAGGTCTTAGAGAGACAGTTTGTGAAAGCAATTGGACGGTAGTTTGAAGGAATCTTGGGATCTTTCCCAGCCGTAGAGAAAGATTAAGATAATAGCCTGGTATAAGGAAAAACATTCTCTTGCCAGCATGTCATTATGTGCATTTTCTGGTCCAACGGATGTATTACCAGACCAATAAAGGGTAAGTTTCAGTTCCACCAGTGTAAAGGGACAATTATAGTGACAGAGAAAGTCAGTTCAAAAGAAAGAGGTAAATGCTCTGTCCAAGTCTTGATGGTGGAGGAACAAGCAGAAGTGCTAGATACCTGGCAAAAGCTTTCACCTAGAGTATAGGCAATGCTCCAGATATCAGCTACCTCTTGGCCATCACAGAGTAAGATCGAGAAGGGGACAGAATTGTAGTGCCCACTGACCTTTCGAACCCTGTCCCATATGACTTTGGAACTGGTGATAGAAGATATGCCAGTTGTGAACTTAATCAAAGATTCCTTCTGGCTTTGATGTCTTACCCACGTAGCATGTGCATGGGCCTGCTGGAAAGCATTGCAATTTTCCAGTATGGGATATCTACAGAAAGTATCCCAAGCCCGTTTTTGAGCCTCACATGCCATGTGGCAGGCAAAATACCACCACAGACAAAGATATAGTGGAAAATGTGTTGAGGTTTTAGGAATACATTGAGCAACTACTTGTATAATACAGTCAGTTACTGCTACAACACAGAGTGACCCCTCCTCTCAATAACAGCACTTCCCCAGAAGGAATGATGTCCATTAAAGTTCCCCAGGATTAGAAAGGGAGATGGCAACTGTTGGATGAAAGTATCAAAGTCTGATTGATCATAGGTCTCTCCAGGTGACAGGTATAGAGAACAAACAGTGATGGTATGACCCAAAGAAACACGAATGGCTATGGCCTCCAAGGGTGTGCTGAGTGACAAAGACAGGATGGGCACAAGCTGATCAATCAACAGTGTCACCCCTCCATGTACACGTCCATCACACAGCCTGTCATTTCTGTATAGAGAAAACTGCCGAAAGGTGACTGTATCGCCAGGTTTCAGAAATGTTTCATGTAGAGAAAGACAAACAGGCTGGTAGGAAGCAATCAGCGTTTTGATATCATCCAGATTAGAACGTAAACCTCGACAGTTCCATTGTATCAAGGTGGCCATTTTTAAGGACGGGCAGGTGAAGTGGTTGGAGAACCCTTCGGTTTACGACCTTGTCTTTTTTCTTTACTGTCTTTCTTCAGAGGAGGTCTATCAACCTCCATGGATCCTGCTTTGGGTCGAGTTGGCAGGTTTTTGTTATTGGAAGAGGAATCAAGTGACTGAGGACGCGGACGAATAATTGTTTTGCATCTTGGGATAGGAGAAAAAGATGTATCTGAAGAAATGCCTCACCTGGAACCAAAGGATGTGGATCTTGGAGTTTGTTGAAATGTATGGGAGGAAGAGAGATTCGTGTAGAAGTTGATTCGTCTTTTTTAACTATGGAGGTCAAAAGGCTTTTCATTTGTTTTGAAAATGATTTTTTTGGAGGCATAGAGAGATCTGTCTGCACTCCCACTGTAGTTGTGGAACAAAGTGCAGCAGCACATGTCCGAAATGAAGTGGTAGACAGCAATTTCCGAGCCTCAGGATATGTTATTAGTCGCTTTTAAATGCTGCGCCTCTTTTACCTCTAACCATTTAGGGCAAGAACAAAAGTAGAAAAAGTGAGAGCCATTGCAAATGACACAATGTGGGCCTGTTTTGCACTCATAAGCATCGTGGTCCTTGCCACCACAACAAGCACATGTCAGGAAACCATGACATGACGTCCGAATGACCAAATGTCTGACACTGGAAACATCGAACAAGGTTTGGAATGTATGGCCGTACCCTGCAATTTAGATAAACTGCCTTGATAGTGGCAGGTGCAAGTGGTGATGTAAATGTCAAAAAGAGGATATCTGTTGGCTGTGTAACTATCTTTGCAAGTGGAGATGTGCCTCACTGCAGAAACTCCTTGAGTGGAAAAATCATTGAGAATCTCTGACTTGGGAATGTTCTTTGAATCCCTCTCAAAAATAACTCCTCATGATGAATCAAAATAGCATGAGATGTAACCTTAATAGGTATATCCCCAATTACCTTTGATTTCAAGAAGAGTTCACTGTGTTAGGATGTGGATGTTTCAACCAATATCTCTCCAGATCGAAACTTCTTTACTGACTTTGGAGAGCCAGCAAGTCCTTTCAGTCCCTTCTGAAAAAAAAAAGGGACATTTGCCCTAAAGGTTTCTCTGAAATAAAATGTAGGATAAGAAAATGAGGTACAACTGGTGGTACAGATGTTGAAGATTGCTGATCAGAGTCTTCAAGATGTGGTCGTTTACCTATCAACTGTTTTTTCACTATTTTATTTAAAGTTTGGTAAGGAGGATCCATAGGAAAAAAGAGAATATCGGTGTCCACTGATCCCACCCCCCATGGAGCCCTCAGAGGGGACACACTACAATGTCAAGCAAGGACATTATAGCAATGCCAGGGTTTTGTAAGCACTATACCCAAACCCCAGCACAAGATATAATATCCACAACACCCGTTGAGAACTTTCAACACCGGTACGTGGTTGACCCTAGCCTAAGTGGACCAGCCGATTGACCCAAGGGGGCCACCCAAAGGCTGCCCGTCTACAGGAATTCAAGGCCAAAGTGGTGTGTTAGGATTGGACCTCTTAATCATCAGGATCCTCTCCTTCCCTTCACGGGTCACCATGCATGGCAAACACTTGGATGGATGTTTAGATCCCAGAGGAGGTAACCTGAAAGAACAAAACCTTCCCTGGGAGGTCCCCTCACCATGTACAGGAATCCACACGGAAGGGAAACTTTGGTTTCTCTAATAATTTACCAAATATAGAGGATTTGGATCAGTTCATTGAAATAATTTTGAATTTGCAAATCAGCATGCCCTGTAACAATCAGAGATGATTCAAGTTGTGATGAAAAGGTATGTATAATATAATAAAATTTTGACACTGATTGGTGTTTCATAGGTAGTGTTGTGTTACCTAAAATCGATTACATTTGAGAATAATATATAACAGCATTTTCCAATGTAAAATATTCAGGTACTAAAATCATAAAGTTTTGATTTTTCAAGATGAGGACACCTTTTGTACTTAATAACACTGGAAAATAAAGCTTGTGGATCAATTTGGAGGACAAAGACCATTCAAAAAGAGACAATCTATAAGTTGTACTGAATTCATGATAAGAAAGTACAATGTCTTCACACGTGTGGATCCTTAAATACAAAAGTTAGTGGGAAAAACTGTCCACTTAACCCCAGGCTACAATGTACATCATAATCAAGTGAATCCTGCATTTGGAAAAGTGATAAAGTAATACCTATACACACTGTTCATACAACTATTGCATACCTGAAGCACCTAGAGATTAAATCATATATTCATGCTAATACAGATTGGTCAAGTCACAAGTCCGGTACCTATGGATTTCTGTGCACTCAAAATGTTAAAACAACAGTTTGTCTTCTTGTTGGCCAGAAAGAAACAGTTTCTCAATTAGTATTCAAGGAAACTGCAAAAGAAGCACATGTTCCATCCCTCACATTCAGCATTCGTATGTAGAGGTGAAAGATGAAGTGATGGTGCTGTTATGATAATAGGCATCTCTGTTTACCAACTGGTAACAACTGCAGCTGAATCTTAAAACATGGCTACTTTTGCAGAAGAAGAGATATAGATTGAGCTCATGCCTTCCAAGATGGTGGCATCTAGAAAATACTATTTGATAAAAGTTGGATCATTGTAGCAACATCTGTTCATTTTCTTTACTCCAGCACATAATTTAATGTGATGATTTTAATCGCTCCTCTCAGAGAAGATATGTCTCCGACATTCAAGAAATGCCACATGATCTTGTTTGTTAGGTCATCATCAGGAAGATATTTTCACAATGTATTAATTGCACTATAAAGTAAGATTTTCCATTTAAGCATCACAAATCAATGGCATAAGTGACAAATTCTCATGAGGTCCATATTTTTATTTTTTAAATTCCACTTTGTTAATGGCTTGGTTGCAGATGAATCAAATCACTGAACTACTATTCATTGAATGTTTAATGACATCAAGCACTGTACTATACAGTGTGGTTGACAAGTATGAAATACAGATAGAGCTTCTTGGCCAACAAGCACTTTCCAGAAAATAAAATCATGCCATCTATTCTCAATGTTTGGAGAATCTAGCATTTGAATAAATACACAAGAGTTGCTCCTCACCATCACAGCTATGAAATGCAGTTTTGCATATATCATTTGGCTGTTTTGCTTGGTATCAAGCCTTCAGATGATCACTGATAACTTTAGTGGGCCAAGGGTCCTTGGGTTTACTCCTAGACACAAAACAAACCAGATGGTGGTAACTCCAGCCAGCAGTACCTTGAGCTCCCTTGATGTCACTGGCAACTACAACCATTGATTTATTGATTGATTTAGTGTTTTATGGCACAAAGCAACGAGGCTATCTGCGCTAGATCCCCGATAAAAAAGTAAAATAATAATAAAAAAAAATCTAGTAAAAGACATAAATGGAAATGAAGGTAAAAAAAAAGAGAGTAGAAAACCAATGTTGACACCTAGTCTACAATGTTAAGATAGAAGGCAGAGTATAAGAAGTTGTAAGGTATTTACTCTAGCAAAAATGTCATAATCATAACCTCCCAGGAAGACTAACGGGTAAGTTCAAGACTCACCGTCAGTCACCTGAAGTTGGTCTTTCCACTCCTGGTTCCGTGTTATGTGTCATAGCAACCAGTATCAAAATGTAAAAGAATAGAAGTTTTAAAAGACACATAGCAAAATCGCAACAATGAGTAGCCAAATGTCCAGTAAAAAGAGAAAAGTCAAGTAAATGGAGTAAAATTTGGAAAAGTAAATGAAGGTAAAAACAAAACAGCAATTAAAACAGAAAATGGTGTAAAAACCAATGGTGACATCCAGTCTTCAAAGTTATAAACTATTTACTCTAGCAAAATGGTAATGATCATAACCTGCCAGGAAGACTAACAGGTAAGTTCAAGAACCTCTGTCAATCACCTGAAGTTGGTCTTTCCATTCTTGGTTCTGGGTTATTTATTGTTCTGGCCATTGTCCAATGTCAAATTGAATGAGAGAGATTAAAACTGTAAAAAAGGAGCCACAATTAAAAAGGTGTAATGAATTAATATGCAACCCTTAAACAAGATTTAAAAGATTAATGGCCATTAAAAAATTAAAAACGTTATCAAGGTGGACAGAGTAACCATCACCAATAACTCTGTCCAATGTTACAGACTGACCCTGGGAAAAAATATGTTTAAAATACTGCCGTCATTGAGATTTGTAACGATGGCAAGAAAGTAAAATGTGGCTGATAGTGATTTGAGTGTTACACAAACTACACATTGGTGCATCAGTTCCAGATAAAAGAAAATTATGAGTTGAAAAACTGTGACCAATGCGTAGCCTAGTAAGAACAACTTCCTCCTCACGAATTTTACGGAAGCTGGATAGCCAAACTCAAATTTTGTGTTTGATTTGAAAAAGTTTGTTGTTGCGTTGCTAACTCCAAGTGGACTGCCAGCTGGCATGGAGCCGAGCCTTGAAGACAACACCATAATCCATGAACGGAATAGGTATAGGGGTGACAGTGCTGAAGCAGACATATTTAGCTGCCACTTCTACAAGCTCGTTCCTGCGAATACCAACATGGCCTGGTATCCAGAAAAACTGGATTGAAGTAGCAGTTAATGAGAAATGGGCCAGTCGGTTTCGAATATCAGCAATAATAGGATGTGAGCTAACATGTAGTGATTCCAAGGCAAGTATAGAACTAAGTAAATCAGTGTAAAAAAAGTGCAGTTCGAGTACTGCTCAGCTGCAATATGGTCCACGGCAAGAGATATGGCATACAGTTCAGCAGTGAACACAGAAGCTGTGGAGGGGATTCTGCGAGCAACTACTGACCCATAGCAAACTATAGCAGAGCCCACTGAATCACCTGATTTGGAACCATCTGTATAAATGGGAACTGAATGATTGTTTGAAAGATACTCATTGAATAAAAGACGGTACTTCCAATCTGGAGTATCTGCCTTTTTTAGGTGACTGAAAGAAAGGTCACATTTGGGGTCTGTAATAAGCCATGGTGGGATGGGCCAACCTGTGGAATCTGCAATGTTATCCAAGAACAGAACCAATTCATCCAATTGCGCCCGGATGCAAAGGCCAAACGGAGCAATGACAGATTGTCTGTTCTGAAAAAGTACTGCCCACCGAGGAAGGAAAACACATTCCCAGGTGGGATGCTTTGGTAAGGAATGAAGTTTCGAAGTATATTGTAAAAGTAATTGCAAACGGAGAAGGTTCATGAGATTCAAAGTATATGCTTTGAACTGGAGAGGTACGGAAAGCCCCAGTGCAGAGTCGAAGTCCTTGGTGATGAATGGGATCCAGCATCTTTAAGGCCGAGGGTCTGGCAGAGCCATAGACCACTGATCCATAGTCGAGTTTCGATCTAATAAGAGCACAATATATCCTCAACATTGAACAGCGATCTGCCCCCAACTGGTAGAAGAGAGGACACGGAGGATGTTCAGTGCTCTTGTGCATTTGACCCGAAGCTGCTTTAAGTGTGGTATAAAGGTCAGTTTATGATCAAAGATAAGCCCCACGAACTGTGTCTCCGGGACCACTGGCAGCAAAACTTCACCAATATGAAGTTCAGGATCAGGGTGAATACCTCGTCGACGGCAAAAGTGCATATATACAGTTTTGGAGAGAGAGAAATTAAAGCCATTTGCCAGAGTCCTCTTCCGTACACGATCGAGGGCAGTTTGTAGTTGCTGCTCAATATATCTCATGTTTGACGACTGACATGAGATGTGAAAGTTGTCGACATACAGCCCATTCGCAACAGTGAGAGGGAGTTGTTCAGTGATGGCATTTATCTTTATACTGAAGAGTGTGACACTCAATACACAGCCTTGAGGGACTCCAAATTCCTGTACAAAAGAACGGGAAAGTGTCGAACCCACACAAACTTGGAATCTCCTGTCCATTAAAATTTTTTTAATAAACATGGGTAGATGGCCACGTAACCCATATGTATGGAGGTCTCGCAAAATGCCATACCTCCATGTTGTGTCGTAAGCCTTCTCTATGTCAAAGAATATTGATACAAGATGTTGGCGGTTGAGAAAGTCCTCTCTGATAGATGTCTCAAGACGAATTAGTTGGTTTGTGGTAGAGTGCTGTCGACGAAACCCACACTGAATGGGCGAGAGGAAGTTGTTTGATTCAAGGAACCAAACAATATGAGCATTAACCATCCTTTCTAAGGTCTCACAGAGACAGCTCGTCAAAGCAATTGGATGATAGTTTGAAGGAATCTTTGGATCTTTCTCTGATTTAGAGAAAGGTAAAATAATAGCCTTGCGCCAGGCATCAGGAAAAGCATTCTCCTGCCAAATTCGGTTGAAGACAATCAGAAAAACATCAAGAGAAGCAGGAGATAGATGGTGCAGCATGTCATAATGAATATCATCAGACGTAATGGCAGACCAATGAAGGGCCATTTTTAGTTCCACCAGGGTGGCCAAGAAGGTGGAGGAACAAGCAGAAGTGCTAGATACCCGGCAAAAGCTTGCACCTAGAGTGTTAGTGATGTTCCGGACATCAGTCACCTCCTGACCATCAGAGAGTAAAATTGAGAGGGGGACAGAATTGTAGTGCCCATTAACCTTTAGAATCCTGTCCCATATGATCTTGGAATTGGTGGTAGAAGATATGCTGGTTGTGAACTTAATCCAAGATTCCATCTGGCTTTGACGTCTTACCCACCCAGAATGTGCACGAGCCTGTTGGAAAGCAACCCAGTTTGAAAGTGTGGGATATCTACGAAAAGTATCCCAGGCCCGTTCTTGAGCCTTCCAGGCTAAGTGGCAAGCAGGATTCCACCATGGACGAGGATATCGTAGAAAACGTGTTGAGGTTTTAGGAATACACTGGGCAGCTGCATGTATAATACAATCAGTTACCGCTGCTACACAGTTGTCTATTGATTGATGATTTACGATGGCAGGATCAAGTTCTGCGACAGCAGTGAAAGTGGACCAGTCTGCCTGATCCAGCTTCCACCGGGGCACGCGGGTAGGGTGGCATCGACCACGGCCAGTCTCTCTCAAAACGATCAGAAAATGATCACTGCCTAGTGGATTACTGTCAAGCCTCCATGAAAAATGGGAGAATAATGAAGGGGAGCAAACTGAGAGATCAATAGCAGTAAAGGACTGACTAGGAGCATGAAAGTAAGTGGAAGAACCAGTATTGAAAAGAAAAAAATTGTGATCAGAGAGCATCTGCTCTTCAGATCGACCCCTCTGATCAATAATAGCACTTCCCCATAAAGGATGGTGTCCATTAAAATCCCCCAGGATTAGAAATAGAGATGGCAACTGTTCAATGAGAGCATCAAGTTCTGATTGATCGTATGTGTCTCCAGGGGACAGGTACAGAGAACAAATAGTGATGGTATGACCCAAGAAAATATGGATGGCTATGGCCTCCAAGGGTGTGTTGAGTGACAAAGACAGGGTGGGCATATGTTGATCAACCAGCAGTTCCACCCCTCCATGTACTCGACCATCACACAACCTGTCATTTCTGTACAGAAAAAACTGCCGAATGGATATTGTATCAGCAGATGTGAGAAATGTTTCTTGTAAAGAAAGACAAACAGGATGGTAGGAAGCAATCAACATTTTGATATCATCCACATTAGAACGTAAACCTCGACAGTTCCATTCAAGGTGGCCATTTTTAAGAACAAGTAGGTGAAGTGGCTGGAGAACCCTTCGGTTTACGACTACGTCTTTTTTCTTTACTGTCTTTAATCGGAAGAGGTCTATCAACCTCCATGGATCCTGCTTTGGGTCGAGTGGGCAGGTTTTTGTTATTGGAAGAGGAATCCAGTGACTGAGGACGTGAACGAGTAATTGTTTTGTCTCTTGTGGTTGGAGAAAACGATGTATCAGAAGATTTGCCTGTATTTGAAACTGAAGGACGTGGATCTTGAGGTTTATTGGAAGGTATGGGAGGAACAGAGATGGATGTGGAAGTCGATTCATCAATTTTTTAAACCACGGAGGTCAGAAGGCTTTTCATTTGTTTTGAAAACGATTCTCTTGGAGGTACAGAGAGATCTGTCTGCACTCCCACTGTAGTTGTGGAATGAAGTGCAGCACCATATATCCGAGATGGAGTTGTGGACAGCAATTTCCGAGCCTCAGGATAACTAATGTTATGTGTCGTTTTCAAACGCTGCACCTCTTTTTCCTCCAACCATTTTGGGCAAGAATGAAAGTAAGAAGGGTGAGAACCATTGCAGTTTACACAATGCGGGTTCATGTCACAGTCATAGGTATCGTGGTCCTTGCCTCCACAACGAGCACATGTCAGAGAACCACGACAAGAAGTCTTTGAGTGGCCAAATCTCTGACATTGGAAACATCGAACAGGGTTTGGAATGTACGGCCGAACCCTGCAAATGAGATAACCTGCCTTGATGGTGGCAGGTGCACGTGGTGAAGTAAATGTTAAAACGAGGGTATTTGTTGGCAGTGTAACTCCATCTTTGCGAGTGGAGATGCGCCTCACTGCAGAAACTCCTTTAGTGGAGAGACCAGCAAGAATCTCTGACTTGGGAACGTTCTTCAAATCCCTTTCAACAATAACTCATCGTGAAGAATTCAAAGTAGCATGGGGCGTAACCTCAATAGGTATATCCACAATTGCCTTTGAATTCAACAGGAGTTCACTGTGTTGGGATGTGGATGTTTCAACCAATATATCCCCAGATCTAAGCTTCTTTACTGACTTTGGCGAGCCAGCAAGTCCATCTAGTCCCTTTTAAATAAAAAAAAAGGGGACATTTGCCCTAAAGGTTTTTCTGAAAGAGAATGCAATATAAGAAAATGAGGTACATGTGTTACTGATGTTGAAGATTGCGGTTCTGAGTATTCAAGACGTGGTCGCTTACCCATTGACTGTTTTTTTACAATTTTATTTAAATTTTTTGGAGGATCCATAGGAAAGAGGAAAAGTTTCAGTACCCACTGACCCCGCCCACCATGGAGCCCTACAAGGGGATGCACTACAAAGTCATGCAAGGACAATGCAGCAACGCCAGGGTTTCGTGAGCACTGTACCCAAACACTAGCATCAGGCACAATGTCCACAACACCCGTTGAGAACTTCCAACACTGGTACTTAGTTGGCTCTAGCCCAAGTAAACCAGCCGATTGACCCAAGGGAGGCCGCCCGTCTACAGGAATTCGAGGCCAAAGTGGTGTGTTAGGGTTGGACCCCTCAACCACCAGGATCCTCTCCTCCCCTTCACGGGTCGCCACACACGGCAAACACGTGGGTGGATGTTTAGATCCCAGAGAAGGTAACCAGACAGAACAGAAACTTCCCTGGGAGGTCCCCTCACCACGTACAGGAATCCACACCGAGGGGGGCAACTACAACCAGTGGAAAAGGTTCAGCAAATTGGTTGTGAAAATCTTTGGGAACTATAAAAATGCCTTCCACTTGCCCTCAGGATGACTAGACCTTATAACACCATAGCCACCAGCATCTTCTGCTATGTGCTTGAGAACACATCGAGAGAAAGAGACTGACAAACAGCTTAAAATGTCCAAGAGAACAATCTTTTTTTCTTCCACCTGCTGCATTGAAATCTCCATTGGATTTAAGGCAAGAACCCCAGATTCAGAAATGAACCTCTCCAAAGCCACTGCAGGTTTTCTAACCATGATTGCATCCTCTTCTTCACCATATGTTTTTTGTCATCTTCAATCTTATCATTCTACCTAAACTAAGGTCAATCACAGGCTTTGCTTAAGTATAAAAGAGTACAAAAAATATGTTAAATTACATTACAACAAACAAATTAATTCGGGCCACAAGATACACTAGATTTGCAAGCCAAAGTATAATTAATTATATCTTAGCCACAAATAACATAGAAGCAAAAACAAAATATTTCATAAAATAGAAACATAAAAGTGTTTTATGAAATCCACATATATCCTCAGTTAAAGAACAGTGTAAAAACTAAATAAACAAAAATACTCTTTCATTGATATCAGCTATTTAGATAATTGGATGTGCAATAAAACACAAATTGAGCAGGGGATCACTTGTGTAAAATCTAAGAGAACTAATTTTGTTTTTCATTGGGTTATAATTCAATCCTAAGCCTAAAATGCCATGTCACCCTCATCAATGATTAGAAGGGACATGCTGTGAATACTGCAAGTGGTGTGTCCACACAGGGTGTCATCTGAAGAGGAATGGTGCAAACTGCCTGACTGACTAGCAATGTGAACTAATGACGTGGAGGTTGCTGAATTTATATGTTGGACAAGACACCATCAAACATCAGTACAGCCCTGCAAACTAGTCCATTTACGAAAGTGAAACTGTGCTTTCAAGTATCCCCATCTCCATACATGAACAATTTACTAGACAGTTGTTAAAAATTAACACAAAACTTATCCTTATCAAGTACATTATGTACATCCAACAAAAAATACAAATACACTAGTTTTTGCAACACTGTATGATATGTGACAGCCTAAGGATTAAAATGATGGCGTTTGTGGTCAGACACATTCTGTTCCTCTAGAACATGCAATTGAATACAGAAATCTGTACTGAAATGCTGAACAAGTTTTTAATTAAAGACTCATTCATTGACTAATAATAAAGAGACTTAATTATGTTTTGTATATTTAAGATAGGCATGTTTTTTTTTAAATATTCATAAAAAAATTTTTAATTCAGTATAAATGAAAAAAAAAGTTTATCATTTTTAAGCAGTTAAATAATATTTCACTTCCAAACTCATGCATGCTATTTTGGTAATTATGTTTCAATATTATTTATACCTTTTCAGCCAAAATATGTAAATTTTCCTCAAATCAGTACCCACCCTGGTGTTCTGTTCAGCTCTCCGCAGAAGTAGAAGTAAAAATATCTCTACTGCTAGGTAAGTTATATTAGGTTTTTAAATATTAAGTCATGAAGAAAAGAAACAATACATACCTAATTGTTGACAGAGTCTTTCTGCTTCTATGGTTAGGGAAGAAAAAAATTGACAAAATTAAATTTTTAAAAAAAGAAGAAAAATAAAAACAGCTGGTGAATCATTATGTAAAGCTTATTCATATTAACATAATAATGCTTCTCTCAATTTTGCTTAAAGCTATTGTTCCTTCCACTTCACACAAAATCCAGGCTTTCAATCCACATAATTATTATGTTTTCATAACTTTTTAACAAGTGAGAACCAACATTAAAAACTGACAGTAAAAATAACATTTTTGGATTGAAACATCATATGCTCACACCTAATACAGTGTAGAGATAAAGTATCAAAGAAGAAATTACTAACGGTTCAGAAGAATTAAGACTGACATCTGATGAACGATTACTGTTAGGAGGGACCTGAGAAACTGATGGTTTCTTGCGTCTCATAGTAACAGCTATCCTTTCATGTAGCTCTGTTGGTGATGACTATAAAAAACAAATATGGATTGAAGCAATCATGTGTTTCAACACATCTTTATTTTTTGAAAATTAGAGTTTTTGTATCAAAAATACCTCAGATAAAATATTGCAGATTTTGTTGATTAAATAGTCCTATAGAAACATGTGGTTAATATAATTTTTATCTCTTTATGGAAAATTGTGCAGCAGTAAATTATTAATAAAACAGTAAAGGCTTTAAAGATACACTAAAAACACAAAACTGTGTATATAAAAGTTTGTAAAGCTTGCTACTGATTGTATTACACTCCAGCACAAATTCACCAAACTGGTTTACCCGTTTTCCATATTTTTCTTCAACGTGTTTCCGTAAATTGTTGAAAGCCTCCTCCATATGTTCATGAAATGGCTGTAAACTTTCAGGGGCTTTTTGTCCATGAAGTGCTATACCAGCTTCTAACAATGGAATCTAAAAAAACACATAAAACAATGAGAAATGTAACAATCAAGAAACAAAAGAAGCTGGAATAAATATGAAGGAAATACTCTGATTAATGTATTGCGTATAGAGAAACAAACTGGGTATTAAATAGATAAGGAAAAAGTAGTGCAGAGATGAATGGGTGATATTCATCAACAACAGGAGGTATATGAAGAGCAGGTGATCCAGGTAGTAATACGTGGTGTCAATGCCTGATTCATCAGTAATCAATGTACTGATGACTGGTAGACCTGTCTAACCTAAATGAGCATAAAAAGAAAGAACTTTGTGCTGATGAAGATATATTCCTAAAGTATAAGAGCAAGTATAAAGGAACAAAAATAATTAAGTGATGAATCAGTTTTATATCTGCAAAATCTAAGAGTACATGAGAAAAAGTAATGTGTGATGAATGTGATATACACTGCTGGCCAAAATCTTAAGGCCAAAGAACATAAAGAAAAAATATGAATTTTGCATTGTTAGACTCAACCACTTATTTGAGTAGAGCTTTTAAAGATGAAAATAAGAAAAGGGAAAATAAAATAAACTGTTTTGGCATTTAATAGGGAAAATGTGAACACTATGAAATTAGCCTGAATAGAGTAATTTACAGATAAATGTGTTACATATGCCAAATATTATTGTATATAAAAAATACTGTGAGTATACAGAGAAATAGAAATTTATAGATTTGTGATACATATTAAACCTGAGAATATGTAAAGGAAGAATAATATACTGATAAATGTGAGATAAATGCTAAATCTAAAAGTACATGGAGAAAAAATAATGTTCTGATAAATGTGTGATATTTACCAAATTTATGTGCATGTAAAGAAAGAGTAATGAAAGTACACTGGGAGAGGGGGGTAATGTACTGGTGAATGAAGTACATATACATCATTAAATGAAAATTAGCCAAATCCATGGGTAATTAAGAAACAACACTGTTGTGTTTTACAAATCTATTGCAATCAAATTAAACCAAGATAGAGATTCATACGTTATTTCTCCTGTCATACTTGCTTACAGTGTTCCAAAATGCAAAATTATGGTATTGTGCACACGTAATGACAGGCAGTATCATAGTTTATGCAGTCTAATACAACAGGTTCTTGAAGGTCTTTCTTGTTGTGTACATTTCTACAAAGTTTACAAACTATAACTGAAAGGAAAAAAGTTTTGTAACACACATACTGATGCTGAGGCAGAAGAGATACACTGGACTTTTTTACTCTAAAGTGTGCTGACTCTTATGTTATCACTTTAACATGTAAAGTTGTTCATAATGTTATTCTTTAACCTGTTGGCTGCCAAGTATTTCAGCTGCTACAATATAACTCTAATGGTTCCTCATTTTGTAACTTTTTCGTGACGCCATTTTGGATCGAAAGTGAAACAATTTGTAAGTAGGTCAAATGCATGTATGGTGCTGATATCTGGAGTTGAAGTTAGGTATTACAGAGAACGAATTAATTCGTCCGTGGCACTGTGTTACCGATTGGCTTGGACGAGTTATCTCGTCTACGGCACTGAACAGGTTAAACAAAATTTATACAATATTATATAAAGGGTTACCTGACAAGCTATTAAATCTTTCAATTTCTGTATTCCTTCTTTACCTCTTCTAGTTGGGTTTTTCTCCAAATATTCATCATTGAAAAATGCCTATGAAGACAAACATATTGAAAACAAAAACAGAGCTTTTACTAGAAACATGTAAAATTGCAGTAATTGTAATTTGGATTCACATGAAGGAAATGATTACTTTTTACATACTTCAGCAATCTGTTTTTAATTTGAGCATGATATACTTTAGATAATATAGTACAGGTACTTACTATGTATAATTTGTACAAAAACGTATGCAAGTACTCTGACAGAAAAACACTCATTTGAATAATGCAAGACAACCACTTAAAACTTGCTACATTCTAGATCCATGCTACCTTCATCAAAAGTTGTCAATGTTGTTTCAATTTCCCTAGAAGCTTCAGTTCTTAAATACTTTCTATTACAAAAGATGCATACAGCTTCTTAAGTCTATGGAATAATTCAAGGTAGATATTAATGATTACTCATATGAATGCAAAGATAACCAAAGCTGAAAAAGTTTAACTGTCATATTGGTTAACAATGTTACTAAAAATACACATCAATTGATAATCAAGCATCTCAGAATGGCTGGTATGGGTATTATCACTTTTACTACTACCAGCTGTTCTGAGACACAAATGATAATCAACATGACTGATGATGTGACTAACTTCAGATCAAACACTTAATCAAAAAAGAAACCATGCTGCTGTTCTTATGCTTTGATAATTTTGCTGTTACTCCTACTCTTCTTTCAATAGACATTATAACTACCATTATAAATGTTTTCTAAAACTTCTAAACAATCACTATGATCCAATGCTTATTCGAGCTCATGAATATTTTGAGTCTTTGGAAGCTAGACACTTGTTAAAAATTGGGTTCCCTCATATGTATATGGGAGAAAAAGGGAAATTCCTTATATTTTAATACAAAGCAGAAAAATATTATATTTTTACTTTTTATCATTCATTACTTATTAATTGAAGTAACATCTGAACATTTTCTCCACTGCATTGTTTTTCTCATGATGTGCACCTTGCTTTTCCCACCACATAGTTCTCTTCATCATCTAGTATATAATTTTGAAGACAGATGGTGCTCATTCAAGTCACAGGTCCATAAAATGGGACAACATTATGTCCAAAACATCACAGGAAACAGTGTGGATGTTTGTCTTGTCAAATCAAACCAAGATGTAGAAAAATGATTTGACTTTTATTGAAAAGTATATTATAATCAACAGCTTCAAAAGTGCAGTATCAAGGTAATTTAGTCTATATTACCAGAATGCATTATAAAATAATTTTCTTCATCCCTGATGTTAAAACTTGTGCATTTATGCATATAAAGTGAACTAATAAGAACACTATGATTTTCTTCATAATGAAACTTTTTAACACTCAAGAAAGAATAACTTTTGAAGACAAAATAGTACATTGTACCTAAGAAAAGACAATTCGATCATCATATCTACTGTTGCTAAAGACAGAGCTTTCTGTAGTTTGGTAAAAGAGAACCACTTTTACACATTACAGAAACAAATTAAGAATAAAAATAACAGAAACTCACAAAGCATTCAAACCTGGAATATTAAAAACTACAAACCATTTGTCAAAAATTATAATTTTTGGGGGGTGAATTTGGATGTTTGTAAATTTATATCATATTGATTAAAATAGCTATAGCTGTATAAATTAAGACACAAAACTTAGGGAACCATAAACATTAAAGAATCCACCCACATATGGAAATGAAACAGACCTTGTATTATAAGTCAGCTGCAATGAATAAGATTTAAAGAAAAACATAACCAACCAAAACAGTGAAGTAAACGTTTCTATATTAACAGTACTTTATTTTCATGGTTCACTAATTCTTTCAACTCTAGTTATGTTTGGAGAAAAATTATTATTTTGATTTATGGTAAATATTGTTAGATTACACTATAACAGGAAGACTTCGGGTATAAAGCTATAAACTAAAAACCAAAGTATAAATAGGCCTCTTGCTAATATAACATAATCAGTGAAACCACAAATACTTATAACTAATGCTTGGTTTTAGAACACAAATGATTTGACTTACCTTTTCATAGTTAACAATTCCACCCATAACAGCTGCATCAACTACTCCATTTAATAGCATGCTAAGAGGGTTAATAGGGAGAGCTGGGTCAGCATGGTGCTGGACAATCATATCCCTAATTCGATGGTTGGTGGTTTCCATGGTCTCAATTGCATTCTCTAATGGACTGATCTCCACATCTTCAGAGTTAGTAACTGGAAACCAGCAAAGAATACCTGGTAAAGGGTAAGATGTTAATAAATAAGTTCTTTTTAGCCACATAGTGGCAAATTCATTATCAGAATCCTTCTCTCCTCTCCAAACAGGTCGAGAATAGGTAAATTTTTGTACCTCATTCACCTTGTAGTACTTCAAGATTTGGTCATGGACAAGTTTTCCATGAAATCGATCCTGTTCATGCATTATAGGGTCAATTTTGTTGATCTGCAAGTACTGCATTGTAGATTCTGATATTTCTTCTCCTGGAGAATCCAGTTTATTCATTATTTGTGCATTTGGGAACTGATTCAATAATCGATTGCTAAAGTCAGACAATCGTTCATATTCTTTTCCACGGTACACAAAAACTTTGTTTTGTAGAAATGCAGGAAAACCTCGTCCAAAGTAGGCTACACGAAAATATTCTGGCTCAGGCCGAACCTGTTTCATAATGTTATCATAAAATGTAGCCATTTGCTTTAAAAGATCACTAAGTTGATTGTAATCAAACATTTCATTCTCATACTGCTGGGCCAACTCCTTGCAAAGTGTTAAACCTGCCTCCCAGAGCTTTCCTTTATCAAAATAGTTTATAATATCACAATAAAGCCGTTCTTTTAGCTCTCGATGGGTCTCACAGAAAGGGTATTCTTCATTTCTTAGAATATGAGGCAGTGGCTCATCATACCAGTTTAACAACTCAGCATGTAATTTTAAAGTAAATGCTGCTTCAATATAATTTTCACACTCCAGGTGTTGATTGCACAACTTGTATAGATAACGTATATACATCTCTTTGCGGTTAATTTCATTGTAGAACTCCTAAGGGACAAAAATAAAAACAAACATAACTCTATGTAAATATATGTGAGTTATCAAGGAAATTCCAATAAAATAAACAGAATGTTAAAAAGCAAACCAAATGAAGAATAATACCACAAACACATGAAATACGTAAACATTATAATAAAAAAATAACAGCATTAAACATAGTTATTATTTTAATACTAATAAGTAACATTCCTAAAAAACCAATAGCACAGAAAAAATAAAATAGTGTAAACCAAAGGGAATAATTTATCAAAACATTTTAATGATCGAAAATAATATACTGTATATGACAAGTTTTGTAATATAAACATGAACTCAAAATACACTTGACTACCCCTAAAAATGTATAATTTTATTCTGGAGATAAAAATAGGAAAAGCTGTAAGAAAAATTAGTTTGAAAATGTTAGAGACATCAATTATTTACACTTGATGAACATAAGCCCACTTCCTGAAAGCACTTGCGTCAATGAATTTGTTTTTTAATGTGACATTACTCATATATAATACACATTTAAATGGTTTCATAACATTCATTTTATCTTATTTTTTCTTTGCCTTTTTCTTGCGTTTAAATCTATAGATTCATGTTAAATATGAATGGTGGGTAGAAGACAGTTAATACTTTTTTATTGATATAATAGAATAGACAACTGTGGTTTATTTTTCTAGTTCAAATTTATTAACAGCATGATATTAAAATAAGTATTATCTCCTTTTGTCCTGAAAAACAAATTTTTTTTCTTCTCTTATTTGTCTGTTAGTGAACTATTGTCTAGTTTTGAGGACTTCACTGCCTAACAAATATAAGGTTATTTACATGAAATGTGCTTACAAATTACTATTATATTAGTTCAACAATGGAAATATTTTAGAAATATTAGGTTACCAAAAGATTGAGAATACAGATCATTCTGTTTTCTTTGTTCTCATCACTTATGACATCCCTGTACTCTAACAGTCTTTTCATCAGTCTTACAACTGTCTTCACAAACTTGATACCTTGTTCATTCATTGTTGAATGGTTCTCACAGAGCCCACCAATTCTAAAAGACAAGTATGATACATTTGAAGCACATCTAACACAAATTGTTACTGTTTTATCTCTGCATGTTTAATATATGTCATGTTTTTATCAACACAAAGAAATATTATTAAAGAGCAATGAGACAAGTATAACAGAACATCAGCTCAATGATAAGCATAACCATGCATCATGGTAAAAATTTGTCTCAAAAAACAATTCTTTTGAAAATGACAAGAAACCCACTTAAAATAAAAATGTATCTCAGAATGGCTGGTATGGGTATTAACACTTTTATTGATACACAGAGAACAACATTTCAACCTTCCCAGGTCATCTTCAGGTTAACAAAGAGACTTTACAAGTGACTGTTGCAGGACACATCTTAGTGATGAGAGTATAAACGAGTACAGGATTGTATGAGACATTGCAGTTGGATGTTAAGTTATTAATTAGTGTAGGTATGAAGATGTTGTTTTATATCACTTTAACTTTGGTTTTAGTTGCTGTATATGTAGGGCTTTAATTTTCTGTTGGTTTTTTTATATTTGTTTCCCTACTTAGAATCTGGAAGTTTTCTATGACTATGTTGTGTTTATTTGACTTGCAGTGTTAAAAAATGTGTGAAGGTGTTTTTTTGTGTTCCTTGAATCTAGTTTCCATTTTCTGCTTGTTTCTCAATATAGAAGTCGTGGCAGTTGTTATATTGTGTTTTATAAATTATGTTGATGTTGTGTTTGTCAGTGTAGTTTTTACATACTATGGACTTCAGTTTTGTACCTGGTTTCTGAATAAATTTGGTGTTTACTGGAATGTTGCATTTTGTTATAAGTTTTTTTTTTTGAAATGGTGTTTATTTTTTTGCTGATGTTGGGAATATAAGATATGCAGCAGTATAAAGTTTTGTAGTTTGTTGTATCTTGTGATTTATTGTTGTTTGTTGTTGGTCAATATGCATGCATATAATTTTTTTCCATGTCTTTTGCAGATGTTGATGAAGTTTTGTTTTATATTGTCGATTTCATTGTTAATTTTATCTAGTAAGCATGTATAGTTTTATGGCTATGTTTATACCAATTAATAACCTAACATTCAACTGCAATGCCCCCTACAATCCCGTATCTGTATATATTCTTGTCCCTAAGATGTCTCCAGCAACAATCACTTGTAAATTCTCTGTGTTAATGTGAAGATGACCTAAGAAGGTTATCAATAAAAGTGTAAATCCCCACACCACCTGTTCTGAGATACATTTCAAGATATTTTCTATACTAAAAATTTGCATTGTGCATTTGTTTTATCAAGTTTATTTTAATTTTGAATGTTCACAATAATCTGATGGTACTTTGTTTTTATTACTGAAATACATACATATTTTATAGCTTTGAGAGTGTGAATCTTTAATTCCTTTAAATACCCCTGAATTTTTCACATAAAAATTGTTTTCAAAATGCTCTTCATCAGTTTGCAGAAAACAGTATTATTAATTATCAAACTGTGGTAATAAACAGTCAAAACAAAAATAATTTGCTACTTACAGTTCAAAAAAAAGTTGTTTGTACTGTTCATCTCCTCTTCCTCCTCCAACAAGCATGTCCAACTTTGTAATCATTTCATTCTCAAACTGGATATAAAAAACAATCTGTTTATAGAAGATCTAACTATTTTGTACATGCTATGCATTATAATTTATTTTGGATGAGTTTCCAATTTATTAGTTTATATATTATTATTCCAAATAAGCAGAAATTTTAGTTTTAATTTGGAGTCATTTCAACCATATAGTGCTACAGGTGTATTAAAGAAAGAGATAGGCCATTTTTTAAATGGTTTAAGCAGGTAACTTCTTGGAATTGCTGTTCTAAAGCGAAGCAGTTCAACATCTGATCTTGAGCTTAGACAGTCTAGCTTTGTATACCCATCTAAGATTTGGATGAAGAAAAACTAGAAGACTACTCTGAAGTTTTGATAATATGGAAGAGAAACCACCAAGAGTCTGGCCACTTACCTAGATAATTCACATAGTTTGTGAAGAAAAGTTTTCTCTGATTGTTTCAGCAAATAACAGAGACAATTTGGTAAACAAGTTCATTGAGAGATTTCTTGGCAGGAAAAATGAATCACCAGTTTTGTGATTACCATTTACTCACCTTAATAATTTCTAATGTAATCAACTATAAAGTGGTAATTTCAAGTAAGTTGTAGGAAAGGAAGAAACTTGAAGTGGCAGTTGCTATGGTTATACCTCAGTAATACCTTCCTATTGAGGTGCCTGGCATGACAAGGGTTAACCAATCATCTAAATGTTAAAGAACTGTGATGCAACCATGCTCGTTTGCATTGAATGGGCAGGGTTATGTAGATCTGGCCATAGTATATGCACTACAGCCTTTGCTTGAATGAGTGAAGAATTTGTTTCTCATGTGATATGTGAAGTTACTGGTGACTGATTTGCCTGCCCTTGGATGAAAAGTAGCAAATTTAGCAAGCCACTGATTCCAAAAGATGGTTCAGCAGATGCTGGAAAGTCAGTGGCATCCATACTTTTCCAAGCAGCAGAGTAGGTGATGGCTATTGGTATGGAATGAGACATCAACAGGTCCATGATATCTAACAGTAAACAGCATATGTTGCTGCTACAGCTCGTTGATACTAACAAAGTTCAATTCATGTGTAACAATTGTCCTGGGAGAGCACAACAGTTAGTTTACAGTGAAAAGTTTGGTTATCAGCTTAGATCTTTCAAGGCTAGATGGAACTTGGTACCTAGGAAGATACAAGGGCAACAGATTAAGTTCCTGGTTGAATTAGGTGCAGCCAAAATCGATTTTCTAAATCACTGTGACCAGAAATACAGTTTGTTTTTGGCAAGTGGTGGTAGCCTAGATGTTAGTGGCTTCATCTAAGAGATGTTGCTTACAGAAAAAAAGTAGTAATTTCTGACCTCAGTTCTTATAAAAACATCCTTAAAGTTGGATGTATTGCAGAAATTATTGGCCATTTTTTCTTGTGTCAATGGTGAATTTGATCAATAATTAAAACATAAGTTCTTGTGCAAAATATTTTAAAAAAATTAATAAAATAAAACATCAAAGTTGTTTACTTACACAATAATGTATTAATAAAGTTTAAAAACATAAGTTTAGAGAAAAACTCTACCTGTTTCACTGGAAATAGTTCCACCATCTTATGGAAACTAAACCACAAAGTACATACAAAATTATTTGTAAACCTAATGTACATGTAAAATTAGCATATTTATTCTCCCAAAGATGGTGGAATTATTTTCACTCAAACTTGTAGTTTTAAAAGTTGTTTTTTTAACTTATATTTTTAAATGGTAAAATTTTATATTTTATGTTTTATTTTCACTAATGTATTTCTCTATGGGTTTGGCCATTTTAACCAACTTCATAATCTGTATAAAAATTAAGAAAAAGATAAAAGTCTAGTACATCCACAACGTGAAATGTGATTTTAGAATTCATGAATGAAATGAACTGTTTCCTGTCCACAAAACAAGCACCATTAGCTCAGAAAATTATTTAACTTAGAAAAAATGATGTCCTGGTGTTGTTTTGCAATTATGGAAGATGATATATCCAGTTTATAGCTAGAAGATATTGGTGTAGTACAAGAAGTGGAAGTAACCAAGGCTAAGGTTGCATCCACAATGCACCATGTCCAAAAGAAAGAACAAGACTATAAACACATTTGAGAGTGTTGGTGAGGAATGTACAAACAATCTAAACTCATCACAGGAAAAGTAACTCAGTGACATGTTGGTTGAGCATGTTGGTGTATTTGTGGAACTAGCTGGTTAATGGGTTAGTAATTCACTATAACATAGACACAAACATATACATCAGATCAAGTCACAGCCATTCTGACTTCCCTGGTGCATGACAAATGTATACAGAAAGTGGATGATGAAGGTTGTAATCATTCAACCTTCTGAAAGTACTTACTACTATTCTGTGTTAATTTTTGACAGGTAAACAGAGTAATTTACTTTAATGCACAAACGGATAGATGTCTGGATTTGTTAGAAGGTTCCTGTTGGTCCAACAATTAACTCCTGGCATCCAGACACTGTCAATTAATGCTGAAGTTTGAAGCATAAACCAGGAAAATCTGTGCTTGTGTGCACATAGGTGGAATTCATAGGTTATATTATAGGTAGAAATAAAGTCTTTACAGACTCTGTTAAGGTAACAGTAGTGAGAGCCTGGCATTAGCATGTGACAAAATGAGAGGTACACAGTTCTTTGGGACTTGCATTTAATTGACAGTCTGTGGCCAACACCTCTCAGATGGAAGAACCAAGTCTGCTCTCACAAACACTAAGATACACATTGAATGAAGTAAAAAATGTAAACAAACATTACAATGCCGAAACCATACTTTGGTGGAGGCTATCAAGCTGGCATGTCCATGACAAGAAAGTAAATCCCTATTAGACACTGATGCCAGCAATAAGAGAACTAGAAGAGTATTCTCACAGATACAGAATGTATCAAAATGTATCACAATGAAAACTAGCCATATTGTCATGGCTCTTGAATACAGATACCGTAAGGTGAAGGAATAGCTACTAACAGTTGTATTTGTAAAATACCATTGCCACTACCTATATTTTAGGTGGATATTTTTATACTTAGATCAAATTTATAATAAATTTACCACAAATATAACTATGTTTAGGTCACTTACACAATCTTTAGTTGATGTAATACTTAATAAGTAACACTGGAAAGAAAAAAACAATGTCAAAGTGTATACACAAAAGAAATACTATCCAGAAATGACACACTGTTTAGCCCATTATCCATTTATGTACTAGTTGTGTATTTCTCATGGGATCTATAATTAGCAAATTTTTTTACAAAAATCTTTATATTTTATCTTTTATTTTCACTAATGTATGGATTTGGTCAATTTGACTGACCTCGTAATCTGCATAAAAATTAAGAAAAAGATTTGTTATGCTTTTTTATTCTACAACAACTACAAATTATAACACAAAACCACAAATGTTAAATCTTATAACAATGTGCATCTATATATATTTATACCGATGTTTCAGCAGTGTTCAACTAACATAATAGCAATTGCAATGAAATGGCACAAATGCACTATGTTACTGTACCCAAAAGTATAAAACTGGCCTTTACAGAATGACCTGTCTCGTCTTTGTTCTTACAAACAAGTATTTTGTAAAATACAATCACATTTCAGTTATAATGTTATTTCATTTATTTTTCTTTATGAATAGAACAGCAAGTAAAGAAATATGGAAAACAATTTTTTTCTACTTACAAACTTTGTACTAATTTATTTTGCACATGGAAGACATGAAACAAAATGAAAACAAAACAAGTTTTTTAGGTTTTATTTATACATTGTAAAATAACCAAAAATTACAAATTACTTCATTAATATTGCAGTATTTCACTGTAATTTACCAAGTTTACTAACTAAGCTGTGTTTCTGTAAAAATAAAATACTTTTTACAGATTACATTTTTATTTATCCCATCTTTCACAATATTCAAGACAAAAATAATCATGAGAGCTTACCACCTTCTAATGGCCAGAAAAACCACATGACAGGTATTCTGAGCTTTTGATTGGTTATTACTATGCCATAGACAGAAATAGGTGTATGTAAGCAAGTATTTTCAAAGATGTGGGCAGAACTCACTGTGTTTGATTCACTAAATATAGTGTCATCACAACAAATAGAAAAGAGATTCTCATCTTATATTCTAGCTTGTAAATATTGGTAATTTGAGTTTCATAAAAAACTACAGACCAAAGCTGCATTCAACATACCACTTAACACATAAAAATTATTTAGAAATTTTGTTTAACATATTGGCTACCAAGCCCATTTCGGTGATACTTTCCAGGGTCCCATTAGTAATTTTACACTTACTTTTTTTTAGGAAGAGTGTATGTTCAGCCATTGTGTCCCAGTCAATAAGTGGCCCTTTAAAGAGAAAACAGAGCACGACTCACCTGTGAGTCATGTGGGAGCCAACATATTAATATTTACTTTTAAATTAAGAAATTAACTAATGTACAATACTAAAATTTGAATTATAACCTAAACTGTGATACCAAACTTACTAGCATATGTCCATAAAATAATAAATCAATAAAATTTTAATGTAACTCTATAAATGTAAGGACTACCGATCATAGGAAGACTAGTAGCAAGAGGGTTAAAGGGCACTTTGTGTATGATTACCAAATATGTTTCAATGTTAAACAATTTTAATATGTGATGCTGTGAAGGTTTCTTTAAACTGGTTAACAAACACATATTTTTCTTTGTTGGAAAATATTTTGTTTCAATGCTCATATCATAATTTCCAGTCAATGTCAATGTAATGAATGTATGCTTTTATCAACCTATTGTGACTGCTTTCAATATGAATAAAGTCTGATATTAAAATATACTGAGTTTCTACTTACATACAAATTTCTGATACATTTGAACTATTTTCACTGATTTTATCAAGGAATAAAGATTTTATATTGAAAATGCATGTTCTGTGTAAATTCGTTTTGAGTCAAAAAGAAGAATTTAAAGCTTCAAATGAGTAGCGATGATTAATGACTCGTGATTCCTCATGCAATAGGTGTTAACAAATTAATCTGATTAAAAAAGGTAAATAAGACAAAAAATTAATAAACCTTGTACAGAATTTAAATGGTTTTTAACATGTAGCTTACTTTAAACTAGAGGCACCACAACATCACCAAAGTTTCTGTGACTGCATAGCCCATTGCAGAAAGTTTAAATATGGAGAAATAAAATTATTACTTGCAAATAAACTACAATTTATGATTTTCAAATGAAAATAAAATAATACCTCATGGAAGTTGCCTTTTATGCCACGATTATGGATATGAATGTCATCATGGTATGAAAGGGTGGTAACACGAGGCAAGTAAAACTCACACTGCATCATGTCAAAGAAAATTGGGATAGTGGCTTTTCGTAATTCTATTTCAGGAATGAGAGTCATTTCCAGGAAAGGTCCAACCATTTCAGGGACAAAACGAATTTTGTGCTGACCTATGAGTAAAAACAGAGCATACATAAAAAAATCTCTCTTTAAGGAAACTATAAAGACAAATTGATCATTTGCTATGAATTTCCTGTCCACTGGAACAAAGTTAAAAATAAAACTTAGTAATGAAAAATGACTCTTCAGCTTCCATCTTAGGAAATACAAAATATTATGTAGCTGCATATAATGAATCAATTTTTAAGGGAAACTACATGTACCAGTTCTTGACACTGTTACTAAAACTAATAACATTAGCTATACAAAAAAAAAAAAAGTATTATAATAATCCACACACAGATACATACAAAATGCCTGCTCTGCTATGTAATGTGTTATAAAAGAAATATGTAGTGTGCCATCACAAGGGCTGAGCCTTGAATTTTAACATAATAAGTAGAATTAACATTTGTAATTCTTCATATCAGGTTCCCAAATGAATATCAGCAAAAATGGTTGGTACTCATGGAAATTTGTCACCTTCATCCAACTTGCTATCTACAATACTGTGCAAAAGTGTTAGAATAAAGTCAAAAAGTAGATTTCACGCTACTTTCAAAGAACAATGGAAGGTAAATTACAGATGAAACATCAAACTTTTCTCGATCTTCATATTTAGTACAACAGAATTCAAGTTCAAGTGCTTGAGTTCAGCAAACAGTTAATATTTTGTGACCCCTTTTGCTTTAGTAACTGCAAAAAGTATTTGAGGCATTGATACAACATATTTATTCAAAGTGTTCTTTGGGGTTTTATTCCATATCTCCAATACACTCCTATGAAATTTCTTTGGAAGTAACTTGTAATTTATTGTGTTTTTAATCCATCAAATCTAAGATTTGCTCAAGTGGGTTGAGATTGAGGCTCTGTAGAGGCTATTACATCACTTGAATGACTCCAGCAGTTTCATTCTTATTTAAGGAATTTATGAATAGCTTGGATGAGTATTTGGGGTCGTTACCAAGAAGTATACAATGACAGATCAGTATTTGATGGTACTTGTGGTAGTCAGTTATTCAAACTATTTTGCACATATCTCATGATGCCTCAGCAGAATCTTTCTCCCGAATAATCACACTGCCAACCCCATATTCACTGTAGGTGCTATGCATTGAGGTATGTGTCTTTCATTCTTCTTCTGCTGAGTGTATAGCCTACACTTTCAACCAGATATTTCAAACTTGGACTCATCGGTCCTCAACTCCTCTTTCAAATCACCCGTTTTTGTACTTTTTACCACATTTCAGTATGTTGATAATATTTGGAGATTGAAGTAAATTTTCTGAACTACTACATGACCAAATATTTCATTCTCATTCAGTCTTCTAGATACTGTATATCTGGATATTTTCTGTCATTTAGTACATGGTCGTTTATCTCATACAAGATAATTTCAAGTCTGCAACAATTGGTTGGAGAATCCAAATAACATCATGTAAAGCATTTATATGAGCTCTTTGCTCTACTGACAATTCTCTATGCTTTTTAGCCTGCAGCACAATAACAAAACTTAATATATGGTGTTAAACACTGTTTTTATTGATGTTTATTTGTGGAGTGTTATTAAGTTGAATTCTTCTACCACATACCTGTACCATATGCTAACTTCTTTCTATATAGTTACAGCACTGCATGGGTTACCATGACAGTAATTTCATACCTTAAGTTTAACAAGTAAGTTCATTCAAGCAGAACCCTTACAACATGCCCTTGTTACACATATATAGGAATTTAAGTGTCAACAGGGATCTATGAAGATTTATCATGGTGTAGAAATTCATGTTCTATAATGGCATGGAAGAATTAGCCCCATAAAATGGAAAGAATGATAAAAAAATATATTCTTTTGTCATAACACTAATACACAATACTTCAGTTCCACATTTTTTTTAAAATGTAAAATTTAAAAAAACTCTTGTATTTCTCCTGGTGTGAAAAAGGGGCTATTTTATCTCTAAGCATCCTCTATTTAATTTATTCACAATGCCTTCAATATAATTTGACAGCATAATGTGAGCCTCACATTCACCAAGTGATTTAAAACTTACATAGGATAAACAAATGTAGTTTCACTTACAACTTGAAATCATTCTAGAGAGAAAAAAAGTGTTATTTAGATTTTTCTACAGTTATGAGGTCAGTCAAATTGACCAACCTTGTACAGAGTTAGGGAAGAGAAAATAACATATACAATTTTAGTGAAAAAAACATTTGGAATGTATTTAAGGGTTTTTAGAAATTATGTAAATAAAATTTGATATTTTTCAGATGAAAAAGTACTTTTAATAAGAAAATCATTTTGCATTCGGACTAGTAAAAAAAGACAAAGAAAAAAGACTAAATATATTCATGGACAAATCTATTTTTTTTCTTTACTTTATTACAAATACTTCATTAAAAATGTCAAAATTTTCCTACATGGAAAATATATTTCTGACAGGTACTTACTTCTACTCACATAGTTATTCTTTTTCAGTGTTGGTCTCTATTTAAAAATGTTTTTTCACACATCACAAACCTTTCACTTGTATGAACCACTTAGTTCAAATGGGTTAACTGATTCATATATATTATATGTGTGAGTACATCATGTGGATTGGTTCAGTTCAAAATCTAAAACTCAACTGTCAGGAAAAGTCATCTATGTGGGAGTAATGTAAGGGATACCCTATTACACTACATGCGTGAGGACATGATGCTGATAGGTTCAGCCCTAGATTCAAGACTCAACTTCCAGAAACTGACATTCATACAGAGATAGCGTGAGGGATCCCAGTCATGTCTACATCAACAGAACATCACTGCCCTATTCTCAACTGAATCGAGGCATTATTGTTTATATTGTATATTTCTTATTGAGGAAGATAGATAAATGGTTCACAACCTCAATGGCTTGGAAATGGAAAGTGGTAAGGACTCTCTTATTCACTGGAAGAATTGAGGGTAAAAAATATGGTGGAGAGTCTGGTGGAACATTTGTACTGGAGAAATTGCAATGGGTTGCTATGAAACCTGATACAGAAAAACAGATCAAACCCAATTTATTCAGTCTAAAAAAAAAGCAAGGATGGAAAGCCATCCCCTTATGCTTTACCTTTGAAGTCCATAGGTGAGTACAATCCAGAACAAGCATATTTATGATGTAAATTATGTATCCTAAGGAATAACGTACAAATGATCTTGTGGAACATCCCATTTCTGGTACATGGAAAAATACAGAACAGTATGCATTTAGTGTTCATGGAAGCATGCAAATTAAATCAACACGACCTTTTGTAAACTTGTGTACGAATCAAAGTGAATTACGTATATCTGACTAGATAACATTTCCCACAGAGCAGGATCCAGATCAAAACAAGGGACCATTGAAAGTCTGAAGAATAGCAAAAGGTGGAAGTTGATAATCAACAAGGAAAAAAACAACAATATGATGCAGATGGTGAGAGATGAAAGTGTGCAGAGTGGTACTTGTGCCTAATTGAAGGATTTACTTCAATGGATGATGCAGATGAGATTCCAAGGTATAGTGAGGTGCCTAATTTGATGGGAATGCACCTAGAAAATTGATGGAAAAAAGACGACAAGGAAGAATAAGCCAATCAAATTAAAAGCTGAACCATACAAGTATGGAGTGGAAGGAGAGAAATCATGAACATAGGATGACTGCTAAGAAATGAATAGATAAGAACACTTAGGATGGAAGTAAACTGTGCAGGCAATATAACAATGAAGAATATAAATGTGACATATAGATCAATCTGAATCAAACCAAATATGTGAAATACAAGGAAGAGAAACTGGTGAGGAAGAGGAATTACCCTGACGTGCTGCTGAATTCTTGGTAAAAAAAACTGATCTGGGTAAAAGAGAAGATGAGAGGAATGATACAGATTACATGAAATGTTAATGGCAAACAAATCCACCCAATAATATCTCCAGGCCAAAGGAGGAGGAAATACACTTTAAGAGAAAAATGAAACATGGAACAAGAGAAAGGTTCAAACAGAGATAAAATAAGGCAATAAAGCACCACTTTGACATCCCAACATGAAAGGGCTGCATGCCATGGAGAGAGATAAATCCAGAAGGAACATTACTGGAGTGACAAGGTATGGGAGAGAATACCAAAGACCCTTGATGAAATAACAAAGTAAGGAAATCCATAATAATAGGAACAGCAGGATAAAGCATGAGATGACCCCCTAGCTTAAAGACAAATGGTGGAAGATGCACCACTGATGTTGATAAACCTCCATGGAAGAAAGTCAAACTGAACTTGCCAGAAATGCAGCTACTCACCATGATAAACTGGATTTCCTTGACATGGACTGGATAAGATCCAGGCATGATGACAAAGGGAGGAATGAAAGGATAAACTACCTGAGACAAAGGCTGCTGTAGAAAGGATGGAGTGATGAAAAGTGTTGAACAAAACATCAGCATGGATAAGATAATGGATAGGAGCAAGGAAGGATTTCACTAACTTAATTAACCAACTGACCCTGAACCATCTCCAAAAAAAGCAGATGAGTTTGTTGTGGATATTCCAGTTTGAAATAAGCCAAGAAAGGCCAGTCATCCATATTACAAAGGAAGTGCAGCCCCGAAAAGTGTGTGAGTCTAGTAAAAGCCTTGGCCACCCAACAAAAGACATATTCTGCTGTTGCAAGCCTAAAAGGAAGAGTACAAAATTGATAAACCATGAAGTGATGAACAAACTAAAAACAGTGTCTCAAATGTTTTGATATGGGAACATAGAAATAAGCATTTAAAATGCTGACCTTGATCATTCTTAAACCTAGAGAAAAAAAAAACCTACCTAAGAGTGAGAAATGATTCAATGGTGAAGAAGTGATTAAGGCATGAGAGATATCTCACAGACTACTAGACTCTGGTTCCCTTGAAGACAACAAACAGCCTGGAATTAAACCCCTAGGGAAGGGTGCACAACAGGTTCAATGGTATGCTGAGAGAGTATGTACAATCTTATACAAGTGCTAACACTTGGTAGGATCCACAAGTAATAAAAGAAAATGGAAATCTGAGACAACAGAGGAGGGGAGAGGAAATGGATGACAAATCCCTCTGATAAAACCTGAAGGACCCATAGATCCCTGGTAAAATCTTGCCATAGATGAAAGATCCCTTACCAGATTAGAACCAAAGGTACTCATCAACATTGTTGGTATCATGACATTCTGCATCAAAGAAAACAATGAAAAGAAGATTCAAGTGTGGAAGGAATAGGTAAGAGGTGGGAAGGATTAGGACAGGGAACAAAAGTATCTGAGTAAGACAAATCATCAACCAATGAGGAAGGAGTCAACTGCTCTCTCATAGATTCCACTCAAGATTTCAAAGTCACCAGACACTGACCAATGGTGAAATGAGATGAGGTATAATTCCCAAAGATAAGGAGATGGCAAACAATGCATACTCTTTCTCTCTGAACAATCCCAATAACAAAGGAACCACATATGCACAGAGAGACCCAAAGTTGACATATGTGCCAACAAGGATGTAATTAGAATCCCTAAAAAAACCCTCAGGATCACAGTGGATTACTTTGGATAGAAGATGGATGGTGAACAACTACAACAGGATAGATTTGATGAATGGTAAGATAAAGGGGAGAAAACTGGACATAGGACAAAAGAACAGGAAAATCAGGATTTGCTCCTCAAATGCACTTTATGGATTACATTTCCTGCAAATCTAAAAACAAAAAATCAGTCTGATGGTAGGGTAAAGCAAACTGGTCTGAAACTTTTAGAGGGCTAAGCATCTTTGTCCTCAATGTAGCTGAGATACAGAATGCTCAGCATAAGTTCCAACATCCTGTAACAAGAAAGGCAGAAGATAATAAGAGGAGAATGGATAAAACAGAACATACCCATATGAAGTGAAGAATATAATCCTGCTACTAGAAAAAAATTTTGATTGTGACGGTACACCCTTGTGCCATTTTAGTATCTTTGAAGTATGCATTAATTATTTTAGCTGCACGTATATACCTATGAACCATTTATGTGATCTCCTGATAATGAGCACTTTATCTATGCTGAGCAACTAGAAGACAGAATTCAATGGAAAAATCAATTAATACATTTTAAATTGTTGTCAGTGTTAATAAAAAATGTAGAGTGAATATGTATATATATATATTTTAATAAAAATAATTACATTTCAATGAAGTTAAATAGTAAAATAAGTAAAGTCATAAAGAAGGACTGCATTAAAAACAACAAATCCAAACCTATTGCTAATTATATAATGTTATTTTAACTCAAACATAAGTTGAAACTAAAACAAAAAAACACTGCCATAAACTGAAGAGGTCCCAGGATACAAGTTACAATGAGAGATTATAAAGCATGTCTTAGGTTTTGGAGGTGACTGAAAAAGTAGGACTTACATAGCAGTGGGGATACACAGTATATCAGTCTTAACCTCCATTCATCAGTCTCACATAAAAAATAACAAATAGCAATAGATACAGAATTATGTGGTAAAGTAGTGCCAAGTTGTTAAATGATTTTATTCTTCATTAAAAATAGTTATTAGGAATTTTAAGTAACTGAAGCATTTAAAGACTTGTTTAGAACATGACAGTAACACTAGACTTGATGAATGGGTAGTGGTTTGTAGCTATACTAGTTTAAAAAGCTGAGTGGGACACTTCATGCTGGTATTGTTCATTTGCTCTGGTGTCAATTAGTGCCTTTCTACCATATTGGGGGCTGGAATGCTAACATCAAGAAGCAAGTTTTTATCTTACTTACCCCCAAATGGTAATACCTTATTTCTTCTTTTTATTTCAATTAATTATTTACATGGGGGAGCAGTCATCTTTCCACAATTGTCTGTAGGCAGTGAAGCGTGATATAAATGTGGGACGTTGTGGGCTTGAGCACTCACATCTTGCTCTTCTAATTTCTATTTTTATACTTCATATGTGAGATTGGTGAATGGTGGTTAAGACTGATACAGTGTATCCCCACTGCTATGTGGGTCCTACTTCCACAGTCACTTCCAAAACTGAGGGTACTTTTTTACAATTCCACATTGTAGTTTGTACCCTCAGATTGTTTGAGTTGATGCAGCATATTTTGTTTGTTTTGGTTTGTTTTTGACTTACGATAACAAGTTATATATATATATATATATATATTATAAAACAGTGGAAATTATTCCATGATTGAATATGTACATTGTATTTACTATTTGTTATGTGGAAAACCCATGGACATTCAAAAATACACTTTTTTTCATAGTTATTAATAACTGGTAGCAATTCAGTGTATAGTTTACTCTTTGGGCATAGAAATATTTTCAAACAAAATAAATTTTAAAATTCTAAGAGCTAATGCCCTTTCAAAACCTTTTCTTCATTGATATTAGTTCTTCTATGACTGTACTTGACTGGAGTTTTAATGTAGATGATGTATTAATATTTTCACCAATATCTTCAACAGGACTTGAAGATTCATGAACACTGCAGTCATTAAAAGATTCAATACCAGTACTACCTACTTTTCCAAATCTATATTTTAAAATAAATTTATATCTTTAAACATGTGAAACTTGTTATACCTCTACCATTTCATTACGGAGGATTATCCAGCAGTACCCATCACCAATTTTTGAGCATCTCTTTGTCTTATCAAAAACTGAGATTTGACTGTCACTCTAAAGGTACACCCACAACATAACAGTGAGAGTCATGTTTTTGCACAAACAAGTCACAAACCATGAATCATGGATTCACAGTTTAGATACACAAATCAACAAGCCATAACCAATCTTGAGGAATCAGAATAGTCATTCTCAGAAAAATGCAAACATGTACTCTAATGATCACAGACCATGTTCATTACTAATAAATAGCAGTCTTGCTTTGATCTACTGTGTAGCTATCATATAAAAACCTTTCTTTGAAGAGAATTAGTTAACACAAACTGACTTATTTTAAAACCAATTAACTTGCTTAAAATTAAGAAGTGTAAATGAAGGCTGAAAAAGAAAACTTAAAACAATATTTTTGATAAAATTAATTGCTATCAGAAACAAGCAAATTGAACAATTCATCCTTTTTGTACTTACCAAGGTTAAACCACATTGAACGAATTTCAAATCCAGTTTCTCTTCTCATATCTTTATACCTAGCCAACAATATATCATGATACTAATAAAAAAAATGAGTACAACTAACAACAGTACATTACCAACAAGCTACTGTCAGGTGTAAGTTGCCAGTGATAATTTATTCTGACAATACTCTTAGTATAATTCACTCATATAACAAACATTTTATAATATTTGAAAAAAATTAGCAAACTTGTATTTAAAGACAGAAAACTAAATAGTAACAGTTATATTAAAAAATTGGTGATCACATAATATTGAATTAAAACATAGTATGAACACTGGCAACAGACTCATGCTGGTGAAATCGAAGTCTAATAATAAAGATGAAGGTGATTTATAAGATGAAAAATATGTTTTACTTAAAAGTTTTAAAAATTTCAGAATACACCGATTAAATCTTCAAGAAAATCAGAATATTATTACACACTTATATTTATTAGAATTCCCACAATATTCTGGATATCTTCCATTTGCTCTCATTGAAGAAATGGGGTAAAGGAAATAGTGACATCATCAAGAGAGCAGAAGAAATGAACCAAATCTGTATATGCTTAAAATATTTTGCCACAATGGAAAATATATTTTGTAAAAATATTTATTCATGTTTTCTAAGAACAGTATTGGACACATAATAACTAACCATTTCCACCACTAATTTCCTCAATGTAAGCATCAAATTTATCTCAAAATAAAAACAAGGGGGGGAGGTTTTAATGCACTTTCTGCTACACTGGAAGTTGTAACTTTCTTTTATTGTTCACTTGATTCATATACTGGAAAAAAATAATCAGGATATGTTCCAGATCAGCAAGTCAAGCATACCGTTACACTGGAAGTTGTAACTTTCTTTTATTGTTCACTTGATTCATAATTTTAGTGCACTGAAAACTATTAAAAAATGTAAAATAACTCACCTTGAAATTATTTTATTTCTTTTATTTGGAAAGAAATTTTCTAGCTGTAATGCATCTTGGGTTAAGAATGAGATTGCACAATGAAAGAAATTGTTCCACACCTACCAAGAGAAGAATTATAAGTTTTATCATTAAATCTAATTTCAAAGATATAAAGTTCTTACCTTGTAAAGATGAGAGCTGAAATTTAAATAATTTTAACGACCTAAAATTCATATCCAAACTTTAATGCTTTCATGATTTGAATAAAGCTTTTTAAGTTGAAATTTCTGAATCAAAATGACATATCTTAAACTGCAAAATAGGTCAATTATCTCAAATATGACCTTAATTAAAATTTTTTAACAAGGTGATTTTCTAAGAAATTTTTTGTTTCTAAATGCAGATGAATGTAACCTGTATGTGTCTAGAAATGTTTCATTTATTAACGTGACATATGCAAAATCTTCACAAAAGCAGCTTATAACGAAAATCCTTTCTTGAACTAACCATGAATATGCAGCTCTTATAATACAAAACAGATTAATTCTATTACATAGTGTAATATCAAAATAAACTTTTATTTAAATTCTGAAATATACACATTATAAACATATAGATAACAAAACTACTGTATAAGAGAGTGAGGGTATTTCCTTTGTTTTAATACAAAGTTATACAATAGGCTACCTGTAATTTGTCTGCCACAGAAAAGCAAACCCTGAGCTTTAGTATTAGAGTCAGCAAATTTACTGCTGACCCATATGGGAAGAAATGAAATGAATACATTGTTCCTTAGCTATCTTCAACACAAGGTGGGAAGTAAGAGTATAATAAAAGAAGAAAAAAGAATTACACTACCATAGGGAGCTTAAAACACTTTCCTTTGAAACAGGATTGAAAACTGAAGAGAGAATTACTACACAGCACATAAGGAACATTGTGTTGTAATTTCAAGTCAAATTAAAAACAGGAGCAGAAGAAATAAATATCACAGAATTGTAGGAATATTATAATATAATCTCTTACTACCAGATTAAGAAAGTGAAAGGAGAAAAAGTAACCACATAACAGTGAGAAATCTATTCTCATACTTCTTAACATGAGGTTGAATTAATGTAAAAGAAAAATTACCATAAAACATGAGATATTTACTAAATATTTATTCACACAAACCTGAAAAAGAAGAAGAAATTATGATACTGTTAGTAGAGATACTAAAATACATTTTTCAACAGAAGACTGACAAACAAGGATAAAGTAGAGAGAAAGACGACATACTTAACTCTCCATATTTTGTATTTCCTACTTTAAAATGTTTCTGAGTTCTAATTCTGGAACATATTAAATCTGGTTGAGTTCACGTTCAATGTGCTCAACACAGCCCAACATATTACATTCTTTAATAGGTGCAGCAGTAAAGTATTAAACGCAGTTGTGTTGTATTCTTCTTTAACAGCTACTTCCCTATTACTGTCTTAATCATTCTGATTGGTCAGCTACAGAGAAGTGTTATGTGAATACAGTTTAGGTATGAAATTCTTTTCAACCTCGTAGAAGAAAAAAGAAAGTTTTTATTTTGAAGGAATCAAAACATTTGGTAAAACATTTTTATTTTTATTTTTGTTAAGCCAGCTGAAAGTGTATCAATCAATTACTTTTGATTTATTTTTATTCACAACATAATAGTCCTACAGTTCAATAATTAGCTACTTCAATGAACGTGTTGTGTTCAGTTTAATATATTTTACATTCATCTTACAACCACAGCATATCTTTCTCTTTCAATCCACCTGTGATGAATGATTACATACATCCTTTCACATACTAAATTCTCAAACCTCTAGTTTTTAAGGAGATTATATTGCAGGAAAAGATGAACCTTGAGATCACTAATCTAATCTGCTAAAGATCAATAAAGGAATCTAATAAAGTATTTTTAAAAAAGTTTGAGAAACTGTACAGCAAAGAGTCTAACATTGTTACTATTCAAACAAGATTAATAAACATAAAAATTGAAAACTGCTACATTGTAGGAGGAATCCTAATCTATTTACTTTTCATGTAAGATATAGAAAATTAAGTATAAAAGTTTATTTGTTGAACTTTGAGATACAGCTATTTGAGGGCTATGTGCACCAGTCATCCCTAATTTGAAAACTATAAACTAAATGAAAGGAAGCTAATCAATACTGTTCACCACCAACTATTGGATTACTCTAACCAAATATTGGCATTTAATCATCAATCTTATAAGACATCTACAGTTGTAAAGTGAGGATACAAGTATTTTTTGTTGGTTACAGGGCATAACTACAGATCCACAATACAGCTGCTTAACAATCTAGCTATGCTTTCTCCATGAAATAAAGGAAAGTCAAAATTTATTATATTTACTTTCCATACAAAATTCAGTAACTGAAGCATGAAACAGAAAATTTTAGTAGAGCAGCTGGTACAGTATATTTTCCTAAAAAAAACCCGAGAAACATGAAGCTTGAACAGGGAAAATTACTACAATATTATAGTGTGTCTGACACAAATATTGTCATTCAAGTTTTAAAATTAAAGCATGTGAAGAGAAGTGAAAATTATATAAGTATGAAAACTAGTATACCCATTTCAAAACGTATTTACTAATGACTAAGTAAAGTTTCACTCCAGATGTTATACAAGTTTTTTGATAAAAGCTGTGAGAACACTAATAAACAACAAAGGTACCAACAAGGTCAAACACACGAGGAAGCAACAGAGATATTAAAAACAGTGTATATACCTAATTTACTTTGATAACATTTTGAGCCTAAAACACTTCATTTGGTAATACCCGATGAAAAATTTAAAAGGATATTCAATTACAGTGAAACTATTTTCCATACGTTTTGCCTTCTTGAATGACTTTAAGTTTGTCAGACTTTGTGTTCATTTTATTTTGTATTCTATCCTTCAAATGATTCTAACAACTTCACACACAAATCAATAAAAATTATTACATCTGTTGGAGAGTCCAAACTTTGTGCAATTATGAAATATGATGAGGACTTTAGTTTTTACAGCAAACACTAACAAGTTAATCAATACCTTGAAATCTACAAAGTGCAAAAAGGTGTACATTAAATAATTTTTAAATGATTCCCATTGAAGTATATTATCTTTCCACATCTTCTTTTACTGACAAATTACAATACTCTCAGTATCATCTGGGGACAAATACTCTGTATTATTTATTTTAAAAGGTCTGTTTAAATTTAGAATTATAGTGTAAAGACATTTTTATGATGTTATTCTTACTTTACATATAAAATTTTATAAACACTTTTGACAAACCAGAAAAATGAAGCTGTTAAAGAAGAATACAACACAACTGCGTTTAATACTTTACTGCTGCACCTATTAAAGAATGTAATATGTTGGGCTGTGTTGAGCACATTGAACGTGAACTCAACCAGATTTAATATGTTCCAGAATTAGAACTCAGAAACATTTTAAAGTAGGAAATACAAAATATGGAGAGTTAAGTATGTCGTCTTTCTCTCTACTTTATCCTTGTTTGTCAGTCTTCTGTTGAAAAATGTATTTTAGTATCTCTACTAACAGTATCATAATTTCTTCTTCTTTTTCAGGTTTGTGTGAATAAATATTTAGTAAATATCTCATGTTTTATGGTAATTTTTCTTTTACATTAATTCAACCTCATGTTAAGAAGTATGAGAATAGATTTCTCACTGTTATGTGCTTTTCTTTATAGTGTAAAGACATTTTTATGATGTTATTCTTACTTTACATATAAAATTTTATAAACACTTTTGACAAACCAGAAAAATGAAGCCACCCTGACAGGAAAAATGGGATTTGATTTATTTAATAAAAAATATAACAAATATGGATAAGATTAGATCTTGCACATGTATTATTTTAATGCTTTTTTACTTTTAACTGTTTACTAGTGACCTATAAATGAACTCACCTGATACTCAAATGGGTTTGTTAAATAGTCACGCAACGTGTGGGAAAAATATCTTAGAGCTTTTAAAATAATGCTGGGAAAAAAAAATTAGATGAGTTAATAAAAAGTTCTCTCTACAAAGGATAAAAATGCATTTGACTATCACAATAATCCCTTAAAAAATCAAATAATGTGATAAAAATAACTTGTTACTTTAATATAAAAACACAAAATTAGAATTTAATAATCACTTTTTCCTTAAATAATTCTTAAAATATACAGAAAACCTGACCAAAAACCTAAAAACATTTTACAAACAAGTTTGACCAATTGAATACATACCAGGTTAAACTTTTATGTTTATGAATTTGAGAAAACAGAATAACAATTGTTGTGGGAAAAAACTAGAACTCTATAGAAATTTAAAATGTTTTAAAATTTTATTATTATTTAAATTGTGTCTGTCAAATTTTGCTCACTACTCTTTGAAGGTTATCTACTACAGCCTTCCTTAACTTAGTGGTAACTGATTATAAGACAACTAGTCAACATTTGGGTTATTCTTGTTTACCAACAAAAAGTGGATTTACTTTCACATTATAATGCTCCTATGGATGAAATGGTGAGCATATTTGATAATAAAATTTAAACTCCCAACCTGCAGACTGCAGGATGCCCAAATCACCAGGTCATATCAGGTCTTTACACAGTTTACAATCCTGATAGATAAGTATCAGTTCAACTAAAAGGTCCATGGTTTGTACTGAATTGCAAAGACCAATTTCAAACACTTTTCAAGGACATTCTAAGCATTTTTTTTCAGCTAAAATCTACATCAATCTCAACTGGATTCCACTGAAATTTTATAAAATTCCTATTTATTTGTTCAACATGTAGATTAAAAATAAAAGGAAAAAAATTGTTGTGCTTAACTCTACAACATGCATTAAAGTAAGATATGATGATATTTTTCTATTGTAATATTTAAGTAATTTTTGCTGTTATGTAAATGTGTAAATATTTTGTAAACGGCGGCATGTTGTGTTGTGTTTGGATTTTCATTTCTATTATCTATGTTTCCACATTTATATTATTGTTTTGAAGTTTAAACTAATAAAGTATGTTATTATTCATTTAGGGTAACATTTAGAATTTTCTTGAATTAAGTAGACCAATCATATGTTTGTAAATGAAATGTAGCGACCTAGTGTCTAGACGACAAGTATCATGCAAGAACGGACATGCGTGGATTGCTCTGGAGTTGTATGGAAATTACAAGATTGTTCGAGAAGTAGGCCTACCGGTATAAAAGACGGTGACGTGATAAGAAGTGAATCATCAGTTTTTATTCGAAGAAAGGAAGAGGAGTCAAACATTAGTTATTTGAGAAAGTGTTTGCTGTGATTATTCAACTTGGATTTGTGACTAAAGTTAGATCTACGGAAGCTGTGATTTTATTTCGTCAATCTCTACGATTCATCTGAATTACTGCTTGTGCTGAGAGTTGGCGAATTTATTGAACTGTGAACTGTTTCTGAACTTCTTCATTTAAGCTTCGGAATTTCTTCGTGGGACCAAATTCACACCCTAGACTGGAATTTGAGACTTTCATTTTAGATCATTATATTAGATACAGGCCAGTACCATTTTGTATTGTGATTAATTTTGAAGTTTGAAACTAGTATTATTTTGTTTTGTAATTAATTTCGAATGTTGTAACTTAATATCTGTCACTGTTATTATATAATTTATGTTATATCTGTTATATTTGTTAATAGTTTAGTGTAATAAATTATACAAGCTGTTATCTGTGTTTTTCTGTTGCGTTTAGTCTACCAAGAACATAAAACATAAAAAATATGTAACATTTGCAAATACAGCCCTCCTTTTCAAGCACTTCTAGTTTTTGAAATTCCATTCTCATGGGAACGGGTAGGGAAGATAAGCTTTCATTCAAAAATGTGCCTCCACTTGTGAGCATTTCCAACCCCACTAATACATGATCCACCATGAACAAACATTCAGGAGATGGTGGGAAGTTGGAAAGTCCTGATTGGATGACATCTCAAGTCCAAACGTGCTGGCATTGGATATGTTTTTCCAATCCATGAGAAGAGGAGAATACCTGACCATACACAAAATGTGTCCAGCAATGATCAAAACCAAATCTGTAAGGAACCAACATTCTTCAGACAGTAGGAAGAGAGACAACAAAACTGGGATACAACTCCAGTTCAAAATCTGGCAGCATTGGGCATTTTTCATCCAATCTGCAGTTGGAAGAAGGATAATAGCCATAACACCTGAGGACTTACTTAACTGAACAATCTCCAACTAACACCTGATCCCCAGGAACTATATCCAAAGGGCGGTAAGTAGGAGAAATGTCTCAGCCTGAAGAGCACTCTGCAATATATATATATATATATGTAATTGTGACATGGCAAATTGCTTCAACCAAAACTCGGCAGCATATAAAATTGTATACGAGGTCTTTGGTAGATAGTATTATATCTCATTAACAACAGCAGTATTCCACTGTCCTACTCTTAATTGAGCAGTATGATTCATTATTCAAGTGGACAGACCTCATGGTCTTCCACCCAGTAGCTGGGAAATAGCAAAGACTCTCATATTCCACTAGAAGAAAGGATGAAAAATGCATTGGATATTTTAGAGAAAAATGTTATTGGAGAAAGTGTAACAAGTTACCAAGATACCTTATTTTGAATAGCAGAGCTATCACGTCAACAGAGTCAATCGATCAAAACCTTATGGCATCTAGAACTATGCATAATTTTACCATAGGAAGAGTCACAATGTCACAGTTGATTGACTGACTGACTGATTTAATGTTTTATGGCACAAAGCAGCCAGGCTATCTGCACCAAACATTCGATAAAAAGGTAAAAATAAAGTAAATGTAGTAAAATACATAAAAGGAAATGAAGATAAAACAAAACATCATTGAAAAACAGAAAAAAAGCATAAAACTAATGTTGACACCTAGTTTACAATGTTAAGAGAGAAAGTAGAGTAAAAGAAGTTGTAAAGTACTTGCTCTAGCAAATTGGTAATGATCATAACCTGCCAGGAAGACTAACAGGTAAGTTAAAGAACCACCGTCAGTCACCTGAAGTTAGCCTTTCCAGTCCTGGTTCTGGGTTATGTGTCATAGTAGCCATTATCAAAATATAAAATAATAGAAGTTTTGAAAGACATATAGCAAAATCGTAATAATGAGTAGCCAAATGTCCGGTAAAATGGTAAAAGTAAAGAAAATAGGGTAAAATTTGTAAAAGTAAATGAAGGTAAAAACAAAACACCAATTAAAACATAAGATGGGATAAAACCAATGTTGATATCCAGTCTACAAAGTTGTAAAGGACTTCCTGTAGCAGTACGCTAATGATCATAACCCTCCAGGAAGACTAACAGGTATGTATAAGAATCACCATCAGTCACCTGAAGTTGGTCTTTCCAGTCCCGAGTTCTGAGTTATGTGTCATTATGGCCAGTACAAAAAAGTTAAGTAATAAAAGTGTTAAATGACATGCAGGAAAAGTGTAATAACAACTCGGTAGGACAACTAATAAGTAGTTCAAACAGCAGCATTAGTCACCTGAAGTTGGCCTTTCCAATCCTGGTGTCGAGTTATTTAATGTTCTGGCCATTTTCCAAAGTCAAATTGAACTAGAGAGAATGAAATTGTAAAAAAGGAACCACAATTAAAAAAAGTGTAATGAATAAATATCCAACACTAAAATGAGATAAAAAAGATAAATGGCCATTAAAAAACTAAAAACTTTATCAAGGTGGACAGTGTCACCATCACCAATAACAATGTCCAATGTTGCAGATAAAGCCTGGGAAAAAAGATGTTTAAAATAGTGCTGTCGTTAAGAATCATTACGATGGAAAGAAAGTAAAATGTGGCTGATAGTGATTTGAGTGTTACACAAACTACACATTGGTGCATCAGTTCCAGATAAAAGAAAATGATGAGTTAAAAAACTGTGACCAATGCGTAGCCTAGTAAGAACAACTTCCTCCTTCCAAACTTTACGGAAGCTGGATAGCCAAACTCAAATTTTGGGTTAGAATTGAAAAAGTTTGTTGTTGCGTTGCTCACTCCAAGTGGACTGCCAGTTGGCACGGAGCTGAGCCTTGAAGACAACACCATAATCCATGAACGGAATAGGCATAGGGGTGACAGTGCTGAAGCAGACATATTTAGCTGCCATGTCTACAAGCTCATTCCCACGAATACCAACATGGCCTGGTATCCAGAAAAACTGGATAGAAGTAGCAGTTAATGAAAAATGGACCAGTCGGTTTTGAATATCAGCGAAAACAGGGTGTGAGCCAACGTGTAGTGATTCCAGGGCCAGTACAGAACTAAGCAAGTCAGTATAAATAGTACAGTTGGAGTACTGCTCAGCTTCAATATGATCCAGGGCAAAAGATGTGGCATACAGTTCAGTAGTGAACACAGAAGCTATGGAGGGGATTTTATGCGCAACCACTGAACTGCAGTAAACCATAGCAGAGCCCATTGAATTACCTGATTTGGAACCATCTATATAAATGGGAACGGAATGATCGTTTGAAAGATGATCATTAAATAAAAGATGGTACTTCCAAGCTGGAGTATCTGCCTTTTTCAGATGACTGAAAGAAAGGTCACATTTGGGAGCTGTAATAAGCCATGGTGGGATGGGCCAACCTGTGGAATCTGCAATGTTATCCAAGGACAGACCCAATTCATCCAATTGCCCCCAGATGCGAAGGCCAAATGGAGCAACGACAGATCGTCTGTTCTGAAAAAGTATGGCTCACTGAGGAAGGAAAACACATTTCCAGGTAGGATGCTTCAGTGAGGAATAAAGTTTCGAAGAATATAGTAAAAATAGTTCCAAACGGCAAAGGTACAGAGAAGGTTCATGAGATTCAACGTATAAGCTTTGAACTGGAGAGGTGATAAATGTGGTCCAGCATCTTTAAGGCCAAGGGTCTGGCAGAGCCATAGACCACTGATCCATAGTCGAGATTTGATCTAATAAAAGCATGATATACCTTTAACATAGAACATCGATCTGGTCCCCAACTGGTAGTAGAGAGGACATGGAGGATGTTCAGTGCTCTTGTGCATTTAACCCGAAGCTGCTTTAAGTGTGGTATAAAGGTCAGCCTGTGGTAAAAAAATAAGCCCCAAGAACTTGGTCTCATGGACCACTGGCAACGAAACTTCATCAATATGAAGTTCAGGATCAGGGTCAATCCCGTTGACAGCAAAAGTGCATGCAAACAGTTTTAGAGAGAGAGAAATTAAAGCTGTTTGTTTTAGTCCACTTCAGTACATGATTGAGGGCAGTTTGTAGTTGCAGCTCAATATATCTCATGTTCGACAACATACATGAGATCTGAAAGTTGTCGACATACAGTCCATTCACAATAGTGAGATGGAGTTCTTCAGTGATGGCATTTATCTTTATACTGAGAAGTGTGATACTCAAAACACAGCCCTGAGGGACTCCAAGTTCCTGTAGAAAAGAACGGAAAAGTGTCAAACCCACACGTACTTGGAATCTCCTGTCCATTAAAAAAAATTTTTATAAAAATGAGTAAATGATCATGTAACCAATATGTATGGTGGTCTCGCAAAATGCCATACCTCCATGTTGTGTCACAAGCCTTCTCAATGTCAAAGAATATTGACACAAGATGTTGGCATTTGAGAAAGGCTTCTCTGATTGATGTTTCAAGTCAAATTAGGTTATCTGTGGTGGAGTGCTGTCGTTGGAACCCACAATAGGTTGGAGAGAGGAGGTTGTTTGATTCGAAGGACCAAACAAGACAAGCTTTAAACATCCTTTCTAAGGTCTTACAAAGACAGCTCGACAAAGCAATTGGCATCAGGAAAAATATTCTCCTGCCAGATCCAGTTAAAGACAATTAGAAGGACATAAAGAAAAACAGGATAAAGATGGTGCAGCAAGTCACAGTGTACATCTTTAGGCCCAACAGATGTACTGCCAGACCCATGAAGGACCATTTCCAGTTTGACCAGTGTAAAGGGACAATTATAGTCAAAGAGACAGTCAGATTGAAAGGAAAGAGGTAAATGCTCTGCCCGAGCCTTGATGGCCAAGAAGGTGGAGGAACAAGCAGAAGTGCTAGATACCCAGAAAAAGCTTTCACTTAGAGTATCAACAGTGCTCCAAACATCAGCCACCTCCAGACCATCAGAGAGTAAGATCGAGAGGGGATCAGAATTGTAGTGCCCACTGACCTTTCAAATCCTGCCCCATATGACCTTGGAACTGGTGGTAGAAGATAGTTGTGAACTTAATCCAAGATTCCTTCTGGCTTTGACATCTTTCCCACCTACCACGTGCGCGGGCCTGTTGGATTGTGACGTGGTTTGAAAGTGTGAGATATCTACGAAAAGTATCCCAGGCCCGTTTTTGAGCTTTCCGTGCTAAGTGGCAAGCAGGATTCCACCATGGATGAGAACAATGTGGAAAACAAGTCAAGGTTTTAGGAATACACTGAGCAGCTGCTTGTATAATACAGCCAGTTACCGCTGCCACACAGTCGTCTATTGATGCCTGATTCACGATGGCAGGATCAAGTTCTGCGAGAGCAGTGAAAGTGGACCAGTCTGCCTGATCCAGCTTACATCAGGGCACGTGGGTAGGGTGGCATTGACAACGGCCAGTCTCTCTCAAAAGGATAGGAAAATGATCACTGCCTAGTGGATAATTGTTAATACTCCATGAAAAATGGGAGAATAATGAAGGGGAGCAAACTGAGTGATCAATGGCGGTAAAGAACTGGCTAGGTGCATGAAAATAAGTGGAAGAACCAGCAATGAAAAGAAAAAGATTGTGATCAGAGACCATATGCTCTACAGATCGACCTCTCCCATCAATAACAGCACTTCTGCAGAGGGGATGATGTCCATTAAAATCCCCCAGGATAAGAAATGGAGACGGCAACTGTTCAACGAGAGCATCAAGGTCTGATTGATCATATGTCTCTCCACAGGACAGGTACAGAGAACAAACAGTGATGGTATGTCCCAAGGAAACATGGATGGCTATGGCCTCCAAGGGTGTGTTGAGTGACAAAGACAGGGTGGGCACCTGCTGATCAACGAATAGTGCCACCCCTCCATGTACTCATCCATCACACAGCCTGTCATTTCTGTACAGAGAATACTGTCGAATAATGACTGTATCAGCAGGTTTTAGAAATGTTTTTTGTAAGGAAAGACAAACAGGATGGTAGGAAGCAATCAGTGTTTTGATGTCATCCTGATTAGAACGTAAACCTCAATAGTTACATTGTATCAAGGTGGCCATTTTTAATGATGGGTAGGCGAAGTGGTTGGAGAACCCTATTGCTTAAGACCATGTCTTTCTTCCATACTGTCCTCAGTTGGGTAGGTCTATCAACCACCATGGATGCTGCCCTGGGTTGATTGGGCAGGTCTTTGTTATTGGAAAGGGAGTACAGTGACTGAGGACATGAAAGAATAATTGTTTTGCCTCTTGAGGTGTGAGAAAAATATATATCAGAAGAAATGCTAGTATTTGAAACTGAAGGATGTGGATCTTGAGGTTTGTTGGAATGTGTGGGAGGAACAGAGATGGGTGTGGAAGTCGATTCATCAACCTTTTAAACCATGGAAGTCTAAAAGCTTTTAATTTGTTTTGAAAACAATTCTCTTGGAGGCACAGAGAGATCTGTCTGCACTCCCACTGTAGTTGTGAAATGAAGTGCAGCAGCATATGTCCGAGATGGAGTGGCAAGCAGCAATTTCCAAGCCTCAGGATAACTAATGCTATGAGTCGTTTTCAAAAGCTGCACCTCTTTTTCCTCCAACCATATAGGACAAGAACGAAAGTAGGAAGGGTGAGAACCATTGCAATTGACACAATGTGGGTCTGTTTCACACTCATAGGCATCGTGGTCCTTGCCACCACAACGAGCACATGTCAGATAATCACGACACGATGTCTTTGAGTGGCCGAACCTCTAACATTGGAAACATTGGAGAGGGTTTGGAATGTATGGCCGTACCCTGCAAATTAGATAACTTGCCTTGATGGTGGTAGGTGCATGTGATGAGGTAAATGTCAAAACGATGGTATTTGTTGGCAAAGTAACTACATCTTTGCAAGTGCAGATGCGCCTCACTGCAGAAACTCCTTTTGTGGAGAGACCAGCGAGATTCTCTGACTTGGGGATGTCCTTCACATCACTCTCAACAATAACTCCTCATGAAGAATTCAAGGTTGTATGAAGGGTAACCTCAATAGATATATCCCCAATTGCCGTTGAATTCAAGAGGAGTTCACTGTGGTGGGTTATGAATGTTTCAACTAATATGTCCCCACATCGAAGCTTCTTTACTGACTTTGGAGAGCCAGCAAGACCCTCTCATCCCTTCTGAATAAAAAAGGGAGACAATTGCTCTAAAGGCTTTTCTAAAAGAGAATGTAATATTAGAAAATGAGGTACATGTGTTACAGGTGTTGAAAACTGCTGTTCAGAGTCTTGAAGACATGGTCCCTTACCTGTCGACTGCTTTTTCACTATGTTATTTAAATTGTTTTGAAGGAGGATCCATAGAAAAAAAGAAAAATTTCGGTACACACTGACCCTATCCACCATGGAGCCCTACAAGGGGATGCACTACAATGTCATGCAAGGACAATGCAACAATGCCAGGGTTTTGTGAGCACTATACACAAACACCAGCATCAAGCACTATGTCCACAACACCTGCCGAGAACTTGCAACATTGGTACTTGGTTGACTCTAGCCCAAGTGGACCAGCTGACTGACCCAAGGGGGGCCACCCAAAGGCTGCCTGTCTACAGGAATTCAAGGCCAAAGTGATGTGTTGGGGTTGGACCCCTCAACCATCAGGATCCTCTCCTCCCCTTCACGGGTCGCCACCCATGGCAAACACGTGGATGAATGTTTAGATCCCAGAGAAGGTACCCAGACAGAACGGAACCTTCCCTGAGAGGTCCCTTCACCATGTACAGGAATCCACACTGAGGGGCACAATGTTACAGAGCATCAGACATAGGCAGCAGTCCCTGTCTGCTTCCTCATGATTGTCTCTGAGTGTATGGTTCAGAGTAAATATATTTATGATGCAAAAGCTATGAGAGATAAACCATTGGTAGTTCTACAAAATATTTCATCTTGATGATGAGCATAATCTAGTCCAATCTAACAAAGCATGTAACAGCTTATCTTCTAGCTAGCAAACATCTTGTGAACTAACAAAATGCAGAAAAATCTTTTACACAGGAGCTTCACTTTACCTTACAGCCAGATAACAATATATTTATTTAGAACCACACACAACCTTATTTTCATACAAGAATGTGTTGCATATTTTGGTTGTAGAAGTAAAGTTAGCAGATACAATCACCGAATAGTATCATTTATGTCATACACTATCGGGATGACAACCTCAAACTCTTTGTATGGTCACATGATGGTATAATTTGCCTGCCTTCAGCTTAATGTATGAAGATGATGCCCATCTTTATCATATCAAACTAGTGAATAACTTCACTGGTAAAGAGAGAGATTGACCAAATAGTGGTCTTCATGCTCACATGATTTCAATGTTATCAAAGATGTACAAGATTCTCTTGGGAAACACATTACACTCCAACAAGTTACTTGACTCTCTGGAACACAAATATTTCAGAGTTACTCATGATATGATCAATACTGATGTTAAGCATGCACTGTAAGTCACAGGCTGCTTTTACTTTTTTGTGTAACAATACTGCATATTAAAGTGAAATCTGTAAAGACAAAGCCATCTGTACTAAATGTCAACTCATGGGTACAAGTTGAATGATCTATCATTTGCATTTCATATCAGATAAGAGATCATAAAATGCTTACTTTGTGTACAGAATTAAGTAAGAGTCTTGAGCAGTTTGTTTAGACTTGTTTGTCTTAAATGTAAACAAAAATAATAAAATATGTTATTTTGAATTTATACAACTTCAGACTTTGCACATATATTTTAAGTCAATAAATGTATATAAATTTATATATTTTCTATTTAAGATGCAAAAAAAGTTGGATTGGTTTCTTTATATATCCATAGGAAAAAATGTACCTGTTTTGCAGCATGATCATTTCATTCCAGTCTTTTTGGTAGACATTCTTGCTAACCAAGTCACGGAAGACAAGTAAAATTTCCATGAGGAAATCAATAAGATCTGTGCGTGTGACAAAATGGTTGATATACTGATTGTAGTGTGCTGGTGTCATCTGTCTTAGGATTGCTAGCATTACTGCTACCAAGTTACCCTGGTTAGAAAGAAAAGTGTTCAATTTTATAATTAATATTATATCTAATGCTTCATATTTAAGAAGTCATAAAACACAAATAGAAAATAAAACATGTACACAGAATTGAATAAAACCCCCATTGGGTTATAGAACTTTTATTCATTTCTATTAAGACTTCCCGAACTTATATGTTTTTATAACATGATTAAATGAAACATCTGTGAATGAATATTAAGTACAAGGTATGTAAATGATTAACATTACTCTAAGCATTCTATACCTGAGAAATTCAGCAGATAGTATTCAAACTTTTTAGCACTTTTAGCAATAACATTTTTAAACACAATGTGGTTTCCCTACCAGCTGGTTTTTCCCTTATGACAAAGAATGTACTATGTCACAATAAACTTAGATCATATTTCATTTTGTCAATGTTTTAACACACTCTTGTAAACTATATTTTCAGTGTTATAGTTTAGTTGTTTCCTAGAAGGAGCTGCTAACCATGATGATTTAATGATCAATAACTTCTAATTTCTATTGACCAGGACATTATTTATACATAGGAGTATTCATTTAGTGAAGTTAATGAAAATCAGATTTAGTAAAGTGTTTAGTACAAGAGTTTGGTTCAGTTATTCAGTGGAAATTACCTCAGATATTCAGTTACTTGATCAAATAGTCATAGAATTTTGTAAATTGAAGTTTTTTTAAATTAGGTGTACCATCAATGAGGATTTCTAAGAAAATGTTATTTGTGAATTTAGGCTTACAACTTGTTCCAAAGTAATGTAGCATGCAGAAACATTAAAGAAAATTAGATGAAATAAACTAATTTGTTTTTGTTATGTAGAATGGACTTTGCTCTTTTTTTTAAAATAATATAAAAGAACATGTCCAGCAATAGAACACATAATAACATTATTAGAAGTAAAAATAGAAATGTTACACAATATTTTTGAGCAACTGCCTTAGTTGGCAATGGTGCATATGTTTGATTTATTTAATCTATAATTGCCATATGATTACCAAAATTGTACTGAGATTTAGTAGGCAAATTTCATCCTAATGCACTGTTTTCAGATTCAATACAATAACAACTCTCTGAAAAAAAGTAATTTCATTATTTAACTTTTAAAATAATGATTATTTATATAGCTTAATGTGTAGATCTTTTTGATTTAAAAAAAGAATGAAAACCACATTATCCGATTTTATGAGTTTGAATGCAGAAAAGCATTTAAAATTAGAAATTGTCTTTTAATTCTCAAAAAACCAAAGACACAATCAAAATCAATACTTTCATCATCCAATATGTTTATACACCACTAACATATAGACTACCACAGCATAATACAGTTAACAATAAATCTCTAAATAGAGAATGGATGAAATTCAAAAGAAACATATTAGGGAATAAAACTACAAATAATTTCTGGATAATATGCAAGTTAAAAATGTTAATTATGACCACTATTAAAGCCAATTAAATGTATTCAGTAAAATAGTTCTGAATTGTAAATACTCAGGAGTAGGGAAAAAATGTATGTTCCTTGACACTACATAAAAATTAAGATACTAACTGGTCACTCTGTGTAAAAAATAATTCAGAATAATGAGTTAAAATCAAGGATTAACAAAAAAACAAACAAATGCTTAGAAATACAGAAGCACTCTACCTTTTAGTTTAAAACTAAGGTTAAATTGTTACAAAAATGTGCATTTGGATCTTACAACTAATGACTGGTCCCGCTCCATTGCAATGACACTTTGAATTACCGTCCGCAGGACTGAGAGCATGAGATCAGCTATATCCTGATAAGTCTCTTCTACACCGCGTTTATGTAATACTGTTAATATGTCACTCAAAATTTTGACACAAATATCTGTTTCTTCCTTCTTTTCTTGCTTTTCCAAGAGTCGACATACATGATCATTAATGATGGGCAACAGAATTTTGCGACATTCTAGAGTACATAAAACAAAACATGTACAAATACATATACATAATTTAATCAATTAACATACATGATGATTAATGATTAGCAACAGAATTTTGTGACATTATAGAGTACATAAAACAAAACATACACAAATACATGTGTGTGTGTGTGTGAAGGTATATAATTTAATTAACTTAACGTTAACTTTTGGTTCTTCAGTTACCCCTCTGGAGATGTAAAGATAGTTTAGTGATTAAGTTTAACAATGCCTTAAGGGTAAAATAGTTTGTGGTCTGTGTGGAATTTATTTCATACTTAATTTTATGTAATGTTAAAAACTTTTGTTTTTAAGTTTCTATTTCTGTACACATTTTAATAAAATTACTTCTCTGTTTGTGTCACACTTTTTAAACACTTTTTAAGAATTATCTGCACCAGTTGTCCTTAATTTTGAAATTGCAGACTTGAGGAAAGGAGATACCCAACAGCACCCACTACAAACTATATGGCTACTCCACTTAAATAGTGGGATTTAACTACACCTTTTATAATGTATTTTGACCTGCAGGTGTAAAACAAGATACTGTGAAAGAAAGTCATTAATCAAGGACTCTCAAATTCACAGTTTGGTAAGCTAACACTAGACCATACTCATGCTGTTTATGTAAAAATAAGTCTAATAATTTCTGCATTAGTAGGTTCTGACTAATTTTTAATTCATATCATGAAATTTTTTATAATACTATGTTTTTCTTATTACTATAGATAAAGAAGATTTATTGTCAGTTCACCTTCCAAACACACAGCTGAGCACATTATATCTAAAAAAATAGAGAGGTTACAAAGTCCTTCTTTTAAACATTTCTCTAACTTCCTTCATCTGAAAGAAAGTTATAATATTATATTTGTTTGATTATCAAAGTATAATTAAGTTCTAGTTTGATGTAATTTACTGATGCATTAATTAAACATGCATCTTACAAATGTTTAGAAATATCAATAAATTAAAAAGATGTATAAAATCAATGGTTACAATTGCAGTACAAATCTACTTGATGAAAATTCTTGTCTCCAAATGTTATGGATAACATTTGTAATGTTAGAAGACACAAGTTACTGTTAAATAATGTTTCAAAGCTAAGTTAATTAATTTGTACTGTGTCAGAAATTTTAAGTGAAATTTCCATTCATAATAATGCAGTGCTACAAAATAAATTCATATTACTGGATTAAGAAAAGGTGTTAATAGAGAAGAGTATACTTGAAAGGTGTTATTAATGAATTGCATGTGTCTAAGAAGTTCCTTGAATTAGATTCTAAGCTGTTGGTATAGATCTCTTTCATTTTCACAAAGACTTGCTCCAGCAGCTTGAAATGTTAACCAAAAAAACTTTCAAAGCATATGCAGACCCTTAACAATGCTTTTCAAACGTATACTACTGTATGTTGTCTTAAATGGACAAAGATAATTGAACTTTAATAATCCATGTCAAATACATAAGTACACTATCTAAAAGGTCATTATTCTAGGATTCTAGGATACGTAGAGGATTATTTAACCAATTCCTAAACCATGAGATACTGTTTGTAATTAAATTCTGTATGCACACGCTACTTTACAAGAAGTTCCTTTATAGATATTTTTCTCTCCAATGTAAGAGAAAGAAAACCAAGCTTTGACATCAGTGTTACTTAAGAATGTGTTACCCTTAAATTGTTTAATAAAAGCTTACAGATTACCAATCTGTACTGTCTTGAGGTCCACTCTTTAAAACTTTATGAAAAAAATGTGATTAACAAACTTACAGAAAAATTAACTTATAGCAATTCTTCCCACACATAAAGAAAGCATAAGAATTATAATGGACACTTAAGACAACAAGAAAAATTAAATGTAGCATTCCACCTTGGAGGGCTGAACAACAAAGTGTTTTCTCTACTACTAGAGTTCAGTAAATAATCTTATATGTCGTTAATACAAATTTTTCTTAACAATTTCATTTAAGTTTATATAAACTGATTGCTTTTACATGTTTTTTCATGTTTGCAACATGAGCAACAGGAATTGATAGCTTTGTGTTCCAATTCAGACCAACTTTAGATAAGCAGATAAAAAAGTTTCAATTCTTTAGAATGATGTTCAGTAGTTAGTTCTTTCATTAATGCATCAACATTTGTACAGAAAAACTAAGTATCTTGTATGCTGTAGTGAGAAGCAAGACTGATGGGAACTTTGGTAAACTGAAATTCTTGTTTCTGGAGCTAATAAATTCCATTGCTGTAAATGAAATCCAAGGACCCTCCCATGCTGCTTTAATGGAAACAAGTCATAATTCATATCATTGAGCTCTTGTTGTGTGATCAGGTGATACAATTCATGTTGAGTTGCTACAGAAACAGAATTGCTTGATGAAGAGGATGAGGATGACTCACTGCCATCTTCACAGGATAATTCTTCTGTTTCCCAACTTACTGTTCCATGTGGTATTGTAAGACAATTCCCATGAGGTATTGATTTCATTGCAGATTCAATATCTGAATAATTATCCACTGTTTAGTTTTATCCAAATATTTAGAAACATTAGTCATGCAAAAATAGCAGCAAGTTAGATGATCTTTGTGTTCACACTGTATCATGGGAACTGCAAGTGGAACACTTGCTATATTTTTATTCAGCCAGAAGTGTAAACTGTACATAAACATGTGTGGAGCCCATTGTTTCTCTTGGTCAGCAATTTTACACGCAAAATAGTGGTTGTAGTAAGCTATCTTTACCTTGTATGTGATTTTTTCCCATTGTGAAACTGTAACATGTTTTCCACAAACGTACCAGATATTGCTTATACGATTTTTGCAACTTCAGACTTTACTTGAACTGGAAGTAATTGAATTTTCAAATGATTTTCTAAAAAGCATAAAATAATTTATGTTTACAGAACTATATTTTTAAAGATTCAAAAACAAAGTTTTGCAGAATTTGATTATATCACAGGTATGATACAAGGAAGAAGACTGGACTTTGTACTGGTTGTGCATGGAGCCATGTGAGGTAATCGACAGGCAACTGACAGAGAGGTATTTGAAATCACTTTTATTACACTCAGTTGGGAAACTTCTTGAATATTCTAGCAAACTGAGCACACGACAGTATTTCAATAATTCCAGTAAGTGTCCGAATGAAGCAGAATGGTGCAATTTGTTAGAATTATATCAACAACAATTATCATATATGAACAATACAGTCAATGTTATTAAAAATGTATGTCTTTTACCTATTAAACTGTACAAGTAAACTTAATTTCACAGTACAAATCTTTTGTAGTAGATTGATTATATCATATTTCACATATTGTTGATAAAATACTGAGATATTACAGTAACTCAACATCTAGAGGTGATAAACAATTACAGCTACATTTTTGAAATCAGCACCATCAAATTACCCTGAATCACTTGGGTTTTCTCTGTCACAAATGTTTTGTTGTCTATGTAGTATATTTAAATCTAAACCAATTAACCAAATAAAGTATCAGCAAAATTGTTAATGACTTCAAACCAAACAAATCCAACAAACTTATCCTGTAGTAGCCAATAATCTCAACTTTATCGGTTTCCTATAATACACAATTCTGAAATTAAATTATAAATATCATACCTAGTCTTTGTTACAGCTAAAGTGCAAAACTTATAACTTTTAGGTTATGGATGAGAAATTTGTATAGTATAATTTAAACTTTTTTATGAAGTTCAACCTGATATGCAGCTGTTTACAAATATATATATTTTATCCCACGTAAACAGATCTTCCTATTCTTGAAAATATTTTAAGATGATCACACTTTAGCATTAATTAGTGAATATTCTCATGTCTTACGGACACACAGTAACTTTTAAATAAATTATCTATAGTGCTTACTTTTCTCAAGAAAACTGCTTCTTATCTCAGCAACTTTTAGCATAAACTCTTTTACGTGATACAATTTGTACCTTCTGTATAAAATGACATACATATATAGTTAAAATAGTAAATAATTTAAACAGATCAGAATGAAAATTGGTTTAAGTTTGTCATAAAAAATTACAACCATTATTTAAAAGATTAATATTCCTATAGACACATAATTTCTGAGAAGTTAACATTTATTCTACAATATTTCTTTTCTTAAAAAAATTATGTTAATATCACATTGACCCTTTATTTATTACAGAAAATCATTTCAACAAAACTCAAAAATATAATCAAAAACAATTTTCAGAACATTAACGTTCATAAGTATATGCATAACAAATATAAGATTGGTAACTTATTTAACTTCTGTACCATACAAGTAATAAAAATATTTCAGAATAAATTTGCAGTTGATGACAATAAAATAAGTGCAGCATGACAGAACACTGTCAACTGTGCCCACTTGAAAATAAATAAATGAATTAACTTGAAAAATTAACAGTACACAAGTTAATCAACAAAATTACTTGAATGCACAATGCCATCAATACACTGGCTTGCTTAATATTAAACTATCATGTTAAACCTCTTGAAATTATATTTATATGTAAATATAACTGTATTTATCTATGATTTTATTTTTCTACTCCTAAATTTGAGGTTCAATATAGCCAACTTCTATGTTCTTATTATCCTTACAACTTTACAGCAACAAAAATTTAACTTAGGCACTTTGACAACTGTTAGGACTACTTTACAACAGATTAATGGTTTGATTGAAGAAAGAAAGAGGTAAAATAAAGAATTATGATACACATGTTTGATATCATACATAATGTTTTTAGTTGTTTTTCATTATTCATTTTATGTGACAGTTTTGATTCATTATTCTTAAATTCATAATTTGTTAATATAGCTAACCTGGAATCTTGAAAAGATCACTGAAAATGATGTCATTAACACAATTCATCTTCTGAGGGGTAAGTCGATCAAGAGCAATGTTGCTTATCAAAGATACCATAATGTAGCTATAAAAAGGATGTAAAAATTATATAATTAAGTATATCAAAGAAGTGAGCCTAAAAATAAGCATTTATGAGTTTCAACTAACATAATTCAGTATTTTGTTTAAATTAAAAAGCAAATTGACAGCAAAAACCAAATAAAAATTACAATTGTTAAAGTTTCAAAGATTACAATTTTGTGATGTTTCTTCCCATTTTAAGGCAATCATGAAACAGAATCTGGATGTTATTTAATTCTTATACATTTTGCAAAATTTTTCAATATGATAATGTATACTTATCAAAATATTACAAAAGTCAAACTTTGTGAGTAAAAAAGGAAAAGAATACTCTTTACAGATGAAAGTTTTTTAACACACCTCATATGATACAAAGGGGATCTTGTTATTGATCAAGTAATATTAACCTATTTGTAGCATTTTTGTTTCTTGCTATAACTCTGTAATAATTCCAGATGTGGTCATTTAGCATTACTTCTACTGAATTGACAATTCTGTTAATGGCCATGTCAAGAAAAGTGTGGTAGGAAACAGTAAGGGATCTCTCATGGAGTGTTTAACACAGAAATGCAAGCATCCACATTGTGGAATATACTTCAAATGTAGTCATGTAGTTGTTTATGGGAAAGATCTCTTGCATTAAAAATATCTCAAGCATGTGGTGGGTTCCAACCAATAAATCCTCTGGTAATTCATAAATGGACACAAAAAGTAAATCAAATTCAATTTACTTTGTTGAGGGATTTACTCTTAGTTACTTCTACCACGCAGTAAAATGTATGGCCAAAAGTAAATAGATCAATTCAAGAATGATATTACTGACATGTTCAAGAAATGTCTCAAGGATGAGTGATATGAAATGGGCTTCAAAAGAATATTTGTATAATTGTGATCGATGTATTCTGAACAATATGATCATCCCAACATGGAGATTCATCAAAGTATCATATCTCTCACAGAAAAATACAAAAAACATGGTACTTTTGACATTACTTCTTCCACGGTAATACAGCAAATTTATAGAGACACACTGGTGCCCACTGTGTATGAACTGAACTATATCATTACATCTGAATGTTGTGGCAAAAAAAAAGATGTTCACAATGACGATTTCCCAAGAGACAGTCAGCTGAAAATTTTAGCTTTTAGTTACAATCACAGTAAAAGATGAAGAAACCAACAGTTATTATCCTATAGTAATTTTATTACCATGCCTAAATGCTTTACTATGCACATCCACTTGGAAACAAAGTGCTGTACATTTTTAAGTATTTAATTTGTGTACAAAAGTGCTGTAAGAGTTTCTTAGTTCAAAATACATATCTGCACTGGAAAATGTTTGGTAACTAACATCATAATAGTATACAGACCACCCTCTGTCAATACAATGTGTGTTAATTAATTTTAAACAGCATATTTTTTGCTGTAAAACCACAAAGTGCTTCAAATCTATATACTTAACAAGGCTAAGGTTATTATTCTGCCACATGAGTTTTTCACCTAAGATTTCAGACATCAGATTTTAAAATTAGCAAATATTCTTTGAGTCATATTTCATGCACTTCTGTTCTGTCATTACCTCAAACTACCCAAAAAATTGGAAAACCTTTGATTACATTCCAAATTTGAGATTTAATAATTCTGACAAATATATTTTTTTCTGAGAAAGATCTTTAAATAGATAATGAAATCAAACCACCAAATTTCTTTTTTTGTAGGCTACAAATTGCTTCAACATATACTTCTGCAGAAAACCATACAAGCAAACTTTAACCTGTTGACTGCCAAGTCAACTGCTATGGCAGCTCCTATGCTGGTTTTTTTTCAGCAAAATTGAGTAATTTTTAAAACAAAGGAAATAAGCAACAAATACTAGTTCTTCTTTAAGCCAAACTTATAGTAGTACACAAAATGAAGAAATATGTACAAAACATGAAACAATAATGCACAAAATGCCTTTTTTGGGTATTGAAATACATGACACATTTAATAATTCACTTTCGTGTGAAATGTTTTAAAGCAAGAATCAACACAAAGAGCCACTTTGCAATCAGTACATTCATATCTGCTTTCCCTTCATGTGGATTTGTTAGAGCACACTTTACACTATCTAATGAGGTACTTTTTCTTTTCTGTTTGAGGAATAAGTGTTGGGAAGTGATGTTCTGTGATGCGATGGGGTTTTTTTCCAAGGAAGGCTAGACTCCAGTGGATTTTGAGGGCTGGGTGTGGTAATCTTCAATCAGGGTACAGATGACACTGAGTCTAAACTCCACGAGAGACAGATTGTTTCTCAGTGATTTGTAAACTACCAAAGCATTGTACACTGCTATATGCATCATTTGAAAAAGTACTTTTTTGTATCACTTGACAGCCTTACACATACTTGGATAAGCATACAACACACTGTCACATAAATCAACCCCTCCCATATAATGATGTAATCAATGACACATTTTGTTTTTACAATAGCTGCACCAGTAGCATGGTTGATCTTTTCAGAGTTTTGCATGGTATTGTCATGTATTGCACTCAACATGAAAATGTCCCTCTTATCCTTCCAGAGAAAAACGTCAATGCTGTCTTGTTGTGCCACTTCCATTTCTCCCCTTTGGATATTTGTAAAAACATTTCGACATCCCAATTCAATTTTTCATGACTGTCCCACACAAATAGGTGTCACAACTAAGCAATGACTTTGTTAAAGTGTGAGACTTCTGAAAAAACATTCCAAATAGAGCTTATAATTTTGTCCAAATGATGGTTCCATCAATATGCATACGACACGTTTGCCCTCTCTGCCCTCTTTACTGCTGTACTGTGTCATAGCACCAGTGTAGATGAAAAAGTCCCAAACATAGCCTGCAATACTTTCATATAGCTCATAACTTTTGACTCTAAACTTAGCCCTTTTAGATGGAATGTACTGTCAAAATCCCAGATACTCTTCCATAGTATCAAAGATTCATCAATACAAAAATGTTCGTTTGGTACATATGAAGTTCTAAATTTTTCCTGTAAATGGTCTATAATAGGCTGTATCTTGTGCTGTTGTTGGTCAACAATATTTTCCTGGGTATTGTCAGCAAAGCGTAATATCGATAACAGCAAAAGAAACGAGTTTTTTGACATGCACTGGCCAAAAATGGCAAGCAAAAGGTCAGTACTGAAGTACATAGAAATAGCTGATTTTCTTTCTGTGCCCATTAAAATCATCAGACTCATAAATTTCCTTCTCATTAGTTGGCTTCCATGATTTACTCCAGAATGTTCCTTTGAATCAAAACAGGCCATCATAGTTTCTGCATATTTATGGGTCTCTGTTACAATATGGTTGACAATTGTGGGAGGGAAGAACTTTTGAAAACAATAAAAGGGCTTTGAGTCTTGGCTCAAATCATCGTACTGGACACCATGATTTCCTGAGAGAGGGTTTATAACTGGAGCAGCAAAGGATTCAGCATTCCAATTGTTGTCATGAGGGCATCTTTTCTTGGAACTGTTCTTACAACGACTTGCAATTTTATGTTTACTCCCTGCTGTTATCGCCTGTTTACCAGTGCTGGTTGATGGCCAGTTATCATCATCTTCACTAACATCTGAGCCTTGTATTTCCATATTTTTCAAAGAATCTTCTGAATCGCGACTGCTATCTGCAACCTCTGAACCAAGTTCAAAATACAAGTCTAATGTTTTTTCATTTTGTAACCTTTTATTTGTAAAACAATCAGTAAGTAGGTCAAGTGCATGTGTGGTGCTGACATCTAGCGTTAAAGTTAAGTATTATTGAGAACAAATTAATTTGTCCGTGGCACTGTGTTACCGATCAGCTTGGACGAGTTATCTCATCTACGGTACTGAACAGGTTAAGCTTCTTTGTAGGATATATGAATGTTCATGAAATATTTAAACAGAAAATAAAGTTGTCAAAAAGAAAACCCTCAATTGAACATAAAAATTTCAAATTATTGGCTGATTAAATAAACAGAAAATACTATCCAAACATAAAACAACTGAAACACCTAGTTGAATATTAAAACTGAAAACAAAAACTCAGCTGAATGTAAAAACTGAAACGAAAACAAATATAAAAACATAAAACTTAAACTGAATACAAAACCTAAAAATGTTGAAAAAAACATCCAGGAGGATGTAAAAGCTGAAAACTTCAGTAAATGTAAAGTAAGACCTACCTGGATGTAAAAACTGCAATCCTCAGTATTCAGTATGAAAATAAAAAATCTTAGCTAATTTCTAAAATTCAAAACCTTAATTGAACATTAAAATTGAAAACACTAGCTTTATATGAACAATTCAACAATTCTTGTTTTTTGTCAACTTGCGTATTAAATGTTTTATTCATTCTGATAATTTAACTGAAATAACTGCAAGAAAATATAAGCAAATAAAACCCACTAAATTTTCTTTTTTTAGTTGCAAAACATCTTCTCACTATTTTCCTGGAGCAAGGAAAATTCTGTACTTTCAGAATACTATAATAATAACTACCACTGAAAGATCCAGAGAAGGGTTAAAACCCTGTCCTTTTTATGATGCCTTTAGACCTAATAAAAATTCTTGGAAACCCCCTCTTTCTTATAAACTATCAAGTAGGAGCTTGGACCTGAGAAAGAAATTGAACGTTTTCAAAATATTTCATGATCTGGAGAAAGAACATTCTTCTCAACACCACAAATCCAGGATTCACCCAATTATTTTCTACTGAGTTAATATACCTCAAATGAAAACATTACTCTATTTTTTTTTTCAAAAACAAAATCTTATGGTAATATTGTAACTTCAACTAGATACTAAAATGTTGATTGTTAAGAAAAGTTTCATTTTTACTCCAGAATTTAGTGCAAAGCACTACAGTAATACTTGACCTGAGTTCCTCAGCATCGTACACCAGAAGCATATCTGTGATTGTGCAGGGAATGTACTTCAGACAGGCTGCTTGAACAGTTAAAGTTTTATCTGTGTCATAAGTCATCATGGCAGTAATAGATGTTAACAACTGTTGTAAAATTAGTTCAAACTGTTCCTTTCCTCTACCTTCATTGAGTCTAAAAACAAAACAAAAAACTGTTATCCTTCTACTCACAAGTGAAACTGTTTACCAAAGGCTTTGAACACAGTATCTAACAAGCTGATTTCTAAATCAGTGAGTAACAAATTATCAAATCAAAAACAATTTTCATTGGCGTTTACAAGTAAAATCTAAAACAAAATTAACAGTAAACATTTTGCAATCACTAATTACTTGCAGTACTAAATCATCTTATTATTTAAAGCTGACTATGCATGTACCTGTACACAAGGAAAAAAAAAGTTGTTTCTACTAGATTGTGTTTAACTCCAGAATTTTTTTTCTCTCATGACAGACTTAAGTGGAAATAAACATTGTGGTCTTAAAGTATATCTTTAATTGAAGAGCTACAGTAGAACTCAACTAATAAAGTGCATCTAATTTCAATAAAAAAACTGTTTCTTTGTCCACTCAACAGTCACCACATCAACTGTGGCTTCTCATAGTTTTGGTTAGTTGTAACACTCATACAACATCAACTCAATCAGAAAAGATATTACAGTCATTGATCTTTGAATTTGGATAATATACACATATATTATTTCAATATCCTCTTAAACAGAACAAAAATTATCTATTATAAAGAACAGCAGACTCAATTACTTTCTGGATGACAATTTTATGCAAAAATTTCATTCAAACAAAATAAATGATAAAAATGAACTTTTAGAAATTCATATATAACTAAAGCGAACAGCAAACATCGTTAATCCGTACATCACAATATTTCCAACTATAATGACCATTTATGCACACATGGAACAAATTTTTACATTAAAAACTAGTATAATCTAGGAAAAGCTATCCATAATTTTGAAGTACTGAACAAATGAAAAGCAGTCAGTTCATTGCACCTCTAGCCACAAGGGTTTCGAAAAATATTATTGATTTTCATTCTTATAATGCATCTAAAGTTGAAAGTGTAGAGCATTTTAGCAGCACTGCAGTGAGCACATTGGAACTTCTGTATCATGACCTAGCATTGTAACTGCTAGGACGTACGAGGTCAAATTATAAAGAAAAAAAAACATCTAAAATGATTACAATATGTAACACAAATTTTGTTCCTGGGTGGTATGTGTTATTTCTTAATTACTTATGTTGTAAAAGTACAGAAAATGGCCAATATTCCCTTCAAACTTTGCTTCTGTGACATGGATAATGAAATTTAGAAATTAACCTATTTTCTATGTATAAATGGGCAAATTTGCTTATTGTCATTCACATAAGGTCTGAATAAAACAACATATGAATCAAGATTTATATGTATTTACACTCAAGTTATACAAAAATGAACAAAAAATGTTTAGAAGTGTGTAGTTTTTTGAGATTTGGGGCTGTAATGTAAATCACTTTTACATATCAGCCCCCATATATAGCCTTCCATCATGTTTTCATTTTACACTCCTTGGTAGTGGCATTCAAAGTCCAGTATATCTTAGTGGAAGTGCTCACCTTGCTCCTTTGAGTATACTCTCATGTTCTCCTCAAATTTATCAAGATGAGCATCAAGAATATGGACTTTTAGGGACATCCTGCAGCCCATTTTGCCATAGTTCTTCACAAGAGCTTCAACCAATTCCACATAATTTTGGCCTTGTGATTGCTCAAGAAGCCTCAAATCACTGCAACAAAGCTGCCTAAGCTTTTTCTTTCCTTCCTACTGAACTTCTTTGGAAATTCTGTGCACTACAGGATCTTCTTTATTTGTGGTCCAATGAAGACACCAAAAAACTTAGGGAAGTCTCAAAGATACTTGAAAGCTGGAGACTCCTTATCAAGAGCTGTGACAAATTGTTTCATAAGAACCAATTTTATGTGCAATGGTAGGTCCACTAGTAGTTCACATTTGACATTGTGCCTAGCCACAGAGAACTCGGATGGTTATGGCCAGTGCTTCCTGTTGTAGTATGCTGTGGTGTCCCTGTTGTCCCAAAGGCAAAGATAACAGGGAAACTTGGTAAAGCCTCCTTGGAGACCCATCAAGAATGCCAATAACCTCCAGATATACTCATCATACTTCCAGGATTCTAACAAGGTCTTGATGCTGTTGTAATCCTCTTTGATGTGCATTGAATGAGCCAAGGAAAGAGTAAGATACTCATTCCCATTATGGAGCAGAGGCTTCTGGATGAGCTGTCAATCAAAAGGCACCACTTATTCGGGTTACAGGCAATTCAAATTGCCTCAGCACTGAATCTATCTGGAATGTTCTGGAAAATGGGTAAATTTGAAAATTTCATCACTAAGATCACAAAAGCAAAGTTTGAAGAAAAAAATAGGTCTTTTCCACTTACAGTAGGCATAAGCAATTGGGAAATAACGCTGCCCAGGAACAAGAAAAAGTAAAAAATTTGTTGCATAGTGTTAATTATGGTCTAAAACTATATTTCCTTGGGAAAACATTTTCAACCAAAAAGCCATTTTGAATTGTAAAATTATTCAAGAAAGACTGAATATTAAAAAAACAAACGTCTTTCTTTATTATTTAACCCTCTCACTATGGGCTCAGTCCTAGGAATTGACCTCATAAACATTTTATGCTTGTTACAGTTTTATACTATAAATTTTAATACAATGTGCATATCTTCATGAAATATTGCATATTTTGAGTAAATATTACAGGACTTTTGTACAAAAAATATCAGATTTTTTATATTAAATTTTGAGAAATGGTTTACTCATGCTTCTTTTCTTGGTGAATGTCGATTATCCGAAATGGATATACATTTTTTTTAAGATTAAATATACTTTTATGAATTAGAATATTGTCAAATTTCTCATACAAAATCTCTATGACCTCCAACTAATTGTTAAGCACTTTAAAAAAAAACAACCTTATATTTTATTTGCTACTTTCATTACTGTATTTCTGTATGGGTTTGGTTGATTTGACCAATTTAGTAATCAACATGAAAAATTGCAAAAGAGATATAAATTATGCTTGTGGCATTCTAAAATGACTACAAATTACAGCACAAAACCAAAAGTGTTTAGCTTAAATCTCACGATATTATAAATCTATATAAACTTATTATTTTTATTTTATTGACTTTTAAGCCATGCCTGACTAATATTACAGAAGTTGCAAAAAAAAAGACACACATGCACTTACGTTATCATATCCAATAGTATAAAACTGGCCTTTACAAAATGAACTGTTCTGGCTTTGTTTCACTGTACCAGTATTTTGTAAAATACAGTTACCTTTTTGTTACATTACATTTGTGTGTGTGTATATATATATATCAAGATTATTTGTTTTACTTTCAATCTCAGAAGGAAGGAGTAAGTAAAAATTTTGTTCAGAAAGCAATATTTATTTACTATATTTACTATATAGTAAAATATACTATATACAATAAAATAAAAATAATAAGTTTATATAGATGTATAATATCGTGAGATTTAAGCTAAACACTTTATTTACTATATTATATATATATATATATACACACACATATATTATTTCTATTTCTGAATAACTTCTTACATATTATTTATTTCTTCATAAAACATACAAGAGTAAATAAATATTGCTTTCTGAACAAAATTTTCACTTACTCCTTCCTTCTGAGATTGAAAGTAAAACAAATAATCTTGATAAGTTTTCATCTTCAAAACACTGTGAAAACCACATTGCGGAAATTCTGTTCTGATTGTTTATACACATGATAGAGAGAAGTGGATTACATAAACACGAATTTCCCAAAACAGAAGAAGTGGTTGGGGCCACTTTGTTTGATTTGCTGAATATAGCGATATTCCAGCAAGTAGAAAAGATAATAGGTTCTTATTTTATATTCTAGTGTGTAAATATTGGTAATTTGAATTCCTAATCATACAAAACTATAGATTTAGTATTTTGACATCACAAGCATCTAATTTGAACCATTGTTGCATTCAGCATACCATGTGACTCACAAAAATTAGCATTTAGGAATATTGTTTTTTTTTATCTTTACTTTTAAGTTAAGAAATTATAATTCTAAAATATGAATTACAAACATCAGTTAAATATAAAACTTACTGACATATATTCATAAAATACTAGTTCAACAAAAGTTTGAATGCAAGTCTAAAAATGTAAAAGCATGCCCCTTTTCCCTCTGACCATAGGAAAGCCATAACAACAGAGTTAAGAAAAAAATCCTTTGACATTAATTTCAAAAATAAAAATGTTGAACCTAATGACCATTACACACTTAAAAAATTGAACCATTTTATTATTTTCAGTATTAATTTAATTGGTTATTTGTACGCATTTATGAATTATGATGCATATATCAAAAAAAAAATATTCACAAGAGGAATCAACTTTTTACTTCCATGTCATAAAAGCAATGCAGTTCCACATTCCTTTCTACTTTTACAAACTACATCTTAAACTTAGTCAATTTTTGTGTTAACCCTTTTCACCTTTAGAAGTTTACTGTGAATTTTTAAGGATTAACTAATTTTTTTGATTTTTTCAAACTAAACTACAAACAAATATAAAAGGTCCAATAACCACTCATAATTAAAGCTGGTTAATTAATGGTACTTGCTAACTGAAAATCAAGTAATATAATCCCTAGGGATGGCGTACTCTTACCAAAATATAAGTTATTCTAATACAATTCAACAAATTGTTTTCTATAAAGAGAGAATTTTTCCAGCTGTGCAGAAATGAAAATATGAATTATTTTCTTCATTAGTTACAGGAATTAAATACCAGAAAATGACAACATATCATAATTAAAATTGTTCAAATGCATGTAGAATCAATATTTTAAATTTACTATAAAATTTGTCTCAAAAAATTTTATGAAATGGCAAAAAAAATATGAAAAGCTTCAAATAGCAGTTCAATATCTTCAGTTTTCAGGTTCTTTAATGTAGTAATCCCTTGGTTCATCATTTATTAATAGATGGATAATGTATCCTCTCTAGTTTTAACTGGTTTTAATGCCTCATTGACTTTTTTTTGAGGGGGAATATTTTTATGAATAGCTAAATGATGTTTCATTAATTCAGATGAACAGATTTGACTATCTGCTACATATCACATGTGAAAATATTCAACAGCATACATAAATCAGACTCTTCATAGTTAACACAATGTTGTGTGTTGTAACATAGCTGTTTATAACTAAATTATTTGAAGAAACTCTAAGTAGAGAGAGTAAAAAAAAATTGTGACAATGAAAAAAATCTTCCTTGAAAGTATGCACTGTTATAGTCAATAGTACAGACTACTTAAAATATCCAGGACTGCCAGCCTGTAGGCTGGACTGTTACCTACATTGAAGCAATACTCATCAACCAGTTGATAGTTAAGTAACTTTGAGGTTATGATGCAGAATGTTCACTCTGCTTGGTTATACGTTACATAATCCTAGTACCACTGAGTGTGAGAAGAACATTGAAGGAAAGGACTCCATAAGTTGAAACGGAACACTACTAGTAGCTTCACAAGTACCTGCTAATTGCTTCTACTTCTGCATTTGGCAGACTTATACTGCAACAGTATTCAAGCTTAATACAACTTTATAAAACAAAGTAATACCAACCACAGATCAAGCTACACAAAAAGTTCAGAGTAACTGTTTTAACAATAACTTGTACAAAACTATAAGTGAAACAAATTCAGTAAAATTGGTAGCTTCAAAAATTTTACTAATTTCGTAACATCAGACATAAATGCAGAGATACGTCATACTTTCAGTATAGTATCAAGCTTGACACAACAGTTTTGAACTTCACTAGACGAAGTCTCAGACTAAAGAATAATTCAGTTGAACTGAACATATTCTTCAACATTAATAAAATATAAGAGCTCATTACATGTTCTTATAATGTGATATGAACTAACAGTAACACTTACTTCATTGGTGCAAACAGAAAGCAATTCCAACATCATGTATTTCAAAACTTTCTTTATATGTTATATATATAGACATGTGACTCTTCCAAACATGAATCTTACCAGATATTTCACTAAAACATACTTGCTTACAAAATATTTCAACTGTGTATATTGATATATATATATCCTACTCTATGAACATCAAAAACATATTTTCATTCACCATAGCATAACCAGGGGACATTTCATTTAATATATAACACTACAGTGTGTGTATATCTTCTTACGGCAAAGCTACACCAGACTATCTGCTGAGTCCACCGAGAAGAATCGAACCCCTAATTTTAGCATTGTAAATTCATACACCTAAAGTGTGGAATGGATCAAGTTTCAATGATTCACTAGCCCATAGAAAAGTCACCTTTACTTTTATTCACCAACTATCTACTTAACAGGTGGACAGCAAAAGAGAGTAATAGCATTCAAACTCACAAACACAGTTTCATAATAGAATAAAAACATAATGCATTCAGGTCCAGTCAAGTAAAATTGAGGTTTTACAGTAATGTCTTAAAGTTTATATTGTATCACTTCTCAGCCTATTCAATAAAATATACATTACTAAACACACAAGCCAACACAACAAGAGTTAGTGGTGAGGCTACATTCACTAAACACAATGGTATATCTAGCAATGACCATGGCATCTGTGTCACATTGCCATCTATGAAACTAGAGTCCCATTGCTCTTGGTAACATGATAAAATTAACAAAAGCAAGAAATCTAGAAATAAACTTCTTCACCATGATTTCAATTAACTTCAATTACCCCACATGCCATTCAGAGCACAACTACTATCACTAAACAGAATATATGCAGGATATTCAAAACAAAAAAAGGTATGTTCTAGCATGTGAACACAATCCCAAAACTGCTTACACAAAAGCTATTGATCAACTACTTTTATTGAATGAACAGACAGGCATCTGATGTATAAGGTTCCTAAATTTGATTTCCAGCTACACCAGTTGTTAATAAACTAAGAACCACAACAAACATCAACAGATATTTTAGTTGTGATATCAGTTTCTAAGATGATCTTTTAGAAATAAATCTACTAAGGAATTACACTCTATAGCTCAGAAAGTTAGAACTGTGAGATTTGAAAGCCAAAAGAACTTAGCAGATTTTATCATCACTCTAACTGTTGTGACCTGATGGTTCTCAGGTGACTTGCTATAAGGATCATTACATTATTAAACTTTATGGCTTGAAATGCAAGGTTACCAATCTTCTTTTGATTTTCAAGCTTCCTCAGTCACACACAGCTGTAAAATATGGTTGTAAGTCCATCTTAATAACTAAGGCTTAGTGAACCTCAAACGACATACAATGCCAATCCCAAACTCTACATATCAGACCAGAATTTGTTTAAATTGCCTATAGGTCTAATCCAGAACTTTGATAGTCCATCTGAATATCAGTAGATTAATGTATTTTGCAGTGATGCTGGATCACTGCAAGATTGCAAACAGAGACAAATGGAAACTATCTGGGTGCTACTTATTGAGGTTCCACCTAATACTAAGTGCTAATAAAAATCCATACAAACACTTGCTACATGCTCTGGATCTTCAGCAGTCCACCTATCACAGTATTTTTCAAGTGCACCAGCAGTAACGCTTTTACCATGAAATGCATTTTAGTTCACCTTGGGGAAAAGCTCAGGTTTGTGAACAATGGCTGCATCTTTTTTCTACAGGTGTTAATAATATCCTTATCTGCACCCCCGATATTTGTTTTCAGTAGTGACTCCAACCATCATTAGTGATAATTTCTTTAACTGCATTTCCTATGTTTTCTTCAATGGCAACTACAACTATCATGGGTTCTTGAGAACACTGACTGGTGAACACATGAATACACTAGAAATACCTCTCTCAGATGACTTAAAAGTATTTGAGCCAAATTTTATTTTATTTCTTATGATGTCTGTAGCTTTGTAGAAAGTTTATTAGCAAAGCTAAGGATGCATTAGACCACATTTCAACTCTTTCAACAAGTGTGAAACAAGAAAATGTAAGACCTTGTTGTATATTTCAACTTCAAACTTCAAATGCCTCCTAGAATTCCTGACATGAAACTAAGCAACATTAAGAACATTTGCATCTATTCATACAAAGTGTCCAAATTTGATCACTTCCAAGAATAATTTAAATAGGTTGCCAACCAGAAACCATGTGCGAAGACACAAATACTTTCAAATTGACCATCATTTAAGATAAAGGAATCCACAAGATTATGCTTAATGCAGATTGCAGCTGAAGATCTGATTCAACGGGAATTTCTAACATAGTGCAAAACACCTTCAAAACATTTCCAAGAATAAATATAAGTTTGTTATATACATCCTGAAAATGATAAGAGCTATAAGGTTTGTATATCACAAGTTATGTTATAATTTCCTTGCATTGTTTTTAAAGTCAAATAATAATAGCTCATGATGTATGTGGTGACAAGCAAATAAATAACCTGTTTCATTTATTCATGGTTCTTATGATGAAAATAGTACAATTTCATAAATTGATTTTGATGTTTATGAATCATAAGTGTATATTGTCAAATTTAAAAGTACAGATAAGAGAACTAATGGTTATACAGACACATTCTTCAGATTAGCCAATTCATAAAAGTTTTCTCCAAGAGCAGCCTCTACTTACTTGTTTTGTTTGATTCAAAATTGTGCAAAACCACAGAAAAAAAATATTTGTACATAATTATCCAAAGCTTTGGACTAAAAGACTAGAAGGCAGCTAGTCAAAAGCTACCACTGCCAACTTTTGTGTTACTGTTATCTGTTTTAATACTGGGATCTAATTATCACTCTTACTGTGCATCCATGTTTATCACAATGGGATGTAAAACTTGAATCCCAAAAACACTAGGACATGCTCAATTTGTATATGCAACTCTTCAAATAATGTTATTTTAAATGAAAAAAATACAGATTTAAATATAAATATCAGGTGTAAGCTATAATGACAATATATCATCTATTTTAATAATAAATATAAAACATAATCAGTGTATCACCACCTCAATTACTGAAAGGGAATTTTTAAAACATAAAATGGCAAGAAAGTATGATAAAATATCACCATGCAAGACGAAAACAAATAATATTTAGAGAAAGTATGAAATATTCTTTATCTTATAAAATAGAAAATCATGCATTCAAATAACATATGGTCAAACTTCTTAATTCCTTAGAAAATGTATTGTGTTTGTAAGATGGTATTCAACTTTTAATACTTTTCCAGAATAGAAGTAAACAACCATTTAAACTCTGCTTGTAGTAAATAATAAACATTGTACAGCTATTGCATGTAACAAAATAGTTTGGCTCCTTATACATTAGGGATATAAGCTAAAATTTACCTTCTAGAATTTGGAAGTTTTAGGATAACTTTTGAAAAATATATTGCTTATGCATTCTGAAATGATAATGCTATAGCTTTTAAATTTAAACAGTCATTACAGAAAGATTCCTTCAGGTGTCTACATATATGACACTGAAATGTGCACAAGCTTCTATAGCTGGGTTATTAACATAAAATGTGTAAATGGACACACAGTAGACATGACATAAAACTTTTTTTTTTTCTGTTGTTTTAAGAACTGCAGAATAGAAGACTTCTGGTATATTAAGGATTTTTATAGTATGTTTCAAACCTGAAACTGCAAGTCTTTAAAATCATATTTCTGTGAGTTACTGTTAATATTTTTGAAGAATGAAATTACATGATATCATATAATGTTCTTGCATATAATACACATTAAAATGCGACAAAATACAAACAACAAATTATTTTTTCCTAAAAATTTTTGAAGAAAATTAAAAAAATGATAAAAATGCTTACTTTGCAAACAGTACTCTGGACCTAACAATGAACTTGAAGATGTATTCAATGGCTTTCATTGTTTCCAGTAAGAACTCCGTGGATTCCATGGCTTTATCTACATAGCTTTTCAGTACAACTGTCAGTTTACTAAATTATAAAAAAGTGTTATATAGCCATTACTAGTTTGAAATAAGAAGTACACATACCAGACATTATACAATATTTTATTCCATCACTTAAAGTAGTAAATAACACAGGCCTGTGAAAGTTTTACTCTTGATATTTTGACATGTTCTTCAACAATTCCTGTAAACTGAATTCACACAGATTTTTCAAAAAACATAAGTGAATAATTTTCTTTAAAATTGGGTCATACTTTGTTATGCTTAAAATGTTGACCAATCATGATGTGAAAGTCTTATGGAACATTTTAGAATACATGAAAAGTACACTGCTAGTGTATAAATAGTTAATACGTTGCATGACATGCAATTTCTGGATAGTATTTATTTGTGTATGCACTTTGACATTATACTTCTTCTTTTGAATATTATTTATTCATCACTATGGCAACAAGAAGTTGTACAGATGAGCCATAAATATTTTAAGTGTGGTAAATTTGACTCAAGTAAGAACTTTTTCTTCCTAATTTGAAAAGAATCCTTACATGAAAGAAATAAATGAATACTATTTTTGAAATCTGTGTAGATGAATTATGAAAAATTCATTATTAAAATAAAAATAACTTTGAAGAAACTTAAATTTGTAGGCTTTGTTATTTTTGTGTGTTTTCAGAAAAAAATGATGTCAAGGTACAAAGTGTTATGTAGCAATTTGTATGGAAAAACAAACCACACAAATTCAGAAACTACGCATTTCAACTTTTCATTAATCTGGCAAATGCTGTTAAAGACATAATATATGTAAATTATGTACTAATTACATTTTATATTTCTGTTCTTTAATGTTTGAATTTTACCATCACAACAACAACAAAGTAAATAAATAAAAACATTTATTGTATCAAAAATGAAAGTACTATTATATTACTGTTAATATAATTCATTCATTATTCTAAAGATAGTCTTTTACATTTTCTGAAGATCTTCTATGAGTTCTAGTATCAATGTAAATATCTGAGTAAATTGTTTGAGAAAAAAAACTAATGAAATTTTATTTTCATATTACTTCTAGAGAAAAAAAGAGTTAGTAGACAGAAACAATCAAAAACAGTTTTAAGAGATCATCCATTAAAACAATTTGGGCAAAGTTTGAGGGTATAAAGTAAAAACTGAAAACAAAGCAAAGTTTATTTTACAGATCTAGCAAATGTGGGAAATTTACTTCTATTTGTTGAAACTGTCCTAATATTAAGTGAATTAATGTTCATAACATTACTGTGTTTTAATAGATTTTATAAAATTACTACCAAACACTCTTTCTGGTATAAAACTTTGCTAAAATCCATTGAGATATAAAATATAATTATATTTAAATAACTGAGAAAGACTTTCTTGGCTAAAATACTGAGGGCTGATTAAATAATAGACCACTGACATCACAAAAAAGATCATTAAAAAGTACATGAATTCCCACCTCAAAGGTATAAAAGATTAAACTTACAAAAAGTGCCCCATCATGAGGATCAATTGAACTTCTTCTGAAGGTTTGAAAAAAATAAACAAACAGACCTTTTGCCAGAACTTAGTGACATTTTTCAAATGGCTTCAAATAAGTTAATGCTTTCAAGTTATTAAATCTAATACTGAAATAAATATATTTTTAATTTTCAAAAGTCAGGAAATCTAATATATAATGGCATAAGAAGAGAAGCCCCAGGAAGAAAAGGAAAGTGAGAGGATCCACAAAGACGAAAAATAAGATGAAACATTGAACAGCCTAGAAAACAGCCAAGAGCATCCATTCAGCTCACTTTGGTTAGGTTTGTTTTGAATTTCGCACAAAGCTTCTCGAGGGCTATCTGCGCTAGCTGTCCCTAATTTAGCAGTGCAAGACTAGAAGGAAGGCAGCTAGTCATCACCACCCACTCCTGAAATACTCTCTTACCAATGAATAGTGAGATTGGCCATCACATTATAATGCCCCCAGGGCTGAAAGAGCAAGCATGTTTGGTGTGAGGGTGATTCGAACTGTGACCCTCAAATTATGAGTTGAGTGCCTTAACCACCTGTCCAGATTAGTAGTAACACATATTAAGATGTAATAAACAAGAACTATTATTCAAAAGGAAAAATAGTTTATCTTTAGATGGATCCAAGTCATAATGTCAAAATTGTTGACTAGTTCCTTAAAGTACAGATTGTTAACTGAAAGACTGATTTTTGTTGCTGACTTGCTACTTCAAGTACAGTTAATTAACTGAAGGATTAACTTTTGTTGCTGACTAGCTAATTCAAGTACTGGTAATTAATTTAAAGTCTGATTTTTTTTCTAACATGTTTCTAACTCTTAAGGGGAAAAAAATTAAACTTATGGAAACCACTCTGAGAACATTTGACTGAACATGAAAATCAGGAATTATGTCAGATCTCAGAAAATCTAAGAGTCATGTTAAAATACACTTTTCTTGTTATTTGTATATATATTTAATTAGTCTTTTCATTTAATAATAAACATTCTTTTTTGAAAAATAATATATTCAACCAAACTGGCATGATGTGCAACTTTTTCTTCATCAAAATTATTAAAACTTGTCAAATACCAATTCAACTTATATAAAAGTGTAAAATACCAACCAAAAGTATCATAAAATTACACAACATTAATTTACTGAATTAAACAGGTCCATGTATTAAAAGTGCTATGGTTTTATATTTTTGTTTTTTAATGCAACTTCCTTGAAAACAGTAAAAAAAAAATTATGTAAATAGTGATACAGATATAATAAATGAGAACTGTATAGATATTTCTTAAATTACAAAAAGTATTTATCTATTCAAAATTTACACCTATTAGAGTTTGCAAAAAATACCTATATGCTAAAGTGGCACTGAAGTTTTCTTGGATGTACATGTCTAACACTGGCCTGAAGTGTTGGTATTTTCTGTCTGATATCAATCGAATGATGAATACCTAAGATTTATAGAAATATTCATTACTATCTGCCCTATAACTATAATATTAAGTTGAAACAAACAATTCATTTCTTTCTTTTTGTGTGTGTCAGGTAAAATTGACTAAAGTTGTTTGACCTCCAGGTTCTTCCAACAGAGATGAAACACTACAAAAATAAATCTGTTATCCTGTGGATAATTGCTTGAAAACTTTAAACTATTCATAACTTAACAGGGTATCTCTTAAAAAGCAAGTCATATGAAATGATGATCTGTTATCCTTAGCTAGTCCATCCTCTCAGAATTAAAACTGCAAAAAAAAAAATCTGGTGCTTTTTAAACAAAGTTTCAGCTACATATATTGTCTTCTGTTTAAACAAGAAATTGAAAACAAAGCCACAGCTATAGGGTTCTATAATTAAGACAATGCATACAATATAATAAATCACTCAACAATGCTGAAAACAGTATATCATAGTGAGCACAGTAGTAAAGTTTTTATTATCTCACTATGAGACAATATAGTGATTTCAATTCACTGCAATATTTTGATCTGTTAATTTTAAGGTACATTTATTTAAATAAATGCACTGTCATTCAGTTTAAATATGCTAGATATAAGTCTTAAGATACCTAATGATCTTTCTACAGACTGTTACGAAATTAAATACAGCATTCATGAATACAAGTTATGTCACGGAGAAGAAATATGATATTTCAAAAACATTGAAGCCTTTTACAATATTTGCTCCATTATCTCTTATTAAGAGGTGAATATTTTCTTTATTTAATTTCTAAACATTCATCTTGTAACGTCCGTCCAACAGCATCACAAGTATCACAGTAAAAGCAGTATGTTGTTAATCAGTGTTCAGTGATTCCAAAGTTTTTAAAATACTTCAACTGTTGATGTTCACCATCTAACATCCAAAGTTAAATGCCAGTTAGAAAAATGGCAATTGCAATCCTGTATCCTTCAAAAATAGATTAATGGAGATAATTATGGAAACATGCAAGTTGTGCACAGAACCACACCATAAGATCAACTAGAGGTATAAACCATCATCACAGAAAATACAAAACAAATATGCTGTACAACACACTTATATTCTGTGTGTAAACCTTTCCTTTTATACAGAACATAATATTTTGTTTTTGTGCAGCTATATTGTTTACCAATGTATACCTGTGAAATATTTTTCCAGATGTCCTTATTATTCTCCACAATGCAGCTAGATTATTTGTTTACTTTTTGCCCTTGTCAATTCTTATATAAACATAAATAATTTAAAGGATATTTATATTAGGATTTTGTACAGGCTAAGCCATTGTGTATGAGTTCCATCAACCATTTTATCATCAAGACATCATTTAACAATATTTGCTAAATATTTGTAACAATTATTTTAATGAAAGATGAATCCTCACTCAATGTGTTATATTCATAAGGAAATGGCATAATGAAATAAAATCCAACTGTACTCATAATAAGTCATTGCACCATCAGTTTTTCATGGATTATCAACAACATTACCTGAGATGCAACCTCACACTTATAATAGTGTAATACTGACTGGGACACTGCTTTCTTCTATGCTATTGATCAAGTTTAGTTTTTTTTCTGCTATATATATATAAAAAAACATCACACCTGTATTTATAATAAGGCCACTGGCAACAACTGTATCAGACCATCATCTAATTTGTAAAGTATACACTCGGAGACACTTAAAATCACTTTTAAAGAGATTTAATAATTTGCCTTGACCACTTGTGTTATTATCATTGACAGTTTCACACATTTTTTTTCAGAATACTGCTTACAGTTCTTACTGAAACATGAGGTATCACCACAGTTCTTCACATTGAGTATTTTTAAACTAACAAAAACTTTGATGTCTAAATATTTGCTAAGTCATATTTCAGTTATAAGAGCCATGAATGCATTCAAACCATTACTGCTGGACATGGTGTGATTGCTTATACTTTTATATATTTTATACTGGTGTGAAATTTTGATTGGTTGAACAGCAACCAATCATGAGGAAAACATAACTGTACATTGATGCTTTTTATACATTTTTTTCTCGTTATTTGCATAATTACTTCCAATACTGAAACTGGACAATTTTATCACAAAATTAACTTTTCTGTGGTAATCCATAACATGGTTGTACTTTCTTAATCCAGTGAACAAGCCACTCATCAGTAACAGCATTAACTTGAGTAGACATCAAAGTATATTGCACATTCTTGAAGTTCACACAGTTTTTTTATTTTCAGGTGACTGTGAATTGGGGTAGTAAAAGCTGCTTTCGCTCTGTCGTTATGTAAGATTACTGAAATCAGCAACTACTTGTATGTATCCATAGAGTTGTATCCACAGGACTTCATTCATAAATAAATGAGTTTTATATTACCATATCTTACTATAATGGACATGGCAGAACACAGGTCTACATGAAAGTACACCCTCAAAATATGAGCATGATTTTCACTTGAACTATAAATGATTGTTTTATCAAATCTTCACTAATATTATTTGTAAATATATTACTAAAAATGGAGTTTTGAGAGAAAAAAAAGTTATTTTTTTCAGTATATAAAAAACTGAAGTTTATACTAACACAATGTCATAAGCATGTCATACACAGTTTCATTTGCAACACTTATTCACTTATGAATTTTATGAAGAAAGTTATCAAAAAAAGTTGAAAAGTGTGTATCCATTTTACTGATGTTTTACAGGTATCCAATGGTTTTATTGTCTTGAGATTTTTATATGTTCCACTGTAACTCTTGTACACTGAAAATAATATACATTTTTGTCCATCATGTACAGATTTTACATAAAATATCATATGTAATTTTACATATGTGAGTAGTTTTCACTGAAATCAGGGCACATTTTGTTATGCTTCAAATGTTTACAGCCACTGCTATAGATTTTTCTAGATCAATCATAACATGAAAGTTTTATGAATCATTCTATACCCCACAAGAAACATGCTGCTAGTATAAAAATGGCTAAAAGGTCACATGATATGTTGTTTTTAGATATTATATGATAATGAATGCACTTTGACATTTTATTTCTTCTTTTCAATATTATTTACTCATCACCATGGCAACAAAAAATTGTGTAAACGACCCACACATTCTGTTCTATTTGTGTTAAATTTATTGTAAAGAAACAAAGGCAAAACATTACACAATTTGTTAAAAAACTATCTTTCATAATAAAACTTGATGACCAAGATAAATCATTGGCTTTGCACAAAGTTTACACCATCTGTGTCAAAAACTAGAAACAATGGACCAATGATAAGGATTTGCCTTTTGGAATTCCAATGATCTGGCATAAGTCTGAAAACCATGAAGATGACTGCTATTTTGCTCATGAGGAAATTGACTTTGAATAAATAGTCTGAAAGAACATCAAAAAAAGTTGTAAACAGAAGTGTAGACTGAGTTTTAAAATATTATTAACAAACTTGTAGGAAACAGCAAGAATCCAAATTATGCAAATTTTGTCAGTAACATGTTCAATAAATTCAAAGAGTTGGGTTGTAAGATGACCTTGAAAGATCATTTTTTACATTCATATACTGACTATTTTTATGAAAATCTCAGTACCATCAGCAATTAACAAGGGGGAAAGGTTTCAACAAGACATCAGAGGAATGGAAAAAATGTATTAGGGAGATGGAACATCAGCATGATAACTGATTACTGCTGGTCATTGAAATGAAATGCTCCAGATGCAATATGTAAAAGAAAGACCACAACACAGTTTTGAGACTACAAGATGTGGATTTGAATAAAAAAATCTGAATTTATTTTTGTAAACTAAATAAATATTTTGATCAAAGTTTTTTCCTGACATATAGATGATACTTATGTGATAGAAAACAATGTATATTATTTTTGAAACCTGCACAGGTGAATTATTAAAAATCTATTACTAAAACAACTTCTATGAAGTTTAAACTTGCCAGCTTGTGTTATCTACCCTATAAACACAATATTTTACAAACGTTTGTGTAATTGTCAACAAACACTCTTAACGAAATAGTCAATTGTACAGCAAGTATTAAACTTCACAATGTAATTAAAGGTGAATAACATGATTCTCTTTCATTCAATCAAAAATATAAAAATAAAACTATGCAAGCTAATTGAGTTGTAAATGCACAGACCTGATAAACAGCTAGAATATGGAGAGAATTATGGCAAAAATAGATGAGAATTACTTATGTTTTGATGTTATTACATCATATGCATATGAGCAATGCAATGAAACTATAGTGTATTTTAATTTTGCTTGTTCAATAATATATCTAAACTGAACAAATATTAACCTCATTTGTATATACCAGGGCCAAAGTATGCACATTATGATCTTTTACAAAGTATTATATATTTGATGTCACAGTTTTCAACATTTATTTTACTCTACACAAGCAAAAGTAGCTGTCTCCAGTTTAAAAAAAAGTTTGTTTACCTATAAATTTCAATTATTTAATGAACTTTAAAAGTTAATTGTGTTGTACTCTTGGTTTTAATCAGAGCCAAAGCTCGGAGCTACTTATAGTGCTCAATGCAAAAAGTAATTGTCAAACAAAACAAAAATTGGGCTTTTAGGTTTAAATTAAAAGCAATACGAAAATGCTTCTCAGCAGCAGGGACTGGGAAGCTTTTCAGGATTGAGGGGAAGAGAGATGGTGCAAAGTACAAGCAAATCCAGGAGGAGAATCTGCTTAAGTGGGTCAAGGATCTAAAACTGGATGAAAACTTCACATTTCAGCAGAACAATGAGCTGAAGAACAAGGCCAAAGCTAACACTATAATGACTTCAAAAGAGGAAAGTGAAAGTTCTGTAGTGGGCCAGTCAAAGTTTTTACTTTAATCTAATAGAATATTTATGGCTAGACTTGAAAATTGCAGTTTATCAGCAATCCCCAATGAAATTCTGAGAATTACAGCAATTTTGTCAAGAAAAATGGACAAAAATGACATTATCCTATTGTGCAAAGTTGATCCCCTCACAGCAGTAATTGCTGTCAAAAATGCTTCCATCAAGTAATGACTTTATGGGTAAAATACTTTACGTAGTCATTAAATTTCAATTTATATATTTTCTTTGCTGGTTTTGATGATATTCAGCTTCCTTCACACATAACAGTAAGTAAGTTTGCTCATTAGAATTCTGAATAAAAACAAGCTTATAAAAAATTGTTTACATTATTTGTATTTCATCAAAATGTGATATTACTGGTAGGAGGTGAATACTTTTGCAAGACAATGTGTATGTGTATAGATGCCAATAAATTGGTTTGGTGGTGGTAAATCACCCAACAAATTGCCTAACCACAGCAATTATAAACTAATATGTTTCTTATTTATAATTAAAAAGCTTTGTATGTAAGAAGAGATAGAGATGGCTTGTATTTCTGGATGGTTGAATTGAACAGAGCACTGACCACATTAGCCAAAGGTTTTGAGTTCAAGCCCCAGTACTTTTTTTAATACATGCAAAAGATGTCCTCAAGAAATGTATTTATATTCTTTGCAGTTCATATTTTCGTACACAAGAATCATGTTTAGTTTTTGTTTTTCTGACTGTTTTAAAAAGTATGTACTATAAAGTTAAGAAAAAATTAATTATAACAAAAAGTTTAGAAACTTGCATTATATAAAATTAACTTTTCCTTTATGTACGTTATAATCATAATCACACTATCTGAATGCTACACAATAAAAGTGTTGATGTTATGTGCTGTGTTCGGTTGTTTATGCAACAGAGAAAAGAGTATTTTATTTATTTTATTATTATTAAGAAAAACAAGCTCCATTTCTAACTTTAATAAGTAGAAAATATACATGAAAAACAATTAATATAGCACTAATCAAGGTATTCTGGTTTTGCTATTGTTTTTTCCTGCTGTCAAGTGTTGATGAAACTTAAACCCTAATTTTTATACCACTGCATTAAACAATCTTTTATTGAATTAAAGAATGTACCTAAGAACTGAGACTGACAAAATATTAATGACAAAATATTAATTTTTATGGCTTTCTAATTATGCAACAAGAGCTATTAAAAATTCAGCTGAGTCCAGCAATATATTTCCTATGGGAATAAAAGTTGAATTATAACCGAAATAAAAAAATCTCTGTACAGAAAACAACATAGTATAATGTAGCATCTCATCAATTAAAGATTTGGCTTTTTTGGTTATAAATGTAATAATTTTAAATAGTGGATAGAACTACTGGCAGACAGAGAATGTGACAGATTGGTCTAATTTTCCTGTTTTGGATGTGTAATCAAATAAGAATGAAGACTATAAAAGATATATTTTGCCTCAGTGACAACAATATCATGGTAATTTACTTTAAATTACATACTTCTCAGAAAGTTGGTAGATGAAAGGCTTAGCAAAGATCACAATTCTCACACTTTGGGAAATTCTTGACTTTTTTTTAACATTTTCTTGTAAAGTTATAAAGTCTTATAAAATTCTAAGTTTTGGATTATTTACTATGTTTTGACTCCAAGTTTATTTGTATACCACAATAATAAACCACTTTAATTAAATTTTAAATATATTTCAGTAATATCTTATGACATGTGCAGCAAATGATGTGCATATGGAAAGAGATAACCAAATATGATGTATAAAGAAAAGGTGAAAATATACTCAAGAATAGTGTTATACACAATCATTTTAGTTCATTTGGAAAAATATAAGAGACTGTGATAATCAGACATATGGTGGCGTTGCCTGTGTGGGGATGACTTAGATTGTTCATCAAATTGTATTTAAAATATTTTCTCAAATTGGCATAGTGAAATACTATTTACAATACTGCAAATTGTTTCCTTTTATAACAATATATATGTAATGACTGAGTCACCAGTTCTGGGAACGTCTGTAAATACTATAGCAAAAAAGTTTGAATTTTTTGTTCTTTCTTCTGATTGTTTATATTACATGATAACTCAAGAACCAAAACAATAGTGTCAACCAATTTCACCAAAGTAAAGTAGTTTCAAACAGAGTATCTGCTTTTACAAGTATTATTAATAACTGGTAGTCATTAATATATATATAATTATAGTTTAAACCATGCAGTCATCAATCCTCAAAGTTATCTTTCTCACAGAAATTTGGTATTCCTTTAAAAGTATAGGGTGAAACAGGAATCACCAACAAATAATAAATACATAATGAATACTACATTTGGAACTATTTAGAATTTAGTTATAAATACAACCTTTGTATGCCTATTGAATGAGTGCATTGGTAAAAAGCAAACAATAAAAAGTTTTCAAAAACTGTACTAAATGCAGGGACAGGCAATGTTTTCCTTCAAAAATAATGCAAACAAGACAATATAGGTTGTATTTGCATCGTCTCTACACAATAGCATATGCAAGAATTAACACTTAGCAATAAACATAACTCTTCAACCACAAGAGCATTTAATTTACCCTATTTTTGCCTGTTAATATTCTAATACATTGTGTGTCTAAGCTATAATGTATGGATGATACAAATGCCATCCATACTACCTTGTTTACACTGTTTTAGAAGCATTGACATTAACCATTCCTATAATTACTTCCTTTAAAAAAAAATAATTTCTTTACTTGTTTATTCTAAAATGTTACAGTGTTTCTCCATGTATGTATGAGCAATAGTTGTTTAATACAAACAATTTCAATACAGTAAAATTATAAATAACACTTACCAACGTCTCAAACACCAGGTTATCAAATAAATCAGAATCAGAGTTTTGCATCAGGATGTTAAACAAAGCATCTAAAGTATCTTGAAGAAACTACAAACAAAATCATAAAAGCATGGCTTTGTTACATTGACTATTATAAACAGTTTGAGAAGGTTTAGCTTATATTTTCTAATCAATGAAGGCTTAAATGTCAGTTTTCTTTTGAAAATGATGTGTATTATGTTGACACATTTAATTATAACAAAGTGAATAGAATGAAAGAGTTCAAGAACAAATACAAAATGTACTATGTATTTTTACTCTAGTTATGTCATTATATACATATTTTAAAATTTTATACAACAAAATACAAAAGTATGAAGCAATCTTAAGTCCAATCAAGTCATCATGATATAAATATCATCTATACTAGAATACACATTCCAAACAATAAACAATGCTGTATGTTTATATTAAATGAGATTATTAAATTGTTTTGGGCAGTCATTGCTTCTACTAACAGATATTATTATTCCACTCTTCTTGAAATAAGTGTACACATTACGACATGATATAATGAGCAACCTCTGTATTTTACAGTTGGAAAACAAAGCTTTTAACATTGTTATTTGAAGGCAAAATGAAATTTATTTACTTGTAAAGAATCAATACAACCATCATATATATATAGTTTCACTGGTTTGAGAAAACTGACATATCACCACCATGTATACAGTATTTCAAATCATGTGAAATGTTTTAACTATATGCTTTGAAAGTCAGTGTTATATTGGTAGTATAGTAGAAACTTATACTTACTTTGACTACTTCCTCTCCATCCACTTGCATCAAGGCTTTTAGATTCTTCTCCAAGTCTTCTGGTTTTGCCCACCACTTCAGTAACCCCAGGAGGTGAACTAGAAAAACACATCTATATCTTTCACAATATTTCTTTAAGTAATTTATAAACCTTTCTAGCTGGAAAATATATCTCAATCACAGAAAATTTCAGTTAAGGTAATGAAATAAATTGCTCCACAAATAATCAGTCAGTAAAGGTGTTTTCTAGAGATTCTTTTAAACATTTTTGTTACTGCATGATCTTATGTTCCATCAGTTTTGCTTGAACACAAAGTACTGCTGATGTTAAATTAGTATTAAGCTAAGTGATAATGTTATGGCTGGTCTTTGATAATATGTGTGTAAAATGTGCTCACTGTAAACCAAACATTTGTATACAGGTATAATATTAATACACTTACTAACTGTATAATGCAAGTACTTAACAAAAATAACTTCCTTAACATAATGCAAATTCATTGTTTGGTAAAAGCTTGTAATTTTGCATCATACTGTAGTTTATTTTATCAGTGTATCTACTGACAAAAGTATTACAAGTAGTAATAAACAGCAAGAATGTCCAGTGAACATTTATGTGAGAAATGTAATAAAAGCCCACCAGCTCTTTCAGAATCTAAACTTATAAGAATGTATTTTTGTTGGGCCTCAGATTAGGAAACTGACTTCAGATAAACAGTTCAAAAGGACAATGAAGAAAGTTGAAAAAGAAGTGTGAACTGCCTTCAAAGATGCTGTTGACAAATCATTAGGAAACAACACAAATTCAAATTACGAAAATATTGTTTATAAGGTCTTCAATAAATTCAAACAGTTTTGTGACACAACCTTGAAAGTTTTTTATTTTATACTCACATATTGACTATTTTCCTGAAAATCTCAGTGTCATTAGTGACAGAAAAGGGGATATATTTCACCATGACATTAGGGAAACTGAGAAGTTGTATCAGATAATGTGCATGATGACTGATTACTACTGGTAATTGAAACAAAATGCTATAGATGCAACACATAAAAGAAAGACCACAACACGCAGTTTTGAGACTAAAAGATGTAGATTTCACACACAAAAAATATGAATGAGGATTCACATTTGTATGAAATCAATGTTCTTCTCTTTTCTTCAGTTTATATTTTTGTTTTGAAATGAAATAATAAAAAATATTTATTTATCTAAGTAAAAGTTTTTCTTTCCAATTTGTAAAAAAAAAAATCATCATATAACAAATAAAAAAAGAATTGAAATCAGCATAGCTGAATCATAGAAAACCCATTATTAAAACCAAAACAAATTTTATGAAGTTTACATTAATAGGCCCGTGTTATCAAACTGGTTATTTATCATACTTACTAAATTTAATTGTTAATTAGAAATTCAGAAAATCATTGCTGGGATATATTATTTATTTATCTTAATAAGAGTTTTTATTTCCAATTTGTAAAAAAACCCTTATATGACACAAAAAATTAATGGAAATCAGCATAGATGAATTATAGAAAACCCATTATTAAAACCAAAACAACTTTTATGAAGTTTACACTTGCAGGCCTGTGTTACTAACCCAGTTATTTATCATACTTACTAAACTTAATTATTAATTAGAAATTCAGAACATCATTGGCTGAGATATATTACTACCAAGCAGTAACACATGCAAAGTCATAATATATTCACCTCATGATAAAAAAATTAATTTTATATAAAGCATTCCATATTTCATATGATAATCCCTTTGATCCAGATTGGAATGTACATTAAAATAGCATTACAAATAATTTGCATTTGAGTGGTATTACCCCTGTATACAAAGTTGGAATTTAGTGCTCTCTTACAGTCCACAAAACAACAGTGTTCCCTCGCCACTTCGCGGATCCTCTTTCGCAGCTTCACCACTTCGCGAGCTCGGCCGACCCCCACATATATATATAAAATAATGAACATTAAATCTAAAATATAGCATTAAATACCATTAAAATATTAAAAATAAATATAATTAATAGTGTAAAAAAAAAAAACAGGTATATTTTGAGATATAAACATATATTTGAGTTTATAACAGCGTAAAAATGGAAACAGAACCAACTGGAAAGGCTATAGATGTACGCATTGTGCGTCTGCAAAGGCTACGCGAGATCAGCTTCATGGCGTAGCGATGTGCAAGACGGGCTATGATTGGTGCAGAAATGAAAGACGGCCAATGACAGCTACCCATTTTGATTGCCTGTGATTGGTGCTGTCAATATTCATGTCTGGCCTGTGATTGGTGATTTCATCCACGGCAGCATCTTTCCTTGTGGAATCTCGAGGGCTCTGGTTCCTGCGTAGCGAAGTGTAAGACGGGCTGTGAGAGGTGCAGAAGTTAGAGACGGCCAATGACAGGCACCCATTTTGATATCTGGCTTGTGATTGGTGCTTTCAATATTCATATCTGGCCTGTGATTGGTGCTTTCAAACACACAAGCATCTTCCTTGGTGAACCTCTCAGTCTGTTTGAAACAACGTGCTACGTGGTTCAGATCATTTTACGCTGTATCTTGTGATTTTTTCGTGTGTGACTTTGAACTTTTGTGTGTGTTTAAACCCCTGCAATGGTTCCCAAATGTGCTAATACTTCTAAGGATGCTTCTACGCCTAAACGGTCACTGAAAATGATGACCATCGCCGAAAAGGTGAAGATATTAGATATGGTAAAAGAAGGAAACCCTTATGCGTCCATAGCCCGCCATTACGAATTGAACAAATCCACCATTCGCTACACCAAGAAGGACGAAGTTAATATTAGAAAGACTGCTGCTATTACTTTTAATGCAACGGCTAAGAGGGTTGTAACATCTCGTAATAAGAGTATCGTTCGGATGGAAGCTGTTTGGCCATATGGATAGCTGATTGCCGTAAGAAAGGTGTTCCCTTGGATAATAACATTATCACAACGAAGGCTAAGATGTTGTATGATAATTTCGCGGAAAAGGATGAAGATGAAGAAGACATAGACAACCCACAGGCAGGAACGTCCAGTGATTCCCAGCCTAAGAAACCATTTTCTGCAAGCAAAGGCTGGTTTCAGAAATTTCAGGAACGATACAGCCTGAAAAACGTATCGTTACATGGAGAGGCTGCTTCGGCTAACAAGGAGGCTGGTGAAGAAAGAAATAAGAAATTAAAGAAATAATCGCTGAAGGGGAATATAAGCCTGAACAGGTATTCAACATGGACGAGACTGGCCTGTTTTGGAAGAGGACGTTCCTGTTTAAAGATGAGAAAAAAGTCCCTGGTTTTAAAGCTCATAAAGACCGGTTCACCCTCTTAATGACTGGTAATGCTGCTGGTTTTATGTTGAAGCCGACATTAATTTACAAGTCTAAAAACCCGAGAGCTTTAAAGAATAAGAACATGAACTTGCTACCGGTCCATTGGATGCACACTCCTACTGCCTGGATAACGAAGCCTCTGAGCTCTGATTGGTTCCATCAGAGTTTCATTCCTGAAGTTAAGCTTTATTTATTAGAGAAGGGCTTGCCATTCAATGTCCTTCTTCTTTTGGATAACGCCGGTGGCCACGCAAGAAATCTTTCGTATGAAGGCGTTAGGGTTGAATTCCTCCCAGCCAGCACTACGTCCCTTATACAACCGATGGACCAGGGAGTTATCAGGGCTTTCAAGGCCTTATACATAAGGAATACCATGTCCAACCTCGTATGTAGCCTTGATAATGCCACCGAAACCGAAGCCAAAAACAACATGTTCACCCTGAAGGAGTACTGGAAGTCTTTCACCATTGCTACGTCTTCAAAATGTTCATAAGGCATTGCAAGAGATGAAGCCCTGCACCGTTAATGCAAGCTGGAAGAAGCCATGGCCTGAGGTTGTGCACGACGACAAGGGATTCACGCCTGAAGAAATCCAACACTCGGCTGTTCAAAAAGCTGTGCAATTAGCTTCGTTAATCATAGGTGAAGGATTTGCCGATATGACGAAGGAAGACGTAGATGAACTGATTGACTTAGAATCCGAACCACTTGCTGACCAAGACTTAGAAGCACTGACGAAGTCTGCTGCCGAAGAAAACGACGAAGAGGAAACACCGAAAGAAGCCGAGGAAACAATCGAGCAAAGTGGATGGTCGTTAGAGCGGTTAGGTAAACTAATGAAACTAATTAATGAAGTGAAGGAGTGCTCACAGGAATGGGACAACGATATAGTTCGATCAGTACAATTTTGCAATAAAATAGAAGAACTGATGACTCTTAATCAAATTATTTTCGATAGGCTAAAGAGGCAGAGAAAACAACTGCCAATAACAATGTTTTTCCAGCCGAGCAAGAAAGAAAGGGTACAGGTGGCAAGTACTGTTCCTGAAGTTGTAACGACCGACGAAAAAATTGCCGATTCACCTTCCACAGAAGAGGAAGTGGTGTCCCCCGAAAAGACACCACTTGCTGAAGATATGTAATTTTTAATTTTAAGGCTTAATATCTTAATAATTGTTATTATTTCAGCAATAATGAACAGTATTGTACTGGGAGAGTTAAATAGTTGTACAGGGAGGGTTTTAAAAGTCTAAATGCACATAAATATATACGTAAAAATCGGCGATCCCACTTCGCGGAAAATCTCCTTTCGCGGGGGGTTTTGGAACATACCTACCGCGATACACGAGGGAACACTGTACACCAATGACTACGATCATGTATAAGGTATACTTTTTATGGTGTTTTGGTTTAAAAAACATTGAAATATAGATAATCTTGTTCATGCATTACATTTAAGTATATAGAAACATTTACAAATATTTTCAACAATAATAATGAGACTTGTATAATTTAAAAAATGATTAAAACATCTACATAATAAGAAACTATTTAACTGTTATATAAACTATTTTAAATATATCGGTAAGTAGTACGTAGCTTCCTCCATTATGCACTATTAACAGATAGTTTGGTCTTAGTTCTAGCTATTTCCATATATTCTTTCTTTATTTTTTCAGTTTTATGAAGAACTTGTCTTAACATGATAAAATATATTTATGTATAAAATTATCACATAAACATTCTGCTGATAAGCAGAAATCACTTAAGATTATAATATACAAGTTCTCTGGTTACAAAATTGAATTTTACATGTTTGGTGATTCATTAAAAGGAAACAATACAAAATTGACCAAGAATTTTGGAAACATTTTTGAAAAATCATACTGGAAAATTATTTATCTATGAGCACAAATAATGTTTAGTTTTTTTACAGCGTACAATCACCATAGTTTAATATATGCACCAAGAGCTACAAACAAAATGATCAGTATGTACCCTATCATCTGCCAAGTGTTTTCCAACATTGCAGGTGTAATCTTTGTGAAGCTTCTTAGTATATTTTACACAACCTTTATTGCATAAACTGTCTCTTATATGAAGCCAGATAAAAAAATTCCAAAAGCATAATATATGGAGAATGTAGAGGCCAACTGACTGGGTTTTATCACACAATTCAATAGACTAAACCAAGCTTACACAGAACATCTATTTAAGTGCAAAAACTATATTTATTTTATAAGAAAATTAAATGTAGTTTGGTATGTATGTTTTATGCATTGTTATGTATTTTTAACAAAATAATTTTAAAAAGTAAAAATTAGAAATTGCAAATAATATATTTCCAACAGATGACAACTCCAACAAAAAGCTTAACTTGTACTTCAAGCTGTCAATGCAAATTTTTGCTTGCTACTAGTCTTGGTACTCCTTCTTACTTTCACATATGGTAACATGAAATATCTGCATACTAATATGCAAATGATTATGCAACAACCATTTACTGATAAGAGTGCAACATTACACCTATGCTAACTAGTGCCTTATCTGACCTTTCAGTTTACCACTTTGAGATAGGTCAGATCAAACCAAACCATACTGAAGTGAAGAGAACAGGTGAGAAATGTGAGAAGCAATACATATCTATATGAAATACATTTTCAGCTTAGAAAAAAGTCAATTTCTGAAACCATATCCTCTCATAAAAAAACAAGAATCCCATAGTAAACAGGAGAAAGGTGAGATGATCCACCTCGAGGAAGTGCTAAAAATGATAGGGTACGAAAATAAATTAAAAACAGCATATCATTGAAAGACCACATCACTTCTGAGCTAAATATAACCTTTACCCTTCAGTAATATGTCACCAAATGGTGGAACCAAAGGAGGGACCATTGTAGAGTTACAGAAATAAAGGGTACTCCCTCAGCATATAGTGCAACAAACTGTAATTGAAAGTTTGACCTTAACCAACACATAGTGATACCAGGAAATTTGTGATGATGAGAAACCAATTTGAAGTAAAAATGTATCTTAAGATGGCTGGTATGGGTTTTAAAACTTTTATTAAAATAAAGTAGAGAACAATGTTTCAACCTTCTCAGGTCGTCTTCAGTTTAACAAAGAGGTCTCTACTATATTTTAATAAAATTTTAATACCCATACCAACCATACTGAGGTATCAGGAAATATATATCTGGTCCACAATATGAAAATGGTCCTCAATCTTACATCTCAAAACAGGTATTGACAGAGAAGAGACCAAGTGGGTGCTCATCTCCTTTTCAAAATCTGACAGCATTGGGAATTTTTTGTCCAGTCCTTACACATGCAGGAATTCTGCATTCCATCAGGCTAAAACCAACACCAGGTCCACTGGGAACTGGTAACCGGTCATCAGTTGGAAGTGGGCCTGCTATTGGGAGTTTCATTTCCAGTCCAAAAGCTGGCAGCATTGGGAATTTATTGACCGGTCTTCAATATCAGGAGGGTAGCCATCCAAACTCCAGTGTTGTAAGTCTTGTTCTTGATGTTTTACAGGTTTTGAAAAGGATACTGACTAAAAATGTATCACAAGGCAGCTGGTATGGGTATTAAAATTTTATTAAAATACTGGTTAAATTCAGAGTTTTAACTGCATTATACCATTCATCTGCCCAGGATTATTGATTAAGCACTAACTAAGTACCGATTATGCAGTAGTTTAAATGAGAGGCAGTACAGAATTCAAAGATGTTTCACTTGGTACTATACCTTTGCAATGATGTTTATAGCACTTCCCTTATTTTTACTAATGTACTTAACAGCTATATTGCCTGTATGCCAATCCAAAGTTATTATAACGTGATATTCAAAACTAACTGTTACTACACACTGCATTACACATATAATTATCAGAACACTGTATGAGCTTCATCTGGTGGATATATTTACGTAAATTGTTAGTGATTATCTCTGATATTTAACATGTCCAGTAGATCTGCTTTCATCCTGTTTTGCTTAAAAGATAAAAAAAATTTATTGACATTACCGATTTTACTTTTATTTGTTGACATTTTTTATTCATTCACTAATTTTTGCAATCCTTTTCATCATGTTATTTTGAAAGAAGAGACTTTAAAACCAAGATTGTGAAGTCAACATGTAAAAGATTTGTGGAAATGTTAATAAGTTTATTTCATGCATTATATATATATGGTAAAAAGAGCATCACACCATCTACATTGGCAGAATGCTACCACACTTCTCTCAGCAGAGTATAATTGTGCATTTTTAAGGGGACAAACCTTCATGGTCTACCAGCCTAGTAGCTAAAAACTGGTAAGTGGCCAGAACTCACATATTTCACTTAAAGAAGGAGGGAAAAAGTGCATTAGATAGTCTAAAGAACTACAGCACCAGATATATATGGAGCAAAGGGTGACTGTGATGTCCCAGTTTAAAAAGCAGAACAATCACATCAATGGAGTTAATCAACAAACTCCAGTGAAGCAATTGACCATGAAGTATCCTTATAAGCAGTCCTACATAACATCACGTCTCATCAGTGGGTATAACATGACTTGATGACAGATTAATATATTGTATTTTGAAGCATACAAAACACATTGGCAAAGTCAATCAACCAATACCTGGTAGCATCTGAAATTGTACATCATGTACATGGTAGGAACAGCCTCAATGCCATGAATCACTTTAGATGTTATAAGAGCACAGGTTGAACAGTGAAGGTTTAAGACTAAGCATACCTGGCCAGGCAACACTCTCCATCTAATGGTATCCAAATATGGGAGAAAAATCTTTGCAGATAAAAGAAATTGAATGAAGTACTAACCATTCACCAACAAATAAAGAAGTAAAAGTATGCAGACTGGTCCATATTGGCACTGCTGATGTTACCCCAAAAAAAGATGAAAGTACACAGATAGCAACATGGTACTGTGATGAACGGGAATAAATATGAAAACAAATGACAATTATCAGTTAGAAAGGGTAATGGAAGAAAGGTCATGGAAAAGGCTAGGAGTCTGGGGAATAAAGACACAGCAATGATAACCAGACAAGGGAGAAATGCATGTTATACGTTATATACCATTGGAAAGCTCTAATCTTGCAAAGGAAACAGTCAGGATTGGTTGGTTGATTTAGTGTTTTATGGCACAAAGCAGCTAGGCTATCTGCACCAAACATCTGATAAAAAGATAAAAATAAAGTAAATGTAGTAAAATACATAAAAGGAAATGAAGGTGAAACAAAACATCATTGAAAAACATAAATAGCATAAAACCAATGTTGATATCTAGTCTATAATGTTAAGAGAGAAACCATTGCAATATAAGTTGTAAAGGACTTTCTCTAGCATAATGGTAATTATCATAACCAGCCAGAAAGACTAACACGTAAGCACAAGAACCACCGTCAGTCACCTGAAGTTGGCCTTTCCAGTCCTGGTTCCAGGTAATGTGTCATTATGACCATTATCAAAAAGTAAAATAATAAAAGTTTTAAAAGACATATAGCAAAATTGCAATCAAAACTTGCCAAACATCTGGTAAAAAGTAAAGTAAATGTAGTAAAATTCATAAAAGGAAATGAAGGTAAAACAAAAAAGCATTTAAAAACATAAATAGCATAAAACCAATGTTGACATCCAGTCTACAATGTTAAAAGAGAAACTACAGTAAGAGAAGTTGTAAACTATTTTCTGTAACATATGGTAATTATAATAACCTGCCAGGAAGACTAACAGGTAAGTACAAGAACCACCATCAGTCACCTGAAGTTGGCCTTTCTGGTCATAATTTATGTGTCATTACGGCCATTATCAAAAAGTAAAGTAACAAAAGTTTTAAAAGACATGCAGCAAAATTGTAATCATAACTTGCCAGGATGATTAATGGGTAGTTCAAATGGCAGCATTAGTCACCTGAAGTTGGCCTTTCCAGTCCTTATGTTGAGTTATTTAATGTTATGGCCTTTTTCTAATTTTCTAATCAAACTAGAGATATTGTGATTTTTAAAAGGGAACCACAATAAAAAGGTTTAATGAAGAAATATAAAACACTTAAATGACATTAAAAAGATTAATGGCCTTTATAAAACTAAACACTTTATCAAGGTGGACAGTGTCACCAATAATACTGTCTAATGTTATGGACAAAGCTTGGGACAGAACATGTTTAAAATGGTGCCATTGTTGAGAACTGTAATGATGATGACAAGAAAGTAAAATGTGGCATATACTGATTTGAGTGTTACATACTATATAAACTGGTGCATCAGTTTTGGATAAAAGAAAACGATGAGTTAAAAAACTGTGACCAATGAGTAGTCTAGTTAGAACAAATTCCTCTTTCCAATCCTTACGAAAGCAAGATGGCCAAAGTCCAATATAGAGTTTTATCTGGAAAAGCTTGTTTTCATGTTGCTCACTCCAAGTCAACTGCCAGTGGGCATGGAGCCATGCTTTGAATACAGGACCATAGTCCATGTATAAAATAGGCACTGTGGTGATAGTGCCAGAGAAAATAGATTTAGCTGCTGTATCTGCAAGCTCATTCTTGCAAATACCAATGTGGCCTGGTATCCAGAATAACTGGACAGAAGTAGATGTTAATGAGAAATGGTACATTGGTTTTTTTTTAATATCAGTGAGAACAGAGTGTAAACCCATGTAAAGCAATTCCAGAGCCAGTAGAGAAGTAAGCGAGTCAGTATAAATAGTGCAGTTGAAGTGCTGCTTAGCTCCAATATGATCCAGGGCAAGAGAAAAGACAAACAGTTCAGCAGTGAACACAAAAGCTGTAGAGGGGATTCTGCTCGCAACAAACCATGGCACAGCCTACAAAGTCACCTGATTTGGAACCATCCGTATAAATTGGAATGGAAAGATTGTTTAAAAGATGTTCAGTAAATAAAAGACAGTACGTCCAATTAGGAGTATCTGCCTTTCTCAGATGACGTAAAGAAAGGTCACATTTGGGGACTGTAATAACACATGGTGAGATGGGCTGACCAGTGGATACAGCAATGTTATCCACGAACAGACCTAATTCATTCAACTGTGCCTGGATGCAAAGGCAAAAAGAAGCAATGGCAGATCGTCTATTGTGAAAAAGTATGGCCCACCGAGGAAGGAAAACACAAACCCCAGATGGGATACTTTGGTAAGAAACGAAGTTTTGAAGAATATAGTAAAGACAGTTGCAGATGGCAAAGGTGCAAAGAAGGTTCATGAAATTCTACTTATAAGCTCTGAACTCAGGAGGTGTGGAAAGCCCCAGTGCACAGCCAAACTTCTTGATGACGAATGAGGTCCAGCATCTTTAAGGCTGAGTGTCTGGCAGAGCCATAGGCCATAGTCGAGTTTCGATCGAATAAGAGTATGATATAGCTTTAACATGGAGCACCGATTTGCTCCCAACTGGTGGTAGAGAGGACATGACAGATGTTCAGTGCTCTTGTACTTTTGACCCAAAGCTGCTTAATGTGTGGTATGAAGGTCAGCTTACGGTCAAAGATAAGCCCCAAGAACTTGGTCTCAGAAAACACAGGCAACAAAACTTCACTGATATGGAGTTTGGGATCAGGTTGAATACCCCCTTGGTGGCATAAGTGCATGCAATCAGTTACAGAGAGAGAAATTAAAACCATTTGCAGTAATCCACTTCAGTACACGATCGAGGGCAGTTTGTAGTTGCTGCTCAGTATACCTCATGTTTGACAATTGACATGAGATGTGAAAGTCATCTACATAGATCCCATTTGCAACAGTGAGAGGGAGTTGTTCAGTGATGGCATTAATCTTTATACTGAAAAGTGTGACACTCAGAACACAGCCCTGAGGGTCTCCAAGTTCCTGCAGAAAAGAACAGGAAAGTGGCAACCAACATAAACTTGGAATCTCCTGTCCATTAAAAAACTGTTAATAAAAATGGGTATGTGGCCACGTAACCTATATATATGGAGGTCTCGCAAAATACCGTACCTCCATGTTGTGTCATAGACAGGATGTTGCCATTTGAGAAGATGAATCAGGTGGTCAAGGGTGAAGTGTTGTCATTGGAACCCACATTGGCTGGGCAAGAGGAGGTTGTTTGTATCGAGGAACCAAACAAGACGAGCATTAACCATCCTCTCTCAGGTCTTACAGAGACAGTTCTTCAAAGTAATTGGACAGTAGTTTAAAGAAATCTTGGGATCTTTCCCAAGCTAAGAGAAAGGTAAGATAATAGCTTGATGCCAGGTATTAGGAAAAACATTCTCCTGCCAGTTCTGATTAAAAACAATTAAAAGAATATCAAGACAAGCAGGAGATAGATGGTGCAGCATGTAAGAGTGTAAATCATCTGGCCCAACAGATGTACTGCCAGACCGATGAAGGTCCAATTTTAGTTCCACCAGTGTAAAGAGGTGATTATAGTCATAGAGACAATCAGTTCAAAATGAAAGAGGTGATTACTCTGCCCGAGTCTTGATGGCCAAAAAGATGGAGTAACAAGGAAAAGTGCTAGATACCCAGCAAAAGCTTTCACCTATAGTATCCAGATATCAGCTACTTCTTGGTCATCAAAGAGTAAAATTGAGAGAAAAGGAAAAAGTGTAGTACCCACTGACCTTTTGAACCCTATACCATATGACTTTGGAACTGGTGGTAAAAGATATGCCAGATGTGAACTTAATCCAAGATTCCTTCTGGCTTTGACTTTGACATCTTATCTACCTAGCATGTGCACGGGCCTGCTGGAAAGCAATGTGGTTTGAAAGTGTGGGATATATCCTAGGCCCATTTTTGAGTCTTCCATGCTATGTAGCAAGGCAGAATTCCACCACGGACGAGGATATAGTGGAAAAAATGATGAGGTTTCAGGATTGTATAATACAGTCAGTTACTGCTGCCACACAGTCATTTATTGATGGCTGATAGACAATGGCAGGATCTAGTTCTGTGAGAACAGTGAAAGTGGACCAGTCTGCCATACCCAGATTCCACCAGGGTACACAGGTTGGGTGCATTAACCAGGGCCAATCTCTATCAAAAGTATAGAAAAATGATCACTGCTTCGTGGATTACTGTCAACCGTACATGAAAAATGGAAGAATAATGAAGATAAATGCAAGACATCATGATAAAAAGAAACAGGGCTGTCACATGCATTTTTAACCAACAGGAAAACTCCTTGCTACCCGTTTATTCATATCAAGGCACCTATCTATGAAAGCATTAGGATTTCGAAAACAAGTACAAACTTAATCCTCGTCCAATCAACTCATCTGTAAATTCAGCAGCCTAGAGTTACAGCTTCAGCAAGCTCATTTTTCTTAGTAGATGGGTTATGAGCTTTTCTTAACTCATTCTTAGGTAAGTGTCATGACAAACGTATATTTCAATATATTTTGTTTGTTCATTCTTGGACCAGTACAATACTTTTCTCACAGCATTCTGTGTTTTTCATTTTCAGATTTTTTTTTTCATCCATCGTTATGGCTGCTTTTAAAAGAAGAAACATGGACTCTGAGTGTTGTGCTTTCAATGAAGAATGGGGACAAAAGTACTTCTTTATGGAAACAAAAAACAAGAAAGCTACTTGTGTGATATACATCGAAAGTGTTGCCATTTTGAAATAGTACAATCTTTGGCATCACTATGAAATAAAACATCTATCAACATATTTGAAATTTTCAAAAAAGTTCCATTTTGAAAAATTTGAATCTCAAAAGAATCTCTTCACAAGGAAGTTTGCTGAAAATACATCTGTCACTCATACAGTTACAAAATAATGCATAGGATGGCAGAGTGAGGAAAACCTTTTAATGACAGCAACTTCATCAAAGAGTGTATGATGGAAGCAGCAAATGAGCTGTGTCCTGAAAAATCCAATTTCGTTGAAAGTATCAGCCTATCAGCAACTTCAGTTGCATGGAGAGCAGAATAACTTGGAGAGAACATCACATTACAGATACGCCAAAAAGTTGGAAACTTCCTGTGGTATTTTCTGGCACTGAATGAGTCTACTGATCTCTTGAGCAAGTCACAACTTCTTGTGTTAATTTGTGGAGTTAATATAGGCTTTCAGATCATGGAAGAATTGGCATCAGTTTGCAGCATGCACAGAAGAAAAACTGGGGAAGACATTTCCATGGAAACTTTGCAAGACTATAATTTCAGTGGAATCAGCTAATAGGTGTAACAGTTGATGGAGGGAAAAACATGGCTGGAGTAAAAAAGGGTCTGGTGGGGCTGATTAGGAAACAGTTGGAAGATCTTCAACTCCCAAGTGCTCTGTTCACACACTGCATCATACATCAGCAAGTACTCTGTGGAAAAGACTTAGGTATTTCTTGCATACCGAAACCAGTAATTTCTGCAGTGAACTTCATTCGGGGTCATGCACTTAATCATTGCCAGTTAAAGGTGTTTCTTGAAGAAAATGAGTCGAATTTCTGTGACTTGCCTTAAAACACAACTGTGAGGTAGCTCAGCTGCAGTAAAGTCTTGTCTCTGTTTTATAAGCTGAGAAAAGAAACAGATATATTCCTTATCGAGGATAAGTAATGTTATGAGTCGTTTTTAAATGCTGCACCTCTTTTTCCTCCAACCCTTTAGGACAAGAACGAAAGTAGGAAGGGTAAGAACCATTGCAATTGACACAATGTGGGTCTGTTTCATGCTCATAGACATTGTGGTCCTCGCCACCACAACAAGCACATGCCAAGGAACCACGACATGATGTATTTGAGTGACCAAACCTCTGACACTGGAAACATCAGAGAGGGTATGGAATGTAAGGGCATACCCTACAATTTAGTTAGTCTACCTTGATAGCGGCAGGTGCACATGGTGATGTAAATGTTAAAATGAGGATATTTGTCGGCAGTGTAACTCTATCTTTGTAAGTGGAGATGCACCTAACTGCAGAAATTCCTTGAGTGGAGAAACCAGCGAGAATCTCTGACTTGGGGATGTTCTTCAAATCCCTCTCAAAAATAACTCCTTGTGATGAATTCAAAGTAGCATGAGGTGTAACCTTAATAAGTATATCCCCAATTGCCTTTGAATTCAAGAGAAGTTCACTGTGTTGGGATGTGGATGTTTCAACCAATGTCTCCAGATCGAAGCTTCTTTACTGACTTTGGAGAGCCAACAAGTCCCTCCAGTTCCTTCTAAATAAAAAAGTGGGACATTTTCCCTAAGGTTTCTCTGAAATAGAATGTAGGATGAGAAAATGAGGTACAACTGGTGGTAGAGATGATGAAGATTGCTGATCAGTCTTTAAGACGTGGTCCTTTACTTATTGACTGTTTTTTCACTATTTTATTTAAATTTTTAGTAGGAGGATACATAGGAAAAAAAGAAAATTTCAGTGCCCACTGACCCCATCCACCATGGAGCCCTGCGAGGGGATGCACTACAATGTTAAGCAAGAACACTGCAGCAATGCCAGGGTTTTGTGAGCACTATACCCAAGCACCAGCATCAGACACAATGTCCACAACACCTGTTGAGAACTTCCAACACTGGTACTTCGTTGATTCTAGCCCTAGTGGACTAGCTGATTCAACCAAGGGGGGCCACCCAAAGGCTGCCCGTCTATAGGAAATGAAGGCTAAATTGGTGGGTAAGGGTTGGACCCCTCAACCATCAGGATTCTCTCCTCCTCTTCACGGGTCGCCATGCAGGGCAAACACGTGGGTGGATGTTTAGACCCCAGAGGAGGTAACCTGAAAGAACAGAACATTCCCTCACCATGTACAGGAATCCAACCAATGGGGCAGTCAGGATTGGAATGGTTAGAGAGATGGGATGTGGAAGGAAAGGAAATGAATGTGAATGCAAAATTATGCTATTCAGCAGACATTGTTTGGGTATAAAGTAACAATGTGGAAAGAGAAGCATGTAGAAACTATGAAACAAAAATGCAGCAAACATCAATCATGAACACAACTGAACTAAGATGTTTACATTTCAATATGAGCAAGAAAAGGGACTTCATGGAAAATGGGTAAGAACATCCTGGATCGTGCTGAAATTTTGATAAAGTGAAACACAGAAGGGAGGACTGGAAATGTAGAAAAAAATAGAACAATATAACAAGATTACAGACCAAAAAAACATGAATACATTTGGAAACCCGAACAGAGCTGATAAACAAACCAAAGGGCTTCTGTCAAATAGTCAAAGTCAAAAATAGACATGAGGTGAGAAAGATGGTATCCACTTATGTGGGCAAACCACCATGGACAAAAAATGGATAAGAGAGGAATTTAAGAAAACTACACAAAGAGTAAGTCAGACCTTTCTGATGATGGACAAAAGCCACACTTAAAGATGTGCAGGAATGGATGGATAATACATGCCTGATCTGAGGCTGAAGTAGGAGTGTTAGAGAAAAAGGATGAGGAGGGAGGGTGACACAAAAAAAGCTGCAGCAGCAACAGAAACTTCATTTGAGACAATCAATACAGAGCTGCCAATAGAACCTGACACAGAGTGATCTGAATTATAACAATAACTTGTGAGAGAAGAATATGCATATAGGTACAAACCTATCCAATCAAGATTTAGAGAACATACTACTCCCAGCCAAAGGAAGAGGAATGGGAAATTAAAACTGGAAAAGTTGTGTACTGAAATAAGTGTCAAAAGCATTCAAATTTGGAGCATCCCATTGAGCACACAACTGTAAAAAAGTTGAAAATGTATAAACCACTTCATATGTAGAATTTTGTAGGAACAAGGTAACCAATCATGACAAGATACAGGGCACCCAAAAGAAATGTTGTGATGTCTGTGAGCCCAATATGGAAGATCCACTGTTTAAAAAAATAGGTCCCTTGACAAAGTAAGCACAACAGATTCTACATGTAATGAGACTTGAAGTAGCTAGTTGACTGAATAATGGTGGAAATGAAAGCTCCAAGAATGAATCATATTGGCAAATACCTAAATATCCTGGGAGAACCCAAAGAGTGCCAAGGCAAACCTGAAAGGAAGCACCTGATTGTGAAACACACACACTTGGTGAGCAAAGCAAATAAAATGAATGCATGTGATATGGAGAGAAGGACGTATGCATCTGATATACTGAGCTTTATTGTACAGAAACCAGGAGAAAAAACTCCAACAAAGAGCTAAAGACAACTCCACGGTGAACAACTAAAGAAATGAATCACAGACAATAAAATGATAACTGGAAAATAAGACAAAATCCAAAATAAGGACTACCTTCCATAGCATACTTACAAAGTAAGGCCTGAACTGCCTCTGAAAAATCCCAGCATGAAATAGGATCCCTTGAATGGAATTGGATTGCCAGATCTTCTGTTATGAATCTCACAGTATCCACAGCAAAGGACCTCCAAAAATGAAGCCTAACCCCCATGAGTTTTGACCGGAGAACATAATTACTTACACTAAATGCTCTGAAAATAACACTACACAGAGTACCAACATGTTTCTTAAAGTTTGAGAGTTAACATTTTCCTAAACTGAAAATGTACATTTAGTAATACTCACTTCTGCTGGCATTACAGCTATACTGTTAATCAATGGTATGTTTTGCAAATATGCAACTAGAAAAGGATAAAGAAAACCACAAAATTGAATTTCAAGCTCCCCAAATGCTGCGAGACTAAATAACAGACATCATAATGATGATAAGCAAAAGGAAAACCAACCACAGTTCATTGGGTTCAAGGCAAAATGACTTGCATGAAACCCATTATCTGGGGATGAAGGAAATGGTAAGTACTGACCCAAAGATTTGTCTCAAAGAAAGGCAGTGGTGGAATTGCAGCACACAGAAAAGAAAGACAAAACACAATATATCTAGGTAACCAACTCTATAGAAGGTGAAAGAAGTTTTGGAAATTTCCCCAAAATGATGTTACTGAAAGAGGAATTTAAGATAAGGAAAGAGTATGTTTAAATTTGCTTCTTTCCAATCAATTAAACCGTAAGCAGCAATGATGAGACAATCATCAGTGTGTTCTGAAAGTAGCATGAAACTGATCGATTCCTGGCACACCAGAGCTGTCATTGCAGAAGCCAACAACTTTGGTTTGAACCCTGTTTTTGTGGTTGGGAATTCCATAGCCAGAGAAAAAGCAGTCTTTGTCATAACCAGTTAAAACTGTGAATGCAAAACTCTCAGAATAGAAGCGGGAAACAAACTATAAAAGAAAAAATATAATTCATATCTTTGAATCAGCATTATAAAAACACTGAATAACTAATGTAATAGATTTAGAAAAGATACTGAAAGGCTTGAAAAACAAGAACGGAAAAACTTTTGCATAAGTCAATCACACTAAGAGTGAAAACAACATTTGTACAATAAAACTGTCAATTAAGAAGTAGTGAACAGCTGAAAGATTATACAGAGTGCAGTTATGATAAAGATAGTGTCAAGCTCCTATTGTTGGAAGGTTGTTGCATATGTCAGGATAAGCAGGCATAAAGTCTAATGGTAAGTGAAAATATTCAACAATATAGGCCAGTATAAGTCTAGAAAAGTTTTTTGTAAAAGTAAGAAAGATATCATATTAAGAAGAATTTTTATTCTTATCAGGAAAATTAAGGTAGCCAAATGCCTTGTCATCTAATTAGTGACACACATGAATAGATTAACAAAATTCCCACTGTCCCTATCTATTATCTGGCAAAACCACAGCCAAGAGAATAGATTTGGAGAAATCAGCTAGAAATCTTGGTGCAGTTCATAACAAAAATGATACGTTCATCTTTCAGACAATTTGAAGATTAAAAAACCAAAAAAAAAAAAAAAAGCTAACTCAACACAGACAGCTTGTGATTACCCCTGAAAACCTGCTTGCAATCCTTAGGAGTCACAATCCATTGTTTAAGAAATAATGATAAATTATTATGATATCCTAGCTGATTAACATACCATTCTGTGTAAGTTTAGTAGAGCATATTAAAGTACTAATGCTGAAGCTATCTTTCATGGTGAGAGTTAATCCTCCATTTTGGTAAGATGCAAGTACAGATTTTGGAAGGTTTCCCAAGGAGCTGCCTCCAGGCTGTACTTGAGCTCCTAGTTCTTCTTGAGTTGATGGAAGGGATAAGTAGCTAACGTCGGATTCATCAAATTTCTTGTGGTCCACCTAAACATACCAATATAAATGTATACATTATCAGTTTAAGACCAGATCTCGTGATTGACAACATGAAAACAGTTTCATTAATCACTGTGAGAAATAAGATCATGGAAAAAAATGTAAAAATTAATCACAACATGTTTTTAGTGCTATTTTAAATTAAGATGTTCACAGAATTTTACTTTTATAATTTAATAATCAGTATTGTGGTAATTATTTAATATCTATCCCACTACACATGCATGCATACACACAATTATGTATACACATATTTTTGTTCTATTTAACATATTTCAAGTTTACTTGTACTTATCATACATTAAATATAAAAACGGTGATGCAATTTCAAAGGACATATAAATAAACAATAAGTTAAAGAAAACTAAACTTAAAAAAAATATTTTATGAAAAACATTCAGAATGCTACATAAAAATTATAAAGAAAAAATTAAGAAAAAACATTAATTTTCTATTTCATTTTCTGCTAGCATATGCCATAAAAGCTTAAACTGACTAATTCAAAGGGATAAGACACATAATAATTGAGATTAATCACACTTTACAAAGTCAATGTTCCAGTTCTCAAGCTACTCTTGCAGCGTAATCCTTCATTATTAATTGTGCATAGAATAATAGCCACAATGATGAACTGCTGTCAAACTACCAAATTCCATTGTAACTTTTTACAGAGCCTCCACTGAACTTGAATGTTGGTTTTTAAGACCGCATTTAAACATTTCAAGGGCACAAGAGTGACAAATACATTTCAGATGGGATTACAATGATTCCTGTTTCTTTGGCCATTTCTATCATGAAAATAGACTGAATGGAAACTCAAGAAATTTTATTAATGTGAAATAATAGTTCATTATGTTATAAATGGCACTAAATGATATAATCAGCTTCATTGCAATGGATGTTTGGGTCATTGGTTTTGCCTTTACCATAAGGAATTGCTGCTATCCTAATACTCTGTTGTGTAAGTTTTCTAGTTCTATGGAAGGTTATATTTTTGAAGTACTGAGTTCTAAGCTATAAATATTTATGACACATTGCTGTCTCACAGAAAAGTTTACCAGTTATGTTTATGAAATCTCATAAATGGAGTGTTAATGGCTGAAACAGATAACTACTCACTTTAAATACCAGTAGTTCATGAACATTATTTTCCAAAGTAGTTCCATTTTCTTGCATAAGTTTCACAAATGACATAGCAAAGAATTTCTCTGACTTGTCTTTAGCTGTGAAAGAGAAAAGTTACAAGTTTTCTCCTATTATCTAAATTCAAAATACCTTAGTAGTTTTACAAATGAAAGTGAATTATTTAATGACATATAAGAAACTGACAAAAATTATTTGAAATTTGCATAATGAAGTTTAATTTTTGGATACACTATTTGAAAGATATTCATACTTTTGAAACTGAAGTACAGTATAAAAGAATCCATGGATCAAAAAACACTTTAATATCACTTAGTACATGCTAATTGTAAAATATTCACTGATAATGTGTAAAAAGAAACCTTTTTTTAGATAGTACTAAAATTCATTTCCAAGTAGTTCCTTTGTCTTGCATGAGTTTCACAAATGACAAACAAGTGATGAACGTGAAAGAAATAAGTGATATACTTTCATCGTTCACTTGAAATTAATAACTATTTTCAGACTTTTTTTTGCTTAAATAAAGAAGACAACAAACTGTATGCAAATAAGAGTTATGTAAAATGGGCTATTCAAAGCATTATATAAAAGAGCACCTTTTCCACTAGTTGTATTTTCGATACAAGAGTATAAGTTAAAAGATAATGAGTTGTTTTTTCTTTGTACACAAATAGCATAAACTGTGCTGATAGCTTAGATTTGCTGCAACTCTATGTTTTGAATAACAATGAATTTCTTTTTAGCTTTAAAAATATCACCAAATACTAGGGGAGAAAAGTATTTGTTATAACCTAAAAACAAGCTGAAACAAAAATAAATTAAAAGATAATAAACAAAAATGCTGCACTAATTAAAAAGATCCCAGAATATAAGTTATAATGTGGGATATAAAATGTACCCTAGGTTTTGGAGGTGACTGAAGAAGTGGAACCTACATTGTGGTGGAGATGCACCATCTATTGATCTTAACCTTCATTTACCAATCTCACAAAAAGAAATAAAATAGAGTAGCAACAGATACAGAAATCAAAATTAGGAGAGCGAGATGTGGGTGGTTAATTAAACCCACAATATCCCACATCTATATCAACCTTCACTGCCTGCAGACAGTTGTGAGAAGGCGACTGTTCTCTAAAGTAAAGAAGAAAAAAACTAGTTGAAAAATAAAAACTACAATATGGAGGTAAGTTTGTTAAAAACTTACCTCTTGAAGTTAGCATTCCAGCCCCATTATGATAGAAAGGGACTAACTGGTAGACCAGTAAATGAATAACCCTAGTATGAAAAGTCCCATCTAGTTATTTAAATAAACTAGTATAGCACCCAACCACCACCCATTTACTAAGTCTACTGTGACTATCATGCCTTGAGCAAGCCTTTATATGCAGCAAGGTGTACATCCACATAAAGTAGTACCAAGTTGTTAAATGACCTCATTCATAACTAAAAATAGTTATTGGAAATTTTTATTTCTTTACATTTATTTAATACATTCTAACATTTGATACAGAATAGCTTAATAATTTAATTAAAGTTTCTTTATTAAATCCATTAACTATTAATTTTTGTATTAGTATTTCAAATTACAGTATTTTATCAGCAATGTTATTACAAATTTTACAATATCTGAATAGGTGCAAAATTATAATTCTTATAACATATGGCACATTACATTACTATTAAAAGAGAGTAAATCATAAATTGGAAAGGCAAAATATGTTGTTTTATCAAAAATATTCACACTGATATCTTTATACATTATTTTAATTTCTAAATCTAAATAATGTGCTTCTGAATAAGATAATGAAATATTTTCAATTTCTAATTTTGCTGAATAAATAGTGTTGATAACATTATTTATTTCAAGATTATTTATACAAATTAAATCTATATATCTGTAAGTTTAGGTAAAAATATCTGTATTTGTGCAGTTTTCAATAAATCAAGTGTCATAATAGCAAAAATATAAATTTACTACACAAGTAGAATTGTTAGCTTTCATTGGAACTCCTATAAATAGAGATTGGAATGCTAACTTCAATAGGTGAGTTTTTAATGTACTTATCCCCAAATGATAGTACCTTATTTTTCATACTTTTAGTTTTCAATTAAGTTTTTATTCTGAACTTGGAAAGTAGTTACCTTCCCACAACTGTCTGCAAGCAGTGAAGGGTGATATAGATGTGGGACATTGCGGGCTTGAGCACCCACATCATGCTCTCCTTATTTCAATTTCTGTATCTAATGTTACTCCTATATTTTATTTCTTTATGTGAGACTGTTGAATGGAGGTTAAGACTGATATATGGTGTATCCCCACTGCAATACAGATCCTACTTCTTCAGTCACCTCCAAAACCTAGGTTACATTTTATATCTCACATTATAGTTATTACCCTGGGATCATTTTAATTAGTATAGAATTTTTTTGTTTATTACTTTTTAATTTATTTTTGTTTTGGCTTGTTTTTAGGTTACAACAAACTAATGTAATTAGTCAGAGGTTTCAATTTGCTGTTTTTAATGCAGTCCTTCCTTTTTATTTTGTTTCCTTAACTTCATCAGTATTAATTTCCTCTAATAAATATATAATTTGTCATGAACAAACACATGCTCAAACAAAAATAAAAAATGCTGCATCAATCAAAAGCATCCCCAGGATATAGGCTATAATGTGGGACATAAAATGTACACTAGATTTTGGTGGTGACTGCAAAAGTGGGACTGTTATGTAAATGTTTTGTAACCGACAACATGTCGTGTTGTGTTTGAATTTCCATATCTATTATTTATACTTCCATATTTATATTATTGTTTCGAGGTTCAAAACAATAAAATACGTTGTTATTCATTTAAAATAACATTTAGAAATTTCTAGAATTAAATAGATCAATCACATGTTTATAAATAGAATGTGTATGTCTGCCCTGGTGTCTGGACGACGAGTCTTGTGCAAAAACAGACATGCGCAGATTACTCTGGAACTCTGTGGAAGTTATGCGATTGTTCGAGGACACGGTGAGCCTACTAATATATAAACAGATGGCGATGCGAGGGAAGAAGAGTCAGTCATTCGTTTTTATTTGATTCAAGAAATAGTGTCTTCGTTTGAGAAAATTTAAACATTTGCTGTGCGTTTATTCAACTTGGATTTGGGACTGGAGCTAGATCTACAGAAGCTGTGATTTTATTTCATCAGTCTTTACGATTCATTTGAATTACTAGTTATACTGAAGGTCAACACATATACGACTGTTTAGGGGAGACCAAGCAAATTGGAAAAAAACAAATTTGAGACATTCGTCGAAAACATTGTAAAAAGAACTTCGTCAAATTTATTAAACTGTGAATTGTTTCTGAACTTCTCCATTTCTCAATTTCTTCATGGGACAAAATTCACTTCCTAGGCTGGAATTTTGGATTTCTGATCTGGACTTTCGAACTTTCATTCTAGATCATTATATTGAACACAGGCCAGTAGCAATTTTGTATTGTAATTAATTTTGAAGGTTGAAACTGAATATCTGTCATTGTTATTATATAATTTATTTTATATTTGTCACATATATAATAGTTTATTGTAATAAATTATACAAGCTGTTATCTGTGTCTTTCGGTTGCGTTCAGTCAACATACATAAAAAACGTAACAGGGACTCACATTGCATCAATATTTCAAGATCAATAAAAAATATTGTAATTTATTACAAATTTTACAAAATCTGGATAATTTTGAAGTTATAATGCTTACAACAGAAGAGTATGGTACATTACAAGAAAAAAAAGATTAAACCACATACTGGAAAGGCAAAACATTTTATTATTGCTGTTGAAATAATGATACAAAATTAACATTTAATGGAATTAATTAATAAATAAACTTTAAAAAAAATTTAAAGTATTTTGTGGTAAATATAAGCATATAAAAAAGCAAACATTGAGGAAATTTTTGTAAAATGTTTTGATGAGTATTTTTAGTTGTTAATAAAGTCATTTAAACAACAAGGTGCAACAGTTTTCCAGAAGAAAACCTTATTGCATATAAAGGATTGTTTAGTCTGAAAACTGGTAGTTACAGTGGACTTAAGGGGTGGTAGTTGAAAGTTATACTAGTTAGTTTAAATAACTACTTGTGTGCCTTTATACAAGTATAATTTTTCTACTGGGCTACTAATTATTACCTTATGACCATAATGAGGCCTGGAATGTTAATTTCAGTAGGTAAGTTTATCTTATTTACACTCAACAGGTAGTATCTTATTATTATTATTTTCCTTTTCACTTTATAGAGCAGTTACCTTCCCACAACTGTCTGCTGTGAATGGTGATATAGATATGGGACATTGTGGGTTGGAGCACCCACATCTTGCTCTCCTAATCTTATTTCTCTTCTTTTGATTATTTTATCATCTTATTATTTATTAATTTCTTCATGTGAGACTAGAGAACAGTTTTTAAAACCAATAGACTGTGTTATCCCCACCACAATGTGGGTCCCACTTCTGCAGTCACCTCCAAATCCTAGGGTACATTTCATATCCCACATTACAGCCTGTACTCTAAGGATCCTTTTGATTGATGCAGCAAATTTTATTTTTTGGAGGCTTTTTTTTGTTTATTACAAATTATTATTAGTCAGAGGTCTGGATCTGCTGTTTTTAATGCAGCCCTTTATTTTGATTTTACTTGACTGTTCAGTATTAATATTCTATATAATGTACATTATTTCTCATAAATTCAAAGTAAACATAAAAACCAACACTAACACATATAAACATGATTCTGTCAAAGAATAAAACTTCTACCACCCTAAACAAAGTTTCACTGCTGTTAGTGTGTCACTCAGTTACAAAAATGTTGCTCATGCCAAGAGATAATTACACACTGAATTGTGCTTTATAAGAATAAGAAGTTTCCTACTTCCTTATTTGTTAAGTGTTTTTTTGCAGTTTGTCAGTTATTTTGCAATGTGCAGTTTTTCATGACATTATGTTGCTATCATTCAAGCTATTTTTGTTCTTTCTTTCTCTAAACTGAGATAACATCTGGTCTGCCCATGGATGATATGGCATTTAAGCAGCCCTTTAAAGTGCATAAATGTAAATAACAGTGTCATCTAGTAGCATGTCAGGTGATGACTCAAGGTTTTGACTTCTATGAAGTTTGAAAGTGAATGACTAGATTCAGTACAAGTGACTGTCCATGTCCAAAATAAATACATACACAATGTTTAGTCTGTTTATTTCCTGCCCTTGAACTCAGTTAATGAAGGAATTCAGGACTATTCTGTAATAAATATCCTCACTGAATTTCCAGTTGTTCTGTGAATTTATCTCATGAATCATGACAAAATAAATTCAACCTGTAAATGCCACACAATACCAACAAAGACACCGAAAATGAAGAGCTTAAGATATAATAATACATGATCACAAAAATACCCAAACAGTGCTTTGATGTACAAAAATGAAAATGTTCCACTACAAATAATCATTTACTGAATTATAATTCATTATGTCTTTTCTATTTAGTCCAGAAATACTTCATATATTCACAGTAATTGATCATGACATTTACAAGAATTTCAAATTTACCATGTATATTCACAGTACTTCTAGTAATTCATAATTTATCACATCTTACAAACTGCAAATCCTGTTGTCTGTCTGAGCATTTGTTTGTCTCCCATTTGAAAAATTGCTCGACATTTATTTTTGAAATAATGAGAACATGCATAAATGATGTTAAATTATACTTCACAAGCAGGGTATTCTACACTAAACTGTTAGGAATTAACCAGACTATCAATCACCTTTCAATATGTGACAAAACTTCAAGAATAAAAATGTAAGTTTACCATATATTACTGTTAAGAAGCTCATGAATGAAATGCTCTACAATTACATTTCATACCAGATGGTATAAGTAGCTTAGAAGCTTAGTTCTGAGTGAATCCAAGAGTGTAATACAATTAACCTTACTAAAGTCCATGAAATAACTAAAACTGATAGATTAACTTAAAATTGTCCAGTCACTGGGGATAATTACTTTTGTTTGTATTCATAATAATTCATCACAAAACTTTTTGAAAGTTCAATCTTGCTACATATATATAAACTTACAGTATGTTACATAACAAGATCAAAATGATCATGATAATGTATCTAAGCAAGTGTAACATTTTCTATCACAAGTTGCTAATTCAATGTTCATAAATCGATTAACAACTTACCATCATTAGAAGATCTATGTTTGAATGTAAACTTCAAATGGGCACTGTAAAACTCCTCAATAGGAATAGCAACCTGAAAGTATAGTACAAAAGGGGCAGTGTTACATGCAGAAAACAAAAGAAACTAAGTGATAAAAACTTGTTATTTCCATGTTTTCCTGTTGACTTGCTTGAAAACATTACTTAAAAAAATAGTATCAATTCATAAAACTAATCATTAATCCTAAACAAGTCACACACTTCTGTAATCATCTTTTAGATTATTGTGGTCTGCAAAACAATTAATAATTTGGATAAAAAAATTTTGAAAATTTTTCAATATTTCATAAGTATAACAGCACAGTATTGTAGAAACTACAATACTGTGTATTCCATTCTGAGTTATGTCTTTTATCTATATTTTATTTCACAAAGATACATTTTTATCTCACAAAAAGAAAACCTTGCACACAATTGTATGATTGTTGGTTTTGTGGTATTATTTGTAAATCCTTGCTATCTTCAAATGAATTATTATAATTAAACAATTTTCAGTACATCAGAAACCATTGTTACTGCAGTTTCTCATGGCTTGCATCTCACCCAATTGTATTAACTTATATAACTTTAAAACAGCCATTACTTGACTCACCTATGCTTAAGTTTTATGTCAAAATGTTGTTGTCCCATATTTCTCCCATATTAATATTTGTATCAGCTTACACTGATTTATGACAAAATATTGATATTCCATATTCCTCTGCAAACATCTAATATTCATTTACTTTTATTTGAAATAACTATGAATCTATCTTGGTTAAATTCACATGTACTTACATAAATAAATAAAAAATTGTAAATATGATAAAAAAAAAAATAGAGCATCAACAACACCTTCTAGTGGCACTTAACAGAGTAACCAAAATCTTTATTCTACAGGCTATAGTTCATAAACAAACATCATACCATTAAACATTTAGGGGTAACACTGACACAAGACTTGTCATAAGAATAAACAAGCAATAAGACTGCTTCGAAATTACATCTTTTCTTCACAAGAAAAATAACTAATAACATTAAAGAAACATAATGTATAACTATATTCTCCACAATACTAGTAACTATCAAACAATGCAATAAGTACAGTGTGACAGCAAACAACTGGGTCAGTAAACTTTATAATAAACTGGCTGTAAATCTCAAAAATTTTATCATGATAATCTATAAACTGTAAATATGTCTATCTTTTTAAATTTCTGATAAAACAGTTATGATACTTTCAATAAAAAATGGCATTTTAGTTTTGAGAGTTAAAGGTTTAAATTCTTACCTTAAAGGTTTCCATCCATTTAGGCTTATCTTCGTGGTAATATATAACACTACGATATTCATTAAGTGATGGACATCCAGCACCAATACTCAGCACATCCTAAGTAAAAGTATGCATATACATTTCAAACCAGTTTTACATACAAGATGTTGGAAGCAATCTATAAAATACATATTACATTGAGTTTGGATAAATAACCTGCCCTAATGTGTTAAAATGTCAAAATTCGGTAAATTACCCATTCTGAATAACAAACAACAGTATGTAATAATGTGATAACTTCCAACTTAAAATAAACTTTTCACTCTATAACTATCTATAACCAATGATAAGATCTTGAAACTTAAAACATATATAAAACTACCACTCCATTAATCAACAACCCAAAAACAAACTCCCAGTTTGAAAACTAAGTATCGAACTCTGCTAATTTATAAGCAATCACAAAACCCCATTGAATCCTTCACTGGTATTCATCGTCAGCTACACAATTTATTCATACTTAAAAGGTTAGCCAGTTATGAAAGACCAAAACAAAAAAATAATCTTTAAAGTAATGAAGCCAATTCTATATATGTCTCTTGAAAAGCCATTTTAACATCCAATAGCCATGTCAAATCTTTAAACAAATGTCAATCAAAGTGAGAACTTTCAAACAAAAATAGTATTGCCTTTTATTAATGATGATACTAGAACCATCTTAATTTTCCTACAGATTCCTTTAATTCAGAATAACATAACTATACAGCATTTGAAGTAAAATTAAAATTAATAAATATGCTCCAAAAAAGTATAAGGTGCAAGACAAAATTCGTATTTGTTTAAAAATACTCATTTATATATGAATTAGATATCAAGAAAAGATCATTATTTCAACAATCACTTACTTAGTTTTCATTGTTTTTCTACACAAAAATACCACACAGTGCCCACTATAAGTAGAAAATTCTTGCATTATAAACTCCTCAAATTTACTGTCTGAAACTACATATTTCAAGAAATTACGTCTATGTACCAAAACATAATACTTGTCATATAAAATCATACAAAGGCTGTAAATAAGATATATAAAAATGAAAAATAAAATTAAGTTTTTTAATTAATAAACATTTTAATAAGTGTGGTAACAAACAGAACATTCATAACCTTGCAAATGAATATTTATTTAAGGTTGTTTCTCCTTCAGTAATCAATAAACCTTTTATACTCAAGTTGGAAAACATATTTCTAGTCAAGATTTTTGTACTTTCTTTTCAAAGTTGTAGTGAGTTCATTAAAATGTTCAAAAACAGGGAAATAAAACTTTATTTTTATTAGATGAGAACTTTACAGTTATCTTTTTTCATCACAATATATGATACAAGACATATACATTCAATCTGATAAATAAAACTATTCTTTCATAAACATAATTTTTTTTCAAAAAGTACTACGTTTTATAACTACAGTCAAATAAAAAGTAATTTCTATATCTGAGATTTTAAAATAATAATCATAGTTTAAGAATGTGTTGCAAAAAAACTGAGACTTTGATAATTCAACTAACATGAATGGTATTTTACCATGTTTGGTTTTAAACACAAAACCAGACAATGGGCTATTTGTGTTGTGCCAACAGACTTTAAAAACCAATCTTTAAAGCCCTTACGCTTATCACTCAACCCCTGAAAAGTTTAATTGCATAAAGAAAATTGTAATTTCACACATGAATTTATTCACTAATAAACACTGATATCATTTATCATAAGCACTTTTTAGTCTAAAGGTTATGCATTCTACTATTAATGGATCCTGTTACAACTTTGTTACAACACAAAACAAGTGTCTGTTTAGAAATAGTACATTTTAGTATTCATACATCCTATTACAATCTGGTTACAACATAAAGTGAATGACTGGTCCTAGGAGGAGTACATTTCATGATTCATACGTCCTGCTAAAACCTGGCTATGACATAGCAGTTGCAACTTCTAGAAATTATAAGTAGGAAAGAAATGAAACAAACACAGAAAAAAAATCTTGTTACTTTTCTGATATTTATCAGACCACTTTCTTTTTATACTTCTGAACTTAAATATAAAAGTTATAATATTTTAAAGGTTATACTATGACGCATTCACGAAAGTACTGATCATTATTGTATTTATGTAATCTAGATTACATTTCACAAGTTATTTCAACATAAAACAAAAAAAAATTCTTATTAAAAATACCACATAAACTAATTACTGTGAAAATTCCTTTACCATTTAGCATATAAATACAATTTAGAATCTGTTTGTTCACAACAGAAAATACAAAATGTAACAACATACTAGTAGATAGGGTACTGTTTGTATGACTGATTTTGTAACTACATGTTAAAGTCTTACATGTAACATCAAAAAACTTTGTTTCAATCAACACTGTCGTACTGGACATCAAACATTCCCTTCTAGCAACCAAGATTGAATAAAGTTTTAAATGTTGTCAGTGGCATAAATGTCACCTTTACTGAAAGATCAGAATTGAAATTCTGTGGCTATTCCATTTCACAGCATATTATTTTTCATACACACAAACAGTACTGGATACAACAACAGTAAAAGAGAAATCTGTCTTTTTTTTTTTAACCTAAAACAAATGTAAATATTTGACATCCAATATTTTACAGTAAACTAAAATAAAATGATTTTTAAATATCAAAGAAAAACCTTTGTACAAGGTGAGAATTCTTCACATAATGTTTTCTTCAAAATTATTGACTTTGACATTTACTTTAAATTACTTAACCTTTTCAGGTTCATGGTAAACCTGATGTGTATATGTATAAACAGTTTCTTATTTTATAATACTAAGCTTGCATTGTAAATTAAACCTATGTTGCAGAAAATATAATCATGATCTAATATTTCAAAATTATGAAATGTAATATGACACTTAGAAGTATAATGATAATAACCTTTTCTATGAAATTTGTTTTTACAAAAAAATATGACCATACCAACAAATTAACAACGGGCAAAATATTAAATTATTTCAAAAAAAATAAACCATATACTTGTTGTCTAAATTACTAAAAACATGTGGTCATCCACATATGTTGAATGTCGGATTGTATGAATTTTTAACAAGACTTTTGAATTTTTCTTTTATTAATGCCAAGTTCAAGTTTTAGTTGATGGCATTCAGTTCATAAAAACTGTGGTTCTTGTTAATATTTAAATGGATGTGAGAAAGAGTTCTCTTGGTGTTGTTTAAACTTAATGATTCAACTACATCCTATTTCATTGTATTTGGTAAATGTTTTCTGGCAGGATGGAGCCATTATATAAATAAAAAATCTTCTTTAATATAAAAGCTGTAACTTGTACAAGAATACAGATGAATTTAACTTTGAAGTACACTGTTGCTGAATAAAGCCAACTGAGTGTAATGTTTATGCTTGAGATAATTCTGACAATTGATGTTAAGCTTATAAAAATGTTAAAAACACCACCAAAAAGCATTAAAATTTTGGTAACTTGTGATGAAGGTTAAGATTTTCCTAAACTGGAAATGTGTTTCTAATAATTTTTACTTCTTCTGACTATATAGCTATTATACAACATCAACTTTGCCTATCTAAACATTTGTCTTGCATATGCATCTTTTACACCCTACTTCAATACCCTTAACTATTTCTAATTTGCAAATTTCTCCTCCCTCATTAAGGCACCCTCTATCCTGGTACTTTATATAATCACCTCACTTAAATTATGTAATCACTTTTTTGAAACTTACACCACTTCTTAGTGGGAAGGCAGAGTGGGAGAGTGTCAGCAGAGGTAAGTATTATTGGAAATACAATCTTAGTTTTGGAAATTCTTAATATCCAAAACTTACTTATCATCCACTGACAAAATAGCTAGAATCCCATTTTGAGAAAGTGGAGAGGCTGGTGTGAGCATAATCTATGCAGAAAACATCTACACAGAACAGTGGTGTACCAAGATAAGAGGTACACAAGTGAGGAAACCATACTGCATCCAGAAAAGATATGCTCTTCACCCACAACTGAGTTCTTGTATCAAGGGCAGAATATTAAATGAGCAATCATCATTACAGGCCAACCCTGAACAGATAGCCAAGATCCCACAACTACAAACTGGAATTAAGAAGTCTTAGTCCCAATATCCCATGTTGATGGCTTGGAGTACTGGATTGCACTGTTACAAATATTCAAACATTTTATTGGATCCAATCCTGTAGCTATTGAGTGATGCATTTTACACCACCATAACCATGACAAGAAAGTAAGCAACACTTAAGTGGATAAACTTTCTCTCCCACCTGAAGAAGTCCAAAAGACAATACCCCAGGCTCAAAATGACAGAATTGTGTATGTCATACTCAACCAAAAAAAACAGAATTAATCTGGTCTGCAATTATAAGCATTTGTCTTCACTCCCCAGTCATAGAGTACTCCACTTGCCCTTGGAGAGGACACTGGAACCAAGATCCCAAAATTTTTCAAAGCAAACCTACTCCAATTTATTCTATACAATGATCAACAGGGATAAGCAGAATTCCCTTTAACTTTGCTCATAATAGTGCATGAGTGTCAGCTCATGATAAAATACTAATACAATCTGATAAGTGCCTAGATAATTTTATGGGATGCAACAGAACCTGTTGCAGCATAATAAAATATGTTGCTAACACAAAATTGAATAAAAAAAAGCACACTAGTTTGGGTAACACTAGCCACAAAGTGGAATCCTGTAAAAGCAAGATATAAAGGACCCTGAAAAATAAAGACAAGATACAAAAGTAACCTCTCATCCTTAAAATTCCAATATTGTTTAAAGTAGCCATGGGGTAAGGAAAAACTTCCAGAAGAAAACTGTCTGAAAAATATAAAGAATGTAAGGGAAAAGCAATGAAAGAAGTCTGCAAAATCCTCCACTGGATAAATGAAATGACCAGCAAAACACAAATTTGTTAAATCTGCTGAGATGTAACTCAGGAGATAACTGACTTGTAAAGACTAAAATATGCAAATAGATATTTGGTAATCCATCCACAAGAAAGTGGAAAATATTAAGGGAAATTTAAGTATCCCAATGAAAACTGTCAAGATAATCACCACAAAATGAGATAAAGTGAGTTACATGAGACTTTCAAGCCTGACAGGCTAAAACAAATTATCAGATTACAACTGATTGCAGAGGTAAAAAATAGATGGCAAAAGAAGTTCAGAAATGGAAGTATACCTTCCCTGGTTTCCAGAGGTTGAAAAAGAAAGATCCTATTAGGATATAGAAGGACTGAAAGGTAGAGAGAAAGTCCTATAAACATGACAACAACTCAAACTTATGACATCAATGTGTCAGCAGGCCCAAAAAAACATAGTTCAACCAGAAGGAAGAAAATCAAATCAAAGCAAATACAAATACAAGATGGATACAAGGTCTATCTGTCCCATCACATTATAAAACAGTAAATATTCCAGCAGTAACCAGAGAAATCAAGAGTGAGGAAAACTAAATAGTCCCCCTCACCACAACAAAAGAGTAGTAGTCTCAAAGGGGGCAAGCAGAAGCCCTACAAGCTCACAAATCCAAAAGATTAATAAAAAAAGAGAAGTAAGATATTGTAGAAACTGGAGAGGATTTCTGGCTTGGAAATGTACCTTAAACCCCTCTCAACTATAACTCCTCTGAAGGAATTCAAATTTCCATGAGGAGTAATCCAACATGTGTATCCTCAATGGCCTTCAATTTTAAGACCAGTTTGGTATGTTGTAGTGAAGATCTTCCCAACAAAATGTTTCCAGAGTCTAACTTCTTTACTGACTTGGGGGGGTCAGCAAGCCCCTCTAATCCCTTTTGAATAAAAAAAGGGAGATATCTACCAAAAGGAGTTCCCAGATAAGGAATGTACAGATAAATATTAAGGTATAGAATCTAGCTGTAATGTTGACTGTACAACAGAGACATTCATGTGTGGTCATTTTCTGATAAGCTGTTGTTTTTTTTTCATGAATAGGGTTTATTTATCTAAAAGGTATTATATTTCAGTGTCTACTGACTCCACCCACCACAAAGTCCTACGAGGGAACACACTAGAGTGCCAAACAAGTATACTGCAGCAAAGCAAGAGTTTCATGAGCACTACATTCAACCCCCAGCATCAGACACAATGTCCACAACATCTGCTGCAAACATCCAACATTTGTACTTGGTAGATACTGGCACAAGTAGACCAGCTGACTGACCCTGGAGGCGCCACCCCAAAGACAACCATCTACAGAAATTCAAGATCATAGTGGTGTGACACAATTGGACTCCTCAACCACCAGGATCCTCTTCTCCCCTTCACAGGTCACTATGCACAGCAAACATGTAGATGAATGTTTAGATCCCAGAGAAGGTAAACTGAAAGTACTGAACCTTCTCTGGGAGGTCCCATCCCCATATACAGGAATCTACCTTGAAAGTGAAGTAAAGAAAAAACAATGTGAACAATGAAGATACTCACATCTCCCTATAATCAAGCATATGTGGTTAAAATAGCTACAGAAAATAGTTGAAAACTCTCAGAGGAAGAAACTTCCAGATAATGTGAATAATAGGAGATAAAAGAATGGGGAAGATCCATAAATCAGCCTGCACAATGTACTCTAGTGGGTGGTTCAACTGGGCCACTAAGAACACAAAAATGTGATGAATCTGATGAGATGTGATTTGCAGAAGTCTTTTCACTTCTAAAGAGAGTCCAGAATAATTAATATGGATCAATTTTTGTACCCACCTCAGCAAACTATACAGGGGTAAATTCTACAAAACAAAAGGATCCCAACAAATAAAAAATCACTGTCTAGCACCTCTAAAAATATTAGTGTGGGAAACATAACTCTTCAAGAGCCTCACTGGGCATAACAAAAGATCAGAATCTGATTGTTCATAGAGATAAGAAACAGTGGTCTGATTAATTTGATGAAAAGGATTTATCCCCCTGCCCTGGTTGACAGTATCTTCAGTAAGAAAGGCCTATCTGGGTACAAGACAGCATAGGTAAAATGATAACATACTCTGTGAAAGTGCAGTGCATACAACTCCAACTGACAACATCATTTAAAGAGATGCTGAGAAAGAACATGTAACACAATGTTAATATTCCAGATAGGTAATTCAAATGGGAAATGACTTGTGTAGGCCAAAGAGACTGGGAGTCATATAATTTTTGCCTCTTCAAGTATTAAAAGGTAGTTAAGAAGACAGACTTATATAATGTAATTGTAAAAAATACAAAACCTTTATCAAAAATCTAGGTTAGAAAAAACAGTTTGATTGGTACTTCTGGACAAAGTCCTTGCAATATATCATTGTTGACATATGTCTATCATTTCCACTGATAAATGTCCATCATGGAAATACACAAGGACTGAGACAAGTACATGGCAACCTCAGAAGTTAAACTTTGACATCAAGTGAAGGACTGCATATTCTCCATGCTCAAAGCCTGAGCATATGAAATTAGATCATGACAGCTTCAACAAAGATGGCCAAAGAAAAGGTGGACAAAATGAGCACTCCTAAAGATACTGCAGAAGAAGAGAGCAGCAGGATGGAGCTGAGCAATCCAATGCAAACAGTAAAAGCATACAAGGGGTTAAACAAATCATATTTAGCACACTGAGTAATATGTAAATCAATGGAAAGTCATAGAGGTGCAATCCCACCTAGTCCTACTGAATGTATCTACTGCCAATCCCAAAAAAAGAGATACCAGAGACCAAAATACCAGTAGTTGAGTGTTCCAATGCATTGATTAAGAGTGTCTTGAACTGATGGCAAATTGAATGGAAACCCTTGAGATGCAGCATTCTGTCAACAGAATCTGGTTGAGTCAAGAAAATTTATCTACTATCAAATTCATCATCTTGGAACATGGCAGGTTAGTATGATGATATGATAAAAGTGGGCCAAAAAAAGAAAACTCAATACTTAAAACCAAAGGGACCTGGACTGAGTGTCTCATTTTTGGGAAATGTAAGACACTACTATGATCTTACTGAAGTGAAGCATGACAATGTTTCTCCACAATAAGCTCAGATTTTGTGACATTACCCTTTGAACAGCAAAAAGTTTTTAAAACACCAACATGAAGGGAAGCTTCATCATCCATCCATAAGCCCATGAATTCCTTACTTTTGAGATATGCAAGGCACCTATGAATAGAGGAATCTCTGGGTGACTAGTGGCAGAAGAACAAATTATGGTGTTGGTCAGATCAAACCATCACTTGAGATCCAATATGATGATTCTGAATAAAGAAACCACTGGTCATGCACAGATCACTGAAGGGTCTTATGTGCACTCATACCTAAAAAACGAGGGATTCAGGTGATGCTCACATCTCTAAAACAGAAAGAACCATACACATATTGGGAGAAAGAGATGTAAGAATTGAATTGCTTGTTCCACAGTGTGGAGTAAGATAAGAGTTGGCTGAACCTGACTGAGACATGAGCTGAAAAAGATGCTGCAATAAAAGATATGTTGTGTTAGAGTGAGAACATGTTTCTCAGCTCTGATAATAAAGCCTCTCTTAGTTGTTTCCAAAAGTAGAATCTGGCTGTAACATTTTGTCCTTGAAATATTGTGTGCAAAGGCCTAGGGAATGGAGGTATTGAGAAAAATCTTGTGTGATTTGCTAGGACACACATGGAGCCAAAGCTAGTCCAAAGGGCAGAGCCCTCAACAGCAGCACTTGACCCTTGTGCACAAAACACATATAGTGGCAGGACGAATCTCCTATGGTAATGTGAAAATAGGTGAAGGTGGCATAAATATAGTCATGCACAGTCCTGGCACAAAAATGCCAATACAGAATGAGAAATGACTCCATCATGAACATTGGATCTAGGAATTGATATATATAGGAGGAATATTGATGACTAAACACTAAACTCCTGTCTTCTTGGGCATAGCAAAATAATTAAAATAAAACCCTGGAAGAACTAGGATGACTTTTTCCATGTCCCCCTGACCAACAAATCTCAGCCCTAGAACAAAGTTTTTAAATCTGAGGATTAGCAGGAGATAGGGAAACTACAGGTTGGGTGGATACTGATAGTAAAGATGGTAATTGAATGACGAATCTCAAAACAAGGATCTCTAACATCCATGGATTTATGGTGAAGATTTTTCACATGCTCAACAACTCTCAGAGCCAAGAATAAGAGCTCAAGTGTGAGAGAAGTATATTTTGGAAAAAATAATTTACATATTACTTCCAGATACAAACAAAATAGGATATACAACCAGAAATTCATTATACTTGTGAAAACCTTCTTAAACTCAGTTTAACATTTTTCGCTGATATACCCGATCTAGCTTAATTGTAGTAGCTTTAGAAGTTTTCACCATATATAACACAGATTTAGTTCTATACATGTCAAATTATAAATAATGCCTAAATTTGCTGCCTTAGCTTTTACAATGTTTACTTACATAAAAAAACAAAATTTATTATGACAACATACATTTTTAAGTTTATTATATTCTTATCATTCTTGCATTTAATTAATTTGTGTTTACTGGAGAAAGGCACTGAAACAGTTTTTCTCATAAACTAGGATTGAGAAGTTTTGTGAACGACAACTATGAGGAAGTTTACTGAGGTAGAGTACATAATATTAATTTTGGTGCCTCATTACATCATTACAATTCATGCTGCCACGTTTAATCACACTCTATCTGAAAACTTTGCAATGAAGGTTCTGTTTGAAAAACTTAGTATCAGACCACAAAAACATGCCACTCTTAATTGGTTGTTTTTCATAAAACCAACTAATACATAAGGACACTGGTTTCCCAGTATCTGTTTCAAAATTTCAATTATAGAGAAGTTCACAATCTCTGCATCTGGCAACTTAATCAGTATTATTTCCTTTAAAATAGCCTGAATACTCATTTCATGCAGCAACTGTGTACACTTGATTTGTTGCACTTTTCCAGGTGTAGATCCTTCTTAATTATGTTGCATATTGTGTCCTGGAACACACAGACACATTTTTCTACTGATCTCTATTTTAGTGGATTCTAATTTGCTGCAAGATGCCACACTGCATACCAGAACTGGAGTATGGAGTACAACATGTTCCAGACCTCTTTCTGGATAAGCTTGATCTCCAAAGTTGATCCATGTTCCTTTGTTTTCAACTGCCATTAAGTACAAGGAATAACCATATTTTGGTAACTCTAAGAACTAAAATTTAACACATCTGAGTGTATGAATATTTTGCATCTGAAAGGGCCATTACATAATCTTTCCAAAAATAATTATTTTTAGGTGACATTATGCTACCTATGAAACATTGTCATTTCACAGCTTCATACTGTCTGTGGTTATCATGACTTACTAATCTTAGACACTTCCTCTAGGTTCCATATTTTATTTCTGTTACCTGGAAGTTACATTTAGTTTTCAAATGTAAGTGATGATAAAGTCTGAAATCTATGACTAGAATTCTCTCTTTGCAACAAAATAAAAAAAAAATGTTTTATTGGAACTGTTCAAATAATAAAATATTATTGTGGAAAATTTAGTAACTGGAAAGTAAATTGGATCTTTTGACAAATTATGTAATTAATTTGTTAAATATTTTCAGCGACTTCACACTGAAATGATACTCAAGAATTTATCTGGAGCTATGTACGATTTTAAACAGATGAAATGGGAATGCCATAAACTACTTGAATCAGTATTGTCTTAAGCAACACTCACTGTAATGGAGATATCAAACATATATATTAAGACAAGCTTATTTTGGTACTAAAAACAATTATGTAATTTCTAAGGATATTTTTATTATTTTTAGCTGTTGTTTTTTCAGTATCAAACTTGATTACACAGTACTCACTAATATCACTAAAAACAAATAGCAACACATACTGCTATACTACCTCAAATAAAATGCTTAATTTTTTATGCCATTCTATTCAATGTAATTTAAATTCAAGATGACTACTAAGGAAGCTTTTCCACAACATTTTTAATCCTACTTTACAATACTGAAGTACATCAACACTATCTAATTGTTTAATAGTTACAGCTTGAACTGTCCAAAATCACAAAAATTCAAAAATACTACAGATGTTTCTAGCAATAAAATTCTTCACATTCTACCCTGGTCTTGCAGTTTTACAAAGGGAAAAATAATAACACAACTTCAAGGTTTTTCATACCACAGTTTTATGTTTAATATTGAAAGTGAATTTAATATTATCATTCTCGAGGATAAAAAAAAGAACATTTCAACCACTTCTGTGGTTGAATCTTGTGTAAAAGAAGTCATATAATTTTATAAGGCTATCTGCAACATATCTTACTTCCTAAATGACATGAGAAAATGGTTTTTAATTTGCTCCAAAGGCAGTTTGTTAGAGACGATTTTGGTTTTGTTAAAAACACGTTTTCTTTAAAAAGAATATTTGTGCTGACAGATTTTACTAGAGAATAGGCAGTTGGTTTTAATAATGTTAACCAGTCTTTTTTACTAGTTTTGACAAGCTTTGAAATAAAATATATAATGTTTTTGTTTTACACATAAAAACGTAGACTTTTACAGCAAACCAAAATACAAAATAAAGTTATCTCACCTAGTGCATGTAACAGTCTTGGTATACAATAAAAGAAATCATTTACCCAGTATAACTCTTATTGATTTTGAAAAACATCATGAAAAATTATATCAAAATCATTTACAATAACTGTGAACAGTCTTCTGTATATTAAAGAATTAAAATTTTCCTAACATTGATCAATTTAAAACAAAATTTGCAATATCTTGCATTTGTTTCATGAAAACAATTTTCACAATGATGCAACTAATTTGTTTAATATGAATCTTAAAACATTTTGTGCTTTGAAGACCAATTTTTTAAGGTATCCTAATGAAAGAAAGAAATCTCAAGCGTTCAGTTTAATCTGAAAAAAAACATTAATTTTACTATGAATCTGGGATATTCAAAACAAACTAGATCATGAATTCCTCACCAGGTGATGAAATATATTTTAAAGGAAATATCTATGGATCTTATTGACCACACTTAACACCCTGGTTATATTTCTGATCAAATTTAACATCCTGAAGATAATACTGTCAAGAAGTAACATTATGGACAGTTTATTATGCTTTTGATCACAAAAGTTTATTATATCTTTCAGTCGCTAATTACCAATAATATAAAATATATCATGAAAAAATTACATAGATTATTGCTAGTTTGGTACAAACTTTTTAGATCTACATATATATGTAATGATTTGAGTCAAGTTTGCTAGTTTAATGTAACAAATTATGAAAAATTATTAATTATACAACAGAAGTCTACTAGTTTATTAATCCTCTTACAAAGTGTTCTTTTAAATACATTCCAGATATGGCATTATAATATGCATATACTGAAATTTCATTCAACTGTTCCCTAACATGACTGCTTTAGTTCAACATTTTTAAATTGTAATTAAATATTTATTGCACCAATCACAAATGATGTAAAAATAAATGCCTAAGTTGTTGAAACACAGCATCTAAACCAACTGAAAGTTATTCTGAATATCTGCTGATTAAAAATATTGTTAGACAGAAAATAAAAAAATCTCTTTTTAAAATTTTCCAAGAACAACAAAACTAATTAACAAGAGATAAGAAAGAAATTTCTAAATCATCAACATAAAAAATAAATTGGAGATTAATGGCATTCCCATATTGGTTATAAAGTATATGAATTAAACAGATTTTCATTTTAAAGAAGTTTTGAATGCAATATTAAAATAAGGTTTGTATTATACTGGGCTGTTACATTATACAATGGCTTTCTATAATTATAATAACAAACTCCCAGTTGCTTATAAAGAAGAAAGGTCCACCTTTCAAAAGTGTTTGGGTTAAAGGATTTCTATGGAGACTTCTTGAACCTACATGTCTTTCTAACATCATGAATATAATTACATTTCTGATACTGTTAAAAAATCTTTGTAAAAATATTTCTGTAAAATATTCAATTTTTTTTTAACCTGCTAGAGTTATTTACTCACTGATATGACTTGGCCTTTTTCATTGCACACCTTCACCGTAACCTCTACATTTCTTTCTGTTGACTTAGAACCTTTAGAAAATTCTCCTTGTACAAGAGTGAGGTACAAGTCATTTCGTACATCACCTGAGAGGGAATAAAGTAAAATATGAAACACCAAAAAGTAATAAAAAAATCAAAACCTCAGAAAGTCTGTGTGCCTGTTTATAACTGGAAAAATACTAGAACAATTCTTATAAAACCTCTCTGGGAATGACATGGTGGTTGGAATTTAAATCCGAGTCCTGCCTCCACATCAATACCCAGAAATGTATGTTAGATAGCACAAATATAGCTAGTAATCTATTAATATGGTTGAGAAGAAAATTTCCAGATTATACAAATTAAAAACTTTAAAAGTTATATTAATCTTCTACATTCTTAACATAAGAATGCTAAATGTATTCTGAGATTTTTAAACATTTGGCAAAAAATAAAATTACGAGTTTTTCAAGACTACACACACACACACACATACCTATGAAAAATAAACTAGTTGCAGAACAAATTAGGAGAATAAATGTACTTTGAGAGATATTTTCATAATTCTTAGGGTTCAAATAGTTCAATAGGATCACCAGTTTTCAGAACCTATCTCATCCACTTATAAAACTTCCTCATAACTTTAAGCTCTTTCCAACTGGCATAGTGTGTTAAACAACACTTCTACTTAGTAATTATACTGCTGTATTCATATAAGAAATTGTGCAGTAGCTTTACATAACACAATGTCTGGTTCTATTACAAAGTGGAAGGTATTACATACATCTTTAGAACTGATAAAGCTAACTTCAGTATTACTGACGAAGTCCATAAAAATGAACTTCTTAAATACACTTTTCAATATCATTTATGCCACAAACTACTTACAGGCACACGACCATACTACTTACAGGGTCCGTAATAAGGTATGAAAGACATAAATGATGAAAAAAATATCATCAATAATATTGCATTTAATCCCATTGATTGCTTATCTTTTTCTGTTGTGTTTTTTATATAAAAAATAAGTGATTCCACTCAAATTCTTTGACTAGTTCTTATCACTGAGTGTTTTAAAAGGCAAAAACATAAGATTATTGAACATGTTGTAAAATATAAACATCATCAACCCAACTAGTAGAACTGTATACAAACAGGTTAGTAGTTTGAAGGTTGAAAAATAACAAATAAACACCCAAGCCTCATTCAGATGTCTGTACTACTTACACCTTGACTCTATAGTCTGAAATGAGTTATTAAATACAAAGTTATGTACTCATTTTTAATTAGTGAAGAGAGTGAAGTTAAAATTTTCCTATACTTAAAATGTATTTCCAATATGTACTCACTACAAATCTCACATAAATAGCTATTCTCATTCAGTGTTGCCCTGTATATGCAAAATTTTGTTGTATGCCACAAGCTTTAAGATCCCACAAACCCCGAGATCAACGTAGTTCAACTGCATCTTGCAACAATTCTTCACCAACAGAAGTGCAACACACCCTCCTGATGTATGTAACTCCCTATATTTGATACTACTGAACTATCACTTTGAGTACTGTCAGAAAATAAAAACACCAATGTCCAGTGAAGAAAAAGGGTCGAAAGTGTGAGAAGTAAGTATCTATTGAAATATGTTTTTAGTGTAGGAAAATTATAGCTTCCTATACAGTACATTACCTCTGCTCACACAAGTAGCTAGAATTCAATGTCAATATATGGAGGGACTGGTTCAAGGAAAAGAAAGAAGCATGTGAAGGACCTGCTAAAAGAGTAGATATTCACACAAATGCAAAAAAGGGATGCTGCAGACATGGGCAGAAATTAGGAGGAACATCCAAAAGAGAAAGAAAAATGTTTGGATAGAGGACTGGAACACACAATATTGGAATCAATCTGAGTGAGAGTAAAAGAATGTGGATCCAACTATAGAGTAGCTATGGCATGAAAGACCATACATAGAATTAACTATATCCAAAACCAAGCAGTTGAGAACAGTCATCCAAATGAGGGTTGAATGAGGATCATACCATTGATAAGTTAACTCCAGCCCAAAACCAAGTTACCGGGTACTGACATCCATGGGGAGAGTAGGAAAGAGAATCACAATGACTGATGGCAAGTCAACTGTAATCAAAAACCCACCCATCTGGTGGGGAAAAAAAAAGAGAATTATATCATCTTCAATTCATGTTCAGCAGACTGGAGGAAATCTCATACCCTCCCAATTTATGAATGGGACACATGATAGCAATATAACAAATTGTTTGAGCAATAGTATAATAACAATATATCTATAATATAAACTATTTCACTAAAAACTAACATCACAGGAACCATCCCAAGTGCAATAACAAATCAGTATAAAAAGTCATTGAGGGATAGTGTAACCTGCAACTGAGTGAGGAAATGGAGACACCTATATTACACATCTGAGGACTTATGTTGATTGATTCAACACTAAATCCAAGACTCAGCCACTGGGATCCGATAATTATGTGGAGGTAGGATGAGATGGGATCCAAACAAAAGTGGTGAATTGCAATTTTGACTCTTCACTTCAAAGCTACAACTTTCCCTGGGATATACTCATACAGAGATGGAATATCAGAGTAGACGACATCTTGTTGTTTACACCAGCAGAACACCACTACCCTAGTCTCAACTGAACAGTTTTATCATTATTTGTATCATATATCATTATCACATTCAGAAATATGCCTTTATGATATGCCACCCCAACAGCTTGAAAATGGAAAATGGCAAGGACTCCCACAGTCCACTGGAAGAAAATGGAGGGGGAAAAGTGCAGTAGAAAATCAGAAAGAACATGAGCACCAAGACAGTGTAATGGATCACCACAAAAACCATAATCTGAAAAGCAGACCATACATGATTTATTCAATCAAAACATTGCAGGAATGGGCAGCAATCTCCTTCTGCTTTACCAATAAAGTTTATGAATGAGTGCAGTCTGATACAGGCATACTAATGAAGCCAATATATCATAATAAAAATCTACAAGTGATTTTATAGAACACCCTGACTCAACAGTAATCATTTAGTGGCCAAGAAAAATTATAATTGTTAAGTTATCATGACCTTAAAGTATAGATTTGACTAGTTTAAGTATACCTGGACAGGTATAATTTTCTATCCACAGAAAGGGACCTATAAAGAAAAAAAAGGGGGGGTTGTCCCTGAAATATAAGTATACACAGAAAGATATTTTACTCAGTCACAGTCTCATGAGAGTGAAGGATGAAGGCAACTAAAAGATGATACCCCAAAAACAAAGAAACAGCTACATAAAGCATAAAATGAGTGAAGAGTGTATGAGATGTAGTCCTAGTGCTCAATAGAAGAAATATCTCCAACTAACAATGAGGGTAAGATGCAGGTAGAAAGAAAGTGACTAATCAGAGTAAAGATACCAGGAACTGATTGTAACAAAAAAGGAAGAAAAGGTCAGTTGGATCAGAAGATGAATCCAAAGGGTAAAAGAGGAAGGAAAAAGTCATGAACAAAAAACTAGTGCCAGGGAAAAAGGCAGCAGAAAAAGGAACCAACAGAAAGAAGCCCTGAATACAATGAAGAAACCCAGAGCAGGTACAGAACCTACAAGGTTAACCAGACCTGACTGGAATTAAAGGTGAGAGGTGAAAGGAAATGAAAAACAAAGAAACATCTTGCCCTAAAAGCCCTTAAAGTGGAAAGTAAGAAAAATCAATCCAGATCAAAAAAGACAAATCAACCTAATGCAGCTGAGAAATATCAAAAATATAAGAAATGTCAGCCAAAATAGAGCATTTATAAAGACCTGAAACAGAGTGAGTGGCAAAAATGAATGAAATTATTTGGGAAAGATGACAAATGGGATGAGATAAGATGAGTATGTATACATCCCAATCCTATTTGAAAGCATTAACATCTAAGATGAGGAATTGGAAACAAAGACATACAAATCTTAAACAAGCTTGAAGGGCAAGACATGAAACTAGTACCCAACTCCATGATGATTAAGTTTAAGACAGTTTCACAAGAGATGAAAAATTGGAACATGGGCATAAGTATACAAAACATCAGCTGAGGGTAAGACAACATAGGAAAACTGAACCAAAAAGTGACTGAGGTGAGGTAGTTCAATCACAAAACTCTAACCTGTATCAAGAATACACAACTGGTGGAGAAACTCTTAGATGTAAGACAGGTAAATGATAGGAAGATGCCAGATACTGGAACATGAATAAGAAATGGAATGGCAAAAGAAACAAATGAACAACCAAAAAAGGAAATTCAAATGTTGCAATAAAGATACCTGATGTGATGCTAAAGCTACAAGAGTAAAATTCCCTTAAAAAATAACCCAGTGGAGAAAAGATTCATCCATAAATCCCAAATAGAAGTGAAAGGAAAATGAACTTGGTACAAGACAGTGTCCCACTTGGAAAGATCCCAAAAGCAAAAGAAAGGTCCACAAATGTATGGATAGAGATAAAGACGGCAATTACCCCAACACAATGGTAATGAGGGGGAAGGTACATCACAAAAATATAAAAGAAATAGATGAAATGCCTCAAAAAAAGTGCACAGCAGCCAATGCCAGTAGGGAAGACAGAGGTTGAAAACCTTGGCTAGGAAGAAAAGGATAAGTTTAAAAGATTCTGACAACCATAAGGCAATACAGATTTTAAATACAAAGAAGCAAGAAAACAAAAAAACATCTGCCTGATGGTAAGCTAAAGCAAGGCATGCTAGCACCATCTCCCAAAAGAGAGACATAAAGGCTCAGCATGAACCAATAAGTTAGCAGACTTCACAGTAGAGGCCTGGGAAGGCCAATATAGAATCAGATGGAGGAAAATTGTCCAAACAGATGTCATCCTGAATGAATTCAGTAATTAAGGGAGGAAAGCAATCAATAATGAGAAGAAGATTGGAGATCCTGGACCCAAGGTTCCTCAAAACTGATATTAATTGTAAGAAGTATAAAATACAATTAATTATGAAAATGAAAAAGGTATAATACTGCAAAATTAAGTGTATATTGACAATAAAATTTAGTAGATGGCATTTGTTAAATAAACAATATATTTAACCTAATTTACGATTTATCAGTACGATGAATAAGAGGTAAGCCTAAAATTATAAATATACATTTAGCCTAAACTAACATTACAGTATCATTAACTGTTAATGAAAAAACCCTTAGCTTGCAAGAAGAACAAATCTAACTACACACGTGTTATTAGAATAAAAAAACTACAAATAATAATATTAGTATTAAAATATTCAAAAAGCTATAACAATATAACAGTCTATCTGTCCAGAGTCAGAAAATACAAATGTGTTGGCCACCAAACTTGAAATCTGACAAAGGCCAACTCATATGATAATCAATCTCACAATGTATTTAATCTGGCACTTTATTAGCTGAGCATCCTCACCTGAAGCCTAGGTAATTGTGCAAGATATAAATTATAACATTTTCAAAGTGGAAACACAAATTTCATTGTAAATCAAAAAAGAAGAAAGGCAGGTCATTACTTAAAACAGGTGAAGTAGAAAAAGTAGAAACTATTTCCACTTCATAGAAAATTAAAAAAAAACATCTTGACAATAGCATTACCAAATGAGAAGTGATAGTAGTTGGTAAATTGAATAGAAGGATTCACACATGTCAGGAGAGTATGATGCACTTCTACTGATGGAAGTTTGTCACATAACAATTTGTATGGGAGACATGGTTGAACCATACTGATCTTAGAGTAACTGGAAACTCGAGGCCTATGGAATGCAAAACAAAATTTGCATATGGAGGGAAGTACTTGATAAGAATAACTATTTAAGCAAGTGGAGGTAGCATACCATATCAACAAATTAGGTAACAGGGCAATATTTCATGTCTAAGATTTCAGAATTGCTGTTAGTGAATTATTGTAACTAAAAAAAAATCAGGAAGTTCTCACCAGGTAAGATTATTTCAGGAAATCCCATTTTTCGAGCCACAGCAGTTGATGAGGACATAAGATGTGGATGCTCCTCACGAACCTGCTTGACATCTCCATGAAACAACTTCATACACACCCATAACCCCTGGCCCTTATGTTCTCTCTGACTAATTTCTTTAGCAGACAACACCTTCTTAATGACATTTTCAAGAAATTCCCTTTCACTACACCTGAAAAAAATATACATATAAATATAAAATAAAAGCTGCACACATAATTCTTCCCTTTTGTCATAATGTATTCACACACACATACACACCACTACATTATTATTTTAGCACAAGGCTTCAGTTCTTCAAGACAATCTGATGAAAATGGAAAAATATGCTGTGGTTTGTGTTTAGAAAGGCTGGATTTTGTGTTTTCTAAGTTGTTTTTCAGTATCTTCAAAGTATAGGTCACTTTAAGTAAAGAGAACTTCAGTTCACAACCAACCATATATGTGTTTTTTCTTTGTCACAATATAATATTTAAGCTAATTACTTACGGACTATTACTTCTAAAATCACCTTGACCAGAAGAGAATTAGATATGAAGTGTTCAACATGATACTTTTAACCTTCATCAAATCAGGTGACTGGCCTGTATAAATGTTTTAGAAAGGCACAAAGTTGATTTGAGTGCCTTAAATTATTACTGAATGGCAATTTCTCAATACTGTTATTAAATTTTATTCTTAATGCTTGTTTCCCGTGCAACCTTATTCTTAGCTGGAAATCTGTTATTTATTCATTTATTTGATGTTTGTCTGATAATTCTCTTGTAAGGTTTTAAAGACTTTTTTTCCAAATATGATTGCAGATAGTTAATTTACTTCACGTTATCATTATGAGAAACAACAGTACTGCATAAAATTGTTGATTTAATTTTGGTATTTGATGTATTGTTTTGAATATTTTTCATTCTTAGAATTGTTTCTTTGCTAGCGAAACTAATGATTATCATCATTCTTGAGAACATATAGCAAATTATAAATGGGAATCCGTTAACTCTCCCACTACAAGGCTGGTCAAGTCAACAAACCTTGTAACCATTCTGTACTCATTATAATTTCCATGTTTAACTGATATTTGTACCATTATAAGTTGTAAATCACTTGACAAATGTACAATTCACATTACTTTATCAAAATGCATCATACATGAGCTATTTGTAAGCTGCTTGTGAATGTACCTCCTGAAAAATATTACTTTATTATTTATAGGACCACTGTGTTTGATTCAGTACATGAGCGATACCTCAGCAAAATGAAAGTATACAAGGTTCTTAGTTTATTTTCCAGCTTGTCAATATTGGTAATTCAAGTTCCTAATTCCTTCAAAATATAGACATAGTATTATGACATCACAAACATTTAATTTAAACCAGTGCTGCATTCAACATGCTATGTGACTGACAAAAATCAGTCATTCAATATTCAGGTGTTTTTTTAATATTTACTTTTAAATTTAGAAATTAACTTGTGTATAACATTAAAATTTGAGATATAATACCAAGATTATTAACATAAATTCAAAAAATAGTAGTTCAATAAAATTTTGAATGCACATCAACAAATAGGATGAAATGACCTTTGACCTGTGATCTGTCAAAATAAGGTTAAATGTGATACTTTTCAGAAGGGTGGTGAATAAAGGAAAAGGGATGTAAAATGAGAAAAATTCTCACAAAAGGGTAAATTAAGGATTTTTTTAAATATTGCTTTATAAACATAAAAGCTTAAAACATAACTTTTATAAGAAAATACTGAAAACGTTTATAATTTACAAAGAATCTGTTTTGGATTATGAGCAACAATTGTAAACCTAAGTTGCCTTTTCACATAGTAACTAGTAATTAACATCTATATCTGATTTAAACTGTGTTGAAAAGTTTATTCATGCTAGAGGTTTATAGCCATCTTAAACTAAAACTTAATGATTTATTATTTTCTGTATGGCTTTTTGCTATACTAACAAAATGTTTAATCTATCCTTGTGTAACGAGCATTTTGAACATAATTGTGTGTATATTATTATAGCAAATTCTCATCAGGCAATCTGCTGTCTCCACCAAAGGGAATCAAACCCCTGATTTTAGCATTGTAAATCTGAAAATGTACAACTTACCCATTGAAGGAGAACATAACTGTGAACATTTTCTGTGTTTTTAGCACTTTAACCACACTAATACAAACAATCCATCTACATAAAATTGTAACAAAAGTATAATGCTAAAGATTAATAATGAATTTATAAAAATTATGACATTTCTCTATGAATCACGAATATTATTCATACTTTATAATGTTATATTGTTCAATATTTTCAGACAGAAGACAAAAACCTAATTTTATTTGCAGGAACACAACACATTATTTATATTTCAAGTAATGTACTGATATCAGTCAACCATTCATTTCTTATATATAGTAAATATTCTATGGTGATTCCTATGCTAGAAAAATACTTACTGTACAAAAGGAATAAAATATTGTCTGTCTTCATCACTTTCCAATTTACCACTGATGATATCTGTTATATCCATAGCTAAAAATAAAATGATCCATTGCTACTTCAGTTTTTTCACAAAATTATGACTTTTTCAACCTTAAAAAAACTTAAAATTTATCACAGACATATCAGTTTTGTCTTCATTACAGAAATATTGCATTACATCCTCACTGAATAGTTCTTACTAGAAAATCATTAATGTAACCTTTCTTTACTGATGAAATTTTATAGCAAAAAGCCACCTAAAAATTAATGCACATTCATAGTGAAGGAAGAAATAAATAATAAAAGATGCAATAGGACTTGCATCATTTTAATTTTAATCTCATCACTTTTTTAAAAACTTTTCAGAGTTATGAATTATATTGCTATATGATGCAGGCATTTTTAAATAACTACATGATTATTGATATAAACATTTGTGTGAAGAGCTGCCTTTACTTCTGAATTTAACACTTTTAGTAAGAAATGGTTAAACTATCTTTCCAATACATCTACTTTAGAAATGTCAAAACTATTACCCTCTAGGCACCTCCAACCTAATTTCACAATATTTCTTATGAATTGCACTACTTCATGTTATGTAGAGAGTTCTCAATCGATAAGAAAGCAATATACTTCTTTGTGCATTAACCCACTCTATGTTTTTTTAACCATTCACTGATAACACAAGGTGCACTAGACGTGAAGAGAAAGGAAAATGTAACTTCTGAGAAATACACACTTCTTCAAACAGTCAAGCTACAATCTAATGTTAAAGTGGTGGAGAGGCTGAAGCAAAGATTTATGTAGTCGAGTTCCTTTCGGAAAGCACCCAAAGTAAACTATTGAGTGTAACATCTGGATAACAGGTGGTTCACTGGAACACACTTATAGCAGACCACATCTCATCTCTTGCAGAGTATACTCTTAGCCCATGAAAAAGGAGGAAGAGGGAAACAGGCCCTATGTGTCACAGGTATGGGTATAGTAAGAGCATGACTACACAAGAATTCTTACAAAAGATGTTGGAGAGCAAATATGTGCAGCATGGTTGGGGCACATTCAGGCTGTACCTTGTGCCAATATTAAATTAGCAACCAGACCACTGGATAAACAACAACTGTGAGAAAATGGTACAGAATTCATGTCAAAGAGTTATTAAAGGCATGTGTGTGTGCATGCCTCAGTTGAACGGAAAATCACTTCAGTAAAAGAGAACAGGTGTAGAATGTGCTTACCTTGATTATATTGATCAGACATCAGCTGCAGGAAAGCACCATGGTCTATTAGTGCATGCTCCTGTCATTCAACTAAGCAGGAACAACTGCAGGAAAATGACACATTACAGTGGTGCATGCTCACCCTGACTCTACTGGACAGTTGCAAGTTCCAGAAGGAAAGTACAGTATCATGTCACGTGCTTGCCTTAACTCTACTGAACAGACCAAGGTTGCAAGAGGAGAGCATAAGTAGCATGTCATAATTAAAGCTAGAATGAAGAGTGACCTGAACTATAATGATAGTGTCACCACTACCACAAAACTTCCCACTGATTGGTACCTCTTGCATGGATCATCATCAGTCCTTCAGTTAGAAAAGTCTTTAACTGGAGATACTGCAACAAGTAGCCAGATACCCCTATTCTGATTGATTGATTTAGTATTTTATGGCACAAAGCAACGAGGCTATCTGTGCCAGACATCCGGTAAAAATGTAAATAAAAAAATAAATGTAGTAAAAGACATGAATGGAAATGAAGGTAAAACAAAAAAGTATAAAACCAATGTTGACAACTGGTCTACAACATTAAGATAGAAGGCAGAGTGTAAGATGTTGTGAGGTATTTACTCTAGCAAAAAGGTATGATCATAACCCCCCAGGAAGACTAACAGGTAAGTTCAAGAACCTCCGTCAGTCACCTGCAGTTAGTTTTTCCAGTCCTGGTTCTGGGTTATGTGTCACAGCAACCAGTATCAAAACGTAAAAGAATAGAAGTTTTAAAAGACACACAGCAAAATCGCAACAATGAGTAGCCAAATGTCCAGTAAAAAGAGAAAAGTCAAGTAAATGGAGTAAAATTTGTAAAAGTAAATGAAGGTAAAAACAAAACAGCAATTAAAACAGAAAATGGTGTAAAAACCAATGGTGACATCCAGTCTTCAAAGTTATAAAGTATTTACTCTAGCAAAATGGTAATGATCATAAACCGCCAGGAAGACTAACAGGTAAGTTCAAGAACCTCTGTCAATCACCTGAAGTTGGCCTTTCCAGTCCTCGTTCCGGATTATGTATCATAGCAGCTATTATCAAAATGTAAAAGAATAAAAGTTTTAAAAGACACTCATCAAAATCGTAATGAAGAGTAGCCAAATGTCCAGTAAAAAGATAAAAGTCAAGTAAATGGAGTAAAATGTGTAAAGGTAATTGAAGATAAAAGCAAAACAGCAATTAAAACAGAAAATGGTGCAAAAACCAATGTCGACATCCAGTCAACAAAGTTGTAAACGACTACCTGTAGCAGAATGGTAATGATCATAACCTGCCAGGAAGACTAACAGGTAAGTATAAAAACCACCATCAGTCACCTGAAGTTGATCTTTCCAGTCCTGGTTCTGGGTTACGAGTCAATATGGCCAGAACTAAAAAGTAAAGTAGTAAAAGTGAGAAATGCTATGCAGCAAAAGTATAATAACAACTCGCTAGGACGACTAACGAGCAGTTCAAACAGAAGCGTTAGTCACCTGAAGTTCGTCTTTCCAGTCCTGGTGTCGAGTTATTTAATGTTCTGGCCATTGTCCAATGTCAAATTGAATGAGAGAGATTAAAACTGTAAAAAAGGAGCCACAATTAAAAAGGTGTAACGAATAAATATGCAACCCTTAAATGAGATGAAAAAGATTAATGGCCATTAAAAAATTAAAAACGTTATCAAGGTAGACAGAGTCACCATCATCAATAACTCTGTCCAATGTCACAGACTGACTCTGGGAAAAAAGATGTTTAAAATATTGCCGTCATTGAGAATTGTAACGACAGCAAGAAAGTAAAACGTGGCTGATAGTAATTTGAGTGTTACACAAACTACACATTGGTGCATCAGTTCCAGATAAAAGATAATGATGAGTTAAAAACTGTGACCAATGCGTAGCCTGGTGAGAACAACTTCCTCCTTCTGAACTTTACGGAAGCTAGATGGCCAAAGTCCAATTTTGGGTTTGATTTGAAAAAGTTTGTTGTCACGTTGCTCACTCCAAGTGGACTGCCAGCTGGCACGGAGCCACGCCTTGAAGACAACACCATAGTCCATGTATGGAATAGGCATTGGGGTGATGGTGCTGAGACAGACATATTTAGCTGCCATGTCTGCAAGCTCGTTCCCGCAAATACCAACATGGCCTTGTATCCAGAAAAACTGGATTGAAGTAGCTGCTAATGAGAAATGGGTCAGTCGGTTTTGAATATCAGTGAGAATAGGATGTGAGCTAATGTGAAGTGATTCCAAGGCAAGAATAGAACTAAGCGAGTCAGTATAAATAGTGCAGTTGGAGTACTGCTCAGCTGCAATATGATCAAGGGCAAGAAATATGGCATACAGTTCAGCAGTGAACACAGAAGCTGTAGAGGGGATTCTGTGTGCAACTACTGACCCACAGCAAACCATAGCAGAGCCAACTGAATTTCCTGATTTGGAACCATCTGTATAAATGGGAACTGAATGATTGTTTGAAAGATATTCATTGAATAAAAGACGGAACTTCCTGTCTGGGGTATCCGCCTTTTTTAGGTGATTGAAAGAAAGGTCACACTTGGGGGCTGTAATAAGCCATGGTGGGATGCGTCAACATGTGGAATCTGCAATGTTATCCAAGGACAGACCCAATTCATCCAACTGCGCCCGGATGCGAAGGCCAAATGGAGCAATGACAAATCGTCTATTCTGAAAAAGTACTGCCCACCGAGGAAGGAAAACACATTCCCAGGTGGGATGCTTTGGTAAGGAATGAAGTTTCAAAGCATATTGTAAAGATAGTTGCAAACGAAAAAGGTGTGAAGGAGGTTCATGAGATTCAATGTATATGCTTTGAACTGGAGAGGTACAGAAAGCCCCAGTGCATAGTCGAAGTCCTTGGTGATGAATGGGGTCCGGCATTTTTAAGGCCGAGGGTCTGGTAGAGCCATAGACCACTGATCCATAGTCGAGTTTCAATCTAATAAGAGCACGATATATCTTTAACATTGAACAGCGATCTGCCCTCCAACTGGTAGAAGAGAGGACAAAGAGGATGTTCAGTGCTCTTGTGCATTTGACCCGAAGCTGCTTTAAGTGTGGTATAAAGGTCAGTTTATGATCAAAGGTAAGCCTCAAGAACTTTGTCTCCGGGACCACTGTCAGCAAAACTTCACTGATATGAAGTTCAGGATCAGGGTGAATACCTCGTTGACAGCAAAAGTGCATGCATACAGTTTTGGAGAGAGAGAAATTAAAGCCATTCGCCAGAGTCCACTTCCATACAAGATTGAGGGCAGTTTGTAGTTGCTGCTCAATATATCTCATGTTTGACGACTGACATGAGATGTGAAAGTTGTCAACATACAGCCCATTCGCAACAGTGAGAGGGAGTTGTTCAGTGATGGCATTTATCTTTATACTGAAGAGTGTGACACTCAACACACAGCTTTGAGGGACTCCAAGTTCCTGTACAAAAGAACGGGAAAGTTTTGAACCCACACGAACTTGGAATCTCCTGTCCATTAAAAATTTTTTTAATAAACATGGGTAGATGGCCACGTAACCCATATGTATGTAGGTCTCGCAAAACACCATACCTACAAGTTGCGTCGTAAGAATTCTCTGTGTCAAAGAATATCGATAAAAGATGTTTGCAGTTGAATAAAGCTTCTCTGATAGATGTTTCAAGATGAATTAGGTGGTCTGTGGTGGAGTGCTGTCGATGGAACCCACACTGGGTGGGGGAGAGGAGGTTGTTTGATTCAAGAAACCAAACAAGACGAGCATTAACCATCCTTTCTAAGGTCTTACAGAGACAGGTCGTCAAAGCAATTGGACGATAGTTTGAAGGAATCTTCGGATCTTTCCCTGGCTTAGAGAAAGGTAAAATAATAGCCTGGCGCCAGGCATCAGGAAAAACATTCTCCTGCCAAATCCGGTTGAAGACAATTAGAAGAACATCAAGAAAAGCAGGAGATAGATGGTGCAGCATATCATAATGAATATCATCAGGTCCAACAGACGTACTGGCAGACCGATGAAGGGCAATTTTTAGTTCCACCAGGGTAAAAGGACAATTATAGTCAAAGAAACAGTCAGTTCGAAAGAAAAGAGGTGATTGCTCTGCCCGAGTCTTGATGGCCAGGAAGGTAGAGGAACAAGCAGAAGTGCTAGATACCTGGCAAAAGCTTTCACCTAGAGTGTTAGCAATGTTCAGGCATCAGTCACCTCCTGACCATCAGAGAGTAAGATCGAGAGGGGGACAGAATTGTAGTGCCCATTAACTTTTTGAATCTTGTCCCATATGATCTTGGAACTGGTAGTAGAAGATATGCTGGTTGTGAACTTAATCCAAGATTCCTTCTGGCTTTGATGTCTTACTCACCTACCATGTGTGCGGGCCCGTTGGTAAGCAACCCAGTTTGAAAGTGTGGGATATTTACAAAAAGTATCCCAGGCCCGTTTTTGAGCCTTCCGTGCTAAGTGCCAAGCAGGATTCCACCATGGACGAGGATATCGCCGAAAACGTGTCGAGGTTGTAGGAATACACTGAGCAGCTGCATGTATAATACAATCAGTTACCGCTGCTACACAGTTGTCTATTGATGGATGATTTACGATGGCAGGATCGAGTTCTGTGAGAGCAGTGAAAGTGGACCAGTTTGCCTGATCCAGCTTCCACCGGGGCACGAGGGTAAGGTGGCATCAACCACGGCCAGTCTCTCTCAAAACGATCGGAAAATGTTCCCTGCCTAGTGGATTACTGTCAACCATCCATGAAAAATGGGAGAATAATGAAGGGGAGCAAACTGAGAGATCAATAGCGGTAAAGGACTGACTAGGTGCATGAAAGTAAGTGGAAGAACCAGTATTGAAAAGAGAAAGATTGTGATCAGAGAGCATCCGCTCTACAGATCGACCCCTCCCATCAATAATAGTACTTCCCCAGAGGGGATGATGTCCATTAAAATCCCCCAGGATTAGAAATGGAGATAGCAACTGTTCAACGAGAGCATCAAGGTCTGATTGATCATATGTCTCTCCGAGGGACAGGTACAGAGAACAAACAGTGATGGTATGACCCAAGGAAACACAGATGGCTACTGCCTCCAAGGGTGTGTTGAGTGACAAAGACAGGGTGGGCACGTGTTGATCAACCAACAGTGCCACCCCTCCATGTACTCGACCATCACACAACTTGTCATTTCTGTACAGAGAAAACTGCTGAATGGAGACTGTATCAGCAGATTTGAGAAATGTTTCTTGTGAAGAAAGACAAACAGGATGGTAGGAAGCAATCAGCGTTTTGATATCATCCAGATTAGAACGTAAACCTCAACAGTTCCATTGTATCAAGGTGGCCATTTTTAAGAATGGGTAGGTGAAGTGGCTGGAAAACCCTTCGGTTTACAACCACATCTTTTTTCTTTACTGTCTTTAATCGGAGGAGGTCTATCAACCTCCATGGATCCTGCTCTGGGTCGAGTGGGCAGGTTTTTGTTATTGGAAGAGGAATCCAATGACTGAGGACGCGAACAAATAATTGTTTTGTCTATTGTGGTGGAAGAAAATGGTGTATCAGAAGAAATGCCTGTATTTGAAACTGAAGGATGTGGATCTTGAAGTTTGTTGGAAGGTATGGGAGGAACAGAGATGGGTGTGGAAGTCAATTCATCTTCTTTTTTAACCACGGAGGTCAAAAGGCTTTTCATTTGTTTTGAAAACGATTCTCTTGGAGCCACAGAGAGATCTGTCTGCACTCCCACTGTAGTTGTGGAATGAAGTGCAGCAGCATATGTCTGAGATGGAGTTGTGGACAGCAATTTCCGAGCCTCAGGATAACTAATGTTATGTGTCGTTTTCAAATGAAAAAGGAAAAAAAGGATGAAATCCAGAAGAGTTTGCAAGCACTAATTTTCAAAAAGGAGTAGATGAAATATAGATGTTAATAGTCTGAAATTGTAAAGATATATGCCTATGGAGGAATAAAAATCTTAGGAAATGGAGAATCAAAGACAGAAGCCATGAAAATGAGAGATGCAAGTTAAATAGCAACAAAGAGCATAAATCAGGTACAATAATCTGTCTAAGTTCAATCAAGTATAGAGGTGTGAAATAAAAGAAAAAGAAATTGGAAAAAAAGGAGCAGTCACTTTCTTAAACAGCTGAAGTCTTGCTGAGGAAGTAGCTTTTAGAATAAAGAATAATTGAAGAATGACAAAAAGGGGTAAAGGAAGAGTCAAGAAACACGTCTAAGCAATGTCAATCATAGGCAAAAAATAAGATGAAGTATAAGTTGCAGGTTGCTATTGGCTTGAAAGAGAAACAGGTAAGAGCATGCAGGATGACAATAAGGTCCCAGTCAGACATGAGAACAAGCTAAGAAATGACTGAGACAAGGTCAAAGGAAATGAGAAGAAAAACACCTTGCTGTATTGAGAAAAATGAAATATTGTTGATAAGACCACATAATAACAAGCAATGGTAAGACAGAACTCTTCTGTCAAATAGCTAGGTGAAAAAAAAAAGAAAGATGGTCAGTGATAGCACAATCAGAAGAATAAAGGTGGTGACCAATTTCAAAAGTCATACCACTCATACTGGTAAATGGATAAGATAAAAGAACAACAGGAATGAGAAAGGAAAAAGGCTACCCAGTTGAAAAGAAAGTCCAGTTCATCAGGCAATGGTCCAGACAAGTCCAAAAAGGGGGAGGGACTAGATCCTTGATTGAATAATGATGTCTGAAGATAAAGCAAAAGAGACAATGTAGTTGGTAAGGAAGAGGGAGTTGGATTTTCAGGTGGCACAGAAGATAGAACTAAGGTTAAGTCAGCCAGAGAGGTACCACAAAGAGGAGATAATGAGTACTGTACTCAAATCAAAGCCATAACATGAGGTAAAAGATAGAGAGATGAATAAGCATAACGAGAGATAAAATACTTGTTCAATCTCAAAGAATCAACAGCCAGCATTCAGGGATAAGAAAGAGATGACCAGTAATGAAGACATCTGAAAATGAGAGGAGTGGCAAAAGCATCAATGAGTGAAGTCCCCAACAGAAAACACATGAAATGGAAAAACTGGGAGTAGATGGATCATTCTGTGGGCAGAACATGGTGCAGCTGAGAGAGGTGACCTGCAACCAGTTTCACATCATCCAATACATGGTCGATAATAGAAAACCCACTGAGGACTGGCCTAATAAAGAAGATCCAGAGTATGAAGGCAAAGGGCCTTGAATTTGGATCCCCTTGAAAGTTGATATAGAAAGAAAACAGAGTTGTTGGAATGGATTATAACAAATGACATACTAGGATGGGGTGAAAAATGGGAACATACTTGAAACATCATTGGAAGTTTGAGTGTGTTGATATTTGGAGAGAACATTTTCTGGGTCCATGTGCTGATTGGAAACTGTTGTTCAGAGATAATCCCCAACTAGAGGGGGAAGTATCAATAAAGAGGTGTATAGTATGGGTGTAGGTAATGGAACACTGATAGTAATATTTGATCAGTCCAGACACCAATACAAATTCTTGAGTGTAGAAAAGGCAGGTAAGCCATTCAGGTCAAAGATTCCCATGAGTGGTTCTTCTGGTCAAACAAGATAATAATAAGAGAAAAATGGCTAAGTAATAACTTCTCACATGGTAGAAGGGTAGACATGAATTCTGATTACTAGTAGTTCCATAGTTCAAAGAAAGATGGCAGAAAACTAAACACAGCTGAGAAATGAGCTGAAAAACACTCCCAGATAAATAAGATATTGAACGGGATTTGCTAACTCAAGATGTTGTAGATGGATGAGATCAAATGGAAGTGGACAAGAAACCAGATGATGGCTGAAAGGAGGAAAGGAAGAGAAAGTCTGTGAATGGAAAAGTTTGACCCCAGGTACTCAAACTGTGACAGATGGGACCTGCCTCAATATAATCATCACTAATGAACTTGACAAGTCTAACATTGGATAGAAAAATGCTGGAAAGTGAAATTTAAAAGATAGGAAACTAAGGACAAAGTTGAGGTGGTAGAGCACTGAGCTTGAGTAAAGAATGATGATGGATAGGTTCAACATGTGAATCGATCAAATTAAAAATAACCCAAAAACTTCAGGGTAAAGAAAAGGAGACAGGTGAAGCAGTACCTGGGAAAGGATAGTATTCTTACCATATAATTTTCAACAGCAAAAGCCTACTGAGCAAGGAAAATTTAGAAGTGTAATGGACCACAGTGGAGAAGTGAATGAAATGAAAAGCACCAGAAAAATTTACCTGAAGAATGATGGAGTGCAACAGAATTGAGGTGTGGAGAGGAGAGATAAAGCAACATAGTAAAAATGATCAAACAAAGACAAAAGTATTGGTCACTGGAGGATGAGACTGATGCTAAATAGTCTGCCATCCATCAACAAACTGGAAAGAAACATTCCAAAGTTAGAAAATGAAAAAGGAAATTCAGTTCCTAAAATTCCTAGCTGCATGAGAAAACTTGCTACACAATTCACAATAGTCGTCACATCATTATCAGTCAGCATGCCTCCATAAGCCATTGTTTATAAATCACTTATAAGAAGAAATGATTCACTCACACATGTTGTAGTGACTTCATAGTTTCTATGACAAAAAAAAAATGGAAATTGAATTCCTTAAACATATCTTACAAAACTGAGAAAGAAATGGCATGTTTGATGTGTTCAATGCTCAGAAAAAAAAACAAACGTGTATAATCAAAACAAGCGTAATGGACACTTACAACTTAGAATTTACATCAAAGCATCAAATACTTTGTGGTTAAAATAGCCATGTTAATATATACCAATTATGCAGTTAATTAAAACAGTGATCAGCATAACAACAGAAAAAAAAATTATCAAAATGAAATATATGGCATATGTAATTATTATTATTGCATAAATAAAGTTATTCACTTCAACATTAATTTGGGCCTTTTTTTTATTTTGGAAACCCCTTGAATCAATTTTCAGAACACATATTTGTTTTTAGTCTTGTAAGATTATACTCTCAAGAATATGTTGCTGCAAACTTTAAGAAACTTAGCATATATGCTCTTACACTTCCTCAAGTGAATAACTTTCATGGTATTGGCCTAGTTTTGAAGTAGCCACTGACAAAATTTCTTCCATTGCACAAACAAACACAGATTTAATTACATTTTAGAATCTTTACAGAAAAATTGCTTTAATCAGTACACACATGGGTTAGTTTAATACAGAAATACATAATACAGACTTGTGTTATATCTGGTTGAAACCTATACTAATAAAATTAAAATTACCTTTAGAAGCTTTATTTCAAAATCATGTTTTTTCTAGATATCATTGGAAACAAGAAAAAAAAGGAAAAGAAGTAAATTATCTGTACTATTATTTGGCACTAAATGCAAACGTTTAACTAGAATGCTATTGACCAACTCTTCTATACTAATACCTGCTACACCAAATGGCCTTCTCACGCCCTCTAATGATTTTTTTGTATACTGTGAAGTTCTTTTATGGTCAACATCTTTCATTTCCATTGACCCTGAAACAACATTCAAAAAGTAACTTACAAAAAACTATTGAAAACTATTACATATTTCATCCCTATCTACTAATCATAAGTAACTATCATTAGCACAAGCTTCATACACTCATGTATTTGCAGATACGCATAGCACAAATGATATTTTTGATTCATGCTATTTATTAAATTTTGTAAAATAAGATAACTTTAAAAAATTCTTTCTAATGTTTACATATTTTTTTACTTAACATAATACACAAAACCTTTTCCTTTAATGCTCTAACCAAAATCTCATTGGTGTAGTACAAACTGTAAAATCAACCACACTTATTTTGTAAATTATAGGATTAATTAGAGTTGGAGACCTTGATCAATTAACTGATTATCCATGAACAGCAATAACATCCATTAGTGTCTCATGAAGTAATTAATTAATCAAAATTATGATTAACTGATTAATGTCACAAAAACAATCAACAATTCAAAATTGTTCTGATCATTACAGTATTTTATTACTCCAACAACTGATTAATCAAAATTATGAATAAACTAATTTCCACAGAATTGGAATTAGGGTTTCAGGTCATTTTCTGGTTTTGATTGTTCCAAACATCCACATTTTATTTGTTGTTCAATGCAAAGCTAAATTCACCTGAAATGTTACTTTTACATGCTTCTGATTGCAGTAGGCAATGAAACAAAAACTAATTTCTGCTTCAAGACAAAATACAACTGTTCATTAGTAACTTGATAATGCTGATTCTAAAAATCACCTTTAGTTTCTGAGTTATGACAGAGGCTTCCCATGCTTCTTTGACAGAGGAAACTCATAAATCAGATGATTTTGCTCTTTGTGTTGATCAAATGTGACAGTTTATGTTGAGGTGCCACAAAAATAGAATTACTAGATGAAGAAGATGAAGATAATTCATTGTCTTCTTTACAATGATAAATCCTTTGTTTCACAATTTGCTGGTGGATTTGGCACTGGAAGACCATCCTCATTATGTACCAATTTCATTGCAGATGCAATATTTGAATAGTTATGTACTGTTTAGTTTGGCCCAAATATTCAGAAACATTAGTCATGTAAAAATAACAGTTAGATGATCTTTCAAATCATGCCCTATCATGGGAACTGCAAATGACCTACATGTTATGTTCTTATTCAGCCAGATGTGTAAACTGTACAACACATGTGAAGCCACTTGTTACTCTTGGTCACCAATATCACACCTACACTGAAATGGTCTTTTAACTATCTTATCAATAGGTCATTTGAACTTTACCATACTATACAGTATTTTCTTTTATAACAATACATATGTAATGACTGAGTCACAAGTTCTGGGAACGTCTGTAAATATTATAGCAAAAAGTTTAAATTTTTTTCTTTTTTCTGCTTCTTTTTTATTATATGATAATTCAAAAACCAAAAATTTCCCAAATTTCACTGAGGTGACAGTTTCAAATAGAGTATCTGCTTTTGTGAGTGCTATTTGTAACAAATCACAAATCACATGTAAATGATATTATCATTCTCCTTGAAGTTAGTTTTTTAACAGAAATTGGTGTTCCTTCAAAAACTTAACTACAAAAGTAAAAAGAAATTACCAGCTAACAATAGATAAGAATAAATATTACAGTTAAAACCTCCCTGGATTTAAAACTTCGTTATAAATACAACATTTATTGAAATACTGCATTAATAAACAAAGTAAAACAAAATTTCAAAAAAGGAAGTTAATGTAGGGATGGCTAACATTAATTCTTCAAAAATAATGCAAATAAAGAGCAGAGATGGCATTTTTATCCCTACATAATAGCATAGGCAAGAATTAATTATTCACTGTGTACCTATGCTGTTATGTATGGATGATACAAATATTATCCCTATTATCTTCTTTGCACTGTTTTTGAAGTATTGATGTTAGCCATTCCTATATTTACTCCCTTTTTTTGAAAATTTTTTCTTGTTACTAAAATTACTAGTTGTGTAGTTATATGTAAAATAAAACAGTGAAAGCTTTAACATTTAACTTCTTTATGAACATCAATACTATTCTTCAAATACCATACACTGTTTATTGCACCTTGTTTTTAAAGTTTTTTTCCAACAGAGAAAGAGATACTCAATAAAATTACATATGATGTAGCTCAACAGCCAAAATAAATCATTTTATAAATTATTTCACTGTTGATGTTTTTGAGGGTGAGGAAGCTGATTAACTTTATACCAAACTTTGTTCAGCAGTGAAATGCTCTGGTTATCTAATATTACATAAGGTAAATTTACTGTGTTTCTACATTTTGCTTTTTATAACTGCATGACTGTATTCCTTAATGTTGTATAAACACAATGAATCATATTATTTTCAAGTTACTGCAGAATCTGTGCTGCTTTGAACATCTGGATACACATTCATTTAAAACAGCTTTAATTATTGTAATAAAAGATAGGACTTTCTTCACCTTTTCTCGTATTTTCTACAAAAAACTTTTAGCATCATTTTCTTTGTTGATTCTAAGTATTTAAGCAAATTTAATTAAAAACATTTTAAAATAAATAATTTATCATATTATGTGGATTACAATTGTTTTCCTGCTCATCCCAAACAATAACTTTATTTTTATTACTAAGAATGTATCACCTCTTGAAAATTTATCATCCATTTCTTAATTTGGAGCATTTACTTTATTTTTTATACAGGCTTTGGTTGAAACCTTGCTATGGTGTTACATCAAGTGATTTAATCACTAATAAAATAAGATTTTGAAAGCATTTTTGTTTGTTTGTTTTGGAATTTTGCACAAAGCTACTCAAGGGCTATCTGTGCTAGCCATCCCTAATTTAGCAGTGCAAGACTAGAGGGAAGGCAGCTAGTCATCACCACCCACTGCCAACTCTTGGGCTACTCTTTTACAAACGAAAAGTGGGATTGACTGTCACATTATAACACCCCTACGGCTGGGAGGGCGAGCATGTTTGGCACGATGCAGGTGCAAACTCAAGGCCCTCGGATTACGAGTTGAGCACCTTAAGCGCTTGGCCATGCCGGGCCTTTTGAAAGCAGCTATAAAGGAAGTTTAAATACGATTAGATAGAACAAGTATTAGATTATCAGGTTAACACAGTGAATACACAGGTGTTTTTTCTTATAGTTTCTGTAAACATTCCTTTTATTATGATTTATGAGAGCATTTACACATTAAATTATACATGTTTGAAAGCTACAGATGATTTCTTCAATGAAAGTATATTAAATAACTTGAGATAAGGTAGGTAAGCTTATACAGTCTAGAGACATTGAATGGGTAACGAAGAAGTCTTTATCAAATGTTTAATGTAGTAATAGATGTAAAATACTTGGAGAAGATTTTGACATCATTGGGTTTATGTAGTTTATTTATACACAAGAATAAACACACACATGCAAATAGATACATATTATGAAGTAGAGAAGTCACGTGACTGGAGATTGCTTAAGGCTTAATAAAGGTCTTTTGTTGATGTTTGATTCACTGTTTAAATATGTTGAATTTATTTTTTAAGAGAAACATTATGATTTTTACTGAGATACAGTTGCAATGCCTGTAAACTTAAGGTTTTCTTATTATTTTCACTAAATAAATTAAATTGTTATCAACTCAGATAACTTTACTGTTTTTTTCTTTGTACACTTGATTGTACAGTGATTGTATTCTTTAGTAATCACAAAATATTACGATCACTTGAATCTTTATTTAATATCATTCTTGTGTTTTATCCTCTTCAAGCTATGTACATAAATTAACTAAGTGGCTTCTTAGTTATTTGCAGTTTTAGCATATTTCAATTAAAACATTACTATCCTTATCATGAGAATAAAACTTGTTTTCATTATTTAACTGTCACTTTATTTGATGTACAAAAGATCAGTGGGAAATTACTGCAAAAACAAAAAAAACAATGGTGATGATGCTATTTATCTAATCAAAATCAGCAATTTATCTGTCAAGTTGGAAATATCCATAAAACATGTGGGAAAATACTTGTTAAAAAATGTTCTTTGCCAATGTGCAAATAGTGATCTTTAGAACAGGTCTATTACATGAAATTAAGGGTATTAGACAATCACTTTAAAAAAATGACAAAAAATCAATGTAAAATAAAATAGGAAAATTAATATTACATTAGAATAATGTAGTGAATGAAAAAGTTAAGAGAATAACATACTTTTTTCTCATTTTTTTGTTTGGAGGGTTGTGGGGGGCGTGGTGTATTAACTGATTAATGATTCATTAATTAAACAATAAAAAATAAAAAAACACAAGCATTGTACTCTGTCATTAGCCCTTCTTTACAGACCACAACATTCCATTATCCACTAACATAGAAATTATAGACATTCTGACAAACATTTGCAAATATGAAGTTCTTTTCATTTTTCTCTTAGTCTGCATTAACTATTTGATCCCATTGTTTGAATTCAAGTTTTACTTTCTAGTCTTTCTGGTACATTTAGCAATCCTCATTAATAACATTTCATTTGGAATCAGATTCTAAGATGTGAAAAAATAAGCTTCCATTTGATTAAAGAAAACCTATCTCTAATTAACAGAATTGTATGTTATTTATTGGGCTACTCTATCCTAATGCTGTGTGATCACCTAACCAATACAATGCATACATACTTCAGCTGTTTTGATTTTAACATGAGACTTCAGTAACAAAAGCCATAGCATGCTCCAAAAAAAACAAGAAAAAGAAAAGATATGAGTGACAATTTTTACAAAAACAATAGCTTAATATTACCTATTACCTATTTAATGAAATCAAATTTCCTTCAAACTAAGTATGTCATTATAAAACATAAGTTATACTTACCTATCCTGATTATCTGACATACCAGATAGACTTTTTCTCTTGCTAAGTCTTTGCTCCCTAAATCCTATAAATTGTAAAAATGAAAAAATAAATCTTAAACATTTAAATTTAACTAAGAATACTCAATGTCCTAAGATCTGTTAAAAATGTGACACAATATTCTAATATATTTCACTATAAATATAAAGAGACAATTAGTTTAAAAAAGTAATCACTGGTTTTTGAGATACATTCTAAACAGAAACACTGGAATTTACACAAAATTACTTTTTAATCACTGCCAACAAGGAATTGTTATCAAACTGACAGATGGTTCAAGCACTGTTGAGGTGGCTTTTAACACACACATTTTTAATCCAGCCATAATTAGATTATTAAACAGACAATATAAAAAATGCCTTAGAAAAGGTAAAATACTTAGTCAGAAATAAAAACTTGGAAACAAAAATTACTATCATGTTGTTTCATAACTGATGAAGATCAAAAACTGGTTGGTTGGTTACCTTGGTGTTTTTTGGTGCAAAGCAACTAGGCTATCTGCACCAAACATCTAGTAAAAAGTTAAAATTATTAAATTTCATAAAAGGAAATTATGGTAAAACAAAACAAAGTTTAATTTTTGAATTAAAAACATAAAAAGCATTGAATAAAATTTCTGCATCTAGTCTACAACAGTAAAAGAAAAATAGAGTAACACAAATTGTAAAGGACTTTCTGCAGCAGAATTGTAATTATCGTACCTCGTCATGATGAGTGACGGGAAATTCAAAAATCAGTATTAGTCACCTGAAGTTGGCATTTCCAGTCCTGGTTTCGATGTTATTTGATGTTATGGCCATTTTCAGAAAATAAATACAAGTTTTAAAAGACTTGTGGCAAAATTTTAATTATTATAACTTGCCAGGTTGACTAACAGGTAGTTCAAACAGCAGCATTAGTCACCTAAAGTTGGCCTTTCCAGTCCTGATTTTGAGTTATTTGATGTTACGGCCACTTTCTAACTTCAAATCAAACCATATGTACTTTCATTCTTAAAAGGAAATCACATTAAAAAATGCCTGATGTATAAATTAAAAAATTTAAATACATTAAAAAGATTAATAGCCTTTAAAATACTAAAAACATTTCTGAGGTGGACAGTGTCACCATAGCCAATAACACTGTCTAATGTTATGGAAAAACTTTGGGACAAAACATTTAAAATGGTACATTCGTTGAATGTTGTAACAATGGCAAGACAGTAAAATGTGGCTTATTGTGACCTGAGCATTACACAGACAACACACTGGTACCTAAGTCCCAGATAAAAGAAAACAATGAGTTAAAAAACTATGACCAATGCATAGTCTATTAAGAACAACTTCCCATTTTCGATCCTTACAGAAGCAAGACGGCCAAAGTCCAATAGAGGGTTTTATTTGGAAAAGCTTGTTTTCACGTTGCTCATTTCAAGTTGACTGCCCACTGGGAGTGAGCCAAGCCTTGAATAAAGGACTATAGTCCATGTATGTAACAGGCACAACAGTGATAGTGTCAGAGCACACAGATTTAGCTTCAGTGTCAGCAAGCCCATTCCTGCAGATACCAACATGGCCTGGTATCCATAAAACCTGGATAGAAGTAGATGTTAAAGATAAATAAGTCAGTCAGTTTTGAATATTGGCAAGAACAGGGTGTAAACCAACATGAAGCAATTCCAGGGCCAGTAGAGAACTAAGCGAGTCAGTTTAAATAGTGCAATTTGAGTACTGCTTAGCTTCTATGTGATCCAGGGTAAGAGAAATGGCATACAGTTCAGCAGTGAACACAGAAACTGTAGAGGGGATTCTGCACACAACCACCGTACCACAACAAACCATAGCAGAACCCACACAGTCACCTGGTTTCAAACCATCTGTGTAAATAGGAATGGAAGGAAGGTTCAAAAAATGTTCAGAAATAACAGTATTTCCAAACAGGAGTGTCTGCTTTTCTCAGATGACTCAGAAATAGATCAAATCTGGGGACCATAATGAGCCACAGTGGGATGGGCTGATCAGTGGATACAATGTTATCCACGGTAAGACCCAATTCTTCCAACTGCACCTGGATATGAAGGCCAAAAAGGAGCAATGGCAGATCGTATGTTCTGAAAATGCATGGCCCACCAAGGGAAAAAACACAATAAGGTGGGACACTTTGGTAGGGAATGAAGTTTTGAAACATATAGTAAAGACAGTTGCAAACAGAGGTTCGTGAGACTCTGTGTATAAGATCTGAATTGGGGAAGTGGGGAAAGCCCCGGTGCAGAGCCAAAATCCCTAATGATGAATTCGGTCCAGCATCTTTAAAGCTGAGGTCTTGGCAAAGTCACAGATCAATGATCCATAGTCTAGTTTCAATCGAATAAGAGCACGACACATCTTTAGCACAGAACATCGAACTTCTCCCCAAGTGGTGGAATAGAGGACATGGAGAATGTTCAGTGCTTTTGTACATTTGACATGTAGCTGCTTCATGTGTGGTATAAAGGTCAACCTACAGTTAAAGATAAGCCCCAAAAATATTACAATGAATACTCCATTGGCAGAAAAAGTTCATGCAAATGGTTTTACGGAGAGAAAAGTTAAAACCGTTTGCTGTGGTCCACTTCAGTAAACAATTGAGGGCAGTCTGTAGCTACCACTCAATATACCTCATGTTCAATGACTGACATGAGATGTGAAAGTCATCGACATAGAGTCCGTTTGCAACAGTAAGAGAAAGTTGTTCAGTGATACATTTATCACTGTGACACTCAAAACACAGCCCTGTGGGACTCCAAGTTCCTGCAGAAAAGAACAAGAAAGTGTTGAGCCCACATGAGCATGGAATATCATGTCCATTAAAAATATTTTAAATAAAAATGGGAAAATTGCCATCTAAATGGAGGTCTTGCAAAATTGGCTACATGCAGTATAATAAGCCTCCTCAAGGTCAAAGAATATTGATAGGAGATGTCCTTTGAGAAAGGCTTCTCTGATGTTTCGAGTTGAATCAGGTTGTCTATGGTGGAGTGCTCTCATCGAAAACCACACTGGGTAGGGGAGAAAAGGTTGTTTCATTCTAGGAACCAAACAATACAATCATTAACCATCCTCCCTTAGGTCTTACTGAGACAGCTCGTCAAAGCAACTGGACAGTAGTTTGAAGGAATCTTGGGATATAGGTGATGCTCCAGGTGGCAGCTACTTCATGGCTATCAGAGAGCAATTTCGAGAAGGGGACAAAATTATAGTGCCCTTATACCTTTTGAATTTTGTCCCATATGACTTTGAAACTGGATGTTAGAAGAAATGCTGGTTGTGAACTTAATCCATGATTCCTTCTAGCTTGCTGGAAAGCGATGCAGTGCAAGAGTATGGGATACCTAAAACAAGTATCCCAGGCCCGTATCTGAGCATTCCATTCCACATGGCAGGTAAGATTCCACCATGAACAAGGATATCATGGAAAGCATGTTGAGATTTTAGGAATACATTAAGCAGCTGCCTGTATAATAGTCAAATACTGCTATCACACAATACTCTCCTGATGACTTACAGAAATGACAGGATCAAGATCTACATGAGCAGTGAAAGAGTGCCAATTTGCTTGATCCATCTTCCATTGGGGCTCAGAAAACTGAGAGATTATGTACATGAAAATAAGTATGAGAACCATTACTGAAAAGAGAAAGGTTGTGATCAGAGAATATATGCTCTATGAAGTGACGCCTCTCATTGATATCAGTACCTTCTCAGAGGGAATTACGTCCATTAAAGTTCCTCAGGATTAAAAATGGAAACAACAACTGTTCAATGAAAGCATCAAGGCCTGATTGATCATATGTTTCTCCAGGTGACAGGTAGAAATGACAAACAGTGATGGTATGACCCAAGGAAACACGGATGGCTACGGCCTCCAAGGGTGTGTTCAGTGGCAAAGACAGAGCAGGCACATGCTGATCAACCAACAGTGCCACCCTTCCATGCACTCCTCCATCACACAGCCTGTCATTTCTATACAAAGAAAATCATCAAAAGGTGACTGCATTATCAGGTTTCAGAAATGTTTCCTGTAAGTAAAGACATACAGGATGGTAGAAAGCAATCAGTGCTTTGACATTTTCCAGATAAGAACATAAATCTTGACAGTTCCATTGTATCAAGGTGGCCATTTTTATTTATTTGTTGGTGACTTGGGTGGAGAGCTCTTCTTTTCATGATCATGTCTTTTTTTGAGGGAGGTTTGTCAACCTCCATGGTTCCTGTCCTCGGTTAATTTGGCAGGTATTTGTTGTTAGAAAAGGATTCCAGTGACTAAGGACATGAATAAATGATCATTTTGCATCCTGGGGTGGGAGAAGGTGTATCCAAGGAAGTGTATCTTGGGATTTGCTGGAATGTATGTTAGGGACAGAGAGAAGTGTTGTTGTTGATGAAGTGGCAGCCAGCAGCTTTCTAGCCTCAGGGTAAGTAATGTTTTGAATCGTCTTCAAATGCTGTACCTCTTTTTCTTCCAACCATATAGGGCAAGAATGAAAGTAGGATGGGTAGGAGCCATTGCAACTGATACAATGAGGGTCCATTTCACACTCACAGACATTGTGATTCCTTAATGTGTGCTCGTTGCAGTGTCCAACCAGCTAACATTGGAAACATTGGAGAGGGTTGGGAATGTATGGCTGTACCCTGCAATTAAGATAACCTGCCTTGATGGTGGTAGGTAGATCCAGTGTTGTAAATGTCAAAATGAGGACACTGGTCTGCATCATACTTTCATCTTTGCAAGTGGAGATACATCTCACTGTAGAAACTCCTTAGGTGGAGAAACCAGTGAGAATCTTTGACTCTGGGAAGTTCTTCAAATCCCTCTCAACAATAACTCATAATGAAATCAAAGTAGGATGAGGTGTAACCTCAATAGGTACCGTATTTTCTGCCTAATAAGCCGAATTTCTGGCCCTAAATTTTGGACCTGATTTTTGGGGGTCGGCTTATTGGCTGATCACCAGCTTTGGACCAAAAGATACCGAAGACCAAAATCAGCCCCAAAATCATACCTTTGATCTCACAGTTACGGCAGAGTTATTTCAGTTGAATAAACTTTATTTTTTAATAGAAAAAGGTCTATACATTAAGAATGACATGTATTCACAGAAATAACAAAATTCATAAAAAAAATATACACTTTAATCTCAGAAATTTATTAAAATCCATCAAATTCATTATCTTCATCATCAGAAGCACCAAATAATAGATTCCAATCCTCGACAGAGACCTGGTTGTCGTACGGGTCATTCTCTGGTGTTATTAGCTGAGTGAGTAGAATGTTGTCTTCCTTGTCGTCGTCCAACCACAACATATCATCTTCTGTTCCATCCATTGCATTTGAGATGCTGCATTTTTTAAATGACTTCTCTACAGTTTCAACACTAATATCGTCCCACAATTTTATGACCCACTCACAAATGGTAGCGAGTGATGCAGCGTGCATATTTCTGGCAGCAGTAAAACTTTGATTGCCGGAAACCATCCACTCATTCCAGCATTGATGGAGCCTGTCTTTAAAAGGTTTATTTAAACACACATCTAAGAGCTGTATCACAGATGTCAGCCCACCGGGAATAACTGCAATATCGGTATTGCATCTTTTAATCGCGGCTTTAACATTTTCACACAGGTGGGACTTTAAACATATCCCAAACGAGCAGAGATCTAGATTTCATCAGTCCGCCAGGACGACGCGCCCACACTTCATTATTCCACTTGATGCATCCTTCGTTATCCATCCATCCATTTTCTTATACGTGGACGATCACTCCTTTTGGAAATTTCTTCTTTTTAGGAAATGTTTTTCTTTTGAAAATTACCATAGGTGGTAATTTTGTCCCATCAGCAAAGCACGTTAAGACTACAGTGAAATGCTGTTTCTCGTGGCCCGTTGTCTTAACCCAAACGGTTTTCTCGCCAGCTTTGTTAACGGTTTTGTTTCCAACCATATTGAAAAAAATCGGAGTCTTGTCCATATTCCCAATCATTTGTAGAGGGTAGTTGTGTTTTTGGCGATGATGAATGATAAATTTCTGGAACAAGGTGATTTTTTCATCCAAGTCACTTGGCAGTTTCTGCGGGATATTCGTTTTCTCTCAAAGTACAAGGCTGTGTCGCTTCATGAAGCGGGTACACCAGCTGTTGGTTGCCTTAAAGTCCCTTGAATTTTATTTATTTCGACCAGCCCACTTTAGTGCAAAAATACGGATCTGGGAATGCGTGACAGTCAGGCCACTCTGCCGGTTTTCATTCACCCATGTCTCTACATCTTCTTCCAGTTTTGGCCACTTTGGTTGATTTTTCTGGTTACATTTACTTGTTTTTGAAATTTCTTTTAGCACACATTCTGTTTTATTCAATTCACGGACCTGTTTTTCATTCACACAGTAATGGCGAGCGGCATTCATATTTGAGGTTTTTAAGGCTAGCTCTGCTACTTTCAATTTAAAAACAGCATGATAATGCATTCTTTTTTTTGCAGGTGTAGACATCTTTGGCTTTTGACAGTACAATGATAAACTCCCACTACATACCCCTGGTATTTATACCCTGGGTTAGTGATTTTAATTACTGAGTAAAAATTCTGGAATTTCATTGGCTACCTAATTACAGTGAGTGGAGCCAATAATGAATGACACATTGATTCCATCTCTGTCTCAATACGACACGTTCTGCTTTCCTACAGAATGCCAATGATCACACACAACATGCATGCTGACGCTGAAACGAGACTAAAAAATCATTTTGAAGAAACTTGTCACTTCTTAAAAATGGCCTCGGCTTATTGGGTGGTAATAAGCAAAAACCCTCATTTTCAGAGCTGAAAATTGGCCTCGGCTTATTAACTGGAAAATACGGTATATCCCAAATCTCCTTTGAATGCAGGAAGAGTCACTATGTTGAGATGTGGATGTTTCCAACAATATATCAGCAGAGCAAAGTTTTTTAACTGACTTTGGAGAGCCAGCATGTCCCTTTAGTCCCTTCTGAATGAAAAAGGGAAATATCTGTTTTCAGTTACAGCACAAAATAGTAAAGCAGATATGTGACAAAGTGGCATATTAATCATCAGCTGAGTGCAAGAACATTGATATGCAAGGGTTTTAAGTTTTGTTGATTTCAAATCTTTAAAAAGCAAGTTGCCAGAGCAAGGTTGTCAAATAAAATTTAGTTTCATCAAAATATTTCATACCTTTCACAAACTTAAGGTTTAAAAAAATATTACAAAACATACTATCAATGCCACTGTGTAATAGCAAGTCATGTGACACCTGGTTACCACAATAATGAAGCAAGTATACTCACGTATTTCCTCTTAAATAAAACTCACAAAAAGAATAATGTTAAACTATGTGGAAAACTCAACTGACAAAATACAAACATATTTAACTTTTATGTGCATGCTTTCCTTAGCAATTTTTATGTACATCTTCTACAAGATGTTCAAGTACACACTCAGACAATATAAAGAGTTATAACACTGTCATTATGCATCTATACAAAATGTTGTAACAACAATTGGGTAATTAATAGAACTTGTTAAATGATTAATCAATGTGATTATTAGTTAATTAGTACACTATCCAATCATATTTAACTCTATATAGCTATTTTCAAAACAGTATTTCATTACCAAATGACCAAGCCATTTGGTATGGCACCATTACAAGATTTCAACTAAAGCTTACACAAGAAATAAAGAAAATTCTTGAAATTCATGATATGGATAATATATTCTCAAAGGAAGATCAGTCTTCACATGTTTAAGACAATGTTACGGCCCTTAAGCATTGGAATATCTATCTGAAATGCCCATGTGTATTGACTCTGTTCATATCCAACATTAAAACACTCACTAACCTAAAATCAAGGCAACAGTACAATGGGGAAAAGCCTATGTGGTGGGTGAATTCCAGTCCAAAAACAGGCAGAATCAAATATCTTTTCAATCAATCTGAGAAAGAAGTAGGGTCACTACTTACCACAAAAGTAGGAATTATTTTGTTTGTTCCTGCACCAATCCAATACCAGACTCTTTGGGACTCAATATATCACCAACAGCCCCAAAAGACTGATATGACCAGCAACCTAAAATCTCTTGAGAGTGCAATTATGCTCCCACCCCACCAGGAGTGCATTTATAAACACATGTAGGTCCAAGGGAGACAGAGGAAGAGGAACATCAGCTTTGTTATCAGCACTTTTGACTTGCACAGAAAGAGGAAGGTGAATAGTGGAGGTCAAGAGATCTAGAGCAAGATTTTACCAGCTGTGTAGAATCCACTGAAGGTAATGCAAAGGGATACGAGATCTCATGGAAGCCCAAGTAATCTAAGTAGACAAAAACTCCAGTGCAGTAATGGTAGAAGAGGATAAGGCATGGAAACCAAGCTGGGCCCTGCTGAGATGTGAATTGAAAAACATACCCAAATTAAGAAGATACTGAATGTGTGCAAAGTGAAACTTCTTCAGATTGTCCAACATAGCAGATGCACTAACTCTTGAAATAGGAGATGAACATGGTTGTGGAAAGGAGTCAAAAGAAGCCTGTCATTCATGTAATGGTGAAACTGCAGTCCCAGGCCACAAATGTGATGAAAAAACGACTTGACTACTCAACAGAAAATGTATGGGACCAAATTAAGGCAGAAGGAGAGAGAATGTGGAATTGAAATACCCAACTTGGATAAACAAACTAAAGGTAGCACCTAGAAATATGTGAAATGGAAATTTGAAAGTAAGCACCTGACACATCAACCTCGATCATTCATTGACATAGAGCAAAAGACCATCACAGGGTAAGAAAGAACTCATTAGTAAAATAAATGAGGTTGATAAAGCAATTGAGACTCAAAAGGTTTATAATTAGACACCAATACCCCATCATCTTGGGAACTGTGAACATATGACCTACCAACAACCATTCACCAACACCCCGAAAAGAATGATATGAAGGATAAATTCATCACATTTGTCACACACGACATTTGACATAAAGTCAACATTGCAATTGAGACTCAAAAGATTTATAATTACACACCAATCCACCATCATTTGGGAACTTTGAACATATGAGAATAAAAACTTGTTTGATGACATCTTTCTCAATGAGATCCACACCACTTTGTATAGATACAGACAACAAACCATATCACATAGAACAGGAATAGAAATGACAAAGCAGGAGGGGAGGAGAACAACGAGTCAGTCCCTCTGATTAGAAGGGCCCAATGGCCAGCTGCAAACAGATGATAAAGATTTGTAAATCGATCCAACTACATCTTTACCATGTATGAACCTAAAGAATTGTCACTGACAGTACTGAAAGTGATGATAATGATAGCTTGAAGCAGCAAAACAGAAAAGTAGAACAAGGAGAGGAGAGAAAGATGGGGAGCAAGAAACAATAATATGTGCAATAGAGGCTTCTAATGAGCAGAAAATGAGAGAATAAATGAAGGAATGTTGACATGCATTCTCCATGAAATTCCAGTGAACATGGTATTCTCAGAAAAACAGATTAGCAAAGGAAGGAAGCCAGGCAGAGATCCTGGAGATAAAAAGCAGCCAATAACAACAGAGAAAGTGCAGCATTCCTACTTAATAATCCCCAACAATAAAGTACCTATGTATGAAAAGATGAAACATATAAAAATAAGTGCATCAATGTAGAAAAAAATCATTTAGTTGAATTGATAAGAATCATAAGACAAAGGAGAAAATGAAAAACTGTAACCATGACAAACCATATCTAAGAAATAAATTAATGGACTGAAAAGATGCAGCAAAAAGGCTTTCTAAATCATTGTCCTTATAAATAGGATCAAAAAGTGAGAGAATATCCATTTCTGTGTAAGAAGATCAATCAAGCTGCATGTAGGACTCCAACTCCCAACATGTTATTGTTATCTCCTCAACAGAGAAAAAGAACCCAACTCCAAAGTTGTAGTTTTTCCAACATGAATAACATCTTGTTGATTAACACACACTTGAAGAATTTGCACTAACATGAAGTGGTAAATTCATAATGTGGAAAAGAAGAAAAAAAAATAAAAATTCCTACACAAACTAGGCACAGACAACAGCAAAACAAAATGTCAGAAAATAAAGTGTAAACCAGTGCGACAAGCAAAAGACATGCATGTATAATTATCCAAGCATTATTCAGGCAAGGAGTGGGAATGCAATACATAGAGAACAGTTGTTTTTTATTTAACACCTTGAGCCCCATACTTTTGTAATCAGTATGTCTTAACTATTTTATATGCTGAAAGTGAACAAATTCTTCACAAATCCATCTTGCTAGCAACAAATTAATTTTTACATATCTGATTTTCTCAGCTTTACTGTTAATTAATTAATTAACTGATTCAAGTGTCACATCTGTTGTTGTAAAAATAGTTTTGTCTATTTTTTGTCATAAGAAAATAAGGTTAGATAAATTTAATTTTACCACTTTAAGTGAAGAAAACAAGTTCAACTTGATAGTAACATAAAATAATTTGGAACTTAAGATTTCTTCAAAAAGAGAGTATTCCCCTTCAAACTTCCCACAGCGTACAATTTCAAGCTAAAGATTAGTAATGAGGTATAAAATTGCTTTTTATCATTATTTATATAACAATATACTTGAAACTGTGAGAATTATCTACAAATATGGCAGTGAAAGAGTTAAGTAGACAATTTACCAAGAAGTTATTAAATGTGATAACCTACCGTAAATAACACTTTTAAACTATTCAGTTGATCAAGGTCCTTTGCTAAGCCTTCTTTTGCCCACTTCACTAGGTAATTCTCACTAGTAGATTAAAAGAAATAATAATCAATAAAAATTCAGTTCTTAATTTCTTTTAACATCGTGAAAGTAAATGAAATATTTAATAGCTTGCAATACAATACAAAAGTCAAGTGGTTTAATGTTTTTAGAGAATACTCAGCAAATATTTGCTTCTACATTACACTTCCATAAATTACTTTGACTTAGTAGCTATTATGAATGCTTTTCAACACAGAAAATGTACTAGCTCTTCCTATAGGCATATCAGTTTAATATTATTTTGCACAAGCAGAAATAAAATCACTGTAAATAAAATTATGACACAAAAGTATCTAACATAGTATTTTTAAAGCAAACAGTTAAATATAACTTGGTGATTAGATTGATAACAGTCAGACAAAAAAAGTAAAACAATATTTAAATTATATGACTGATAACATCAAAAGATACATATCACTCTCTTTACCAGAACATTTAACACAATATACAGGTACACTGATTATACCTTAGAAAAATATACTTGCAACTGCACATACACCATTACAAAACAATTATACTGCTAAAAATCTTAACAAATACTTTAAATATGGTACATATATCACTGACAAAAACACAGTTGCTAAACTATGAACTCCCCAAGAACGTAAGGTAAACTAACGCAAGTTAGGTATATGGGACATCCTTATAAGATTCACAGTACTTCAGGCTTAAAGCTAATGTAACATTAAAAAATATCTACTTTTTTCTTCTGTGACACAGTTAATTTAACCAGTATTAATGATTTATACACATAAAAGGACATTTCCAAAGTAACATTATATAAAAGAACAACTTCATATAATGTTGTAATCTTCTGTCCCATATTTCCATTCTCTTTTTCTCTGATTTCTGATTGCTTAACTTCGAAATTGAAGCTCATTTAGTTAATATTGATGAAAAACATTCTCCCAGCTGAGGCACTATACTAATTGGACTAGCAAAAAATGTTAACCAATGAAGTACCTTCTTTATTTTGAACTTTCCCTATAATAAAAGATTGACAATAACCTTTCTAGACATAATGTCACACCATAGGAAACTTATATAATAATCAGTATATTCGAATAGTAGAAAATAAACTAATGAACCAAATAAATAAAAGAAGTATTACTTCTGTTTTCTTCCTTATTACTTTATTTAGCCACTTAATGATGAATTATATTGAAGAATTGATCAAATATTTTTGTCCATAAACATTTTTTGAAGCATGTAGTCAAATGCATGGCAGTCTTTCTCTCACTATAGCCATCCAGCTTTATGCTCCACTTACATCCACTAGTTTACGTTTGCTACAGCTGCATTGTAGCATGCAAATGAGCATGTAATAACTCTTCATTAGTAGCAGTTGATAAATCCTCTTAGCACAACTGACTCCCTCTATACCACAGAAAGCAAACACCAGAAGTGATAAGGATGGGTGAGAAGGGTGACTCATGGTAATTAGCTATCGGAAATATATTTGCAATATAGGAAAATGATAACTTCCAATGAAATCACTTACCTCCTCTCACAAATAGGTGGAACCCAATACTGAAAAGATGGAGGAACTGATGCAAAAGTACACTTTACAAGCACCCTTTAAATGATATCCAAAGAGAGCCCATGAAGTGTAGCATATCTGTGTGGAAGAACACACTTGTGGGAGACCCCACCACATCCATAACAGGTACATTCTTCACCCATGATGAAGATACTTCATTAAATGGAGGTAAGAAGCACATTCAATAGAATGCTTTTGGTGCAGCAGACCAGAATAAGTGAGTAAACCCCAATCCAAAATGAGACAGCACAGAAAATGGATCATCTGAGCGATGGTATAAGTAGGGTTACCAACATATTCATCTCAAAACCAGAAATAAGAAAAAAAAAAAAAGACTTCTATTCCAAAAACCCAGGTCAGCACAAGTAAATGCACAAAACAACCAACACCAGCTGCCAAAGAAAACTGATGTCTGGGCAACAGTAGGAAGGTGGAATGCAATGCAAAGAATCAACTCCAATCTAAAATCATGAAGTATGGGAAATATATCTTCCAGTCCAATGGAGAAAAAAAAATCCAAACTGAACCAAACTTTTGTACTTATGTTGGCCAGTCAAGCTCGTTGGGAACCAACTTCCAGGGAGTGTTAGGAAGGAGGGTTCCCACCCAGAAAGGTGATCTTGACATGAAAGAATCATTCAGTTAATTCTCAATAAGTATCTGGAATTGTACATTAGGTCCACAATAGGAGGAAAGTACATGCTATCTATTCACTCTCAACTGAGTGGGATTTAGCATACTTAAGACGAAGCATCCACTGTCCACCACTCCAGTGACTAGAAGCTGGTAAATGAAACAAACATTTGTGCACATAAGAGATGGAGGGACAATGCAGTAGTGAGTTCAAAGGAACAAAATCCTGTAGAAAATATAACCAGTAAGTGTGGAACCCTGTTTTTAAGATTCAATGTATGCAACCAAATATGGAGGTATGAGCACTGATCTGTTTTATCCATGATGGTCCATGTGTTGGTACAGTCTGGAATGGGCATATTTATGATGTAATATACTTCAAGAATGCACTTATTAGAGGTCTTGCAGAAAAACCCATCTTAATGGTGGATAGTATTGACTTGAAGGATCAGATGGCAAACAGGACTGGAGGAGACAAAAAAGGACAAAAATAAAACAGATAAGAAATGAGAGGAAGAAACCACAGCAGAAATGTAGTTTGCTCCTGAAATTTGGAAAGGGAGCACTGGGAAAGAGAGAAAGGAGGAGTGCACAGCACAGAAACTTGACATGAGAGGGTTTTATGTACATGAGGTAAGAAGACTTTCACACATTGGCTGTTGTACAGCAGTAAGTGCTACAAAAGAAGTACTAGTTATAAAAATAACTTGAGAATTCAAATAAAAGAAAATTAAGTGGGTAAAAAAATTCAATCCACAAATTAACACAGAATAATGCAGAATGTAAAAGCAACTAAGTCATTTGTAATAAATTAAGCAAAATATTTAACAAATAAAGTAAAAACAAAATTAAAAGATGTTTGTGTAAAGTGTGTCAAATCAAGAAGTAAGAATGGGGTTTCAGAGTATATAGAAAATCAGTTGTACAAGGAGAGTGCATCACACTCCTATTACTGGAGGGTTATATATCACCTGTGACAGAAGGTAAATTATAATTGAAAGATTGAAAAATCTGTGATGTCACCCTTTAATGGGATTCTTTTTTTACTATTACAATTTTTAATATGTAACTGCATCACCACTTTTCCTCTGTAAAAAAAATAACCAAAACAAAGTAACAAGTATTAAATAAAAAAGTGTTTTTGATACAAGCACTGCTACAATGAATTCATGAATAAAAATTCAAAATTCAAAAGAAAAAATGATCTTATTAATTTGTTATAACCCTTCATAGATGGCTGTACCTTGCAAAACCAGTGTAAAGCAAGTATTTTAGCAGATAAAAAGTGAAAAAGAAGGTAAAACGACATACAATAATATAAAACTTGATAAGATATGGAGATTGTGAAACAGTATCAAGAACTGAAACTGGTATGTGGTGCACTATTCTGTATATGAAAAAGGAATAAAATGAAATTTAATACTATTTATAAAAACTGTTCATATAAAAACATTACAAAGGACAGATTTTTAAATGTGAGCATTGACTACTAAAGTTTATGAAAAATTAGTTGTCCTCAAATGATAATTCCAAAATCTTCAAATAATGTACTCAAGTAAAGTAACTTATTATTCTTTGAAAATAATTTTATTTATTATAAATTTTTAGAAATTTAACAACATTAAAAATGAGATAAAAGATGAATCAATTTGGAAGGATTTTTTAACCCAAACTCCAACACTATATATGAAAATCTTTTAGTAAAACTCATGCAATTTTGTTAAGTATTCCCACTACGAAATGAAACAAATTAGTGGTATTAGTAACACCATTTGAAAAGATGTGATAATTACATCATGGCCAAAAAAACAAACATTTTTACACAATCTAAACAACAATTAATAAATGTTATATAACAATCTTGCAATACAGGTTAGTTCAATAAACACATGTGAAACAGATAACATCAAACCTTATTATCATGCAAAGTCAAAAAGTTTCTTTAAAGATTACTACACTACAACAGAAAGCATAAAATGAAAATTATTACTATGCTAGCAACAAAAACATCATTAAATAAAATGCTTCAGAGCACATTAATGTTAACAGTGAAAATATTTATCATTATTCATCATATATAAAAGAGGAAATAAACTGTTATATGTTGCTTACATGCAAGACAAAAAATGTAGAAATATTTTTATGTTGGATTATAACAGATAAAACACATTAGTATAACTTGACAATGAAGTTCATTCATTTGCAACAGGCTCAGTTGAATCAACCTAAAAATTGACTCCAAATTGAGCTTTCCATACCACAGCTTCAAATATGTGTTTTGTATATTCACAAAATTCCACATGCTTTTAGTAATAATTAAGTCATTGTCAGACAAAAAAAAAATCAAAATTTAAAACTTTCTCTATGAATATATGAAGTTAAAATGTTTAATGTTTTGAGTGAAAAAATGTTCATAAGTTAAAAATACCTTTTCCTTCATCTAAAAAATATGAAATCTTACTATAATAGTTTTTAAAACCTTGTAAATAAATTGCAAGCTTTTTGTCAGTAAAACTATATTTTATCTGTTATATTCTCTACCCTAACTCTACTTAGGTTTGACCAATTTGACCAGCCTCATGACCATAAATCTTGCATTTCTTTATTTTAAATACCTTTCAACTCTTAACAGTACACATTTGTTTAAACGTAATTGTTATTCTCTGGTAGCCATTTGAACTGTAGTCACTAATAATTTAACCACAAAACTTGTATAACACTAGGAGTGTGTAACTCATGTTATTATATTGAATTATTTAACACAACTGGTTATCAATATGATGCTCGCAAGTGTATCTCATGAAAAATTTTGATTATCCTTATTCTTTATTTAACCTAATCGAACATGAAAAGATTATTTTGTATTTCAGTTACTTTTATAATAATAACAAAAGAATACAGGAAAAACAGGAGGTATAGAAATTAGCTATATTTTCATGATGGCAAGAAACCCACATGAAGTAAAAAATACATCTCAAAACAGCTGGTATGGGTATTAAAACTTTTATTAAATAAAGTAGAGAATTTAATTTTAATAACACTTTTAATACCCATACCAGATGTCTTGAGACACACTTTTAGCTAATTTTTTTGTGCTGATGAAATGTAACCCTATTTTTCATACTAATGGTACTACTGCAGTAATTTTTTATAATAATAACAACAACAACACAAAAAAGTCCTACAATGATCATACTGCTATGGCTTTCTAACTACACAAACAGCAATCTCAGTCTTCTTTAATGTATTCTGTGAAGAACTAAAACACTTTCAAACTCAGTGTACCAATCTATATACCCCATCAATTTCATTACATTTTAAAACATATATGTACTGTGAGACTACTTTATAGTAATATTGAGTTAGCTTCCTCTGCTGTTCACACTTAATTCTAATTTTTGAAAACTGGCAGCTTTAAAAGAAGAGCAGCAGTAGTAAGGATGACAGATGGGGAGTGTGTGAGTGGAGTTAGGTACATGCCTACAAAAAATAAGTGTAAAAACAATGTTAACTTCCTATGTGGTCTCACCTCTACTCATAGAATGTCACATTGTAAAAATAGAAGAGTTGTCTAAGACATGCAACATTGAAATGAGGTGCAAAGCAATCACCCAGAATGAATGGGTGTGCTCCAAGATGAAAATGAAGCATGCTTGTGGAGTACTGCATTAATTCTGGAGCAGATACACTCTTTACTCTTGAAGTAGAAAGTGAATTTCATACAGATAAAAAAAAAAGATGCACAAGTGCAATTTCATCTGATATGTACAACCTACAGAAAATATAAACCAAATTAGCTATATACATACACACCCTCAATTGGATAGACAAAATTCTGTAACTCCATCTTAGGAAGCTGAGGATAAAAGGTAAAACAAACATATTGTAACATAAACATAATGGTTAGGAGATGTGAGCCATGTTACACATACTATTTACCCCAACAATAAGTTAACAGAGTGCAAAACATCAAGCAACTGAAAGTTGAGGAAGTAAGCTTTTTGCCAAAACCAGTCATACTCCCAGAATCATCACAGAAGCAAGAAGTACAACAAATCAACCTTGGAATTATGGGGTCAAGGCATAGCCTCAACTCAACCACAAGAGCAATATTATGAGCAAAAATCATAAATTTCCAAACTGTAAATGCAGGGAAGAGACATCCTGCACCAGAATTATGAAAAGAACATGAACATTTGCTTAAATATAGGAACAGTATATGTAAGTTCTCTTACCAGTGATTTTTTTGGCAGTTGAAGTCCTCCAAACTCAAGCATAAAAACACGAAAAGAACCTACTGTAAGCATAATTAATGAAAAGAGAGGCCTTTACTGCACACAACTGTAAAAACATGGCAGTGTCATCTCCAAACTTATGTCACAAAGAGGAAGACAAGTAGGCTGGACTTGGTATAACTAACAGGAAGGAGGAAAACCATTTCTTGCTGAGTGTATATCATGCATATATAAGGTAAATTATATTTTTAAACTCTCTCAGAGGGACATCTCCATGATCCACTACCATGGCAACTGGAAACTGAAGTGGTAAAGACTCCTGTGTCCCCCTGGAAGAACGAGAGGAAGTAAACACAGTGAAGAGTTTGGAGGAACGTCACACTGGAGAAAGTGCAATGGTTGTTCATGATTTCCTATGTTGAAAAGCAACCTGACCACAATTTATTCAATCAAAGGGTCAGCAAGGATGGACAGATATCCCATTCTTCTTTACTCATGAAGTCCATGAGCAACAGTTTACCATGAAGTGAAACTTACTGATATCTAAAAAAGATTTGAGACAAAAACAAAGTGTACTTGACCAGGCAACACCTGCCACACAGTGCATTCCCATTATCATTACCATTATTATTAGCAAAAGGGATGCTAAAAATAAAAACATACATGGAAGAAATACTCAAGTCAAAAGCAAATGGATATGCACAGACTTGCCACAAGAGGCACGTGATATCCACCTAATAAAGATACAACCAGAAAGTGCGGATAAAGAACAAGGAAGGTATTAGAAGTAGTCCATATTCTGAATTATCTTCTCCAAAGAACAGCAAAGGTGAGCAACCAAAGAAATGGTGATATGACTATTTGATAAAAAGAACCACTGTGGTGATGGCAACCTTCCATGGATAAGCCTGAATGCATCAGCCATAAGAAGTTAAAAAACCTAACCAGTTAACATGAGAGGGGTTAAAAATTGGGAATATGAACCCTGAAAAAAGGCAGTAGGTGCCATTTAACACTGTAAAGAGTGAACCAGACAAAAAAGCCAATTAGAATGGGAATAAATGTGGGATATGGAAGTTAAAAAAATGGGTGTGAAAACCCAACCACATTCATAGGCATAGGTTAAGGGGAGAAAAGAATGGTCAGAATATAGGATAGCATAACATAGGAATGTTAGAGAATATGGATAATGTTAGCAGCATAAATACCTGGTAAATGATGTTCACAAGTAAAGAAGAGAAGAACACAAATATTGAAGGAGAGATGGTACAAAGGTTCAAAGGAAAGAGTTGAAGAACTTGAAAACATGAAGAATGAAACAGTGGGAATGACTGAAGCCACATTGCTTAGACCAAAGTCAGAAGTTAAATTATCACCTTTGAGAAATGGACATGACAGAATGAATGATGAACCTCCAAAGAAAAGATGAAACCTGTGGAGTTAATCCCTTGGTTGAAGCAATACACCTAACAAAAGCCATACGTAAAGAAAAAAAGTGGTGTTTTTCGGATAAACAATGTTTAACCAAGGTTGACAGAGAAGAGACTGAGAAAGATATAAGGGAAAGGAAAGTTGTAGAGGCAATGATCAAAGAAGAAGGAATCATGGTTGCACTAGCCAATAAGGAACCACAAGTAGGATTAGACACAGAGTGGTATGGATAAAGGATAGAACTCTGAAGATAAGTCATATAGGAAGGTAAGTATAGATGTGATGACACTTCCAATGTTGCTGGTGTCCCCAAAAAAGATAATCTCTCAAGTTGTGGGAAAATGTGAGAGCCTGATGGACTGCTTGCTCCATATTCCAAAGATGAAGAAAACAAGGCTAGGCTCAACTGAGGTTGTAACTGAAGAAGACCCCAAAATGAATAAAGTATTGAGTGAAGGTAAGAATAAACATTGTACCTTTATCAGGAATCCCACCCTGCTGCTTTTTGTGAGAGCAAACAAGTGATCTCTGGACATAAATGGGAAGAAAAAAGTAGGAACCAGTCCTATCAAAAAGAAAATCAGACTCCTCCTGCCATACCTGTTTCATAATTTGTGAATAGTTCACTTGTTTAATTATACAATATTTATAATCACTAGAATGTTAAGGCTTTCATCTATAGAATGATGTATTGTATAACATTATGTTCTGAATGGTTAATTGTCAATTTCACAAGAGTGCCAAAATTGTTTCAGTAAAAGTTAACAGCTATCTTGATAAATTTGTAATGACTCTTATCCTATAGTTAGAAAAACCAGAAATATTCTGCACATTATTAGTCTATATTGTTTGGTGAATTATTCAGTTAAATGAAAATTAAGTGCAACACTATGATTAATACAAAAAATTAGGGTTCTCTCTCATCAACAACTGAGAGCAAGAAAAAGAAGATTGGTTAAGTATTTTATTTCTTGTTTGCCATGCATATCCTTTATGTGTAATTATAAAAGTAAATAAAATTTAAAAATATGGCTCATTTTAGGTTAGTTAAGACCAGATTAAATAAAATGAATAATAACATAGTAAAAAACATATTTTACAAGTCACGCACGTGAGCAACTTGTAGTAGCTCATGAGTAATGTACCAACCATAAAAAGTTAACAAAACCAACCAGTTAAGCAATTCTATTTTGAGATAGGGTAGAGAAAATAAAAGATAAACTATAAAGTGCTACTTGAAAAAAACGTTTTAAATGCATTTAGGAGGTTTTAGGGATTATATAAACAAAATTTGAGATTTTTGAGAGGAAAAAGTTTTTTTTTAATTTTAACATGAAATTACTTTGAACATGGACTATTCAAAACAAATACTCAATATATTCATGGACAAACCTTTATTTTATTTTATTAAAAATACTTCACTAAAAATAATAATTTTTTTTGTATGTTAAAGACATATAATATTAACTGAAAGACTGCCAAATTTTGTGAAGATATGTACTTCATATTGAAAGCTAGTAGTATTAAATCTAAAAAAATTTTAACTGAGTACAAAGTGGTCATGTGGTGAATCAAATTGACCAAGCCCGTATTGAGAGACTTAAGGTCTGAATTATGGTCACTTAACAGCTTTGGGAATTATGTCAAAAAAACCTTACATTTGAAGTTACCTTTAGCAAGCATTATATAAACCAGAAATGAAATAAGCAAATACACTGTGTGACCTTGCCTGATAAACCTCGATTCTTTGGCATCATACAATGTCATCAGTAGGTCAGCATCATCTCCTACTCTACACACAAAGTTCTTGACAGTGACATACAGACTGTGGCAATAACAATATGAAGATGTCTGGTTCTGGATATCCAGTTTTGACTGAAAGACATTGAAAAGCAGAGTTTGAAAAATAGGACAGTATTTGGCAAGTCATTCATCGAATATTGAAAATACTATTGAAATCTTATGAAGTTTAGATTTTGGTATGCAAATCTGCAGAAAAATTATTGTACTACTAAAACAATTTCTTTTTGCAGTTAATCAGATTTTTTTTTCCAGCTCTCAGAAATAAAATGGGAAGAATGAATTAATTTGCTGTCATTTCACTTTTGCTGGGCCTAATTCAAAATTTTATGTGATCATATCATTATGTTCTTAGGAAGAATTATATTCTTTATATATATTTATTCTATGATTTTTCTAAAATTAAAGACTAAGTAAGTTCTTGAAAGGCAGTGATAAATAAGTAAGCTGTTAAAGCTACAACTGCAAGGCTTACCACTGACATCTGCTGTTTTATCCTTCGGGTGGCAGCTTCATGAGCTCGATACAAGCTTATACTGCTGGTAGTATCAGGATTGAGGATACTACCACATTCATCTCTAACTACCAAGTCTAAGTCCAGTAACCTATAAATAGAGTTGAATTGAGTATTTTACTTAATCGACTTATTTCATTCTCTAATGAAATTAACAAAATCTTTTTATGACAGCATAATCCAGGAAGATTACTTTTTGCTCTTAAAATGTTGCCAACAAAATTAATGCTTTTCTGTAGTGATATTAAGCATTTAATAAATATTACTAACTAGAAAAACTTAAATGAATGGTAAAATGTCAAAATAGTATGTTATTCATTTTATTCGATGATTATCCCAATCAAAGATAAAATTTCTAGCAGGAACAGACTTACTGTAGACAACCTCTCACACATACATATGCTCTGGTGAGCACTTAGATGTAAGTAGGTTTTTATCTTTATGTGAATTATAAAACATGATTATCTTTTGTAAATATTAAATATTATATCAGTTTATGATTTTTTATTGATGGGATAATTTTATTTAAATCATGCCTGCATATAGAAGAGCATATATAATTTTCAAAATACAAACTCAAATAGCTTTGTAAACAAAAGGCTTAAAAAAGACACGTCACTTGTAAAGCAGGTGAAACAACACAAATTCTCTTAGTAGCAGTTTATTGTGTAAAAAAACAACAACTTAGCAGTTTGTGCAGGTGCAACAACCTTAAACCTTGAATGACTTGATGACGATGAAGCTCAGTTGACCTGAACTTTAAGACTATCAGCCATAAAAAGCTGTTGGTAGCTGCAAAAGAGCTTTATTATTGGCTTATGAGAGAGGTACAATAAAATTAGCTTTCCAAGACATAATTGAGTCTTAACACCTTGAAACCTAGATATGTTGATTTGATGCACTTGTTGCATGGTTTATTACTTTACGTTGTAACAAAAAATACTAGATAGAACAGTTTGAAACTTTAAACCTATTTTACAGTGTTTTAAGATATGTGAAACATGTGAAGTACTCAGATGAATCAGTTAAAGATGTCAAAAAGTGTATAAATTTTATAAGAATTTATCCAGAATGTTGAGGTAGTTCAAACTTGTAACAAATGCTCTTGAAAGTTCAATAATTGCATCAAATTTGCTGGGCTTCTCGTAAGTTTGGAGTTTTTACTGCTGTTGTTAAAAACTATAAAACAGAAATAATTCACTAGAAGAAAGGAGACTGTTCCAACTCAAGGAATTTTTTGGAAAAAATAAAAAATTTAACATTTGGTATAGCTTTGAATTATCTAACTGATTTTGTTTAATTTAAAGTAGTTTCTATAGCATTTCTGGAAAAAAAAAAAGAAACTTGAGATTTACATGAAAAGAGCCCTGAATAAACTCAAAACTTGCAATCTAACTCTAGGTCATATCAGGTTCTTTTTTGAAAAATACATCTACTGTGAATGGAAATTAAAACAAAATCCAGCTTTCAAACTTCAATGATACAAGTTATGATTCATCAAAAAAGAAAATTATCAATGACAAAATATCTTCAGAAATGTTTTGAAGAGCCAGAAAATTAGATAGTAAAATCTTTGTCACTGTGTGATACTTTTACCTGGTATGAAAATAAACTTTGGGAAAGACAAAACTGAATTCTCAAAGTCTTTCAAAAATATCTTTCACCACAAAAAGATATTTCATGGGATAGTGAAAAGAAATATCTTATGAATAAACAGTACAAGTTTAAAATTTTGGAATAAGACTTAAAGACTGAAGAATTACTTAAACGGACACTCCAAATGCAAGATAGAGTTCCTGTTCTTAACCACTTAATCACTACTATAACAGTTTTGTCAACATCTACAGACACATGTGAACATGAGTTTAATCACATGAATATAATTAAAAGCGACTACAGAACACGTCCACAGGAATCAACCTTAAATCAACTGATTATGATTCAGCTCACCTGAACTTTAAGATTATCACCCACAAAAAACTGTTGATAGATGACTTTCTGAAACCAATATATCAAGGATCACTAAAGGGCACATGAGATGAAAGTTGCCTCAATAAGAACATGGAGAACTATGTCTGAAGCACATCAAATTGTCATGACTTATATCTATTAATAAATTTTTTTCACGTGATATGAGGCATATTTTTATTCCATATCTTAAATGGCTACTAGGAAAATTTGCTCTCAGTACAGCTCTGAATCCAAATATATGTACCATTCCATAAGTGCTATAATGTTCTCAAGGAAACTAATTTTATAGTTGACAGCTAGGTTACTTATCTATGAGAAATCTCTGCAAAAGAAAAAGAAGCATAAATTAGCTTTTGAAACCATAACTGGGTCTCAACACTTGGAAACCTAGATGTGTCAGTTTGATGCACCTTTTGCATGATTTATTACAATACACTGTGACAAAAACATACTGGATAGAATAATTTGAAACTTTAAAATTCCTTTAAACAAACTATATAGCTTCCATAAACAAAAAATAGTTTTTGTGAGATGCTGGAATAAGTTGTGGCTTTGAAAGTCCAAACATTTTTATTGAGATATATTTTTAGGAAATAATTAAAATTTTTTCATTTGTTTTAAACTTCAGTTACTGAATTTTAACTTCACTTGATTTAAAACATTATCATAAAGTTTTGTAAAACTGACAATTTTAACTTTATTTTGATTTGATTAAAAAGACACTAGTTTCACCACTATGTTTATAACAACCAATTAGTCAAGATGTATCACTTAAAATACATACCAAAAAAACATTTTATATTAACTTATACTGTTGTTTTTATATTTCTTTTGGTAATTTTCTTTGCCCAGTTAAGCAGTTAATTAGATTGGTATAGCTTAATGCAAATGAGGCCTGATACAGTGACCTTATCAGCAAAATGAAACTTGATATAGTGAAATACAAATGATTTAACTACACCTAACCATTACTGTTCTACAAAAAAGTATTTATTTTCGTATTATGCTGAAACATTCTAAATCAAATGACCAAACAACCTTTTTGCAAGCCTTAAAAAAATAGGCTTGTCTTTTAAGAAAAGCTGTTCACAATTACCTTTTATTCTAGCAATAAATTACCATGTTAAATTTTTATCCTTCTATTCCATCCTTTACTCAAACTACTGCCAAACAAGAAGCATTATAGCTTTTATAATTCAAATAAATGGGGAAAAGAAAAATTCCATGACATATTTAGACCAATAGCCTATGGCTTGTCAAATCTGAAAAATAAGCCATTCAACTGAGTTTTAAAAACAGTGAATAAATAAAAATGATAAAACTATAAGTTCAAAGATAAAGCAGAACTATTATGATTTTTGTCATAAAAATACAGGTACTGAATTATGTTCAGGAAATTCTCAAACACTATCTGTTTCATTGAAAACAAGCCTAAATGAATGTAAAATCAAAAATTTATTTTTAAACTCTTTTGTATAAAATTATGTAACAAACTTTTTTATCAAATAAGTTTCAACTGTGAATTATTATATAGTTTCTGATACATGGAAAATGATAAGTTTTTTTCTATAATCTCTCTTTTTTTTTAATGGTGCAGTTTTGCTCCCAAGGGAGCCTATACTCATCAAGGCATCAGAGTTAATTTCCATGGTATTTTACTAACCTAAAAATTCATGATGTTAGTAGACAGTAGGTGAATATGGAAGAATTTACCCAAATTCATAATTGTCATTCAAACTACAACAATCTATAACAAACATCTGGCATACAGAAATGTAATAGACACATGGTTTTTAGTTCTGACAGTAAAATCACAAACAGTTTGTCTACAAAAAATTATGTATTATATTCAAATAGAGATGTTTTAATACCCTTTTAAGGGAGGTTCATGTATTACATACAATTTCACAATAATGAGGATAATAAAAAACATTTGGTATTATTTTTATAATACAGTGGAACCCCTCTAAATGGCCACCCCTTGAATGCGATTATTAAATCACAATCCCTTTTTTTGTTTACATAATCCCTAATTATGTACAGTGAAAGTGCACAGTGGAACTCCTCTAATCAGGCCAGTTTGTCTTAGCCCCGAGGTGGCTGCTTTAAAGGGGTTCCACTGTACTAATTATGGCTGAAAAATAAAAAACAGCAATTTTCAATTCTGTGAGGAAGACTTTTACATAAGTCAAGTTCAATATTTGTTTTGCAACTATCTAACCACTATTCTTAGCTAATACTATTCTACCAGCTCAAAAACTCAACTCTATGATGATTATATATACAAAAATATCAAAATCTGTTACATTTTTTATTTATAATAATAAAAGATTTACGTGTATTTTTCTATTCTATCATAATTAAATCTAATTCCATATCTATAATTAAATTATATCAGTAAAACTTCAACTACTAGAATTTCATACTAACTTAGTAACTTTTATTAAATGAATATCCAGATTTCCACCAAACCATAGATGAAAAATACAATTCTCACCTGTACATTAGATATATTTTTAATACTTTTACAGAAAAAAAAATCTGGCTTTCAATAAATTAAAAAAAGAGGAGGAAATGAATGATTTCAGTGTTTGAAAAACAAACTTCATAACTAAAAATTGATTAGTTATTCAATATAGTAAATATATAAAAGTGAACAACTTTCATTTTACTGCTAATAATCTGATGGAGAATATGAGTATAACTTAAATCTTTAAAAACAGGTATGTCAAAATGCACATTTCATAATATTTTATAAAGTTACACTGAAAATTTAATCAAGCTACTTTATTATCAACATACATAAATACACTTGCCATCAAAATATAGCTAATAAAATAAATTTTAAAATATGTTTCATATTCTTAATTTTATAAGTTGATTTTCTTAAAGTCCTACATTTCCTCTTGTATAAGAATTGACATTTGCTCTCTAGGCCTTTCCTCTTCTCTAATTTAACACCCCTCTGAGAAGTATGGAATTTAATTTAAATTACTTATTAAAATATAGATATTACTCAGGCAAGACATAACTTTAATAGCCTTCAGTGTCATTTATGAAGACATAAAGCAGAAAATCAAACCTACTTGTCACATTATCTTTTTCATAAATTGCCATAAAGGTTTGATGTTTTTTTTCTGACACTTTATACTACATTATTCATACCTAATGGAAAGACAAAGTCTGAATCTACTAAATAAATATATAACATAATTTCTGTACATAGAACTGTCTATATTGCTTCCAGTATTATATTTCTTTTTCAATCAAACTGAGCACTCAACAGTCAAGACTCCACAAAACTTCAAAATTTTAGTAAAATTAATTGATTAAACATTGATTTTTTGCTTACAAAACACTTTTAATGTTCATGAAAAACTTACCAAATTTTGTAAAAATACATTAAATAGTTTCAGAGTTATAGTGTGTATATATCTCCAAAATTACATGAAGGTTACAAGGTAGTGTAAAATACACAATCCAAATTGCAGCAGGATACAAACAAATATATACAATTAAAACAACAGACAGAAATTTGTGAAAGTTAACATAGGGTTTTATGAACTTGGGGAAATCAAATAAATAAATACTAATTAAACAAACAAAATGTATTGAAAATTATTAATATATCACAGCTGTGTTCAGGTAAACTTGATTTGTTTAAAATGTGAGTCAAGATTCAAGAAGTGAAAAATCTATCATATGCACTACAAAATGTTATAATTTTCTTATATTGAAAACAGCTATCTCAGGGTGAGAAAAAAACTCCATGAAGAACTGAGGTAGGGAAATAAAACTGTTAAGATGAGATTAAATCAATTACTGATTGCTAATCACATATTTTCTTGGGAACAACTAAAAGACAGGAATAAAAACCCTGGAAAAATGTGGAACAGGTTCAATATAAACTTTGCCACAATAACAATCCCCAAATTGCTTCCAACAAGTGCTGGCTGATTACTAAATCTCAAGAAGGAGAAAAAGAAATAGAGTAAGGTGAAAGTGGGGAAAGAAACTGAGCAACGAATCCTTCCTACAGAGCCCAAAGCATCCAATGATCAATGATGAAGGAACTCTCAATGAAAAACTAAAACAGCCAAACTCCCACCATGCCTGAACCCAGAGGGTTGCCACCAGTAATGGTGGTGACAATTGGTGTGTCACCAAAGTAAGAGGTGAGAAGACATACCCCAAGTAGAATGGACAGGTAAGAGCAGGAAATTGTATTTGGAGGTAAATGAGGCTCTGACTGAGACAAACAGGCTACGATAATCATAATTATGGATTACTGTTGGATAGATATCACGAGGCTCTGTAACTTCTGGGACTATATCAAAAATATCATGTCTTAGAAATGGAGTCATACAAATCCCTAAGATATGTTGAGGATAAATGGACCCAAGCCAATACAGCATCATGACATATAAGGTACTAACAAGAACAACAAAAAACAAGCAGGTTAAAGCAGAGGATAAAAGAGCAAAGATATTTCCAGAAAACTATTCAATATTTCTGTGGAGAGTCTCAGATAAAAGGTATATGGAAGAAAAATACTGTACAAAATTGGTAAGGGAAGACATCAGCAAAAATGCTAGGCGATGGTAAGACTAACACAATTCGAGCACTGCACTCTAAAGAAGCAATAAGTATCTAACAACTGGAGGCCAAAATATGAATAGTCAGCACAATGGTAGGAAAGAAAAAATTGATGGAGAGTCTAAGAGAGGCACGGTATGTTAATTCCCTCACTTGGTTGCAAGGCAAAGTGATCAGCATGAATTCAGTTATCTGGCAAAGGAGGAAAAATCAAATATGGTTAGGAAGATTACTCATGCAATAAGTAACAGTCAGATATTTCCAGAAAACTATTCAATATTTCTGTGGAGAGTCTCAGATAAAAGAGACTAACATCAGACTAAATAGATGCTCATCCTAACTAATCTGCTAATAAATACAATTTTTATTAGGTGCATAACTAATATGGAAAGGGGATAAAAGTCCACAAACCTGAGATACTAAAATCCATGAAGACCACATTAGGCCTAACAGGCAATGTCCTGGGACAAAAGTTGTTCCATGTAACATTCAATACCCTGATGTTTTAAAGCAGGTAAATCCACCATCAAGTTAACCAAATTTGAAGCAGAAAATAAGGTGAATAGAATCAACTGATATTAATAGAAGAAACAGGTTAAGTGAAAGTGCAATAACAAAAAAAAAAAAACATTTTGTGAAGAAACAAAGTTAAACATGCAAATAAAAAAGCATGTCCAAACCCAAGCACTCTCAAAGAAGTGACAGTACAACAGAGTGAGTTACATGCATAATGTGAGGTCATAGTTTTACTGGCTAGGAAGTTATGCATTATAACTTGCATGAGAAATATGTTCGAATCTTCCAGTTCCAATAAGGTGAGAGTGGAAGGATTGTTACACGTGTAAAGATAATGTTTACATATAAAGGGGAACACTGAATGAGAATAGTTAATCTTGTGGGAGAAGGATGTTGTTTTGAATTAACTATGGGCTATCTGTGCTCTGCCCACCATGGGTATCGAAACCCAGATTTTAGCGTGTAAGTCTGCAGACATACTGCTGAGCCACTGGGGGGCTGTGGGAGAAGGTAAATACCATACTAGAAAATTTCACTTCATGCAGTGAGAAATGCTACACATATCATTGAAAATATACCCATTCCTTATTATTTTGTTTTGACTGTAAACATAGTGGTGTTTAATTTCTACCTCCACATTTAGTATACATAAAAAAAAACTTAAATCTGAAACAACAAATCATTTTGATTTGAATATTTAACACTCTGAAAATTGAAAGTTAAAAAGAAACAAACTTTCAAATAATTGACATACTTGAAGTGCAAAATAATTTTAAGTATATCATATTTAAGTCTTGCCCGTTGTATATTAGAATGCCTCATTTTGTTTAGTGCTTAGATTTTATCAGAGTAAATAGATGCTCATCCTAACTTATCTTTGTGTGACAGTATGAATGCCAAAATAGATAAAACTTCACCAAATAGTAACTTAAATAGCAACAAAAATCTTTATCCAAACATTAAATGAAATACTTACCTTGTAATATTATGTGCTACAGTACCATATATCTCCAAAATTAGAATTAATAATACTACACAAGTTAGCAAGGTCTGAACAACAGACAACAATCAACTTAGAGAATGATCTTTCACTTTTAATTTTTGAAAAAAATTAAAAATGACTTAGATAACTGTATATTTACTTGTTTTATAAGATGAGAATGCAAATGTGTTATTATGATTAAGCAGTTACATGTTAAACTCAGTAGCAAATTTTAACAATATTAATTTACAATTTGCTATAGTGAAAAACTTATAATTCTTTATTGTATAAAACATTTGAAAGAATTTTTTGTTAATATCTTTCATACGAAATTTCTGGCAAACTTAGATCCCAAACATTCTTACTTCACCCTATAACTGCTGTTTTAAATAATTTATTGTGTAATCCACTAAAAACAAATCTTATGCAGAAAAGCTTAATTTTACTTGTTTTGTAAATATTTATATAATGCAAAAATCACCTCCTCCTTCATAAAACAAAATTTCTGGAATATAAAACTAAAAAAAGTAAGCAAAATCAATTCTCAAACTACTGTTGTAAGTCTTGAGTTATGGTAATTAGAGTTAAAAGCAAAAACATCAATACTTACGCATTTCCAATGTCTATTTTCACTGTTGCTTTCTGTTTAATTTCTTTCAACTCATCCTGAAATATACATTTGATAAAACTATTATAATTCCCTTATTCTTCTTAAATATAGTGTACACACAAAGCTATCAAATAGAGAAGAAATATTACAGTTGAAATAACTGCTATAGTTCACCCTTTGGTAGATAGTAAAGGATATAAAACTATTAACTTGTCTGCTTTGAAACTGTGGTATCAACAGAACTTCTGCTCTTATACTCAATTCACATAGATGTGCTTTATCTTACTTCTGAAACCACAAGACAGTTAACACAGAACTTAGAAGCCAGCCAGTTTAAATCAAAGCCCCAGAAGTTGCACCTTGTCTTTAACTTGTGCTTCTTTTCTTTTGTAGCCCTTATTCACTTTAATTTCTGCCTAAGAATACCTAAATCTGATGTGCACTGTAGATATTTAATACTTTCCTGCTGGACATTAATGTCTCTCAATACCACAGACTAAGTTATCAAATTACATTTTGATTACTACAGTTTAAAATGAAAATATTTATTTCTATTTGACTCTCCATTTCTGAAAAGTTTTCAAACTGTGTTCATGAAAGGGTGCTTTTTAAGATGATATAAAACTCACAGTGGACACTTCTGAAAAACTAGATGCTCTCTCTCCTGGATCATAAACTTTCACCAGCCATGGTAATATTTATGCATACATTCTTAATATGCCTTTAGGACTGCAGGCTGATGAATGGCTAGAGGTATCTCTGCTGCTAAGACTCGCATTTTGAGAGTCTACAAGAAAATCTAGAGACTCTCTTCTGGACCAAGAAGTATTAGCAGCATTGCATAAGAAGTTATGCACACTTTCTTGATCTCTCTCTTCAGGATCACAGTATGAGAAATGGCTAGAGGTACCCCTGCTGCTGAGTCTCAACTTCTAATGGTTACCTCCTACTTGCAGAAGCCTAGGATGGTACAAAGAAGACAGGGTAGTGACGATGAGTTTGCACATCCTGTGATTAACTGCTGTGGTTATTAAGGGACTCTTGGGTGTTCTGTTCATTAACTAGTTTAGGTATTGAGAGATTATTAAAAGTTAACCCATGACTATAAAGAAAGATGAGATGCACATAATGGACAATGAAAGGCAATGGTATCAAATCAGAGTAGCTAGCAATATAAATAATTTTAGAATTTGATTAACAAGGACCTGGAGGCCAATAGCGCTACTGACATGGATGAAGTGTCAACACGTAGCATTCTGAGCTTTTATTTTGGTCTCAAAATGTTTTAAACACTGAAATTTCCATTAAGAGGCAGAGGAATGAATGAAACTGAAGTATTAGCATACTAAAGATACAAAACATGTTAAATTTACATTATTTGAAGGCAACTGACCAAGCAAGGTATCTAACATAATTAAAAGTGTAAAAGTATTGCCTCAAAATTTGGAAGCAAGAACACTTTATGTGAAGAACAATGTGAGAAAGCATACAATTGTAGCTTGCAGACAATATATTCAAAGCTTCAAAACTGCTAATAAATACAATTTTGAACAATACTAACTTAAACATGCATCCTTTTTAGAATGCTTAAGCTAGATACAAACCATGAAGACATAGAAACAACAGATTTGCATCTTCATTTCATTATTTGACAAGCTTTACATTCACAAAGAGAAAGTTAAATTGAGTATTATATGCCAAATGAAAATTTACAGCTGGGACCATAAAATCAAAATTAGGGTTAGAAATTACATTTTTTTTCAATGCCTATTCTCCAAATGAGAAAGACATATTTAATGGGTTGATTCCCAAAAAGCTTTTTTAATATTCTGAATAAAGATTTGGAATTTTATGCTACATGGAATCTGAAATGCCCACCAGCAAAGTCTATTTACACTAGTCTTCAAGCTATAAAAAAAGTAAACAAATACCCCAAAACCAAACTCCCACACAAAATATGGCAGTGTCTGTATATATTACATCTTACAAGATCTTCCTTCTCACCTCTATAAAGTTGTTTCATTTGTGGTTTTCACAATTTCTTCTGCTGCACCCACCTTAACATGAAAACTTACTCTTTTATGTAAGAAAAGCCCCCAAAACTCTTGTGTCTACCGGGTGAAATACTATTGAGAGTCCTATAAGCAGTTAACATATCAAGTTCTTAATTTGAGAAGATTTGTTTGGTTCTAACTCACATACTGGAAACCTTGAAACTCCTCTAAAATTTACCTAAACTGCCAAAGTTGGTCTCATTTATTCATAAAATGCTTCATTATATATATTATTTGGTTATTAGTTTACACTACATGGAAAGATATTCTTTGATTACTAAGAATTGGCTGAAAAATGTTCTTCATAGGATATGCCCACAGCTACAACTGAGGTGTGATTTTAAAACTAATTGTCCCCTTAATTCTCTTCTTTAATATAAGGAATAAATTCCATCTTTACAATATTATTTTGTTATTTATAAATGCACTTGTCTCTATTTTCTGTAACATCACATTACTTCTACTAAAAATAAAATTATTAACACGTGTATAAGAATGTGTCAACCAAAGATCAACAATTTAAGTCCAATATACTTAAAAGTGACCTAGGTGAATACAATGTTCCTCCCAATTCTAATCTGTTTAAGACCCTGGATAGGCTCAATGTTGAACAGAACCTCCAATTAGAAAAAGAGTTTGTTGATTGATAACATGAGACCCATAATCAATATTTTCAGTTTTGCTAATATCCTAGTGTTAATTACTTAGCTCTATTGCCAAAAACTCAGTCAAATTAACCCAAGTTCAAAACCACAGAATACTCATTACAGTTTCTTTTCTATAACTTTTAAGACAGTAGATGTATCTTCATAAAATATAACAAACTTTCAGTAAATGTTACAATTTTTTTGTACACAAAAATTCAAATTTTTAATGAAGCAGTTTTACTGAAGATTTGTTCATGGATATCTAGATTTTTTTTTCTTTTAGCAGGTCCAAGTGGCAACTAATTTTCACGAGAACTAAAAATAGCTCCCTTTCTCTTAAAAATCTCATATTTCATTTGCATAATCTCAAAAAAAAATTGCTTTTCTTTTTTTCCAGTAAAACTATATTTTATCTGTTATTTTCCCTACCCTAACTGAATATTAGGTTGGTCAACTTGATTAACTTCATAAATTTACTTCAATTTTTTTTGTAAATTTTTATGTCCCTTTTTTTTGCTTTCTAGAATGTCTTCAAATTTTAACATGAAACTACATTTATTTATCCTAAACAGCTTTTAACATATACCAGTATACACCTGTTTATACTGAAATTTCATTCTTCTATTGTTCTTTGAACTGTATCTAACTAATATTCTCACCATATAAACTATAAACCACAAAGCAGTTAACATTATTCTATCAAACTATATATATAATGCACGAACTACTCACAAGCATCCCTTATGAAACTTTTTATTACTATTATTTTACCAAATCTAACCTTAACTAACCTAAACATTTTAAAATTTTTACATTTTAGTTACTTTTATAATAATAGATAAAGAATAACATGAAAAACAAGAAATATAGTCTTTAATCATACTTTTTTATACTAATGGTGATATCACACCAAACATTTTTTTGTTTAAAATAAATATTCAAATAATGTACCAAAGAACACAAAACAATAACATAATAACCAGATACTAAAAATAACTCCCCAGTATTTCTGGCTTTCTAACTTTATGATATAAGGCATCAAAAAGTCATCTAAACTCATTGATGTGTTTCTCACTGGAATAAAGCTTGAACTTAAAGCAAAATTGACAATTCTCTGTGCATAAAAACTATAGAACATAATACATTACTTAATAGTTTAAATCCTTGGCTTTCTTTTGGTCATAAATAATACAGTATTAAAAGTCAAAAAAGAACTACTGGCAACTTCTGAAACAGAGAATGTGATTGGTGAGCATGACAACTGGGGCCTGGTTTTATACTTTCTATAACCAAATAAGATTGAAAACTATTTAAACTGTTTTGTCTGAGAGATAACAATATTATGAGTAATTCTCATTAAATTTTACTACACACAGAAGTTATGTAAATTCATATTTAATGAAAGGTTATCCTAGGATGTGAAAAGTTTTCTTTATATAATTTTTTTAAAAATAAAAAAAGAAACCATAAAAACAGCAAAACACAAAATGTGAAACTGTAAATTTAAATGTATCTCCTCATGGACCCAACAAACCTTCATATCAAATTTGGTGAAGATCCATCAACAGGGACAAAGTAGTGGTTAAAAAAAAACAACAACCCACAAACACACTTGTAAAAATCAAAAAATGCAAAATTGAAAAGATATATATATTTTCCCATGGACTTAATGAATCTCTATGTCAAATTTTGGTGAAGATCCATCCATGCACTGTAAATTATTTACACGAACGTACAACATACAGTACTATTATATTTATATAGATGGCACCAGTTATTAGATTTGCATGTAATGTATTCTTGATGTCACATATGTACCCTGAGAATAGAGAAAAATAAAGTTTTCCATGACAGGAAACAAAGGCAAAATGGGAAAGTTGTGACCCCTATTGTAAATCTACATGTACACAGGATAAATATTTTGTAAAGTTGTGGGTTGCACATTACATAATGTCTTCCCAGTATTGTTCAAGCAAGAGTTCCATTACAGTATGATACTTCTTGGAGGGGTGGTAAGGAATTAGAGAATAGGGGATGCCTAGAGAGAAAATGACACAACTCTCATATTCGAAGAAACTCTGAATTTTACTACCCTACTAGCTAAAGTATCTATTTCACAGATGGTAGTTATGTAAATTCATCATCAATTAAAGGTTATCTTAGGACATGAAAAATTGCTTCCCTTATATGAAATTTTACAAAATGCAAAAATACCCATAAAATATGCAAAACACATAATGTGAAATCCAAAATGTAAATGCATCTCCACAGAAGCCCAACAAACCTTCATGCCAAATCTGGTGAAGATCAAACCACACTCTTCAAATTACATGGACATATAACAATCAGTACAATTCATGATGTCAAAAAAGTGCTTAGGGTCAAAAAGTCTAAAAAGAAGTGAATATATAAACCTTACTACCCACATGCTTTCAAATAACTGACCTATCTTCTTCAAGGGCAAACTGGAAATGACAGTAATATTATATTTACAGAGGTAAAATTAAGAACTAAAAATTATATGCCATTAACCCTTTCAGTGTGGGCTCAGTAACTGGCACCTACCTTGTAACCACTTTGTATTTTTTTATAGCTTTCATGCTATTAATTTTAAATTATTGAGGGTGTATTCATGAAGTATGGTAGATTATTGGTAAACACTGCAATGCTTGCATTTGCAAAATATCAATTTTATTTTATTATTAAGTTTTAAGATGTGTTAAGCATTGTTTTTCTCATGCCTTTTTTATTTTACCATGTTATCTATCCAACACGCAAAGTAATATTTATTTTAAAATTAAAAATACTTTTATGAATCAAAAAATGTTCAAATTTTACATTAAAAAACCTTATGGTGTCTAGATAGTTTTATCAAACATTTCTTAAGAAAACTTCATGCTTCATGTTATTTTCACTAACTAATATCTTTACGAGTTGAGTCAATTTGACTAATCTCATAACCACCACATAAAATTAAGGAGTTAACAAAAATTATGGCTTTTCCATTCTACAATGACTATAAATTATAAAGTGAAAATAAATGTTTAGACTAAATAGCTTAATTTCTCATAACATTACATATTTATATAGACTTCTTATTTTTATTATACTGAACTTTTAGCTGTGCTTCGCTAACCACACAGAAGTTAAAATACGAAAATTTTAATTTTAATCAAGTTTGATACCAAACTGATGGAGATACATTTATACAATTGTTGTTCAATAAAATTTAAAATGCAAGTCAACAAACATAATAACATGGCCTTTTATCCTTGATATTTTAGCAATAGGGCTAAAATATGCACTATTACTTACATTTTTATGCTGTATTTGTAATAAGAAAATAGTTGTATTAAATTTTGAATGTAACTCACTAAAATCTCATGACGTGTGGAGAAAAAGACGTCCCTGGTAAGAAGGATAATCCCAAAAGAATGTGCATACAAATAAAATTTGAACATTTCAACCTTGATTTTATTTTGCAGGTAACTGAGGAGAGATGAGGCACAGTTTTTAAAAACTATATGTTATTTTAAGCTCTTAGAAAAGAAAGGATATTTAGCTAGAAAGGGTTTGGTGACCCCAACCTCACTAATATATCCCAAAGTGCAATGTAAAAAGGGATACAAAAAATATCTGGAATTTGAACACATCATTCAGAACAAGATTCTATCAAGTTTTGAATGCAATATTTTATAAATAATTTGTAATGGACATTCAATAAAGACCCATCAGTTGTGTCTCCAGACTTTTAAAGAAAGGTCGCCTCAAGTAAAACACTAGTAATCATGTTCATACCAAGCACTTGTCTACACAGTTTTACAATGGTAATAAAGAGCTTTATAGCCATCAATCTTATTTGTTTGCAAAACCATGAAGTACAAAATCAGGGCATGACTTCCCCTGTCAGACCTACTCTTTCACAAATTATCAATTTTCCCTGATGTTTCATACTATATTATTTATAACCAACAGAAAGCCAAAGTTTCAATCAAACAAATGATGAATTATACAATGTTGTTGTTTTATGTACAGAGACTTGTCTATTTCAATTGAAATTCAAATTTTATTCCCATAGGAAACACATCAATGAGCTTAGCTGAATTTTGAAAAGCTTTTGTTGTATAGCTTGAAAACCATAAACACCATGATAGTTACAGGACATTTCTGTTTTTTGTGTTATTATCCTGGGTTTTGAGGTATATTATTTAAAACAAAAATTTAGCTACAATAACAGTACCCTTAGTATAAAAAAGTAGAATTAAGTTTTAACAGTTGGGCACAAAAAACAATAAAGCACTATAATTCATGTTTTCCACATGTTTATTTTAGCAACTAAAATGTAAACATTAGAAACTTTTTATGTTAGATGAGGAAAGATAACAAAAACTAACAATAAAGATTTTCTACAAGTTATGGTCATGCACATCTCATGCATAAAGTAACTGGATATGTTAACACAAGTTGCACCTTCACCGAGTGATTAACAGTGTGGTAGGATTTTTAATAAGACATAATTTCCTGTTACAATTTGAAAGTTATTATAGAAAAAAAGTAAGGTGTGTTTTCTTATAGTGAAGGCACATCGGGCTATCTGCTGTGTCCACTAAGAGGAATCAAACCCCTTACTTTAGCATTGTAAATTCAAAGACTTACTGCTGTCTCAGCAGGAGACAAAAAGAAAGAGTAAGTTAACTTTATTTTGTAATTTTTTAAAGTAGTTTTAAGGTAGGTTAAACTGACCTACCTTGTATAAAGTTAACAGAAAGAATATAACAAATACAATATAAAGTTTTACTGAAAACATATGTTTGAAATTTATTTAGTAGGTTTTACAAATTATGTAAATAAAACTTGTTAATTTTTAGATGAATAAAAATAATTTTATTCTTAACACGATAATCATTTTGTATTAGGAACAGCCAACACTGACTCCTTATATTCATGGAGAAACTTCAATAAAAATATTTCATGGGAAATCCTGATTTGTTTTACACAAAAGATTTATACCATTTACTGAAAGCTTGCAAAATTTCATGAAGATATACAAAACATACAAAAAGTTATAGTAAGAAAAATCTATAGGTCAATTTAGGGTCACAAACTTCGTCCAACATATCTAGTCCATAGCAAGAGAGATAAAGGGGTAATCTGAGGTTCCTTAGTCAGCTCTCAGATATTTCTACTGTCTAACTGTTATTAGATAGGTTAACTTTACCTCTAACTTTGTCTTGTTTTTCATTATTAAAATAGTGTATTTAAATATTTTCAACTAATAAATTGTGAAAATGATAGGACTACTGAACTGATGCAGTTAATAAAACTCTTAAAGTAAAATTACCAATTAAAATTTGGAAGATTACACGATTTATAATGAAATAGATCAAAAAAACAATGCACCATTACACATTATTACTTACTACAGGAAGTGTTCCAGACAAAATTTGACGTCTCCAGTCAATGAGTTCATACATCATATTCCTTATTGTTTCAAAGTGAGGATTGTATGTCTATGTAAAAAAATATACAAATATATACATATATATATTTACACACACACACATATATTATATAAGTAGCTTACTGACTGGTTTCTGCCTGTTTTCATACAATTAATAAAACTAAAATACTGTCTACACGAAAAAAATCTTATAACTATAAAACATGTACATTTTCAAACACATAACATGCAATTAATAGTTGCTAACCCTTCACCACTATTTGGTAAAAAATCTAAAACACTGAATATTAACAATTAAAGTATATTTTCCAAATGAAAAATATTCTTTGTAGACTTTTCTTTAACATGAAAGTGAAAATGAAGGTAGAACAATTACACTAATGTAATATGTGATGTTTCAATAGCAAATTGTTCTACCTTCATCTTCAATTTCATGTTAAAGAAAAGTCTACAAAGAACAATTACACTAAATTAATGTCATGTTTCAATAGCAAATTGAAAAATAACCCATAACAGTTTTACATGTAGACACTATTATTTAATAAATTTCTAATCAGCAGAAATCAAGCATCATACGAATCAATTTCAAATAGTTAAACTATAATTGTAACTTGTGTTTGCAATGATCAACCTGTAACACTTATACTGACATTTATAAATATCCTTTTTGAAAAAAGAAACGCAAAGGGCAAAATTTGAGATAAAATGTTAACAAGTTTATTCCGGGTAGTTCTGTATGACATGTGTGAAACTTTGTACATTCACTGCTGAACATTCAAAGTCTGCAAGGGCAAAGTCCATGCTCACTAGTTGAAGTTTAACGTCACTCAACATCAATAACGAGTATGCCCCCCATGAGCATCAATAACTGCTTGGCATCTCCTGCCCATGGAAGCGATGAGATGACGAATCACATCCTATGGAATGGCTGTCCACTCAGTCTGCAAAGCTGCTGCAAGCGGAGGTTGTCGCAGTTGCAGACGTTGGTCCAACTTGTCCCAAAGATGTTTGATGTGGTTTAAATCTGGTGATCTGGAAGGCCAGGGAAGAACGTTGATGTTGTGGTGTCTCAAGAAGACAGTGGTAAGTCGGGCTGTGTGAGGACGGGTGTTGTGATGTTGAAAAACATCATTGATGTTCATCATGATGGGTTGCACATGGGGCCTAAGAATCTCGTCTACGATTGCGTACAGTCTGATCGGAAATCCTACACAGCCCTGGTATGATTGAGGCAGTAGACGTCACAGTAGTAGTCCTATATCCCAAAGATGACGTAACTGAATGTAGCAATCTTGTGTAGGCATGGTCACACGAGGTCTGCCAGATCGTGGACAGTCACAAGTTGATCCATGTTGTTGGTGACAATTCCATAGCCTTGTGATTGTGCTTGGGTGGATATTCACAGCTCTGGCAACATCTGATCGAGATTCGCCTGCTTCCAAGTGACCAATAGCATTATTGCGTTGTGCTTCAGTCAGTCTTGGCATAACTGTATTGCATGTCGGTGGCTTAACACTGAGCTATGGAAACCGAGTACTTTTATAGAGATTTTGCACATGTTGCACTTGCAGAACATGCAGATCTCTCAAAAAAATTTATTCGACATGAATGCATTTTGGCGAAAAATTTGATGTTTTCCTCCATTTTCAAAGTGCACAACTTTCATTGTCATTTTGGTCTGACAATCAGTGCCTTAACACGTGTAACATCACATACTCTGAAATTGTAATGTTATTACATATATTTCTCTTTAAAATAACAAAAATATCCCTTTTATGTTTCTTTTCTTTGAAGAGCATATTACTTAACAGACATGACTGCACAAATATAAAGTGAAGTATACTGAGCTATGATATACCAACTACTTAAATTTGATGAGAGAATCAGTAATTAGAAATTGTATTTAATGTCAAAAAATGTATTTCAAAATTATATTTTTCAGATTACAATATTCACTATGGAATAAACACTAGAAAAAACAAAATTATAAGAGATGCATCTTGTTCAAGTTAAAATCAACCATAAAACCTGTGATGTGAATATTTTTTATATCAAATTAAAAACTTGAAATATATCAGTATACCAACTTTGTAAATCCATATAAATTGTTGTCAGAATCCACACTGGGTTGGCAATAGGAGGGTGTTCGATTCAATGAACCAAACAAGATAAATATTAACCATACTTTCTAAGATCTTAGAGAAACAGCTCGTTAAAGCAATGGAACAGCAGTTTGAAGAAATCTTGGGATCCTTCCCAGACTTAGAAAAAGGGAGGATAATAGCACGATGTCAAGCATCAGGAAAATATTCTCATGCCAGATCCAGTTAAAATCAACCAGAAGAATAGTAAAAAAGACAGGAGAGAGATGGTGCAGCATCTCGTAATGAATATCATTAGGTTCGACTGATGTGCTACAAGACTGAAGAAGAGCAAGTTTGAGTTCCACCAGGGTAAAGTGGCAATTATACTCATAGAGATAATCAGCCCGAAAGGAAAGAGGTGATCACTCTGCCCATGTCTTGATTGCTGAAAAGATGGGGGATGAAGCAGAAGCACTGGATGCACAAAAACAGCTTTTACTGATACCTTGAGCAATGCTGTGGGCATCAGCAACTTCCTGGTCAATGGATAGCAAGATTGAAAGAGGAGCAAAGTATACTGCCCACTGACCTTCCAAATCTTGTCCCATATGACTTTGGAACTGATAGTAGAAAAGATGCTGGTTAGAAACTTAATCCAAGATTATATATTTAAAAATGGCTGGTATGAGTAGAGAAAGCACTAGAGGAGGAGTGAACAACGTTTCGACTTTCTCCGGTCATCATCAGGTTCACAGAGAAATAAAGAGGTAACTGACCGAAAGCTGACCACATGTTCGAAAGGGGTTGTGTAACTGAGTGTCAGAATGTAGAGGGCATGCTTAGATGTTTGATTATATTTATTGACATAGGTATAAAGGTGTTCCTTTGTATTGGTTTATTTTGGGCTTGAGTTGTTGTATAAGTCAGGCTTCTTTAATTTTGCATCTGTTTATGTTTGTTTCTTTATTTAATATTTGAGGGTTTTCTGTGGCTATGTTGTGTTTATTTAATTTGCAGTGTTCGAAAATGTGTGAAGGTGACTTTTTGTGCTCTTTGAACCTGGCTTCCACTTTTCTACTTGTTTCTCCAATATAGAAGTTGTGGCAGTTATTACATTGTATTTTATAAATAATGTAGGTGTTGTGTTTGCCAGTCTAGATTCTACATAGTAGAGACCTTAGTTTTGTGTCTAGTTTTTGAATAAATTTGGTATTAACTAGTATTTGTTAAGAGTTTTTGCCAAATGTTGGTTATTTTTCTGCTGATGTTGGGAATACATGGTATGCAGCCGCATATGGTTTCATGATTTTTTAAATTGTCAGGTATATTTACTTTGTTTGTTGATTTTGATTTTGTCTAGGTGTGTGTGTGTGTGTGTATAATGTTTCCTGTGGTTTGAGGAGGAAACTTGTTGATGAAGTATTGTTTTATTTTGTGTATTTCATCGTTAATTTTATATGGTGAGCATAGTTTTATGGCTATGTTTATTTTGTTTCTTAATATGTTGAGTTTTTGTTTTGTTTCTTGTGCTGAGTTCCAAGGAATGTATAATCCAGTATGGGTGATTTTTTAGTGGATTTCTCAAGTATCCCTTATTTCAGATAATACTTCAAAAATGAAATTTTACTAACTTTTTCCACCTTCATGAGCTAAAATATGAAAAGAAAAAACTACTAATCTTTTGGCTATGGATAATAAGAATTTTGTGTAAGAATTAGAATAGTCAGATAACTTTTACAGACAACAAACTGTATGTACAATAGCATTAAAGTGCTTCTGTACATCTGTGCATGAGTCATTTTTAACTACTTAAAATAATGAGCTGATGTTCTGTAAGAAAAAAACATCTTCCTTTAAAAATCTACTGCAAGTAATCAGTTGTAAGTCTTATCACTCAAAGATAATACTGACAATGTTTTATTTTATTTCAGTGTTCTGTTACAGGTGTTATTTATATTATTTAAGTCCAGTGCCTCAGATAATTTTTTACAATGATCAGTATGGTTATTGATCAGATTTTACTTCTATTAATATCTGAAAAAGGTTGTCAGTTATTCAGTATCAAAAGCATATTGGTTTATTTAGTGATTTATCATTTATATTATCAGAATTTGTACATGTCAGTATCACCTAATGTATTTGGTCTCAAGAAAGTACTTCAAAAATATTTATATATTTATTTACTTTTTCAGCCTCATCAGAGCACGTGAATTATACCTTGAACTTTTATTTTTTTCTTAGAAAAGCTTTTTTTTTTAAATCACTGTTTATCACACATAAGCATAAAACTATTTGAAACAATTCTGACATGCTAGTAAACTGATCACTATGCAGTTTAATAACCCATTTACATAAATGTCCAACTTCTAATTTTTATATATATATGGCTTTAAACCTAGGCCATTCATTTTGTATCAAATCATGTTTGTTATATACAGGTATCACTTCAATCTCAGTGTTTTTTTGCAGCATCAGTTTAAAGCTTGGCATTTTATTGGTTCCATGAAAATCTACAAGGTTATTATTGGCCCAATCTACTAGATATCAAATACAAAAGGCAGTGTTGTTTGTATAGAGAAATCTACAGATAAAATATATAATGTTACAGAAAAAAAAAAAAAAATTCTGATGTTTGTTTCTGAAGTTCTAGAAATTATGCAAATAAAGTATGAAAATAAATATTTTACCACTATCACAAAATTCATGTTTCAACATAACTACGGTATCAAACAAATTAGATTTATTATATATGACATACATTTCACAATCACTAAGGGATTGCAAAATGGGTTTGGTCCATTTAACAAAGAACACTGGTAATAGAAAATGTGATACACTCACTTTTAAACTTACAGGTGAGTAGAGACCATACAACTAATATAAAATTAAAATAAATTGCCAAGGAACAGCTTATATATATAAAAAAAAACAGCATAGAGAAAATAATCAAGTTTACAAACTGTTGAAAATATATGAATTAGCAACTGTTATCAAATATAAAATTTACAATTGATGCATTCCTTTCAAGACTTTAATAATCATAATGAATTGATAATTTGATGTATTACTACATTCTAATTGTGGTTTGCTTTCTTTTTAAGTACAAACATCCAGTTTGCATTAAAAGAAAGGTACTCAACCTGACACCTGTGTGAATTTATAGGACTTATCCAGCTACAACCAACATTATGGGGAAATGGCATCCAGTGGATAGTAAGGAGGATGCTTCAGCCATATATATATATATGGCAGAATGCTACATCCAAAACCTGGCAGCATCCAGAATTGAATGTCAGGTCCATAACAGATCGGACTTTCAGTCACCTACAGCAGCTGAATGCCACTGTTCTTTTCTCAAAAAAGTAGTATTGTGCACACTTAGGAGGACATGCCTCTATATTGCACCATCCACCAGCTAGGAAATGGCAAGTGACAACAGCTCCTACGTATAAAAGTAGCTATTTTCATAGTGTGCAACTAGTAGGAATACCAATTCATATGATAGCATATTACTGATTGCACATAAATATTGGATACATTTAAAATAAAATATGACATGTATCTCTCAAAAAATTATACATATTTTATTTGGACACATTAGCTACCTGGAACACTGTATCAGCACGTTGAAGTTATTTTATACCAATAATGGCAAACATGAACAAAAATACCGGTTCAATAAGAAGTTTGAAAATATGATTTATACATACCACATAAAGCTGCTTCCACAAAACACCCCATTCCCGTAGCACTGATGTGATTTCTTGTACTATTGGTGGTTCTTGTGGCTTGACTATCTCACTGTGACTAAGAAAATGATTTTTATATTCTGTTACATAGATACTATAGAAAAAGGCATATGTTTCTTAAAAAAAGTAATCTTCATTTATGTATATATGTAAGAGACTATTCAACATGACATGAAAACATTTTAAAATTATTTCATCAACTGTCTTAAAGTTAACATTTTCCTTAAACTGAAAGAGTATTTCTGATAGACACTTACATATTCTCACAAAATATTTTCTCACTACTAGCCTAGATAACCCCAATTACCCTCCCATATGTTAACGAGATACCTGCACACTGACATGTATCACTTCCAAAACAGGTATAAAATTCCTCCATTAGTAATGTATCACCAGCATAAGTAGGAACAAGGACTTCATGAAAAGTTGATATAATGAACATGGAGACAAAGGTCAAAGTAGAGGATGGGTAATAGAAATAATGGGACACCTTGATGTAGGGTAGGCAGGGCACAAAAGATCATAAAAGGAATTTTGATCTGGCAGCATCTAGAATTGTAAATCAGTTCCACAGGATGAAGAGGATCCTCTATCTTTCATTTCAAGAACAGATACTGTCAGGGAAGAGGAGCTTCCGTACTAAGAACCAGCATCTGCAGACATGTACCTCCAACACAACCAACATCAGATTCACCAGGCACTGATATCTAACAAATAGTAAGAAGGTAGTGGGTCCAAGTGGGTGTTCACCTCCAGTTCAAAACTTGACAGCATGGGAAATTTTTCTGTCCAGTTTGCATTAAAAGAAAGGTACTCAACCTGACACCTGTGTGAATTTATAGGACTTATCCAGCTACAACCAACATTATGGGGAAATGGCATCCAGTGGATAGTAAGGAGGATGCTTCAGCCATATATATGGCAGAATGCTACATCCAAAACCTGGCAGCATCCAGAATTGAATGTCAGGTCCATAACAGATCGAACTTTCAGTCACCTACAGCAGCTGAATGCCACTGTTCTTTTCTCAAAAAAGTAGTATTGTGCACACTTAGGAGGACATGCCTCTATATTGCACCATCCACCAGCTAGGAAATGGCAAGTGACAACAGCTCCTATACTCCACTAGAAGAACGAAAGGAAAAATTTGTTGGGTTCAATGGAGTGCATCAACAAACATCCGGCAGTGTCTGGAATTGTGCATTAGGTCTGTGGTAGGATGAACATCAAATGCCACAGATCAGCAGAGATGGGAAGCTATCCCTCCCTGTTTGTTTCACTCATGTTAGTCCATGAGTGTATGGTTCTGGATGAACAAATGAAACAAAAGACCATGAGGTATACCTATGACTGGTCTTCCAGAAAACCCCATCTCAACAGTTAGTGTAATATTTCATGGTTAAGTATTATAACCTTGTATTCTGAAAGCAAAGAGAAAACATCTATGAAGTTGATCAACTAAATTCTGGTAGTACCTGTATTGTAATACAGGTCCTCAGTAGGAAGAGATTCAGCATTATAATCCTCTTGCACAGGATATTACCACGTCATAAAATGCAGATTTAAGACCACGTACGTATATCTGGTAGGGCAATAAAAGGATCCTGCAGAGAAAAAGAAAATGAATGAAGTACTTACCACTCTCAGAGAAACAGAGGAACACAAAATCATGGGCTGAAGCAAGGGTAACCTGGAGAGTAGGGAAGAGCCAAGTGATAGAGATGATAAGATTTAAGACTAGCACTGATGACATCCTCTAAGGAAAAGTGGATGTATGCAGCCAGGGACAAGGGTAAGGTGATAAATGTGATGAGAGAAAAACATGAAAAAGTTGGCTCTAAGGAAAAGTGGATGTATGCAGCCAGGGACAAGGGTAAGGTGATAAATGTGATGAGAGAAAAACATGAAAAAGTTGGCAGCCATCAAATGAAATGGAAGAATTTGCCAGTTATATTAACTGGATATTATGTGAGGAACAGAATAATGGGAAAGATAACCCTTTTAAACAGACCAACAGTGGTATACTCCAAGAAGAAAGAACAAACATGAAAAGAAATAAAGACAGACATGTTACAAAAGTCTAACTCTACTGACAAGAAACCTGACAAAAATCACATGTGAAGACAAAGTGTTGGTATAGAGATGATGATACGTGTCAGAATAAGGTTGATGAATAAAGTGTCAGAGAAAAAGGAAGTGGAAAAGGAGATAGGGTAACCAATCTGTGACAAGATTTATATCATCTGGAATATGGCATGCCAATAAAAGGATGTGATGGCTGTGGTCCCAATACAAAAGATCCAATGTATAAAAATATAGATCTGACAAATTAGTGACTCCTTACTTGGTTATGTACATGACTCCAATAGAACTGTTGAAATGGACCATCACCAACCAACTAAAAAGCTCAGAGGAAGTGAAGCCCAACTGACAGCAAGAAGTTTCAAGACATTGATATGGAGAGAGGAATAAATAAGAAAGAGTCCTAAAGCTTCCCAAATTTCAAGATATGCCCCTAACCAATAGAGCAGAATCCATGAAAAGGTGATATTTCTGATGAGACTGTGGAAGAGTAATACTCATGGTAGTATTATTCTGAACCAACCAAGGAGTATCTAAAGAATCTTGAACAAGGCTTCATTGATCTAACAAAATCCACTGAAGATGATGCATGTGTGTGTGACCAAGAAAAATGAGAGCTTTGAGAAAGCATGTCTCCAAAAGAGAGAGAGAATCTCTTGTGCAGTAGGAGATAAAGATAACGAGATACTGCAAACAACATTACATAGCTCTCAACTAAAATGAAGGATGAGCTCAACTGAAGAAACCATGATCATATATTTTGCTTCCCAAAATGACTTGTTTGAACTCCAATATCTGGGAAAGTAGGAAACATTAAAAAATGATCCAAAGGCTCATCCCCAAGAAGGGAATGGGTGGAGTCTTAAGAAAAGGAGAAAAAGAAAGAGCATACCCGATTAATCAATTCTAAAAATGGAGGAGGAAGTCTAATGAACTTATTTAAAGTTCTCAAAAATGACATACAACCAAGAGACACATTTAGGAGGTAAAAAAGGTTATCCAAATCCACTCTTCCTGATCACTAAAACCGTGAGTAGGTATAACAGGTCAATCATTAGCTTGTTCTGACAGTTGCATAAAATTGATCAACTTCTGTCGTACCACAGCCTTCACTTACTGGGTTGACACCATGATTATAGACTCATACAGACTTGCAGTTTCAGATGGTCACAACAACAAATGTTACTGCTGCAGCATAATTCTCAAAACAAAAGAATTTGTAACTCTTCACAAAACAGAAAGAAAATAGTAAATAACAATGAAACTGAAGTATAAAAATTAAAAAAGTAAAAACTTGAAAATAGGTTAATCAAACTGCAAGTGAAAATACATCTATTTGATAAGACTACCAATCTCAAAGGATTTAAAAGTTGCAGGTTAGAGAGAGCCCTAGTTACAATAGGAGCAATGTTACACTCCTATTGATGGAGGATTGCTGAATAATGAGTATGTAGATCTCACATTAGTGTACATTAGGATAAGTGGAAGTATCAAAGCTAATGGTGAGCAAAAATGTGCATCACTAAAGTATAGCACAAGTCGAGAAAGCTCATCATGAAGTACAATATTGTATTGGAACTCACTTCTGCATTTTGAGTGATACAGTATATACCTATTTTGTAACTGTTTGTCAATTTATCTGCATCTTTATTTTGAATTATGTACCTAATTTACATTAACTAACATAACATGGTAACATTTAATAAGATGGAATATAGGGATGTATAACAAGTACTATAGTATGATAAAGCAAGTTCATGTTTTGACAATAACTTTCAATAATGTAGGTAATAAGCAATTTACATCAAATGTCGTCAAAGTTCCTTCTTACTACTATATCTTACAACCTTTTCTAACCTTATCATATACTTTTGATAAATACATTTTTTTTTAATTTTTGAATGTTTCACATATCATAATATTTTTTGTTTTGGTAGGAATGAGTTCGAAAAATACATATTTGTTCTGTCATGGACTATATCTTCTGGGACTACATGTCTGTTATTTTACGGTGGTGAGTTGACATCTATCTACAGATAACTAGCTACAAGACTATGAGCTTATAGGTAATATATAGTTAAACATAAGAGAGAACTAACCACTGAAATTACTATGAGAAAGTAAGCAACACTCACGTGGATAAACTTTCTCCACCACCTGAAGATGATCAAAAGGCAGCACTGCAGATCGAAATGGCAGGATCATATCCAACCAAAGGAACATAACTCCTTTGTGCATTCCAAACCACTGAACCTTCTATGAGAAAGTAAGCAACACTGAAATGCACAAACTTTATCCACCACCTGAAGAAGGACAAAAGGCAACACCACAGACTCAAAATGGCAGGACCATATCCAACCAAAGGAACATAACTCCTCTGGTCTGGAGTTATGAATATGCATCTTCACTCCCAACTGAATGTGCAAGGAGCATTCCCCCTGTCCTTGGAATTATGAGAAGGATGCTGAATCACTGTGCTCATTTGAGGACCCAGAATAGGATCACACTGCATTTGGAATTATGAGGACATAGTGGATTTTCATCCATAAACAATAAAGTAAACAGAAATTGTTTAAAAAGATAGGGCTTAGTACACCTCAATTAGATAGCAAAGTATCAAATCTTAACCAGTATTAAGCTGGCGAAGCTACTACTTATAACTGGGGAAAACATCCAGGGACCTAGATAGGAGAACCCTCAACTTTTCTCTCTTCCTCAAGAAGAGTGAAGGAATCATTTGAACACTATGGAGAAAAACCTCTGTCACCATTACAGTGACTAATAGACCACAAGTGGAGGAATCATTTGAACACTATGGAGAAAAACCTCTGTCACCATTACAGTGACTAATAGACCACAAGTGGCTGTCTAGTGTAGAATTGTAATACCACCTGGTGAGCTCTTAAGTGGCATTATGGAACACCTCATTCTTACAGAGCCTGTTGCAACTGGGAATAATAATAATAATAGTGAAATGGTGGTTACTAGTGCAGAAGTATAATGAGAAAAGCATATCTGCCTGGACAACACTAACCACAGAATGGGGTCCAATGAAAAAAAGATAAGAAACCCTAGTAAAAAAACAACAATTCACCCTTCATTATAATCTAGTATAAGTCGTCAACACAGCCATTGGAGGTAGGCAAAAAACACTCAAAAGAAACTACCAGATCATGTAAATAATGGTAGAAATATAACTGTGAGAAGTCCATAATACCAGCCTATACAATATTCTCCTGCATGCAATTCACATGGGCAACTAGCAAGATAGATATATGATGAATCTGATGAGATATGGCTTGCAGCATATTCTTCACCTGTAAAGACAAGGCAGAATAACCAATATTTATCAGTTTGTGAAGCCACCTTGTAAAGGTAAAAGAAAATAAATTGTGTGGAAACAGAAGAATCCCAATGAATATAAAGTTCATTTTGAGCCCCACATAAAGAGCTAGCATAAGCCACACAACATCTGAGGACTCAGACAGGGCATAACAAACAATCAGAAACCAAGCAGTATGAAATAACCCATAAGTGAATTGGTGAGAAAGATTTATCCTCTTCCCTGACTGGCAGTCTTAGGAAGGAAGGTTCTACCTGGATAAAACAGGAAATATGCAGAATGGTAGAGTCCCATGCACACAGTGCAAACAAGCCAGACCTATGATGTCTTTGTACCTATAATAACAAAATATACATATCAAGAGAAAAATGACATACAGAGCATGATGCTAAAGACTCAAAGAGATGATGAGGCAAAGCATGCAATACCATCTTCCCATCCCAGTTAGGCAAAAAAAAAGCCTTTTGAGATGAAGTATGTGAAAATATTTAAGTAAGAAGGATAAGAGTCTACCAACTTCACCCAACTGTTTCCACAATATCCTGTTTTTTGACTTGGCTTATGGAAAAAGATGTGCCATCTCATTATATAAGGCAGTCTTGATGACTCTTTCTTGAGTTTTAATTTCCTGTTTAGATACTAATAGCAATAAGTGTGCCATATATATTAATAAATGGCCATTGTGGATCTACAGAGAGATTGAACCAAATACAAAGTAACTCTATATTTAGTCATGCAAAGAACTGCATAATGTCCAGGCATAAAATTTAAGCTTCTGTATATATTGGTGTGTAGCGTCAGATAGAGGTTGTCAGAACAAAGGTGGCAAAACATTCATGATCTGTCAATACACCTTGGAATTCTGATCATTGGTATACACCCCTATCCTTAAAGTCTGGCATCCATAAAAAAGTTTAACCTAGGAAAAGAGAGTAGGAAAAGAACACTGACAGTAGTGTGGTTCTGATTCAACCACCACTCAAGATGTAACATGTTGCTCCTGAGTAAGGATGTTGGATGGTACATTTGATCAAAGGTCACATCCCATTTGTTTCACAATGGGCACTGAAGAGACTCCATGTCTGCCCATGTCTCCAAGAAAGAGAGCTATTCACACAGAAGGAAAAGGAGACACGAATAAAAGTCTGACTGCTCCCAAACACCTTACAAACCCAAGTGATTAACTGAAGAAAAGGAGCAGGAGGTGGTTAATCCAAACTGATTTTGTGAGAAACCAACATAAGAAAATAAAGTGGCAGAAAAACCAAATTCAAATTCACCCCAGAATGTCCTGTGCCATCATGAAAAGCAGTCTCAGAACTCAGAAACCTGATGCCAAATATTTGTCTCCATCTCATAAAAAATCAAATTATGGACAACCTCAACTAAAAGCAGTCCCCCCAACTGTTCAGAGATGCTGGATAACACAGATGGAATAGGGGAGGTTTGATCAGCCTCTAACCTGGCCACAGTAACATGGGAATTGAAGTCAATTTTTTTTTTTTTTTAGGAAATAAGAGTTGTACAGAAATCTACAATCAATAGCATATCCAAGCTTGGTACTGCATCAGAGAAAACTACGACCATACAATCTGTTGAGGAAAGTGATTCCATTATCTCAGTGAAGTACTTATATACAGTACCAGCTCAGAGGGCACATTGACGTAGATGGGGAAATATCACAAGACAAATATCATCAAGGACAATTATTTGAGGTATAAAAGACTGAAGCAGTGCTTAGGTGAGCAAAGTTGAAAACCTGAATGTTGAGGAATAGCTGCTAGTATCAGCAAAGGTACATTAAGGAACAGACATTTTGCTGGATCTTTTATCACTAAGCAAACCTATCTCACTACCCTAAGATTAATCAGTTTTACCAGAACATACCACAACAACATTTTGCTGTGAATAGTATCAAATGTAACTGCTGAAATTCAATAAATTGACTTCATATTCCTTAAAGTTTTTATCTGTATATCTGAGCTGATTTTAGGTTGAAGTTATGTAACTACAGAATAACTAAAAATATAATAACATTAAAGAGACAGGTCATGCCATACAGTGCTTTAAATAGTATATTTTAGATCTACAATAGTGAAACTTAATGCAAAAACACTACTAAAAGTAGAAAGTTGAGCTACTTAAACATTTATAGATAAAACACTGATAGCATAATTATAATAATACAGTCAAATCTGAAACCCATATTGCTTTATACATCATTTGTAAAAAAGTAATCTCAAATAATCATACCCTGCTCTGTCAATGAAACTTTCCTTAGTAGAAACAAATGCTTTTGGAAAGGATCCTCTCTGTGATTGGTTTCTGACCAAACACCCAAAGTACCAGTCTATAAAAAAGAAATAGTAACAAATATATTATACAAATACAAATAACACAAACAGACAAGCTACTTTTTAAGATATAATATTCATATACGTATACATGTTGAACCTTTTACTTGTGATGAAAACACAAAATCAGTTTATTTGCAATATAAATTTAATTGTTTACCTATAGCCTTTAATGTTATTATTTTTTGCACAAGCTAATATCAAGTCAGATAACTGAATTGACTACGCAAATTGTTCATAACGCATCAGTTTCAATTCAACAAGACGTCTATTAGTGTTATAATCATAGAGAAATAAATAAGACCAAATCATTTGGCGATGCTTTATTCCATGTTTGATCTCATATTAAAGAACAAAAAATAATGACATATTTTCTCCAGAAACAGAAAAGCGTGTGAAACACTTTTTGATATCTTACCGTCTGTATGATTTGTTCTTCCATTCTAATGTTAACTCCTGATTTATATAAGAGGTGACATTTTCTTTTGTTACACCAAGATTATTAAATTTGCCCATATTTTATAACAGTTTGCAAATTTTATAAGTGATAATATGAAAAAGAAATATTTACTTCAGTATGACTACTTAGATATTTTCTATCCTTTTACACTGAAGTAATTTCAAAACAGGAAATCATCAAAAAATACTTGTGAGAGTAAAGGTCCTTAAATTTTAATTAGACCATTTAGCTAATTCACACATGTATCAATTACCTTAAATAATTTTCTCTGCTTTCCATGACCCACATAACCACATAAAATAGAAGTAGAACAAGTTAAACACACACACAAAAAAAACACAGAATCTAACAAAAGCATGAAAAAGTGTCTCAGATAAAAGGTTGAATTAGGAAAGGGAATACAAAAGGGTAAAGAGAAAAATGTAAAAATGGTCAAACTGAAATAAAAGAGAAGGTCCTGATGAACCTCAAAATGTTTAGATCAAGTGTACAAATTAGAGCAAAATAAGACATGAAAATGAGAAAATGAGCTATTTGGATGTGAGAAAAAGAGTTATTAAAGAAAGAAAATGATATAAAACCTACTAACAAGTGTGAAGAGAACGACAATGTAAAACCTACAACTTAACATATGAATGATGCACAAAAACCAAACAAAAATACAATTAATCCCATTAACTATAACTGGAGTTCACTATGTATTTTACATGTACATGAAAAATGAGAGATTGCACCCAATTTTTTGGTCATTTCCTCAGTTCCAGCATCGTAATAAGCAACAATATAAAATTACTCAATATGTGGATCCCAACTATTCTGAACAGTAAAAATGCAAGAAAATAATTTTAAATATAACATTTTCCTTACCTTAAAGTGTATTTCTAAAAGATACTAAACTACACAGAAAGCAATTATCTCCATGCATCTGCCTTAGAGATTTGCATGCCATTAGCCTTATGTAAGTTGCATCTAAACTCAAACTTTCATGTGATTTGCACAATTGTATAATAACATTATTATGCTGCAAAAGCCTTTCACTGAAAGGAGAGTGACACAACCTCCTTCCATGCAATTGCACTTATGATATTTATTCCATGATAAGGCAAGAAATGTGAAGTTGCACTGAAAGTGGAGAGGAAGGTGATATGTATGCAACAGGTGAGTATCTATTGAAAACACATCTTCAAGTAAGGAAAATGTTAATTTCAGAGGTAATACATACCTCTTCACACAGAAAGCTAGAATCTCATGTTGATATGATGGAGGGACTAGTGTAAAGGTGACCTAGGTTACCTAAGTGAGGAAGAGGCAAACAAGCCCCTATGTTCACGCAGAATAAGAACATGGTACATGTATGGAAGAAGCTGAAAAGCCAATATGTGTAACATGGTTGAGGTGTGTTCAAACCAAACCAGATGCTCACCTCAACTATACCATCAGTCTTCCTGAATCAACACCAACTATGGGACAAGAACATAAAAAATATTAATGTATGTTGTTCTCAATTCTACCCACAGACATTTGGACCAACACCAGTTTCAGAAGCAGTATGCAGAATTCATGCCTTAGTCTGCATATAGTTAGTTTGTGCACTGCAGTGCTGCAGGAGGAAAGCACAATTTATGAGCAACTGCTAACCTTAATTGAACAGTAGATAAGCCATGAAGGTATTTAATAGATCGACTTCAGTCTAGAATCAGGGAGCATTGAGTATGTGTTTTCCAGTCCATAGTATGAGGATCCCAACAGTCTTCACCAAATGATCAGGAAGCAGTGAGGTAAAGCAACTTCCATTCTGAAAATTCAAAAAAGACCCATGTGTGCAGGCTCAGTACACAAAAAACATAGGCTGTCTGGTAACCTAACATCCAGACAGTGATAGTATGAGGGATACTGAAATCTTATGAATATAATTATAAGAAGCATGATCTAAACTACAATGAAAGTTACTAATATCCTATTTCCCATTAACTAACACCATTTGTTCAACCCATGGTTATCAGGTCCCAGTCAATAACAGTTGTCCATGGTCAACCATCTCAGCAGCTAGGAACTAGTAAGGGTCTCCCATAGTCCATTCAAAGAGAAAAGGGGGAGGAATTCATAGTGGAAAGACTCAGGGAAAATGTCTGGATCTCCATCAAGCACAAACCAGGGAGATGGGCAAATCACCTTATCCACAGAATACATATGGTCTGGATTGGACACTTTAATGATATCCAAATATACCACAGGAATACTTCAAGAAATATTTATGAATGTCCACCTCAACAATGGGCATATATGGAGTCAAGAAGAAGGGAAGCAGCACTTACTCTTATCCTGGCTCAATACAGTCTAGAAGGCACTCTGAGTCATCTGGTGGGATCCTGGAAACAGATGCTATAAACCTGTCTTTAGACACGTTAGTATACTGTAGGATGGCAAACAGAGGCAGGCAGTAATCACAGGGATACCAGACAGCCAGATGATCAAAGAAGTTATGCAAAATAATCCACATTTTAGCATAAATATATTTATCTAGTAGTGGAAGGAAACAAGTGGTGACAAAATGAGAGATGAGATTAATGTTATGGGAGGAAATGCAAACCACCTGCAAGTAACAACCTCTAAAGAGGAGGAGGCCAAACAAATAATGTGGTGACCTGAACCAACAAAAGCAGAGGGATATTTGTCCTTGGAGGAAGAGAAATTCCACAAAATGAAGAGCAAAACAAAGGGAGGAAGCATCCAAATAGGGAAAAAAATGACAATGGAGAGGGTATGGGATGAATTACTAGCATAAAAATGAGAACTGCAATCACGAGTGAGAAGAAAAAAGAATATGTCTAAATACAAGGTAGAAACTGAAAGATGTTAATGGCTATAATGAGAATGGGGAAATGTGTACACTATCACAGTGAAGATCCAGATGAGCACGTGAATAGGGCAAGTGTGGGTATGGATAAGGAAGAACCTAAACAAGATGGAGAGAACAGAGTAGGAGGGATTTTGTGGTATTAAGCAGGCAAAATGGTTAATACCTATGCCCAATAATTAGTAAAAATGTAGATAGATGAACCATGTATACAGTCTGATAAAAGGGAACAGGGAAGTCAGGCAGAACAATTGGGAGTAAAGTGTTGACAGATGGGCCAATAATGAAAATCACAGCCCTACACATAAGCAGAAAAACCAGGTAGAAATATGTCTGTGGAGACAAAGGATTACCAAATGGTAAAGTCTTGTTCCACAGAGAAAGCGAGGACCAGACCAAACCAAACAAGAAAATGGAAAGACAAGATCCAGTGATAAAGATAAGAAAAAGGTATAAGTAACAGAATGCTTATTTGGCAGACAAAGAGGGAGATAGGTTGACAGATGGCAAAGAACCAAGGTTAAGTCAGCCAGAGTGTACCACAAAGAAGAAATGACAAAAAGTGTCTCTAATCAAGGCCAAGACCCTAGGTAAAGACTAAAAATATGGGAGAGCATTATGGCAAGTGAAAAACTAGAAAAAACAGAGCAGCTTTAACCAGTACCAAGGGAAGTAGACATGTTATATAACAAGAGAAATCATAAAAGCAAGATGGTTGGCCAAGCAATGATGAGTACGGTCATTAAAAAATAACAGCCTAAAGAAATTGGGAAAAGAAATAACATACTGTGGGCAGAACACAGTCTAGTCAAGAGAAGCAGTCTGGTCATAATACCCAGTACATGGCACACAAGAAAACCAATCCATTGAGAAATGGCCCAAAAAGGAAGGTTCAGTGCTCAAGAGCAAGAGATTCTAGATCAGATTCCCCTATGGTAGTTAACTAAAAACAAGAAAGAAAAAGTTGTTGGAATGAGCCATAAAATTATCTACTAAAAATGGTAATAATAGTACCATGTCCAACAATGTACTACAAATTAAAACATGTGGGCATGGAAAGAACACATCTTGGGTCCATGTACCAGATGACATGGATAGGAGTTGCCTAACTGCTAGTGGCAGATGCATGGAAAGATACTTTTCTGGGTGAAAAAGGGTGCACCACCTTGAAAATTAAATTTCTTAGTGCCTAAATCTTAACAAGTGAAGGTGGTACATCTTGATATTTATCAATATTTCAGCTGATCATTTTTAATAAGTAATAATTACCATCAAGCCTTTTTCTTAAAAAATCATAAAACACATTTGAAGGCACAGTACACAAAAACAAGACATACTTATTTCTATGCAAACTCTCCTCCACTAAACTAACCTAAAAGTCTTCATATGCCCCTTCATAAACTTACCTCCATTTTCATCAAAAATATAAACAGTATCTCCAACATTCAGTCTTAAAGAATGATGATTGTTTTCCAAATAGTTACTAATAACTGAAAAATAAAAATTTATGTCAAACAGTTTACTAAATTCAGTAGTATACATGTATAGTTAAAACAACTCAAGCAAAAATAATAAATAACAAACACCTTTTATAGCAACTGATACTAGATAGAGCAAATATAGTGTTGTTGACATTATCTTTTTCTTTACTTCTAATCAATTATTGAAAACAGCCTGTATTAGATACAAGCCCAAAATAAAGTAATCTTCTTTAGTATGATGAATATCAGTTGAAAATATTATCAATATATTTATTACTTATTACTACATTATAAAGTTTTGAATTTATTTTTCATCTTAAAAAAAATTGAAAACTTTAAATTTCAAAACACAGCCACATAAACACACCACTTTAACATTTAAGAAAAATCATTTTAGTTCTTTTTACTTACAGTGAAATGGAACAGAATTCTACTCATTTCATGACTGTGTTTATAAACAAAATATTAGTTTCCACTGCAATAGGTTGTTAAACATAATAGAAAACTTTAATTTCCAGATCTTTTGTCTAGAACTCTATGATGTATTAATTTGAAACTTTTTTTTACTTATACTGTTATTAGAAATATACATTTTTTTATATTACTCACCTTTTCAGCTATAATTATATTCAAGCAGAATCACAAAAAATATTTCCACACACTAGTTCAAGTTAACTTACTCAGTATGGACCCAGCCAATTTGAACAACCATATGACCTGACTGCACTTGTTCAAAGTCTTCATAGATTTTATATTACTAACTTCTAATACAGTGTGTATATCTTCACAAAATTAGCAGTCTCTCAGTGAACACTTAAAATTTTGCACATATAAGAAATCATATTTTTTAATAAAGTATTTTGTGATAAATTAAAAAATTTTGATTGCACATATATCAAGAATTTCATGATCACAAGGAACCCACTTGAAGTAAAAATGTATCTCATGATGGCTGGTGTGGGTATTAATACATTTATTAAAATAAAGAACAATGTTTTGACCTTCTTAGGTCATCATCAGGTTAACAAAGAGAGTTGGAGTTTGTCTAATTTTATATTTAAAGACTCTGTAAACAAATAAAATTGAAAGCAATAAAAATTATGGTTTATCTGAGCTACAATAATTTTATAGTGAGTAATTTATGTTGAATTTTTTACTTATCAGAGAGGTGGTGAATGAAATAAAGAACATGGGAAACCAACAGAATCTGTTACTGTTCTCACACGAGGGAAAATTCAGAATTTTTTTTAAATATTGCTTTATCAATTGGATATAATCATCTCATCCCAATAAGATAATGACTCTTTTGAAACTTAAAACAGCTTTTAGTGAGAAGATAAAGTGTTAGATTATTAGTGGAAGTAAGTATTATTGGAAATATATTTTCAGTTTAAGAAAATGTTAGCTTCCAAAACAAATTTACCATTTGCTGATACTGGAGCTAGAACTAAACATCATTCATACAGAAAGCATCTGCATAGAAGAGGAATGTATCAAGAGAAAAAACTGTACACAAATGAGGAAACTGCACTACATACAGAACAGGTATGCTCATCACCTAAAACTTAATTTCTATATCAAAGATGAAATAAAATACGAGTAATCATCAGCATAAACCAGCCCTAACTAAATAGATGAGGTTCCACAACTTGGAGTTAGAATTAAGAGATCATAGTACCTACATTCACTATGTTGGTGAATATGGCTTTTGGATATATATACACAGACACATACGTTGATTGGAGACTACCAAACTTTAACCACACAGTAATAAATTTCACATCACAGGAATCACAATGAGAAAATAAGCAACAACTAAGTGTACAAACTTTCTCTTCCACCTGTAGAAATACAAAAAGCAACATCTAAGACTTAGAATGATGAGATCATGTTTGCCATACTTAACCAAAGGTAAAAGACTCATTTGTTTGAAATTATGAACATTCATCCTTACTTTCCAACAAAATGGACAAGGAATATTTCACTTTCTCTTGGAAGTATGAAGAGAGCATAGAACCTATTCTCAACCAAGAACCTAAGATAGAATCACTTTATGTTCAGGATTATGTGAGATAGTGGACCACCTTCCATAACCAATATACAAAACCAATCCAAACACTATTCACAATTGACAAAGTTGCTCTGAGTAATAATGAAGATGATCCAAATTACTGGAATGCACTATCCTTTGGTTGCACAATTATCACTGAAGAGACTGCATACGTGCTTGTCCCAAATTAATGTTAGGCCTTAAAAATGCCCACATTTCCTTAAGAGAGAAAAGGACCATCCACTCAGTATGAGGAGACATAAGTAAAAGCCTGATGGTTCTTTCAATGGCTTGAAGCCTGAAAAGGGCTGGCTGAGCATCGATGAGATATTGCACAGGCAACAAAATAGATTTCTCCAATCTCATAAGTAAACTAATTTTTGTGGCTTCTGTTGTTCTGCTAACTGATGGGATAGAGCCAGTCCTCCATATAATGATGTGTGCATAGGTCCAAGAAATGCAGGTGATGAGAAAAAGCCTGAACAACTCCATGAAAGACATAAGGTGTTAATGCAAGACCAAAACAAAGAAACCAGAACTGTAGCACCTGACCCTTATGTACAAACCTTTGAAACTCCTTGGAAAATTTTACTATGAAAATATGAAGATGTGTTTCAGTAACATTGAACTTGGTGATTCTGAGCCCTGGTACAAAGTGCTATTATATGATGAGAAAAGATTCCCTATTGAAATAAGAAGGATCTAAAAAATTGGTTGAGTTGAGATAGACTGATGATTGAATCCCAGCTTCCTGTCTTCTTGGGTACCATGAATAAATGAGAATAAAATTCCAAAAGAGTGGGACTGACTCTCTACACTGCTTTTTTGACTAACAACTCTCTTATGGACTAGGAATGGAGCCCCACTCATAATAGATTTGTTGGAGATGAAACTGCAACAGGATGAGCAAACAATGATGGAGGTGATGTAATCCAAATGACCAACCCTAAAGCAAGAACTTGAAGTATCGTTGAATCCCTGGTGAAAAAGCTCCAAACATCTAGGAAGTAAAGTGATTGTGCTCCTGCTACTTCCATGCACCTGGGACAGTCACTGAAAGTGTTGTTAGTCCAACCAAGTCAAAGATACTCAAGAATATGGATGGACCATATTATGGGAACTGAAAAAGGAAGTTAGGAAACACTAAGGGCTAATATTCGTAAGTTAGAGCCAGAAAGACAAGAAGCCAAGAATGATTAAAATGAATGTAAACAGGCAGTATTAATTCAAAATTTTAACATTTTTGGAACTCAAGCAAATAACGAGACAGATAAAAGAAGTTTCTTGTATCTCCCTAAAATAAAAAAAAAATGATAAATGAGCTCTTTCTAACAAAGTGTCCCTACCCAATAAACCTCTAGGTCACAATAGCCCACATTGTCCTGTCCTTCCATCATTATGACTATGAGCAATGGCAGTATTTTAGACATTTTTTTAACACAGGTTCACCCCTGATGGTGACACTATACACTTAAATAACATTTTAAAATTATTAAAGGCCATTGGCCTTTTTAACTCTAAGTTTTTATCAGCTATTTCATGTTTATTTAGCTTTATATTGACTTATTTTTACATTTTATAATGATTTTACTTTTATTTTATTTTTTACGACTTGTTTGATGCAGACAGCCTAGTAGCTTTGTGCCAATAAATGTCAAACAGCCAACCAACCAACCCAATAAATCCCAACAGATCAGCCAAAAAACCAAACGAAGAGCAGCACAATCCCCTAATCATCCTCTATTTGCTGAGGAGAATGTTAAGCTTTTGATAAAAGCTGGACTGAAGATAAATACCTCAGGACGGTCATGAAAGTAAGAAAAATAAAAGAAAAAATGTGATCTGCTTAAAATAATCACAGGCTCCAATCTAGATTCTCGCAAGTCCAAAAGGGAGATCCAGATGTTTAGAATATAAACAAACCTCCTCCTCATGGAGATAAGCCAGAGTATGCTGATCCAATAAATGTGGAGGACAAAGCATAGCTATCCCATCACATAACTGAGTTGAAAATCCATGCATGAGCAGCAATATCAGGAGGATTGTTTGATTGGCTGGTTTGGTGTTTTATGGTGCTAAGCAACTAGGCTACCTGTGCCAAACATCTGGTAAAAAGTTAGAGTAAAATTATTAAAATTTGTAAAGGGCCATGAAGCTAAAACAAAGTTTAATATTTGAATTAAAAACATAAATAACATTAAATCCAATTTTTATATCAAGTTTAAATCAGTAAGAGAGAAACTACAGTAATAGAAGTTGTAAAGAACTTTCTGTAGCATAATTTTAATTATCGTATTTCACCAGGATGACTAACAGGTAAATTCAAACATCAGCATTAGTCACCTGAAGTTGGCCTTTCCAGTCTTGCTTTTGAGTTATTTGATGTCACAGCTGTTTTCAGAAAGTTAAGTAATACAAGTTTTAAAAGGCTTTCTGTAGCATAATGTCAATTATCATAACTCACCAGGATGACTAATGGGTAAGTTCAAACATTATACACCTGAAGATTAACTTTCCCGTTCTGGTTTTTGGTTATTTGACGTTACAGCCATATTCTACTTTCATACTGAATTAGTTGAACTTTAATTCTTAAAAAGGAATTATATCAATAAGGTATAATTTATAAATTAAAAACGTAAATAGCATTTAAAATGTCAATGGCCTTTCAATAACTGAAAACATTTGTTAAGTGGAAAGTGTCATCATTACCAATGACACTGTTCAACATTATGGATAAACCTTGGGACAAAACGTTTAAAATGGTACTGTCACTGGGAATTGTAATGATGGAAAGACAGTAAAATGTGGCTTATTGTGACCTGAGTATCACACAGACAACACACTGGTGCATCAGTCCCACATAAAAGAAAATGATGAGTTAAAAAACTGTGACCCATGTGTAGTCTAATAAGAACAGCTTCCTCTTCCTAATCCTTATGTAAGCTGGATGGCCAAAGTCCAATAGAGGGTTTTATTTGGAAAAGCTTGTTTTCACATTGCTCACTCCAAGTCGACTGCTGACTGGCACAAAGCCAAGCCTTGAATACAGGACTATAATCTATGTATGGAACAGGCACAGCAGTGAATCCATGTATGAAACAGCAGGCAAAGCAGTGACAGCACAAGAACATATGGATTTAGCTGCAATGGTGGCAAGTTCGTTCCCACAAATACAAATGTGGCCTGGTATTAAAAAAAACGGTACAGAAGTAGATGTTAAAGAGAAATGAGCCAGTCAATTTTGCATATTGGCAAGAACAGGGTAAGAACTAACGTGAAGCAATTCCTGGGCCAGCAGGGAACTAAGCAAGACAGTATAAAGAGTGCAATTTGAGTACTGTTTAGCTTCTATATGATCCAGGGCAAGAGAAATGGCATACAGTTCAGCAATGAAGACAGGAATTGTAAAGTGGATTTTGTGTGCAACCACTGAATCACAACAAACCATGGTAGAGCCCATAGAGTACCTGATATTGAACCATCCATATAAATGAGAATGGAAAGATGGTTCAAAAGATGCTCAGCAAATAAAAGACAATATTTCCACTTGGGAGTATCTGCTTTTCTAAGATGACTTAAAGAAAGGTCACATTTGGAGACTGGAGTGACCAGTGGATAGAGCAAAGGTATCCATGGAGACACCCAATTCATTTTATTGCTCCTGGATACAAAGATCAAAAGAAACAATGGCAGATTATCTGTTCTGAAAAAGCATGGCCCACTGAGAAAGGAAAACACAACCTCAGTTGGAATGCTATGGTAAGGATCGAAATTTTGAAACATACAGCAAAGACAATTGCAAATGACAAAGGTTCATGAGACTCTGTGTACAAGCAATGGACTAGGAGATGCCGAAAGCTCCAGTTCAGAGCTGAAGTCCCTGATGATGAATGGAGTCCAGCAACTTCAAGGCTGAGGTTCTGGCAGAGCCATATACCAGTTATCCATAGTCTAGTTTTAATCAAATAAGAGCATGATATATATTTAGCATAGAACACTGATATGCTCCCCAGGTAGTGGAAGAGAGATCATGGAGGATGTTCAATAATATTGTACATTTGACTCATAGCTGCTTGATGTTTGGTATATAGGTCAACTTGTGGTCAAAGAAAAGCTTTGACTTTGTCAAGAACATTGTCACTTGGATCATGAGAAGCACAACTTCACCAATACAAAGTTCAGAATCAAGGTAAATACTTTGTTGGTGCCAAAAGTGCATACAAAGAGTTTTAAAAAGAGAAAACTTAAAACCATTTGCTGTAGTCCATTTCCATAAATGACTGAGGGCAGTCTGTAGCTGCCACTCAATATACCTCATGTTTGACGACTGACATGAGATGTGAAAGTTGTCAACATAGAACCTGTTTGATGGAATTGTTCAGTGATGGTATAAATCTTTATACTGAAAAGAGTGACACTCAAAATACAGCCTTGAGAGTCTCCAAATTCCTGTAGAAAGGAACCTGAAAGTGTCGAACCCACACGAATTTTGAATCACTTGTCCATTAAAATTTTTTAATAAAAATAAGCAAATGACCATGTAACCCATATAAGTGAAGGTCTTCAGTGATGTCGAGAAACCCACTTGTTGAGAATTTTATATGCAAAAAGGTCAAAACGTTGTTCGCTCTTCTATTTAAAATATTTTCTGAACCCAAACGAGCCGTTTTTGCATATAAAAGTGAAGGTCTTACAAAATGCCATACCTCCATGTAGTATCATTAGCTTTTTCAAGGTCAAAGAATATTGACACAAGATGTGGGAGCACTGTTACAGGAACATACACTATGTGGGCGAGAGGATGTTCTTTGACTCAAGGAACAAACAAGAGAATGGAATACCTACAAAAAGTATTCAAGGCCATTTTTGAGCCTTCTGTGCCATGTGGCAGGCAGGATTCCACCACAAATGAGGATATCCTGGAAAATGTGTTGAGGTTTTAGGAATACATTGAGCAGCTGCCTATATAATTCAGTCAACCACTGCTGCCATCTATTGATGGCTGACAGATGATGGCAGAATCAAGTTCTGCAAGAGCAATAAAATAGGGCCAATTGACTTGATCCAGCTTCCACCAGGGCATGTTGGTCGGGTAGCATCAACCATGGTCAGTATCTCTTAAATTATAGGAAAATTATCACTGCCTCATGAATTATTGTCAACATTCATGAAAAGTAGGACAGTAGGTGGATGTTTAGATCCCAGAAGAGGTAAACTGAAAGAACAGACCATTACTTTTGTGAAAAGTGATTACATTATTGGAATGATATATTATATACAGTTCCTAGATAGAGGGCACATTGAAATTAGTGTGGAAATTTGCAAATTATAATTTGACTAAGACATTTAAGTGGAATATAAGACTAGAGCAAGCATTCTCAAAGTTTAGAATGGCAAAGAAGGAAAACCCTAGACCAAAGAATAATTATAATGTCAGAAGATGGTAAGTTTTGGAAAAAGTATTTTTTAAGCATATAAGTCACAAATATAGTTAACCTGACTTTTCATGCAATGTCAAACAATATTTAGAACCAGTTGGACTCATAAAACATTTGCTGAAGTTTTCATGTCCATTGCTCTATCATTTTCATGCATGGCATTTGAGCTACACCTTCTCACAGGTATCATGTGTTAGATCCATAAATACTAGATTGTTTGAAAAAAATGTGTGTTTACACAAACTAACTAATGTAGAAATAACTTCACTTGCTAAAAACTAATTGTAAACAATAAAGCAATGGTATTTATAATAGTGTACAGAGTACGCAACTGTTACGGACATTCAATGTTGAACACGAATTTAGGAGTTGAAATAAAGAACCTCAAAAAATGAAACATTACTCCAATGTATTTCAATCAATTTCCATAGGATTTGGTCCAATGATATCATTTTACACGTCCCTTACATATACATACAAAATATAGGATATGGTCATTTTAGGGTAAAAAAAAAAGAGATCAAAATGTTAAATAAGCTCATAATTGTATTGGCGTTGATGAATTACTTAACCTTGCTTTAACCAATTTACATGGCATTTGATACAATGATTCTTTTCTTGAAGCTGTGATATAAACAGTTTGTGATTTCTTCCTGCATTTTTCACAATTTTTCCATAGTAAAAATTGAATAAGTTCAGATTGCATTGTAGAAAGGTGCATTTATCTATGAACGTTGACCTGTTATAACACTGTTTGTAATAATAAATGTAAAAATACTGCACTAAAAATAGAAACAATTGGTCACTAGCACCAGATAAAGTTTACTTCAAGCTTTAATCTGACATAAAAATAATAATGACCAGTTTCATATATTCACTATTTAAACATTTAGATACTGATCTTTTTTATTCTATAACACTTATTCATGAATCATTTATTGACCATCAGTACAACCATCCGAGTACCTTATAAATAATTCTACTACAAAAACCATTTAACACTATATTCCACTCAGATGTGTTATGTCTTTAACATCACATTCAGTAACACTCAAAATTATAACTCATCTGGAAATTATTACTGGCATAAACTATAATTAGTGAAATTTTTGTTGGTTGCCTTACTACTACATGACATTACACCACTGATCAATGATTAGTATGTTAAAATTAGTCCACCAATTTATCAAATAACATCTGTATGTCATTGAATGTGGTATTATTTGCATATCTGTTACTCCTCTTTGAAAGTAGTGCACTTCCAGTTGCACATGCTTAATGATACTACTCAAATTTGCAGTCAAAAAGTATGAAACAAGTTATGTACCATAAAAACCTTTAAAAAAAACTAGCATTTCAATGAATCTGATAAAACATTATACCTACAATATAAAATTGCAAGTTTATCCATAATGTACTGTGTTCCCATTTACAAGAAATTGGATGTATCTACCCTGATCAAGAGGCAAAAATTCCAAAAATAAGAATTACATCAGTATGTGCAACTTTTGCAAAAGATACTGACTTAATAGAAATGGTTCTAAGAAGGTCCACCAGTACTACTAGTATTAGAAGTAGAATAATTTGAGGGATTGAAGGATTGCCTTACAGGTTACAGGAATAGATTAACATATCTCCTAATTTATTTTACCTTGAGAAGAAAAAGGGTGAATTTAAATAGTTCTCCAAGGCAAGGTTCAATTACAACTTTGTAAAACAAAAATCAAATGGTCCCTACTTTGGTGCATTATTGTGTTAAACAATAAACAACGTTAGTAGTTATTAAAACAAGTTTAAATCAAGTTAACGCACGCAGCGTACACAATGCTATTAAAATTATTACTAATATTATTAATATCACTGGTATTACTAATATTAATTATTATATACAGTATCAGAAGTGCTACTACTAGTAATGGTATAAGTTTAATATTATTACTACACTTCTGTTTTGACTTACCAACACCATATTTTATTCTATCGGGTGAAGGCATGTGTTTCGCCATATTCCTTTGAAACATTCATTCAAGAATTTATTATATTTCAAAATATTATATACTTCGTGATTTTTCTGTAAATACGAAATTAACAATAACAAAAGAAACTCATTGCACTTATTTTCCCCAAAACCTAATCCATGCAATCGCCATAATGATTTCTCAACTCTCGTACGTTCGCGTCAAACTTCCGCTTCCTCATGACTGTTGGTTGTCATACAAATTTCGACGATAATATATTTGTCACAGTAATCAAGTGATTAAGCTCGCACAATATAACATCTATAGCCATGTTTCTAATTATTCTTGCTGTTTTGGGTGAACTACTGCTGAATGTTTATCTTCGTCAGGTTTACATTTTTATCCGTTTATGTGTGCAAATGTCAGTAATTTATCACAGAGAACACTATTAACATATACACATATGATAATGAGATTTTACGACCAAGCCTGATATACGCAAGCCAAATTTCCAAATGTATTTTAAAATTATTCAATTCCAATCTATATTGTAGTTTTTAAAGGTCCTTAAAAGATTTTACCTTTTGTATTTTCCTGAGAAAATGATAAACGTTTTGTTCTTGTGCCTATGTTGATAGCGCTACAATGGTTCATTTTTTATTTTTATTCAGATTCTTTTTCTCCTAAACATTATATATTGAGTTATGAAAAGAATTTTTAAAGTTTATCTTAAGTTTCGCTTTTTAATTTTTGTTTTTATATTTTTCATCATGGTTATTTACTGTTTAATTCTTCAATTTACTTTTATGTAATTTATTCATCTTTATTTACGTGTATGTAAAGAGAGATTAACGAGAGAGAGAAAGAGAGAATTTTTTTTTTTGGGGGGGGGGTATTTTAGTAAAACCTATACAATGAGATATTTGCGCTGTGCCGACCACAAGTAAAAAACCAAGTTTTTAACATTACAAGTTTGCATGCTTATCACTTCCCCAATGAGGAATACATACGTAAATTATATATAATCAGTGATAACGAGAATAACCCACTTGTAGAAAAAACTTTTGGTCCATTACGACCAGTAATGTCCGCATATGAATCGTTTAATTACAATCTTGGTAAGTACATAGCACGGGCATTCTCCAAATATGTAACATCAGCCAACTCATTCAGCAAAGATTCTTTTAATTTCAAGTTTAATCTAAATCAACTTAATCATAAAGCCTTAATGGTTAGTTTCGATGTTATATACATTTTACAAAAGTTCCAACTTCTGAAGCCTGCAAGATAGCCTTAGAACTCTATATCCGAGACCCTAACCCATCTATAGACATTCCCAGCAACCAATTAGCAGCCCTCATAGAATTCACCACGATGAAGACAAACTTCATGTTCAGCAACCACAACTATATACAAACAAATGGCCTAAGCATGGGCAACTCAGTATCACCAGTTCTATCAATATTTTTATGACACAAGCAATTAACACAGTATTACATCCGCCACTACACTGGCAGAGATATGTAGACAAAAAGATTGCGGGATTCATATCTACGGAACACACACTTAATTTTTTTCAATCAAACTCTATACATCCCAACATTAACCTCACATGTGAGTACGAAGAAAGCAATCATTTCTTAATCTCAACATTACAAGAATCTATACACAATTTAAAACAGAAATCCACCGAAAAATCACCAATATTGGACAATACATTTCTTGGAACTCAGAACATGAAACAAAACAAAAACTCAACATACTAAGAAACCAAATAAGCACAGCCATAAAACTATGCTCACCAGCTATAATTAACGACGAATTAGACAAAATAAAACAATACTTCATCAACATCAATAAGTTTCCTCCACAAACCGTAGAAAACATTATACGCAGACACTTAGACAGAAAGCAAAATCAACCAACAAAAGTAAATATATCTCACGAATCAAAAAATCACAGAACCATATACTGCTGTATACCATATATTCCTGACATCAGCAAACAAATAACCAACATTTGGCAAAACCTAGTAACAAAATATAACATTCCAGTTAATACTAAATTTATTCAAAAACCAGGCACAAAACTAAGATCTACACTATGCAAAAACTACACTGACAAACACCACACCAACATTATTTAGAAAATATAATGTGATAACTGCCACGACTTCTATATTGGAGAAACAAGTAGAAAAATGAAAACCAGATTAAAAAAAAACACAAAAATTCACCTTCACACGTTTTCGAATACTGCAAATCAAATAAACACAACATAGCCATAGAAAAAACCCCAAATATTAAATAAAGAAACAAACATAAACAGACGCAAAATTAAAAAAAGCCTTACTTATACTGCAACTCAAGCCCAAAATAAACCAAAGGAACACCTTTGTACCTATATTAATAAATATAATCAAACATCTAAGCATGCCCTCTACATTCCGACACTCAGTTACACAACCCCTTTCGAGCATGTGGTCAGCTTTCGGTCAGTTACCTCTTTCTTTCTTTGTGAACCTGACGATGACCGCAGAAGGTCGAATTGTTGTTTGCTCCTCTACATAAGCCCCCCAGTGGCTCAGCGGTATGTCTGCGGACTTGCACGCTAAAATCCGGGTTTCGATACCCGTGGTGGGCAGAGCACAGATAGCCCATTGTGTAGCTTTGTGCTTAATTCAAAACAACAACAACAATCCTCTACATAAAAGTTTTCTCAACCCAAACCAGCCGTTTTTACATATAAATTATGTATACATGTGTATATATACACATATATACATAATGTTCTAAAACATGTAGGTCCAAGAAGTCTTGATGAAAAATGAAATAGAAACCATATAACTCGATCGCTTTCGAAAGTGTACCTTTTATTTTCAGAAGCAAACAGGGGGATTCTATCAATTATACCTGAATTGAGAAGAGGCCTCCATAGTTGAAACTTCTGTTTATTTTTGTAGCCAGTTTCCTAAATTGTGTAGCAAAGAATTTGACCAATATCGCTTCTGACGACAAAATGATGATTTACAAGATAATTTTAACTACATCAGTTGCCTAAAATTAGAAAAGTTTTGATCTGGAGAAAGGCAGATGTGTTAATGACAAAATACTAGCTTTCCTTCAAACTATGTACGATTTGAAGTTCTCTCAAAATTTCCTACCTGATTATCTTCAGAAGACGGAAGACTTTCGAAACATCGTCCTCTACACTTATGTTTCTAAATCTGGCAGTTGCCGTTCATCTAATCTAGTTTCATGAAATCTAAAAGAGGATACAGTTTCATTGTATATGTTACTGGTTAGGCTCATTTGGAATATTGTATTTAGTCTTACGCTTCTTACCTTAAGAAGAACATTCTATTGGTAGAAAGTACTCAGAGTAGGATTAGAATGGTTCCTGGGTAGAGGAGTTGTCATGCAAGGAAAGATTAAGATCTCTGAAATTTTCTCTTGGGAAAGGAAGAGCTAGAAGGGAACTGATTGAGGTATCAAGATTGTAAAGAGAATTTGTAGAGTTGATGTATTATATTTTTCCTTTATAACGGTGAGACTAGGACTAAAATACACAAGTATAAATTTTGGCAATTTGCTCCAGACTAGAATTGTTCCTTTTAGACTGGCAAGTATACCCTGAATCGTGATAAGTAAATTTAAAATACAGTACTATTCAAAAGTTCTTGGACAAAGTCAGAAAATTTATTTCAGGCCAATTTTAAAGCACAATGGAAGGTAAATTACAGATGAAACATCAACATTTTACTAATCTTCGTATTTAGTACAACAGAAAGTCAGTGGCAGTGCTTGAATGCAGCAAACAGATAAATTTTGTGTGTTCCCCTTTTGCTTTAATAACTGTAGAGAGTCTTTCAAACACTGTTGCAACATATTTAATCAGTGTTTCCTTTGGGATTTTACTCCAAATGTTTTTTATATATTTCTATAACGCTTCTTTGGAAGTAACTTTTGATTTGTCATGTTGTTTAATTATCTTATACTAGATCTGCTGAACTGGGTTGAGATAGGAGTTTTGTGGGGCCATTGCATCACTTGAATGACTCTAGCAGCTTCTTTCTTAGCTTGGTAATTTATGCATAGTTTAAATGAGTTTGGGGGTCAATATCTTCTTAGGAGTTAAATCTTTTATCAATAATACGGAAATAACTGTATATACCTTGATGTATCAGTATTTGATGATAATTGCACTGGTCCATTATTCAGTTATTTTGCAGATCTCTCCTGTTGCTTCAGTTGATATCTTCCCCAAACCGTTACACTGCCTACCCTATACTCTTTGGTAAGTGTTATGTGTTGAGATAAGTATTTTTCATCCTTTTTACGCTGGACACACAACCCATGCTTTAAGCTAAACATTTTAAAGTTGTTTTCATTCGTCCATAACACCATTTTCCTGCAATTAATAGCCCAATTTTGTACTTTTTAGTAAATTCCAGTCTCTTAACAATTTGGAGGTCGAAGTAAAGGATTTTTAACGGCTACATAACAAAATATTTCATTCTTGTCTTCTTGTTTGATATTAGTGGCAGTCTTTTTCTTCTGTTCCAAAGGCCGCATAATTAAAGGTAATTAAGATCAGTATAATTAAGATGTTATTCCTCTTCATTTCCTATTTAAATTTTAACTGTCTTAGTTTCACGATATAGTGTGTACTGGACAGTGTTGGGGAACATTTCAAATCTGCAGTAATATGTAAAAGTGTCCAACCAGCGTCACGTAATGTTTCTCTGCTGTATTTACGCTTCTTTTGAGGCCATGACATGACAACGTAATGTAATAAATATGGGGTTAAACAATGTATTCTAAAGACGGCTGGTATGGGTTTTAAAACTTTAACTGAAATAAAATACAGAACAACGTTTCGACCTTCTTATGTCATCTTCAGATTAAAAACCAACAAGAGAGTTGCCAACGTGTAAAAACACAATCAAGGATATAGCTAACATTTTTCAGTTAAGGTTGTGCCACAAAAATCATTTTCCGTAATATATTAAGGTATGAATAATTTTGATTTGTCAATCTAGTGATTTCATAATGTAAACAAAACTAAGCAAGCCCTTTCCTTCACATCTAAAAAACTAAACTAAGAATGACCATCGTTGCGATGGATCAATGGTATCTAGGTATTTTGCCCTGGAGGGTCAGGTTCTCTTTGACCTCTTCCTCCTTCTTGAACTTATTTTCCCTAACTGTTTGTATGTTAGGTCCTTCTCAGGGCAATGTCCATTTATAGTCTATTATTCACAGTAGGTCAAGTTAGCTGGTGGCAATTTTTTTTTTTTAAATACATAAATATGTAAACTATAAATATAAGATTTAAAGTTTATATACATACATATTTTACTTTAATTTATTTTTCTTTATATTTAAAATATATGTTAACTGGGGAGAGATATTTAGGATTTTCTTCATCATGTGTGAGGTACCTGTCTAGTTCGCATAATAAATCATTTTTCATCCAATTTTTGTTAAAATATCTAATTGTAATATTTAGGAGTCTATCTAATATGGTTGGTATGTTCGAGTATTGTTTGTTTGTTTTGGAATTTCGCACAAGGCTACTCGAGGGCTATCTGTGCTAGCCGTCCCTAATTTAGCAGTGTAAGACTAGAGGGAAGGCAGCTAGTCATCACCACCCACCGCCAACTATTGGGCTGCTCTTTTACCAACGAATAGTGGGATTAACCGTCATATTATACACCCCCACGGCTGGGAGGGTGAGCATGTTTAGCGCGACGCGGGCGCGAACCCGCGACCCTCGGATTACGAGTGCACGCCTTAACGCGCTCGGCCATGCCAGGCATGTTCGAGTAATTGTGAATGAATTTAGATGATGTTGATCTCGGAACTCTGTATGCTGTTGTGAGAAGTGTGTTTTGTATTGTTTGTAGTTTAGTTTTGATTGTTTTATTACTTACAGTTACCCATGCTGGAGCTGCATAGTCTATTACTGGTCTAATATATGTTTTGTATATTTTCAAAATGTTATCTGTAGATGCTCCACTGTGTTTACCAGTTAGACTCCTTACATAGTTGGTTCTTCGCCAAATTTTATTTTTAATTTCGTTGACATGATTGATCCAAGTTTATTTTGAATCATAAGTCAGACCTAAAAATTTTGCTGATTGGGCAATCTGGAGTAAAGTGCCATTCATTTATATTTCTGGCTGTTGTTTTTTGTGTTTTGTCGATTTCGTAAAGACTACGAGCTGAGTTTTTGCTGTGTTTATTTTAATTCTATATTTTTCACAGTATTCACTAATTCTATTTAATTGTGGTTGTATGTTTGTAGCTGCTATCGAGGGTGTTGCAGCACTTTGCTCTTTTGAACAGCTTTCAACTTTATATTTACCAAACCACTGGATCAAGGAATTCTTTCTTGTTCACATCTAAATGGATCAATGATATCTGGGTATTTTGCCCTGGAGGGTCAGGTTCACTTTGACCTCTTCCTCCTTCTTGAACTTATTTTCCCTAACTGTTTGTATGTTAGGTCCTTCTCAGGGCAATGTCCATTTATAGTCTATTATTCACAGTAGGTCAAGTTAGCTGATGGCAATTTATTTATTTTATCTTATTATTATTTTAAAATACATAAATATGTAAACTATAAATATAAGATTTAAAGTTTATATACATACATATTTTACTTTAATTTATTTTTCTTTATGTTTAAAATATATGTTAATTGGGGAGAGGTATTTAGGATTTTCTTCATCATGTATGAGGTACCTGTCTAGTTCGCATAATAAATCATTTTTCATACAATTTTTGTTAAAATATCTAATTGTAATATTTAATTCACATCTAAAGTTAAGCAATGTTTATTCGTTTTGAATTTCGCGCAAAGCTACTCGAAGGCTATCTACGCTAGCCGTCCCTTATTTTGCAGTGTAAGACGAGAGGGAAGGTGAATCTCGAATTACGAGTCGAATTCTTTAACACACTTGGCCATGCCGGGGCGTAAGTTGAATATAAACACCCGATAATAACAGCAAAGATCTTTATTACGTCACTAGGCCGAATTGTTCAAATCAGTTTCATTTCAGTCTCAGTTCGACCACATTCCAGTATATTCTCTGTACTGCCGAATTTCTTCCCATTTATTTTTGAAACATTTGTATATAGAGTATACCTGTGTTTAAAAATCCATTTAACAGTAATCCTAGTGGAACTTATTGCACTGCAAACGTTGTTTTTTATTGTCGAATAGAAGTGTGATATTAGAGGTAAATGAATTTATGTATCTTGCTGTACTTGTTGAGCATGTATAGTCTGAGATAAACAAAACCATTAAGAACCACAAGGTAATGTTTGCATCAGTGAGCAAGTAATTACCATTTCACACTTGTATTTAATCAGGTATAACGTAAAAACCATAATAACAAAAGTTGTCTACAGTGAACGTAAATATCATCACCCGAACATTATTGTTGGTGTTTGTTTTCAATGGATGATTAATAAAAGTTTATATCTATACAGCATCATTTCCTCTTTTTCTCTCTAGCTTCGAAACAGATTCTTAATCATTGTATAAATTGAACATTTTGATTTAAAATAATATTTCATGTATCAATACGAGCGATATATTAAAATTATCAATTTTTAATTTTACATTAATTTTTACAAAAGTGCTAATGCTATTTTTAAATAACCACTTTTATTACAACCGAATTGAATAAAGAAGGACTTGACTTTTATCTATCTCCGAAATGTCGATACACTAATCACATGGTCAGCATTCGAACATCACGTCTCTGATTCGGTAACTTTATTTAATACCTAAAAAAATATCGTTTCACTATTTTACATCCAAAAAGACCCTTAGATTACGAGTCGATTGTCTTAACCACCTGGCCATGCCGGGCTTCCCTTGCAGAACACATATGCACTTAACGTATATAAGTCCTCAATCAGTGATGTCGAGAAACCCACTTGTTGAGAATTTTCTATGCAAAAACGGATCGTTTGGGTTGAGAAAATATTTTAAATAGAAGAGCGAACAACGTTTCGACCTTCTTCGGTCATCGTCAGGTTCACAAAGAAAGAGGTAACTGACCGGAAGCTGACCACATGTTTGGAAGGGGTTGTGTAACTGAGTGTCGTAATGTAGAGGGCAGGGTTAGATGTTTGAATATATAACTTTATTTATTTTATTATATTAATATAGGTATAATGGCGTTCCTTTATATTGGTTTATTTTGGGTTTAAGTTGTTGTATAAGTAAGGCTTCTTTAATTTTTCGTTTGTTTATGTTTGTTTCTTTATTTAGTATTTTAGTGTTTTCTATGGTTATGTTGTGATCATTTGACTTGCAGTGTTCGAAAACGTGTGAAGGTGACATACTTAATTTTTTCAATCACATTAACTCTATACATCCCAACATTAACTTCACATGTGAACAGGAAGAAAGCAATCAAATATCATTTCTTAACCTCAAAATTATAAGAACTGACACACAATTTAAAACAGAAATCCACCGAAAAATCACCAATACTAGACTATACATTTCTTGGAACTCAGAACATGAAACAAAACAAAAACTCAACATACTAAGAAACCAAATAAGCACAGCCATAAAACTATGCTCACCAGATATAATTAACGACGAATTAGACAAAATAAAACAATACTTCATCAACATCAATAAGTTTCCTCCACAAACCGTAGAAAACATTATACGCAGACACCTAGACAGAAAGCAAAATCAACCAACAAAAGTAAATATATCTCACGAATCAAAAAATCACGGAACCATATACTGTTGTATACCATATATTCCTGACATCAGCAAACAAATAACCAACATTTGACAAAAACTAGTAACAAATAATAACATTCCAGTTAATACTAAATTTATTCAAAAACCAGGCACAAAACTGAGGTCTATACTATGTAAGAACTACACTGACAAACACCGCACTGTTATGTAAATGTTGTGTAAATGTTTTGTAAACGACAACATGTCGTGTTGTATTTAAATTTTCATTTCTATTATTTATATTTCCATATTTATATTATTGTTTCAAAGTTTAAACCAATTAAAAAATATGTTGTTATTCATTTAAAATAACATTTAGAAATTTATAGAATTAGGTAGATCAATCAATTGACTATAAATGGAATGTGGCGGCCTAGTGTCTAGACGACAAGTCTCGTGCAAGAACGGACATGCGGGGATTTCTCTGGAATGTTGGGAAGTTACGCGATGGTTCGAGAAGCTTAGGCCTACAATATATAAACAGACGAAGATGCGAGAAAGATAAGAGTCATTAGTTTTTATTCGAGGAAGAGAAGAGTCAGTCATTAGTTTATATTCAATTCAAAAAATAATGTCTTTGTTCGAGAAGTTTTCAACGTTTGATGTGTGTTTATTCAACTTGAATTTGTGACTGAAGCTAGATCTACAGAAGCTGTGATTTTATTTCGTCAATCTCTACCATTCGTTCAAATTACTAGTTATACTGAAGGTCAACACGTGCGGACTGTTAGAGGAGACCGAAACGGAAAACGAGAAGTTGAAACGTTCATCGAAAACACCGTAAAAAGAACTTTGTCATTCTCCATTCAAACTTCGAAATTTCTTCGTGGGACCAAATTCACACCCTAGACTGGGATTTTGGATTTCTAATCTGGACTTTTGGACTTTCATTCTAGATCATATTATTAGATACAGGCCAGTACCATTTTGTGTTGTAATTAATTTTGAAGGTTTGAACTTAATATCTGTCATTGTTGTTATATAAATTATGTTATAACTGTTACATATATGTAATAGCTTATTGTAACAAATTATACAAGCTGTTATCTGTGTCTTTCTGTTGCGTTTGGTCTACGAAAAACATAAAACATAAAAAAAACGTAACAGAAAATTGGGGGCCCGTCCGGGATATCGAACAAACAATTTAATTCTGGTGTAGAAGGTGGCGTCGTTTCTATTCCTCTTCATAGATTGGATTTGCATTCGGTCTTAGTTTTGGGCCCAGTGACTGTGAGTATTGAATCTTCATTGCCTGTTGAAGATGTGTCTATGCTTTTGGGGAATGATTTGGCGGTAGTAAGGTGGTACCAGAGGTTCGTGTTGTTGAAGCACCTGTTGTTAGCCCAGTACAGAGCAACTCGTTGAAGAGTTTCCTGATGTTTTCCCCGCCTGTGCTGTTACTCGTTCTCAGGAGTTCAAAGAGGATTTCTCTTTATCTAATACATTCATGTCTTACATCGATGAGATTTCTGACTCAACTTTGAGTTCTACTGATGACTCCAAGTGATTTTTCAACTCTCTTCATCGTAACAAACTTGTTGAGGAACAGGACAATGATCCTGAAACTCGTTCTCTTCTACAACTGGCCGTTGATGAAAATGAAATAGGAACTGTCCCTATTTGTTACTACCAGAAGTCAGGTGTGTCAATTAGAAAATACAGACCTCCTGACGTTGCTGCTGATGAAGAGTGGAATGTTATTCACCAAATCGTCATTCAAAAATGCTATCGGAATGATATTCTTAGTCTTGCTCATGACCATGTGTTGTCGGGACACTTAGATGTAAGAAAGACCCAAGATCGTATCCGACGACATTTCTATTGGCCAAAGATGCGCCAAGATGTTGTTGACTATTGTAACACATGCTATACTTGCCAAATGACTGGAAAATCAAATCAGGGGATTCACAAAGCACCATTGCAGCCTATTATTGCCTTTGAAAAACCGTTCTCAAGGGTCATTATCGACTGTGTTGGCCCAATGCCAAAAAGCAAAGCAGGAAGTGAATACCTCTTGACGATCATGTGTGCTTCTACACGTTTCCCTGAGGCTATCCCTTTGAGAAAAATCACTGCTCCCAACATTGTCAAGGCTCTTGTCAAATTTTTTACCATGTTCGGGATTCCAAAAGTCGTGCAATCGGATCAAGGCTCAAATTTTATGTACAAGCTATTTCAATAAGCCATGCATGAACTAAACATCCATCAAGTTTCATCCAGTGCATTCCATCCTGAATCACAAGGTGTCCTTGAACGTTTCCACCAAATTACTACCACGAACACTCAAAGGACTGGGATGAGGGTGTTCCCTTGTTGTTCTTTGCAGTTCGTGAAGTTATGCAAGAATCTACTGGATTTAACCCTTTTGAGTTGGTTTAAAAAAGAAAAAAACAAACAAAAAAAAGGTTTTCACAAATTCAAACCTTTTTTTTGCTTTTAAGGGGTGAGTGTTATGTAAATGTTTTGTAAACGACAACATGTCGTGTTGTGTTTAAATTTTCATTTCTATTATTTATCTTTCCATATTTATATTATTGTTTCAAAGTTTAAACCAATTAAAATATGTTGTTATTGATTTAAAATAACGTTTAGAAATTTCTAGAATTAGGTAGATCAATCAATTGACTATAAATGGAATGTGGCGGCCTTGTGTCTAGACGACAAGTCTCGTGCAAGAACAGACATGCGCGAATTTCTCTGGAATGTTGGGAAGTTACGCGATGGTTCGAGACTAAACTAACGTGGCAGGGGTTCAATTTGGAGAGAGAGAAATCAGAAGAGTTCTCTCCCCAACCGGGGTGTTCAGGAACGTTGTGGTTCCTCTTTGTCCCCTTTCGTAGATTGTTGTTAAGATTAAGTGGTGTTTTTTTATATTAATATTATTATTGACCATTTGGGTCGAAAATGTCTCTTCTAAATGTTGTCTGTCTTGGATGGAGGCAGAGGCAGCAGCGGACCAAATTCTTCGTGGGACCAAATTCACACCCTAGACTGGGATTTTGGATATCTAATCTGGACTTTTGGACTTTCATTCTAGATCATATTATTAGATACAGGCCAGTACCATTTTGTGTTGTAATTAATTTTGAAGGTTTGAACTTAATATCTGTCATTGTTGTTATATAATTTATGTTATAACTGTTACATATATGTAATAGCTTATTGTAACAAATTATACAAGCTGTTATATGTGTCTTTCTGTTGCGTTTGGTCTACGAAAAACATAAAACATAAAAAAACGTAACAACACCAACATTATTTATAAAATACAATGTGATAACTGCCACGACTTCTATATTGGAGAAAGAAGTAGAAAAATAGAAACCAGATTCAAAGAACATAAAAAGTCACCTTCACACGTTTTCGAACACTACAAGTCAAATGAACACAACATTACTATAGAAAACATTCAAATACTAAATGAAGAAACAAACATAAACAAACGAAAAATTAAAGAAGTCTTACATATACAACAACTTAAACCCAAAATAAACCAATATAAAGGAACGCCATTATACCTATATTAATATAATAAAATAAATAAAGTTATATATTCAAACATCTAACCCTGCCCTCTACATTACGACACTCAGTTACACAACCCCTTCCAAACATGTGGTCAGCTTCCGGTCAGTTACCTCTTTCTTTGTGAACCTGACGATGACCGAAGAAGGTCGAAACGTTGTTCGCTCTTCTATTTAAAATATTTTCTCAACCCAAACGAGCCGTTTTTGCATAGAAAATATATATGAGTCCTCTTGGTCATGGTTTTTCAAACTATGCTCTGCGGAGCCCCAGGGCACCGCGAGGAAATTTTAGAATGTTAATATTTTTTTCCTAAAACTATAAAATTGAATCAGAATACGCTGTACAAAAAAGTAAAATATCTTTAAAATAACAAGTGTATCGAGTATTGGACCTTTTAATATTTTATTCTCCCTAACGCCAGACGATTTTATTCAGCTTAGGGGAAGTTCTTGCAGTGAAAGTGTTAGTACAATTTCATTTAACTTCGACAACGGCCTCACTGATTGCTAGAAAATATAGCACCATCTAAAGATCGCATGCGTCATTGGAGATGCCAGATAGGCTAGTAATTTTTGTTTGAAACATCGGTCAAACCTGGGTAATGACGCTAACTGTCTTTTAAAAGCCAGATGTAAATTAGCAGTTAAGTCTCGAACAAAACAAAACATGCTGTCATAACTGAAACTTGTCCAAATTTGAAACATTGTGATGCAAGTAAATGCACAATCAATTATTTCAATTTCAAAGTATATTTATATGAAGTATAATTATATTTATGACAATTATAATTAGTAATTGTTAGGTTAGGTTAGATTCGTTGTAGTTTAATTAGACAAATTTGGTACCAATGAGCTCTACGATGTCATACACCTGCATGACGTCATGTTTCATTTCATTCAAGATTTAGACGCACGTCAGATTTAGCTTAATATTTTGTTATTTGCGTTAACATTTCTGTTAAAAAACAAAAAAATATATATAAATATAATTAGTTACCCCTTTCCTTCAGAAAAACATAATATTCAAACAGCCGAGCCTTTCTGTTGTTGTTGTTTTGAATTAAGCACAAAGCTACACAATGGGCTATCTGTGGTCTGCCCACCACGGGTATCGAAACCCGGATTTTAGCGTGTAAGTCGGCAGACATACCGCTGAGCTACTGGGGGGCTCCGAGCCTTTCTACCACAAATTTTTATTTCTGACTTCGTTATTAGGCCCGGCATGGCCAAGCGCGTAAGGTGCGCGAATCGTAATCCGACGATCGCGCCAAACATGCTCACCCTCCCAGCCGTGGGGGCATTATAATGTGACGGTCAATCTCACTTTTCGTTGGTAAAAGAGTAGCCCAAGAGTTGGCGGTGGGTGGTGATGACTAGGTGCCTTCCCTCTAGTCTTACACAGCTGAATTAGGGACGGCTAGCACAGATAGCCCTCGAGTAGCTTTCTGCGAAATTCTAAAACAAACAAGACTTCGTTATTGAAACACTGATCTCAGGTCAACATGTCATTGTGTGATGATAAAACGAATTTTCATCAAGAAGCTATTTTGTGTCTGTGAAAATACTTTTGAAGTGCCATAGATAAAATACCTGGTATGATTAGGTGGTAAGGCACTCGTCTTCTTATCTTAGAGTATCAGGTTCGAATCCCCATCACATCAAATATGCTTGCTCTTTCAGCCGTGGGGGTATTATAATGTATGGTCAATCCCACTATTCGTTGGCAGAAGAGTTGGCGGTTAAGACTAGTTGCCTTTGCTCGTCTTTCGCTGTTAAACTAGGAAGGGCTAACGCGGATATCCCTTGTGAAACTTTGTGCAAAATTTCGAAGATATAAGAATACGTTTTTAGACAAATTAACTAATTGTCACCTTTACAATGGATAAGTGACTGAATATCAGTAATAATTCTGATACGAGTAAAAATCTGCCAAGGCCTAATACAACATATCTTTGTGAGCAAACATTTTCACAGTATACAGATACAATGACCAAAATTAGAAACATACTAAATATTGAAGATGATTTGCTCTTACAGGTAACAACCCTACCTGCAAATATTGAACTACTTTTTGAACAAAAGCAAACACATTCGAGCCACTGTACTTTTACTGATAAAAATTTTGCAAGCAGAAATTTTTGAATAAGCAGATTTAATTTTTTTCTTTAAATATTGATATTATTAATAAATTTATATTCTATAAGCTTGAAATAAACTTTATCTGGTGCTACTGACCAATTGTTTCTATTTTTAGTGTTGTTGTTGTTTTTTTATTAAAGTTACGGAATGTTTTTCTTTCCGATGTGAATCTTCACAGATCTAATCAGTTTGGGAACCCCTGCTCTAGATGGCGCTACAAAAACTTAAAAAATAACAATTCGCTTCGTACATTTAATAGATGCATATGACGTTGAATCTCTGCGATGGTAAATATTTGATAATCCATTAATAACTGCTAACGGCAAAACAAGTAAATTTTTGATGCAATATATGTTTCGTACTTTATTAAAAAAACTAAATCTGATTTATTAGTTGAGCTTTCAAAATCTGTGTGCTTAAAATATCTATTGTCAATAACATTGTACAAGCATAAATGAATATTAAGTAACGATACAGTATATTACTTTGGAGGTTCATCGCACTTCGAGGTCTCAAAACTCTTGTATTAAAATACTCGTCAACCAATTTCTCTCAGACGATAATAATTTCGTGAACACTCAAGAAGTCTGTTTGAAAAAACATACCATGACAACATATTCACACTTCTTTTATTTATTACCAGTGGGAAAAAAAAAATCTAGTCTTATGTAGCTTTAATGTAATACGTCTTCAATCTATTTAGTTATTTTTGGTTTATTACATGGTAACTCCTATTTTTTCAAGGCATATTAATGTATGCAAGAATTTAACATGTAGGAAGAAAATTGTAATCGCTTTTTATTTTCTATACCTATTACACAAACATATTACGTATGTGTTACCAGTTGTATAAACGCACATTTACTTCCTGATTTTAATTCCAATAAATTATCTTTTTAGTTGTCCTATATCAAAAACAATATTTTAAATGGCGCTATAACTTTCCCGAAACTATCCATTCTGTAGATGGTTTGTGCTACTTATGATGTGATTTATATCAACTCTTCACACATTTAAACACGAAAATGTACTCATTCTTGGATATGGAACTCTCGTTTAATAAATAAACGTAACATCAAAAAACTCAGAAAGAATTACAAATATTTTACACATTATTTACATCACTGTCTGTGTAAAACTCAACCACGTCAAAGTACCTCACCCACAACATTACGATGGAAGAGCTGCATAACAATTTACAATGAAATCAATAAAAAAAAGGGCACACATGTGATCTGTTCTGGAAACTTTAGTCAGCTGGTGCAACACATTCCGTCTCTACTAATAATACTCACTCACTTGGTTCACTGGCTTTATTATATTCGTGACTGCCCAATTTGTTTTCCGAAACGTAAACACTTCAAAATAAAATCTGATCTATATTTGTTTACATATACCCTGTTAAAAGTAACACCTTACTGTATTCTTGTACAACAGCGTAAATAAAAAACTATTTTTTTAAGTATGAATATTTTATAGTCTGATATAATTGTCGTCCTAAGAAACGTAGCTTAATGCTTGTAGTTCCTATTGCACTGGAAGAAGTGGCCCAACTTCAGACGGTGGGAGACGAGAGCCAGACACACACTGGTGAGCCTCCAGAGTAGCCTGGCGAATCGCTTCCCTGTAAGGACCCCTTTTCTTTTTATTATAACGCGCCTTGAAGTCGTCTATGAAGGGGGTCAATTGATTACAGGGCATAAAGGACGAAGTGGGTGACCCAAACCAAGATACGTGAGCTTGCTGACTTATGGTTACTCCATTGTCTCTCTGTGATACTGTGAGAGCTAATACTTTTCCAGGCCACCATGGGAAACCATGGATTTTACCCCAAACAATGTCTCCTATCATCATTTCTCTACCACTTTCTAGTACGCACTTACTTACGCTATGAGTACTAATCCTCATCATTAATGGTTTAAGATGGTCCATTTTACGAAAAGGAGACGTCGCATGCTTTGGGAAGTCCGGGACATCTCCATTCTCACTTCCTGAACCAGACCATGCAGCATTTCCTCCAGCGCTACCATTTGAATCTTCATCAGGCGCCTCACAGTATTTGGGACTACATCGCATATAAGCCTTAGCATTTAGGCGTTTTAGGCTAATGGATAACTTCTGTCTTAAACACTGATTTTTAACATCTTCATAGTAAATTCCCGGAGGTTCTGGATCCGATTTTAAAATGTGACTTTGGTTATGGAAGGACCGATTGGTCAGTTTTTTTCTAATATCATCTTCAATGACACCATGATAATTCATAACACCATTTTCATTAATATATTCATTCTCTTCACCTTTATCATTGGTGTGCAACAAGTCTTTGTGCCTTCGTTTTCTTTTTAATTTATGCTTATGATGATGCCCACTTCTGTGTTTGTGAAGATTAGAGTCACCAATGTAAGTATTTGGACTTAAAGAAGGGAAGTTTGCTTTACGTTGAGCTTCTTTTTTCGCTTTTTTTAAAGCTTTTCTAGCAGCCTTGGTACTAGCATCATCCTTTAAGGAAAGCATTTTGCGGTCAGGACTGTCCTTGCTTGCCCAACTACCTTCAGTATCACTTCCAGCTTCTGCAACAGGAGTGGAAGGTGGTCGAGCAGGAATTTTGAGTACCATGTCTTTTCCTTGGGGATTAGCAAAAGAAATTTTTATGACAGGGCTTGTTTTAGCTAAAGATGATTTAAGTTTTATAGCAACATCACAATTCTCTACGTTACTTGTGGTACCTATTTCGTCTTTACTGGCCAATATACCTTCAGCATCAACTTCTTCTACACGGCGATGTTTCTTACCACCTCTGTGAATCTCAGGGTCCTCACCGTTTTCTATTCCATCACCGGACTTTCTTTTTCGCAAAATCATGCGACCAGACAGGTCTGTGGAAGCAACAGCTTGGTACTGAAACTCTGAGGCTGAAATTGCGGTATCGTCGTCCCGCCATGTTAGATTTTGATTTGTCTCTAATGTATGATTACACTCGCTGGATGATGTAGACGCTCTTGAAATGTTTAATTTTACGCTATCTATATTTTTCACCTGGCCCCCTTCGTTTTTAAGAACAGTTCTGTTTGATAAACGACCCCTTCCAGCACTACTAAATTCATTGCTATTGTGAGGGTTGAAATTCACCACAGCCTTACCAATATTGTATGTAGAAACACTGCTACGTTTGTGAGTATTAGGGCTAGGTAAGATATTAGAAGTATTTATTCCACTATTGGAGGTCACCACATTAGATTTATTAGCTTCTGGCAACCTTCCCCTACCATTCTGTACATTTTCCGAATTTTCATTGCATATTGAACGGCAGTGAGAACAAAGTACTTGACGAGGACGAAGCCTTCTCATGCGAACGTGCTGATCTCGTCCACTTCGTGCAAGCGGGTGCCTCGACTTAGATGAAGTAAGTCCAGTATGCAAGTCTAACGAGCTGCCATACTGTTGGAAATACGTGTGTCTCTGTCTTAAAGCGTGCAATTTATCAGTCAGTTCGTCTGTTCCTTGAGCTTTGTCTTGCTGCTTCTCAGTCACTGAATCCCATACTCTCAAACCAGGTACATCAAAAGGGCAGTTTCTGATAAATGTTAAAAAAAGAAAAGTAAATTATCCGCTCATAAAAATGTTAGGATACAAGTGCAGAATATAAAAAATCAATAAATACTAAGTACATACTAAATGGCATTTAAAACGCGTAAATCAGATGTTTCATACTATAATGTATACTTTTCATGTAACAAACTAAGAAACATAATTAGAAGTTACATATCAATTTCTTTGAGATGTGAAGGAAGAACCAGAATTAAATAAGTTAAAAGAAAGATTTATAAATCTGCTTTAAAGAAATGCATCTTATTAGAAGCATTACATATAAATGTGTGTTCAGACAAACATTTTTGCATTATATATTTCATGCAAATAGAAACACAGGAAGGCACTTCTACATAAGAAAAACAGCAGAATCCATCAATTGTATTATAAAAACTTCTGTAGTAATCTCCACATTTCCTGAGGAAAAACTAATCTATGAAGGGAAAATATGATAGAACACTTGTTGAACAACTTACATTTTATATGTGTTTTTCTATGCACTACACACACACTTGCACAAAATATAAAAATTAATAATGTTCACATTTCATTTGAATTTATAAAAACTGCAAAACACAAAATGTGAAACCACACATTTGCATGCATCTCCACATGGACCAAACAAACCTTACTGCCAAATTTGGTTAAGATCCATCTACAGAGAGGGAAGTAGTGGTAATAAATGCCCATTAAAATTGCAAAACACAAAATTGAATATCTGTATGTACCTCTGTATGGCCCTAATAAACCTTCATATCAAGTTTGGTGAAGATCCTTCAACATCTTTGAAGTAGTTGCATGGATATATAACAGACAGTAGTACTATATTTATATAGATATTACTTTAACTTTTAAGAACTAGATTGTTGTTTTTTTTTCAGAAAAGAAATTCAATAGAAAAGTGTAATCTAATTTCCAAAGAATGTTTTCATATTTCCTTACTATCCACTAAATTACGTGATTGAACCCTAAGTATCTACAGACATCAGTGATGTTGAGAAATTTATATGCAAAAACGGCTCGTTTGGGTTGAGAAAATATTTTACATAGAAGAGTGAACCTGACGATGACCGAAGAAGGTCAAAACGTCATTTGCTCTTCTATGTAAAATATTTTCTCAATCCAAACGAGCCGTTTTTGCATATAAATATCTATAGACATGTCATACACAGCTGTTAGTAATACATTACACAGCTCCAAGATTAATAGATAATATAGCTACAGCATTTTTTGTACAATTTACACAACTACATAATTAGTCTGAATTTCTAGACTTAAAAGTTTATTTTGGGCCATCATTCCAGATTTATAACTTTTGACTTATTTCTTGTTACTGGGCAAATAATGCCTGTTGACCAGTCTGATTAATGACCTGTCTAGAGACTTCTAAACTTTAGAAGTGTATTTGTTTGTCTTAGTGAATTTAAAATGAGTGTTAAACTGCTGTTGATAAAGGAAGTACATAAATTATATTATTCTTTTAAAAGTTTTTGTTTATATCTATTTTGTTTTTTTACTTTAGGCAATGGTTACATAATTAAAAATTTCCACATAATAAATGCATATTAATAATTTTTTTTATCTGTTAGTAAGTTTTAAGAAACATACTTTCAATTTTTGTCAATAATATTTACATTTCATTTTACTAACAAAACATAAGAGTCTGAAATTATTATAGTTAATTATGCACACACATTTCCAGATATTCTGGTTTGTTCAATGAAATGCAAAAAGCTACAGAATGGGATAGCTGTATTCTACCACTGAGGGTAATGAAACCCAGATTTTAGCATTAAACACCCACTGATTTACTACTGAACTACTGGTGGGCCACAAATGACAGGTAAAGAAAGGTTTAGCTACATTATATAAATAAAACGAAATACACATTATCATTATAGAACTAATTATGCACACATATTTTAGTTGCTCTCTAAAAACAAATTTAAATTAGGTAAATAAAAACAATGTAATCACATGATTATTTTTCATGCTACTGCTGTTTGACACCATAAATACAACAAAGTAGATGGATGTGGTAAACCAAAGATCTTAATAAAGAAAAACTCTTGAAGATTTTGATAGTTCTGCAACCCTGAACTAACCCAAAGCAGATGTATGTCAAATGCACTCCACATCTTTTGAACTACCATGGCATGTGATCCATAATTTGTTAAGTAGAAAAAAAAAAACAGGGGTAAATATAGAGGTGTGAGAGTTTAATTTTTTTTTTGTTTACTCATTTGTTGAGGTTGTTAGAGTTGTATTTGCCCCCAAGCTACATTTGATACCAGTATCACTATGTACCATTACTGTAAATAACTTGTTTTTATAAATATCCCTACATGTTCTCTACATATATTCCCATTTTTAGTACATAGCTGTAGCATACTATCATAATGTAACTTCATATGTTTTCACTAAAAGTGTAGCACATTAGCAACATACCATGTTACATATGTACTCTTACTCATACTTGTGTCTGAAGTGTGATGTGGGGTGGGATCAAATGCATTTAATGCGAAAGTGACATTACAATGATATGGAATGGCAGAGCTTAAATATACACAATAAAAGTTTAGCTGTAGAAAACCCTTACAAACAACAAAAATAGGATACAATCAAGACACTACTGTCGTTAGTACCTTCTACATCCTTGTAATTGTTACATAGTAGTTCTATGTTTTCCTTCAGCAATACCTTGATTTAAGCCCATTATATTATAGGTCAAAAGTAACATTATTCAGCACAGTTATTATTTTTTCTTAGCTGTTTGCACAAGACACAAGTCAGGTTTTCAAACTAAATTGTACCAAATAGTTTTCCATGATAGACTGTGAAAATTACTCAAAAGGCATCATACAAGATAGGTACAGTATATACAGTTATACTAATCACATCACCTTTGAAAATGTGCCAACAGGATTTAAGTTCTACTGAGACTTAATTACAGATAATTACAAGCCATTTGAATGAGAGGAAGGTGTTTACTCAAATTTCTCTACATATATTCCCATTTTTAGTACATAGCTGTAGCATACTATCATAATGTAACTTCATATGTTTTCACTAAAAGCGTAGCACATTAGCAACATACCATGTTACATATGTACTCTTAAAAAAAACACATCATTATCCATGTTGGGAGATGGACATTTACAAGTTTGGGATATGCAGTAATACTATGCATTTTCTACCTGCTAATTTTAATGTAGAAGTTTCAATATTTTAATTCTGTACAGCTTTTGCATAATATGCAGTCAAATAAGTCTTGTTGATTTCATTCTAGCTACCTTTGTTCCTAATCATTCTATTGAGGTAACATTACTTTTCCCTCTAACAGCCATGGCTGTGATATCACATATGCAAGAATGTTTACAGCAGGTACCTTCCAATGGTAGGCCAGGTAATATTTCAAGATTACAGCTTTCCTTATGTTTGAATGAAAATGACCAGTTGTCATGTGGGTGTTGCCACTTGGTACAGGTAAATCCTCTGTGTAGTTTGATATTGCAGCTATGAGCTAACAGAAAAATGTAACAAAGATATGTAAAACAAAAAAGTACCATTTTACTATACATCCAACTAGTGTAAAATCAACCATTAGTATTGGATGACCCTATTCTATGAAATTAATTTAGGATTTCTTCTTATGATTAATATTGGTGTACATGCAATAAAACAATCATTTTCACACTACCTTGTCAAAATACACTAGCTAAACTCTGACAAAAAACTCAAAAGCAAAATAAATATGAAAATCTAAAATACCCCCCCCAAAAAAACAACAGACTTTAAGAAAAAAAGTTCAATGGGACAGCACTTATGGTTACTTAGAAATGCAGGATGTAAAACAGGTTAAACCTGATATCTTGATGAGGGTAAAACTACTTTAATAGCAGTAACCAACCGATTTTTATTAGCTACAACTATACCAAAAATTTATGAAATGACATACAATACAAGTATCATTTTCAGAGAAATCCAAATAATGGCAAGCTTGTTTGTTTTTTCAAACACTGACAATGTTTGATTTGGTCTAAATAATTTTAGGACTCTCTATACCACTGAATCCTCATGTTACTAATGGACTTAGATTTGATTGCTAAAAATATGCTAAAATACATTATCAAAATATGATTTTATTTCAAGTCATAAAACTTTTCTCACAGGATGTTTACCAATTGACAGTACCTATTGTGTTTTATCAGAGGATATGTCTGAAAATATTCTTAGTCACCTACATACAGAAAGGCTCAAATTTAGGTTTTTAATTTATGGATTTGGAAAACAAGTGAATACCCTTTCAATTATGCTTTTCGTTTATTATTATTTAATGTATACATTGCTCAGAGCCAATCCCAAGTGAAATTTCTCTTTCATCTCAAAACCACACCTTAGTGATTGCAAAGATGATATTTTAAAACCAAATGCATTTTTAATAACGTAATTTTACATGCCATATTTTCATCTGTAAAGTAAGTGAACTTCATGCACAATGACCATTTCAATTTGGATGGCAGTAGCATCATGTAATTCTAAGTTGGCTAAGAAAAAATTGAGAAGTTTAAAAAATGATAATGCTCCTAGGCCAGATAATACTTCTCCAAGGATTTTGAAGGAGATTAAAGGCTGGATATGTGAGCCACTTACTACTATTATTTTGTCAGTCCTTGAATAGTGAACAGATATCAGATGATTGAAAGTTAGTTAATGTAACTCCGCTTTTCAAGGGAAGTGATAAAAATTGTTCCAGTAATTACATGTCTAGCATCAGTTCTGAAAAATGTTTTTGAAAGTATGTTAAAATTTGCTTTGCAAAATCATTTAACAACATTTAGTGAAGAATCTTGTCTTATAAATCTTTTGACATTCTCTGAAAAAGGTTACTGTTTATGAAGATGAGGGGAAGGGTGTAGGATTTGGTTTATGTGAATTTTCAAAAAGCATTTGACAAGGTACCACATAAAAGACTCATAAAAAAAATTGTCTCAAAAGTGTTAGCAAACTGGATAGAAGAGTGGTTGGATGGATGAAAGCAGAGGCTGATTACAAATGGAGTTCAGTAAAATTCAGTTAATGTCACAAGTGGAATACCTCATGGCTCAGTCTTAGAACTTTTGCTCATTTTGATTTATGTTAATGACACAGATGAAGGAATAGTCAATAATTTACTTAAATTTATAGATCTTAAATTTGTAGATGATAATAAGGTCATGCGTGTTGCTAGCTATGAATATGCTGCTACTAATTTACAAGAGGATTTCAATCATTTATTGAGTTGGGCAAATAAATGGCAGGTGAATTTTAATTATAACAAATGCAAGATAATGTATGTTGGTGGTTACCATAATTTGAATTGTAAATTGGATGGGAATAACCTTAACAGTATCACAAAACAAATGGATCTTGGTGTAATAGATGTTCAGTCTCTAAAGCCACCTAAGTAATGTGTAGATGCTAGAAGTAAGGCAAATATGATTTTAGGCTATATCTACAGAAATACTGAATGCAAGTCTAAAGCAGTTAGAATTTCATTTTACAGGTCACTGAATTGGCCACATTTGGAATATTGTGTTCAGGTGTTCAGTCTTGGGCTCCTCACCTTAGAAAATACAATGGAAAGAGTTCATAGAAGGGTTATTAAAATGGTGCTTGGGATGGTGGGACTGTCATGAGAAGAGGCTAAAATATCTCAAATTGTTTTCTCTTGAAAAAGAAACAAATTAGGGGGGGATTTGATTGAGGTGTTTAACATTGTAAAAGGAATTGATAGTGTTGATGCATCATCATTTTTCATATTCAGGAGTGACAACAGTAGCACTAAGGGACACAAGAAAAATTTTGCCAGGGTAGGAGTAATTTTCAACTAAGTTTTATTTTTGTAACATGGTGGTTGGGCTTTGGAATGGGTTGCCTTCAGATGCTGTAGGGGCAGTAATTTAAAAGAGTTTAATAAAAAGCTTGATAAATATATGAATGATAAGGGCTGGATTTAAGTGTTGTTTTTTTAAGTTAATTTAGTTTAGAATATGGAACAGCTGAGATGGACCAATAGGTCCCTTGTTGTCCCAAACTTTTATATGCATGTACTCTTTCATTGTGTTTCATATTTAGGTTATTAGAAAAACTGAATCCCTAACAATCTTCACTAACTCACTTTAACCATACTAATACAGATTAGCTTAATAGAAAATACTATGATACATTCTTCAATAGTTTGGTTCGTAAAAAATACTTGCAACACCTTAACACTGAGGTCCTTTATCTGATATAGTCAGGTAAAAAAGAATTAACCTTAGTGTAGTGAGAAAGATCTACTTAATTACGAGAGGTTCAACAAGATATTTATTATGAAGTAGTATTGAAATTCTTAGAAACTGAATCTGTAAGAACAAACTAAAAATACTAGACAAGGTATAACAAACAAATGAACAATCTTTATCACATCTCATGCCAAACACAAACAACTATTTGCTTTTATAGATACAAAATAGTTGCTTGTACTACATTGGACAAAAGCATCTACTACATTGTTTAAATACAACATTCTTACATTACAGGATCCATCCAAAATGGCTTGCACTACCCATGTGACTGTTCACTGTTAGTCATGCATTGGGGAATCAATAATTACAAGATACCACATAACCTACCATTGAAAGACACTGTCAACATCTTTGCATAATGCATAGTATTCAAAACAAGTGTGACCTCAAAAGAATGACAAGGCAACTAAAGTGGTATTAACTTTACAAATTTCTTCATCACATTGTATGAAGACTAGACAAACTCACAAATAATTAATAAATTTAAAATAGTATACTTCTACCTTCTTACTTTAGTATAAACATACTACACTTTTCTTCCCCTTCTACTTCAACCTTGTATTCAAGCCAATAATTTTAACTTTATAATCAATTAAACTAAAGTTCATACCCTAATCAAGAAGTATGTGTAATGTTTTCTCAACTCTTTAAACAGTTACTCACAATGTGGGTGACATAACCCTTACACAAAAAACAAACCACATTAACACACAAATCTTTTTAACAAAGAAGTAGTTTCATATGGAAATACTCTTTAACATACATAACAAAACAATTCAATTAATGACCCTTTAATTATTATTACAATGTATGATCAAGTATCCTTTAACTCTATAAATACGCAGTAGTTTAAATGAGCATTTTGGAAAAAATACATATAGTGTATTTGGTGTGTTTTAAGAAATTTGGCAAAATTTTACCAATCAGTTAGAGTGAAAGGTGATTTTTGTGCTAAGAATAAAAATACTTCTTCTTATCTTAGAGTTTCATATTTCATTTGCACAACTTCTAGAAAAACCCTTATATGAATAAAGTTGTTCTTTTTTGGTAAAACTTCACATTTTTCCTCCTATTTTCTCTACCCTACTACTAATTACACAGAATACATTAATTTACAGTGAAATAAGAAGTTGAAAAGGATGAAATGAAATAAATACTACTACTTTTTTTTTACCCTGTATTAACTTCAGTATTGATCACAAAATTCCAAATTACTTATCTTAATAGTTTCAAGCTATTAACCATTTTACATGTTTCCTTTCAATTATACAATATACAACAGTTAACCCATACCCATTGGAGCAGTATTCTTCCATCAAAATCAACAAATCACAACATGATAGGCCTACTATAAACAGCAATGTGAAGTATAAACTTGTATGCACAAGCTCAGTCCTGAAATTTAAGCTCTTTTATTTTACTTAAATTTCATTTCGCTAAACTGAGAAATTTCAACATTTTACTCTTCAGATACTTGTTTTACAAACACATAATAAATAAAAAATATGAATAAACAATTTGCAGTATTCACTATAAACTAAGGTAAAAACCAAATTTGTTCTTATTCTAAAAAAGTTTAATAATGAAGATATTTTATCAACCATCTTCATTAGAAGAATCTGTGTGGCTTTAAAATGAGCATTTTAGAACATGAAAAATATATTGTTTACTTGAATAAAATATTCCATAACAACTACACTTTAACTGGCTTTCTTTGTAAGCTAAAATGGATTGAAAGTTTCATTAGATGTTTCTAAGCAGGAATATGATGTTCAGACACAAAGTAACTACGAAAGACTGTCTTTCTAAGGCTGCTAACTCAAAAATATGTATACAAGTGCAAGTTTTTCTGAGAGGTGCAGTCCATGGTAAAAAAACAAATTTAGCTACTTCTATACCCAACCTCACTGGGACAGACAATGTTCCAGAACCCATTCTTTGCATTAAGAGTTTGAGGATCAATAAGAAGAAAGAAGAATGACATAAACATCATAGCTAGGACAGGAGAACCATATTACATATGACAATGAACCCCAACCATAAATAGTGTCATACATCAAACAACAGAAATTATGAAAAGAAAATTAGCATGTGACTGAAATTGGACAAACCACCAAACCATCACGTAGGAAAAAGTATAACCGACTGAACTCAGCATTATAGGGTCATGACTTTATCTCAACTTAACCATAAGAATAGGACAATATCTGGAATTAAAAGAAGAAATCTTAATTCACCAACTGTACATGCATGAGACATCCAGCATTTGGAATTACAAGGAAAATATGGAGAATTTGCTCAACCATAGTAACAGTGTACATTTTTCCTACTATCATAATTACAAAGCAGAAGAAGCTGCCCAAACTCAACTGTAACTGGAATAAAGAAAAATGGGCCTACATTGCATATAAGTATAGAAACATAACTGTCATCCCAAACCCAGTATTATGAAGATGATCCTACATAGACTTATTCTGCTCCAAATGACAACTGACAGAAAATCAGCTTTGTCCTCTTCTCACTGGGTATATAAATGGCAAGTTAAAACTCTGCAACACACTCACGAGAAAGCCTTCATGTTGCACCACCCTAGGAACTGCAAAGTGTTACGGACTTCCTAGCTACAGTTGGAGTTGGGAGGAGGATGAATAAATACAGCAGGAAGTCTGGAAATATATCACACTGGAAAATGTGCAATGGATGCCCATGATTCCCTATTTTAAAAAGTAGACCATATAAACAGATAAGGAATTGGGAAAGATGAGGAATGGAAGAGTGGGAAGAACAGAAACTATGTCAAAGAGATCAAAGGTAGAAGATAAACCACTAACTTTGGTAAACAGACATGGAAGAGGGTCTTATTGATCTGGAAAGAAAAGATGCAACATGTAGAGTCAGCCTCTGGGCTGAGGCAATGAACCTGGCCAAAGCTATCGTGAAAACAGAGGGTGGCCACATTTGGATGAACAATGTCCATCTGAGGCTGATGGAGTAGAGATAAGTGGTAATGTTCAAGCAAACAAAAATAAACAACCTTTAACAATGATAATTAATACATCAAAATTTATCAATAAAAGAAAATATTCACAAATAACCCTTCATAACTTAAATTTAAAAGAAAACAAAACTGCAACCAATATACAGTCCTCTAAAACCCCCAAACTTGCAGAAATCACACAAAATAAAAGATACAAACATATTAAAACAAAAACTTTACAAAATACAGAAACAAACAAGTGTACACATATACCAAGAGTGAACATTAAATAAACCATCACACAGGAAAATAAAATATTCATCCCAAAGGGCAAACTATTATAAACTGTACAAAAGATATGTCAAAACAGTGTATAACATACATACAAAAGGTTCTAAAATACCCTCTCAAAATGACTACAAAAATTTTAGTTACAAAATAAAATCCTATAACAGTAAAACAACACAAGCATAAGATTAATCAATACATAATTACATTTGACAATGATACATAAACACAAATAAAGGAAAATGGAGATGAGCCTACAGCAACTATGCACAGCACTTTTTAATACATGTGAAGAATACAAAGAAAAACACAAAATGAAGAAGAATGTAGATTTACTTCTGTGGCAGTGGCGATGTTCAAGATTTTTCATCCACATATTAATCCAAATGACAGAACCTAAAAAACATAGCTGTAGATGTCTCACTAATTGTCATGTTGTCCTGATTAACTCTTTGGATTTAGCTAAGGCTTATCCATTGTGAACGATAGTTGTACATAGCTGATGATAAACTTTTTTTTTCTCTAACTGGGAAGGTTTTTCAATGCTATCAGAGTCCGTATTCTTCATAGTTATACATGGGCTAGCTCATTTCTTTATAATGCTGCTTTAGTAGTAGTTAAATCTTGATTTAAAGTTTTGATCAACAATAAAAATGGAAACCTCTTCATTAATCCTGAATGTCCTTTCCTCCATCAATAATGATGATGTTGCAGGAAATAAGGTCTTCACAGCAACATTGCAAGGATGCAATAGTAGTAGTTGTAAAATTTCTGTTGTTTCTGAATGTGGTGCCAGCAAATCTGACCAAATGTCCTTGCGTCCTTGCCCTCTTAGTGTTCAATACTATGAAGCATTTAGTTCTAGGGTATAGTAATCCCATCAGAGTGGGCACACATCTGGTATCTTTACTGAGCATTAATTAAATAGCCTCCAATAATACCTCATAAATGGCTCCCAATGCCATGATACACACCCGGACTCCTTCACTGCCAAAAGCACTGCTGTTAGCAGCAGGAGCTAAGCTAGTTGTAGGTTCAAGTTCATATGGCACAGAGGTGGTTCCCAATTGTAATCTTTCATATCTTTAGTGACAACTCTTTCTGGCAAAAGCTTGGGTCTTTTGGATGGGCTCATGTACAACTAGGGCTGCCTGACTCCAGAAGACTCAGAATCAGCCCAACAATCTACTTGGCCAAACCTCAAATGTTAAGGCATTGCACAGCAATGCATCTTCAACAATGGTATCTACTGCATTGAAGTTCAAGTTGGTTCCAGGAGTCTTATTTCAATAGGGAAGCACCAGAAGAACTTTGAGGCCTCAGTAAACAGGAGAATAACACTTTTATTACACAAAAAACAGGTAAGTCAAAATTATCAAGAAATCAGTCTTAAATTGTGAAAGTCCATCTCAAAAACAAAAGATCAGGTGAATTCCAATCATTCAGGTCAGTCAAACACATAAGTTGAAAAAGAAGGTTATGAGTACTCAGTTATAATCATTAGTATTTTCTAAACATTACCCTTAAAAGAGAGTAATTTATGGATTACTTTGATCAAGCAATATTTCTACAGATTTCACATGTATTCAGTCCTATTTGCTCACAGAAGATATGTCTGGGAACTTCTTAGTCCCTAGGTATCATTACATAGCTGCTTGACCAATAACTCTATCTGTGCTCCCTTTGTTATCATTCCTGTGACAACAATGAAAATAGCTTGTACTTCAGCTCATGGCCATTTTAATTAAACATTTTAGTTCAGTTAGTTGTAAAACACAATGATTAAATGTTATTAAACCAGGTAATGCATTTCATTTTCTATGACACTCAAGTTTTTCCTTTTTTTAACAACTTTTTCAGACCTGGAAATTAATTTTTTAAGGTTTTCCAGAATACATAGAATCCTTAATTCTGAATATTCATACATATTTACTGCAGCCTGTACTGAAACAATGTTAAGAAAATACTTATAAAACTTTTTTTACTGCACAATTGAAAATATACCACCAAAACAATATAAAGCTCTTGGTACCCAAAGTTTACATTTGTTGTGAAAATGTAGCTTGCACTGCAAATTTACCACCAATAAATTCATTCATTCATGAATATTTCAATTCATCTCAATTTAAACATTTTACACTACTCTTACTAAAAAACAACAAATAATGTGTTTTCTCTCTACTACTTTTATCCTTCTATGAAAAATCACCAAATTGTCAAATAATTCCAAGTCCAATATTAATAGAAATAACAGGTATACTGTACCTTCAAATAATAACTCACAAGTCAATCAATACAATTAACCTAATATTACAAATTCTTAAATACAGATCAAATCCTTTTCCCCCATTCATACCATGCTTAATAAATGTTCTTTGTGTAGTTAATTCATTAATGTTATACATCACTCATGAATTAATGACTTTTTCATATGGACACATAACCTCAAACATTTATTTATACAAATGTATTATTACACTAACTGAAGTACCTATCCCCTGGACAAAAGTTATGTAAATTCATAATTAATGAAAGGTTATCTCAGAACATGAAAAGTTGCTTCCCTTATATGTAATTTTAAAAATCCCCATAATTTTGCAAAACAATAAATGTAAAACTGCAAATCTGCATGTATCTGTAAATGGACCAAACAAACCTTCCTGCCAAATTTTAAAATCCATTAACAGAGGACAAAGCAATTGTAAAAACAACAAAATGGAATTTCTATGCATCTTCCTGTGAACCTCCATATCAAATTTGATGAAAATCCATCCATAGGAGATGAGGTAGTGATAAGAAAATGCAAAGACACCCACAAAAACTTGAAAAAGCAAAACAGAAAATTTGCATACATCTCCCCATGGACCTCCATTTACAGGAGGTGAAGTAGTGGTAAAAAATGCAGAACTTAAACTTTGTATGTATATAAGTTGATAGCTTTGATAGTAAAGATCACCACCTGCTTTATGAAACTAACTTTTCAACGAAATGTCTGCTATAGTTGATGTTTGGTTGTAGCTTACAAAAACATGATCACTTGAAATCAACAAACTTACAACCATAAAACTTAACAGTTTACATTATCCTCTTTACCAAACCATCAGACTAAGAGTGATAAAAAAAGTGTTCATCACTCACACCAAACAACTAAGAAAATAACATTAGATTCATGACCACTGTGGAGTCTCTTGAAGAGTTCCAAACCAAGCAACTTAGTGCTTCAAGAATTTATCAGCCCTAGTCCACTTTGGGAAGTAGTCAATGACCACAATTGTATACAAGTGATTTCATTACATCTCTAAGAATAGACCAGCGATATCCATGGCTATTTTCTGTATTTGGGAAGCAACAACTCTATGTTTCATTTAGGTTATCTACTGGCATATATCATCTACAAATGGTACCCATAGTTTCTCTCTGATGTTTTTTGGGCTTCTCAGACCAGACTTGGGGTTGAGTTATGCTAACTGATAAAAATATGGAAGTTCTAAACAAATTGCTCCACTCACTCTCATATATCAGAAGTCACAGCAGTGTGACTATTCATAGTCTTCCATGATTCCCTCAAAATGAGATCGATCCTCAACCAGAAGATGAACATGATCACCCATTCTGAATGTATCAGACCTTGGAGACTCTTCTTCTTGGATGACTGGCTGCCACAAGATGAAAGTCATGAACCTTCACATCATTGGCAGAAGTCCCATGTCCAGGAAAAAATTATCCTAGACTTACCAACTCTCTTTTACAACCATCTCCTCTTTATCAAAAGAGCTTCTAGTAGTGAAAAATGCCATTTTTGTAACTTCAGAGCCAACTTAAACTTCTATACAACTGAATAGAAGTGAAATACAAATGTCACGAGGAAAAAAAAAGCAAATTCCAGAATAAGATATCCTGTGGTTATGGAATCAAAACTTTCTAGTAGCTACACACTTTATATTGAAATAAAACTGAAGTTAACCTTCAAGCAATGACACAGGACTAATGAGAATAAAATGAAAACATTGAAAACAATGTAATGTACAAATGAACAACCTTTCTTATGAAACACAAACACATGCATGTACATAAAATGTACCCAAAGCAATTAGTGTTACATATGAGCAATCATCCTGATTCAACCAGATGAGAAGCTTTAACCCAGAGATACTACTTTGTCTCCCATTAAAAGGCACTGATGTCTACTTTCTTGCACATGTAGCATTACACCTATTCACTGTAGCTATGACATTAATAAAATGACTACGAATAAATGTATATAGCATGAAATTAATATTCTCCAACTGTTATACAAAAACTGCAGAGATTCAGAAATAAATCACAAAAAATACTATATTAAAATATAAAGATAGAAATACATATGTTTATATATATACTACAATTAAATAATCACTCTCGTATCTCTTCTCAAACATATTATGTGGTCTGATCCAAAACTGTTTACATAATATTTTATGTCATAAATTTCAGAGGTCACTAAATAAATTTCCCAAGAACAATGTTATTAGCGTTAGCACATTCTTTGAATTATTTCATGCTGACAGCTGTATATTACCTGTGCCCATCCAACTTCACAAAATTGGTGTATTATAATAAATGTATTCAAGGGACTAAATCTTGGTATTTCTCTTAATACATACTTTCAGTCTCTATAACTTAAATTTATCTATTCCCTGTACTTACACAGGTGCCTCAAAAGGTCTATATCAAAAATGTTTTATGAATCTTTTATTAGTGTTTTTTAACCTTACTTTTCTCTTTTGATAGTACGTGCTATTTCCATCATCTGATCTATACCCAAGTGATTTTACTTATATTTCAACTCTTTAACTTTTCCCTCCTTTCATCAGTTAACTATTACCTTCAAGTCCGTCAGCTACATGTAGTAATCATACTGTGTCTTATTCTCTTTACTTGCTAATACTTGTTCCTGTTATTAGTTCTCTCTTCCACTAATAATTCTTTTTTCAGTCCATTCAGCCTACTCACCACTGTGTTTTTTTGTTTCATATAATCACACTTTTGAACAAAGTGCAGTATTCAACTTCTAATATTCTATTTTATGAAGTATTCATTGCAAAACTTTATAGAAAATCAAGTCTACATTACTATATAACATTACACCTAGTAATCATACTGTGTCTTATTCTCTTTACTTGCTAATACTTGTTCCTGTTATTAGTTCTCTCTTCCACTAATAATTCTTTTTTCAATCCATTCAGCCTACTCACCACTGTGTTTTTTTATGTTTCATATAATCACACTTTTGAACAAAGTGCAGTATTCAACTTCTAATATTCTATTTTATGAAGTATTCATTGCAAAACTTTATAGAAAATCAAGTCTACATTACTATATAACATTACACCTACTTGAAACCCTAATGTACACATAGGTACAGCCATATGGAAAATTGAGTGTCTACTTTTTGCAAGTGCTTTGTTTTATCATTCTTATCTAAACAGGTAACTAAGAGCACTGTTCTTTAGAGATGTGAAGTGTCATTCATTTTACCATTTTCCACAAATGTCAACAGTTCTCAGTTTTCATCTTAACAGAAGTTTATGTCAATTAGCAGCCTGGACAAATGGTCATTCTTACCAGTGCCCACAGATGTATATATATTCATGTAGATATTTATTTGTAGAATTTTCACAGATCATTGACCTAAAATAACTTTATTATGAGCATGTGATCAAGACTGTGGTTCTACCTACATTAACAAGTAAGCTCACAAAACTAATCTAGCTCACTTACATACATGTACATCTAATACACTATTAACAAACTGTACTGACTTGATAACATTGTTTAGCTTTGGAATCGAGTGTTTTTGTTACTGTTTACAAACATTGTGTGTATCTATTAGAACTTTTGCTAATGAAAGAAATACATATAAAAACTATACACTAAGAAAAATTAAATAGTAATCATATTATTTTCATGAATAATCACACTTTGCACTTTCTGGTCTAAGATATCCTAAAACTTGTATTCTACACAGCACACAATAAGTCTAGAACCACAGGTGATTTGCAGCTCTTTTTAATTTGAGAAAAATTATTGATTATGGCACTGTCAAAGTATGAGATTGCTGTCAAATTTAATGCATGTGTGTACAAACAGAAAATAGAAAATGCCAAACATTTAAAATTATGAACCTGTAATGAATGTTGGATCATTGAAAATAATACAAATATGCTTTACAGTACTCAAAGAGAATGTGAATACCATCTCCAAATTTGTTTCAAATTACAGAAATAGCATGTGGAACACATTTTGTGAAACTTTTTAAAGTGCTTATGGTTCCAGACATTTATAACATCCTAATACAGATATACTACATAGTGCTACCTTCTGAATTTTATGATTGTAAAATGAATTGGTGAAATCCTGCCAGTACTTAGGATACTATTTCTACATTGACTAATGTTGTGAAATATAATAATCTAACCAAAATCAATGTTTCTGATTATTCCTACTATCCAAATCACAGGAAAAATAAATGATTAGTTGAATATAATCTACTATCAAATTGAACTAATTGCCCAGCCCAGCTAGAGTTTTTGTATTTCTACAAGTATGTATGTTATACATGTATAGTAATTCTCAGTTGTACCCACTTATTTGTGGATAACAAGTACTTTATTTCTGAGCTCATTTCACAGTTTCAGACTATATAACCTAGAAAAGTGGGGTTGTACACTCATATACATACACAGAGAGAAAGTGGAAAAATGTGACAGAAATAACACTTTACAATCTGAGTTTGGCAAAATTAGTAAAGATAAAATTAAATGTCATTTCAATGTTTCTGCAACTAAAATTAAATACCAAATAAACAAAGAAAGGAACAGAAAATACAAGTCAGCTCTCCAGTGTTTATGTAAAACAATAAACTGAAACAAGCTACAAAATCTAAAATATCAAACAAAGAATGACACATAAAAGCTTACTTCAGTCTGTCTAAAACAGTATAATAAAACTTAAATTGTGCTTGGAGTAACTGCACTTCCTGAACTGTGTTTGAAAATGCTGGTCAATGATTATTCTGTTTTTTAAGATTTTTATTTTTTATGTTTTTATTACTCCAATTGAACTTTCTTCACTTTTAAAAAGTTCAGGCTTTGTCATGTGAAACAGGAACATGCTTAGCTATGTGTCAGTGGCTCTTATATTTACCTTGTCTATACCGCTCAGGTCTAAATGTTTCAGAAATATCTTGAGTTAATAGTTAATAACATCAAATAATACAAGTCTCTTCTTTAAAATAATATAGTCATACCTGGACAAAAAGGAACTGATTAATTAGTGACACTGTTGTGTGAAGCAAACTTTTTATTTTTTTATACAAGTAGCAAAATATGTACATTTTTAAACTTCAGAATGGTGAACTTGACAAGAGATTTAAATAGACATTTTTTGTTCTATGAATGGCTCAAAAGCAAATATTGCATTCTTGACCTTGTTTTTCAAAGTTTCAGTGAGACTTTGTAACTCTGAAGCCTGACTTTATAATGAGTCTGTTCTTAGAGCAACTTAGTCTTTGGTTTGATTTAACAGTTGAATACTTATAGTATTAGACTGGTAGACAAGGAGGGTTTGAAAGACAAAGATTGTGTTTATCTTTTAAAAGGAGCTCTCACTGCCATGAATCCATATCACACTATCACCTGGAACATACTGTGTTATAAAAATTGTGGTATAACAATGTCATCAGTAACTACAACCAATGCATCCATATGGGACATTATTATTATTAACAACAGATGTTCCATGTTCTCATCATATATATTGCTATTAGTATTTAGGTTAAACACCTTACATTTCATTTAAAAAAACACAAATTATTCATTAAGCTTCCTAGGTGTATGTAGTACTTTAATTTGTGATAAAAATCAATAAATTTCTTATTTATATTTATGCTGAAATTGGAAATTCAACTATAATACTGCTGTCCATGTGTTACACAGTGGTGAAGGCCAATAGAATGACCACAGAAAATGTTTTATTTTACAGTGTGCTCTCCAGTAGGTTTACAATGCTAGAAATAAGGTTTTGGCACCTGTAGTAGATACAGCACGTATATCCCATTGCATAGCCCTGTACTTAACTTAGAGAAATAAACATTTTTAATGATATCTTTGAGCATCCAGATTTTATCATGCTATAGCTGCATTTTTTATCATTGGTTTTACCCTCATACACTTTAGTGATATTTAATTTATATCAAAAAGTATTGTACCCATACATCAAAACTGGAATTTATGAAGGCTGTAAAAATAAGCTAGCAATTATATTTCAATATATCAGATAAATGCAAAACCTTTAATCCAATGATCCAGTCAAGATGGGTTCTTTATCATGTGACAACAAAATCAGAAGCATGTTCATAAATCATGTGACAAATATAAAAAAAGAAAGTTTATAAAGACAAGTAGGGACCAATATATACAAACCTAGCTAGCTACAGTACTATAGAAAGTTTTAATGCAACAAAAAGTAAAAACTACAAAAACTAAGTTACTTAAAATTTAAAACGTTTATTTAGCTCTGGTTTTGTAGTTTTGACTTTCTTGTTTTAATATATTTTAACATTAGAACTTTATATAGTACTATAGCTAACTAGGTTAGGTATATATCGATCCCTACTTGTCATTGTAAAAACATTTTTTTAATATTTTGTAACCTTCTTATTAGCTACATTTTTGTGCGGTCAGCAATACAAAATGTTGGGCATACATATACCCAATACAATTTTAGTACTCACCCTCAACTTTGTACGTTAAATATATATATATATATATACACACACACACACACACACAAGTATTCTTTTCGGTATAAGAAAAAAAGAGCAGGGATCTTAGACAGAAGAGTTCTATTAAAAAATTAGAGTGATAAGGTTTGCCCTTTTATCTGTAAAAACAACTTACATAGATAAAAATTTGTTGAAATAGTGAAATTTAATTCACTCGATAAATAATTTGTAGCGATTTAGGCGGCTTTATAAGAACAATTAGCTTTAGTTTTACTAATCAAATACTGGGAAATAGCCATCGTTAATATTCAGACATTTTAAAGGTGGTTCAAAACGACAGATTTTTACAGCCGCCATTTTATTTCATCATCATTCCTACTACGAGGTACCACCGTACTTAATGATAATCATTTAACTATAGATACGCGCCGGTTATTAGTCTTTCTACTTCAATTTGTAATATACCCATACATATATATAGTTCCGAGTTTTTCAAGTACAAACTTTCTGCTCAGCTCCGTCATACCTTGACCAATTTCAGATATAATTACAACTTTGAACTCAGGATGTCAAACCCTTTCAACTGATGTATTTGGTCTCATGATTAATTTATTCTAATCCTGTCTAAAAGAATTTCGATTTCAGACTGGTGAAAATCTTAATATAACCAGTATAACAGCCAGTGTTTCACGACACGTCGGGCTTCATTTCTCGAAATAGGAGTCATAAAAGCCAAACGCATTATCCATATTGTATAGTTCGATTACTGCCTTCCCATTAAGATTTTATTAACGGGAGCCATGAAAAGTTTTAAGTGTAATGAGTGTTGGTATAGTAAGCCTGAAGTAAAAATGTCGTGTGGAATCACCTAGTCTTGAACCAGGTACACAAGATTTATCATGAAAGTAAAAAAAACTTCAATTTTAAACTTAAATATTTTCTGAATTAAGCTGTTTTCTGTTACATCACCCACTTTTTAAATGACAAGCAAATCTATTTATACAGTGGAGAATCTCTAAATTAACAAATCAACAAATATTTTTTTCCAGTTTTGTTGTTTTCATTTTCGCCCCCAGTGGCTCAGCGGTATATCTGCGGACTTACACGCTAAAATCCGGGTTTCGATACCCGTGGTGGGCAGAGCACAGATAGCCCATCGTGTAGCTTTGTGCTTAATTCTAAACAACAAAAATGTTTTCATTTTCAGTATGCAGACTAGCAATAATATTGTTATACTTTCCTTGCAAGCAACATAACATAAACGCCATTATTGGAACATTGTGTTAACATAACGCTCCGTGTCTTTTCTACCAATTAGAAGTCATAAATCTGACTGATTTTTACCAACACTTATTGATTGGCTCAAAAAGAAATTTTATGAAATATGACTGTTCAGACTGCACTTTTATGTCTCTTTGTTTAGAAATAACTACACAATTGGCTGTGTTCTGTATCGAAACTCGTTTTTTAGCGGCGCGAGTCCGCAGACAATCTGATATACCACTAGGTCAAGCTTGATTTTGCAACATTTATTGATTTCAATTAGCTCTCAAATACAAGGTTATGATACACTGGGAAGGTAATACTTTATCCATCATTTCTGATAGGCAATACGCTAGTGAGTAATAAAATCGAATCGAGTACACACGTACCCCATACTAGCGTACAAAAATCTACCTATTAAAAAGGAAAGGAGAGGGGAAAGGACTCAAATTAATTTACTTTAATCCTACCTAAAACAATTTCAAGTGCCACGGCTATTGAGGATTCTCTCTTGTTTTCACTTAGTGTAGTTTATTATTTAAGAGTACTGAGCACCACCCTCCACTTTAGTATACGTTGTACTGTACCACTTTTTATGAATTACACAAACAAGTTCAAAGAAAAAGTTAACACACTGATATTCCACAAAGAACATAACGTTTTTAAACTAATTTTGTAGAAAAAACTGCTAGAAAGTGGTAAGACTAGAGGGAAGGCAACTAGTCATCACCACTCACCGCCAACTCTTGGGCTACTCTTTTACCACCACATTATAACGCCCTCATGGCTGAAAGTGTGAGCAATGTTTGATGCAACGGGGATTCGAACCCGCGACCCTCGGATTACGAGTCAAGGCTGGAAAGTGGTTATCAAGAATAACTATTTTCTTACAATGCAGATAAGTTCACACAAGAGACCCACGTGTGAATACCTTTCCCGCTTTGAGATGCACCTTTTCATTGATAATCCTTGAGATGAAAAATACAAAGAAAAAACAACACTGAAATACATAAAATGTTAAGTGTAAATATTACACGCGATTAACATATCATACACAGATATGAAAAATTTGCGTCTATGTACGCAGAATACTTTAAAGGGAATACTAATTTACGAGATTTTTGTTGTTGTTGTTGTTTAGAATTAAGCACAAAGCTGCACAATGGGCTATCTGTGCTCTGCCCACCACGGGTATCGAAACCCGGATTTTAGCGTGGAAGTCCGCAGACATACCGCTGAGCCACTGGGGGGGCAATTTACGAGATCAAAAGCCGATAACTAATACTACGGTGTTCTAGGGGCTACTTTAACCCAAAAAATGTTAGTACTTCAACAAAAGAATGCACATTATGTAGAAAACGTTAAATACCGTACGCTGCGTTAGAAGTGTACAAACTTTTTTTTTTTAATTACAAAAACAGAGTTCGGCCGATCTCCCCCGCCGGTACATGTGTTTTTTTGTTGTTTTTTCTCTTTATGATACTAAAACTACAAGTATGCAACTCTGTTGCACAGAGCAACACACATTCTGTTGGGTGGATGATTTTACGGTAATTCGCTGAACGATTCATACGTCATTGCATCGTAGCAAAGAAATCCTACTTGTGAATGTATACACGCAGTACTGAACGCTAAACCTCCCCTTGTTATATACTTTAAAAGTCATCGACTTCATTTTGTGTCGCCGTGAAAGAGGGGGGAATTCTCAAATAGGTGTTTCATAAAATATTTTTTTGTCTAAGCTGAACTGGCTGTCTTTACAAATATATGCTAGAAAAAAAACCAACAACAACATAATAAACAGAAGAAATATTAACCGAAGTTGATCAGTGGTTCCAAACATAGGTTTATCACTACTATACAACATGAGGTGTATAACCAGACTAGACACACATACACCATTACTGGACGTGTTTAGGCAATGTTGCTTAACACATCCCATGAGATAAAAAGACAAATCACAGACTAAATCTTTGCTTCTACTAATAAAAATTTATATAGTAGAAAACTACAAGGGCTACGGATTATAAATACAATTTGACAACTGTATGCCAACTACATTTTCAATTGTTCCCTTGATAATAAACTACAATGCACCTTAAAAATATATCTCCAGAAAACTATATTTCTGAAAAACAGATAGAGAAATACTAATAGTCTTGTTAAATTTCACATGTTAGGTTTATTTAAAAAAAATTCGTATATGAAATGTATCATCCATGTGTGTGAACAACAAAAGGTTACATGCAATCCATGACTGAAATATGCTGGTAAAAAGCAGATTCTGTGAAGCTTATAAAATTTGGATAATTTTTAAGTGTAATCAATTTGTTGAAAATTACTTCAATGTTGATAAAATGTTATGCATTTGTTACAGTAATTTGGAAGAGACTAATTTCTTGTACCAAAGAAACAGTTATTGTGAGGCGAAAGATGTAAAATGTCATATGTTATTGTACTTATGAAAAATTGTCAGATATATTTAGGTGATAGAATTTTAAAGATTTGTATGTATTTATAGATATGTTAACCTTGTGGCTTAAAGTAATTTTTAAACTATATCTAAAAACTCCAGTCAGGTATATTTAGAATAATGTCTACTTATTTCAGGAAAAAATACCAACATGTTGAAAGAAAAGTGCACAGAAAGCCTGATTACAATGATACCTGGATTAAGGAACTGAAAATTTCTACAAGTATAAAATAAGATTTAATAATCTTTGGAAGCTCAGGTTTATTCCTTTGCAGAATTACTAGTTTGTAACACTTACAAACTTAAGCAATAGTTTGCTGACAAAATTACCTGCATGTTACTTAAAGTGATTTTAAAATTTTTGCTTTATAGGCATATAGACAAAAAAAAAGCATTTAGATTTAAGTTGATGCTGTTTTCACTGGGTTAAGTAGTGCCTTTAGTAAAATAAAGTTTTTTTGTCAACTTGCATGTTTTAATCTTGTATTAATAATTTGTCAATGTAAGGGCCTGCCTACAGCTTTTAATTTGAAACTTAAGATCAAAACTGTAATCACTGTTAGTTTGGGAAATTGAAATACAAAATTTATTAATACCATAATAGGTTAATATCTGAATTCTACAAATTTATAGTTCAAATTATATATATTTTGTTCCTATATAATGGTTAATTTATAAGTATGTTTCAAGAGGCTAAAAATAGTATGACACTTTTCCCACCTGTTATGTCAAATGGTAGAAACTAATAATGTAGCTGTGGAAGTGGTGTATCAATGAGCTGTTTAAGGTTTAAAAAGCTGATGTAAGAACAAGACTGTTCAATTTACAACACATGATTCTTTGAAATGTGTTGTAGGAAGTAACGATTAATGTTATATTCGAGAAGGTGGTTCTTGTTGTTGCGTTTGCCTGCCCGTAAATGAGAAATATCGACACTTATAAGTAGCTTCAGAACCGACAGTAATAACGTTTGGCGTTATTTTAAATTTATAATAATGAAAATCGCTGTTCATTTGATTAATGACCATGAAGTGTAATTTTGAAGAACGATGTTTCAGTGTAACTGTAATTAAAATATATAATAATGCAAAGTACATTATATTCAGATTTCAACATCTGATATTAGCAGTAAGCTTGCACAGTACAATTGGAATTAAATCAAAATTAAACAAAAACAGATGGTAATACTCGTCAAATTAGTAATAACGAAACGTTTAACACTAATATTGTAACGTAACTTAAATATCTTTAATAAAATCAAGGTCGTTGTTAGCGTTTACATTTGTATGTACTAATAAAGTAATACCAATGTCCTGTCGTTTGTAATGGATAAGTAATTTGTTAAAATTAGATAATAACTGTGTAAAAAAGTACAAGCTTATAAAGGTCTGGTTAATAAACGACAAACGATGGGTGTGAATCACTGATGTTTTCAATAGGTAACACATCTAAAAGTCATAATACTACGAGTATAATCCTAGATGTATGATGTTGATTGTGTTATCAACTGCTTTATTTTAATGTGTATAAATACGTAAAAACAAAAAATATCAAGAAAGAGTTACTGCTTTAAAGATATTCAGTGCAACAGGGTGACAATCTGGCTTATGACCTCAAAAAATGAGACAAACAGTTCACAAGTTTTGTGAAACTTCCGTAACATTTACTCACTTCTTGTTCACTTCTAGTAAGGCTCCTTGAAATACTTTTCCTCCAAAATGAAAGGACACAACCAGAACATCAATTATAGCTTCCTCTACAGTAACTGAAATTTTTGCCCCCTTCAATAGTGTCACATCACTTTCCGAAGGCAACGCCATGGCCGTTAGTATCTCCGAACTTCCATCGAGCAGCCTGGTGCAAGCTGCAGCAGAGACCCTACAGGGCATGCGCAAGCGTTAATACGTGAAATTTTTCTACCAATTTTTTGTTGTTTTACATTAGATAGGTGTAATTAGTTTTATGAAATAAATTCATTCTCATTATATAATGTCTGTTAGCTTTTTATCACATTCCCCTACACAATGTGGAAACTACATGCTCGAAAACGAGACGCAATATAAGAACAACATGAATTTCTCTTTTCAATCATGTTAGTCACAGAACGCAATTTCAAACAACAGTATTTATTAAAATCAAAAACAGTTCTTTACTTCCAAGTGGCCAGCCGTGCTGATGCTGAAACGTTATTAGTATTAATTTTTAAATAAAATCAAGCTAAAGTGTAGTATGTTAACTGTGTATACTGAATAACAAATGTAGGTAGCATAGAACTGTCAACAACAACTTATCAGCACCAAACAGAACGTAACGATCGTACAACACTCTTTTAAGTATATACGGCAGCCATATTGGCTTCCCCAACTACCTGATGTTGTCACGTAGAATGAATGTGATAAAATTATTGACTGGGCTGTATATTTTAATATGCTAGCCTTAAATATTATTACCTATGATATATTGAGTTATGAGCAAATGTTCTGAAATATAACCGAACTAGTTGCTTTAAAAACGGTATAGTTTCAAAACGCTTTGTGTTTGTGGATTTTTCCAAGCGATAAAAAACAACAATAGAAACATATCTATGTGTTAAATATTTTAGTAAATTGCAACTCTGTTTACATTTGTTTGTAAATTTTTACTTTAAGCGGAGGCCTGATTGATTGCAGTTTTCAACTTGAATGCTTTATTATCTTGAAATGAAAATAGGAATAATTCAAGGCTAAGCAAAAGTAGAAAAAAAAAAGACTGAAGGTCATTGACATATAATCAGTTACTGATCAGGAAGAAAGTTGAATCTTATGATAAAGTAACTCATTCACGTTTTAATTAATTATGAACGACGAAAATAAAATGACAAACTTGTTATATAAGCAATCCCACGGTGAAGTTAAAATTAAATCATTCTTGATGACGAGAAACCCACTTGAAGTAAAAATGTATTTCAGAGTGGCTGGTATAAGTATTAACACTTTTATTGATAAGGAAAGAACAACGTTTCAACCTTCCTAGGTTCCTAGGTAAAAGTGTTAATACCCATACCAACCGTTCTGAGATACATTTAAAATTAAATCACTTAATAGTTTACTCACGTATTTGTCCATTTCAGTCACAAGGAATTTAAAATCTCCACAACCTGTTTGGAAGAGATTTATTTTAAGGCTATTATGTGCCACACAAAATGACCATGAAGTGTAACTTTGAAGAGCGATGTTTCGATGTAGCTGTAATCAAAATACATTATATTCAGATTTCAACATCTGATATTAGCAGTAAGCTTGCACAGTACAAACATGCTAAGAGGTTATAACGCAAAAAATCAGGTTTCGATACCCACGGTGGACAAGGCACAAACATTATAATATGCAGTTTTGTATTTAACAATAAAGGAATCATTATTACCGATATTATTTATGTTTCTACTTTTAGTTAAGACCATACCTTCTGTTAAAATCTTTAATAAATTTGTAATTTTGATCAATATCAAATTTTATCTTGTAATGTGTGTGCGTTTCCTTATAGCAAAGGAAACATGAAGACTATCTCCTGTATCTATCAAGGGGAATTGAACACTGATTTTAACGTCGTAAATCCGAAGATTTATCCCTGTTACTGTTTGGGAGACTAAAAAACAATATCAACTTAAAGGTTTGGTATACCTTTACTGCTCAAGCTAGTTAGTATAGAAATAATTTCCCCATCATAATGTTTTTATTTTCTAAATTTAAGAAATCTCAAGTAAGCACAATACTCATTCTTTTCACTTACTTTTTAGAACTATTCTAAAGCATTTCATCTATTGTTCTTTCTACTTAAGATTTAAGAAAGTTTGAAAAATATGTAAAAATCTTAAGTGACAAAGTCTGAAATAAATAACTTTATATACATACTTTACGTAGATGATGCAAGATATTAATTTTTTGACTTATTTAAAAATTAACTTTTACAGGTCTCCTATAGCAATGATATTTAATATCCTTTGTTGTGTAATCATTTGCATTAAATATGATTATATTACATTTTATAACTTTTAAAAGGATATTAGTAAAAAGATTTATTTTATAGAAATGATTGGGTTCGTTTGTTTCGAATTAAGCACAAAACTACAGAATGGGTTATTTGTGTTCTGACCACCACGAGTATCGAAATCCGGTTTGTAGCGGTATATCTGAAGACTCAAACCGAAAAGGAAAGTATAACTAAATTCATAAGCAATGTATACTATTTTATTTATTTTGTATCCACAGTATGTTAGTTTAATTCGTTTATTGTCACATTATCTTACTAACCTTATGTTTTACACAAATAGGCTGAAGTAAGCTAGATATTTGAGACTTATCTTCTCGCCGCTTCATTGAGTCTTTGCTATTACTGATACATATATACTCAACAGTTTACAAAAAAAGAATATTCACACTGTCCAATACTTATAAGAATTGAAAACGCACATCAGTGAAAATAAATACCAATAAGGTATGAACATGTGGAATCTGAAATATTAGGTTTGCTTTTAACTTTAATTACGATTTAAATTAAATGTAAATTAACATATTTTATTTATTTGTTCAATTAATTAAAAGGAGATATCGGATTCAGATGAAACACACAATTTGTTAAATCTGGTACTGTCCGGATTTTCAACAGAAGGATTATCTTTAATACAAAGCTAACGCGACTTAAAATAAAATGAGTTGTAAGTTATTTATGTGTAGGTTCAAATGCAGTTTAATAATTTATAATTATTTAAAATCTATTACAGATCTTCCAGGTGTTGAAAAATATGATCGACAACTGGTGTATATAGTCGAAACTTTTAAACTTGTTAGAGAAGTGTTTGTTTACCAATTGTTGAATAAATTATACATTTGAAAATCTTTACGAAAGACAAAGTAACAAAGATTGCCGTCTAAGCTGACATAGAAACTAATCTTTTTTTCTTTTATTTTTTCTGTTTCCTAAGCTCATACACAGCAGTGCAGTGACATGAAGAGGCACATTTGCCAGATGTCATAACTCGATGACTTGTGCTTTACTACAAGTTTCATATTCCATATATTGTGTTTGTATGTACATGGAAGAAATTTGTTCATAATATCATTAATACCTTTGGGACTGAGCTCTTTGAACTCATGTACCTTAATACACTCATGCAGTTTATAAAAGGTTTCTTTTCTTTTATCTTCTTATTTAACGTTATACGTGGCAGTCTTCTAAAACACAATATTGATTTTAAAATCAGTGTTTTTCCGAGAAACCGTGAGTTTTAATTAAAACAGGTAAGCATTGGATTACATACAATTAATACTACGTTTTATCTAGAGACACCTGAGTATATTTTTTTGTTCTTTTACTTGGTGTAAACAATATTATGCTTAAAATATTTTATTGAATAATATAAAAACGTTCAATAAAAAAATATCAACAATTACCTGCAATCCCTTTCATGAAAAACATTTCGAAAACGAGTCACACAAATAACATGAACCTTCCCAAGTAAGGAATTTGTCAATGACAACTGGAGCAACTACATTTTATATTTACCCCTTCCCCCGTCATTCGGTTAGAATATAATTAAAATGTTGAGAAACAAAAATATAAAAAAAACAAAGTTATCTTACAATTAAATTATTGATAATTTCTAAGATGACATTCGTTGCGTTACTTACACACATATTCCTCGGCTTCTGATTATAATAACATTTTTCATTATTTAAGCTACGACAAATAGAAATACCGTATATACTCGTTTTACCGCCCGATCTTGATTAAAGGCCCGTTTAAATAGCCGCCCGTGTGAACAGAACATAAAAATAAATAAGGGCCCGTGCTTGAATACCCGCCCGGGCCCTAATCATAACTTTTAGGAAACTTTGTTTTTCAGTATGAAGATGTCAATTTATGATAATGAATCACACAGGATATTAAAGCATATCTTCTTAGCTTTCATTTGACACATCGCTCGTTAAAATCCAATTTGGGGAAGCTGAGAACGACAGCCCGAAATTTTCCCATTATTTTCGCCTATCATCGCTGTAACAGTTTAATTGTTGACTCATTTGGCTACACCCGCTTGCACTTGGCCACACATCCGGTGACGAAACCCTCGTATCACCTGACAATTGCACGCTATCGAATTTTATGCGCTGGTCGATAACACTCACGCCTTAGGCGTCCAATTGCATAGCAGATAGCATTGTTCATAGCCAATGACAGCAGACTTTCCCACCAAAAGCAAAGAACTGATATTTGTCTACTGATCATTCATTCAGAATATTGAACCCCCACATGATGGCAGATGACAGAAGAAGAAAGCGTGACCTATCACCAGTTGATGACGATAACAAAAGGCGCAAACTGCACAGTTACACACTTGAATTCAAATTGAATGCTATCAGTGAAGTAAAAAAAGGCAAATCAAAAGAGGCAACTGCTAGAAAATTTGGTGTTGCTCCAAAAAGAATTCTTACTCTTAAGACGTGAATAACATAAAGACTGGGTACAGGTAGACATATATAGACATATTTATTAATAATTCGTCATGGAAAAATTTGCGATCAAAGGCCATATACTTCCCAATTGAAAAAGATTAATGTCGTGAAATATTTGTCTTGAACGATAATTTTTGTGCATACCTAATTTTACTTTGAAAATAACAAGCGCCTGTGCTTGAATAAGAGCCCGTTTGAATAAGGGCCTGGTATTGAGTTTGGTTGAAAAAAATAAGGGCCCGGGCTATAAAACAAGTAAATACGGTACTTCAAATGTTTTGGACTTTTGCCACTTCCACTATATTGGCCCGGCATGGCCAAGCGTGTAAGGCGTGCGACTCGTAATCCGAGGGTCGTGGGTTCGCGCCCACGTCGCGCTAAACATGCTCGCCCTCCCATCCGTGGGGGTATATAATGTGACGGTCAATCCCACTATTCGTTGATAAAAGAGTAGCCTAAGAGTTGGCGGTGGGTAGTGATGACTAACTGCTTTCTAGTCTTACACTGCTAAATTAGGGACAGATAGCACAGATAGCCCTCGAGGAGCTTTGTGCGAAATTCCAAAACAAACTCTTTGCGGCCATCCAGTGACTCAGTGATAAATCTGAGAGGTTATAACGCTAAAAATCAGGTTTTGATACCCACGGTGGACAAAACACAAACATTATAATATGCAGTTTTGTCTTTAACAATAAAGGAATAATTTTTTCTTCAAATTTTTATTTTAATCTAAATAATTATTTTGCACAGAGCATTTTTTTCTGTTGGCATTACCACTTGATTATATGACTGTGCTTTTGAAAAAGGAAACAACAACAGCTCATATTCCGTTTTGTTTTTTCTAAAAATATTGTTCGAAAACATTGTTGAACATGATCCTGCAGATGGAGCTTCATTTGAGATTTGAGCATCAACACTTTCATTTAAATATTTTTCTTTTATACCCTGCTTAAATAAAAAACAACAACATTTTTATCACTTTCTCGTTCTTAGAATGGGGATTGATCAGATTATAACGTAATTTAATAATATTTTATGGACTGACTTTTAACCACTACCACATAGGATAAACTACAGTTATTCCTGTTCCAAATAATTTCTAATCATTACAACTATTCATCATTTTCGGTTTTTTTTAATTACTTTAAAATATACAGGTAGTGGTGTTTATATATTTGTTTTGGGAGGGAGGTGTAAAAGAATTAGTTTTATGGGCTACACAAAAATTAACACTTTTTAAGTGGGAGTCGTAATTGAGAAAGAATTTTAAAATTCTAAAAGACTAAATCTTGATATTTCAAATGGGGTCGGTGTACGTCTGAGTAGAGCTTTATAATGGAAGCCTGTTCCCCACTACTTTTGTAATTAATATTTAAACCAAAATATTTCAATTGTACTCAGGACAGATTACAAAAATTGTTATGACCTATTAAAGAAAAAGCTCTTGGGTCATTAGATTTTTAAAATCTTTATGAGTATAATGAAAACAAAATTTTTTTTTACTTTTCAGTGTGTGTTTTCTTGCAGCAAAGTCACGTTGGACTATCTGCTGAGCCCACCGAGGGGAATCGAATCCCTAATTTTGCGTTGTAAATCCGAAGACATACCGCTGTAATAGCGGGGGCCTTTACTTTTCAGATGTTTCAACTATAAAAATTGTTGGTACAAATTATATATTTGGGAACCTATTATAGTTTTATACCTTTAAATTACTTACAAAGTATTAGTTTGTTTTGAATTTCGCACAAAGCTACACGAGTGCTATCTGCGCTTGCCATTCCTAAATTAGCAGTGTAAGACTAAAGGGAAGGAAGCTAGTCATCACCACCCACCGCCAATTCTTGGACTATCCTTTTACCAACAAATAGTGGAAGTGACCGTCACATTATACAGTCTCCACGACTAAAAGGGTGAGCATTTTTGGTGTGACGGGAATCCGAACCTTTTATAAAGTAAAATCTTGCACCTTAAAAGTGTTCTCATTTTTTTGTGTCTACTAAGAAAACTATTTCTATCTTCTGTTATAATGGAAGGCAAGGCTTTCATTCATTTATACACCACCTGTTACTTAGATTTGGTAGTTTATTAAATCGAAGGCTTAGCCTTCATGCAATTATATTGGAAACAAATGTACTCAAAATCGATAAATTACAAATATCTGATAGATTTACTACAAATATATAGGCTATTCATAAAAATGATCTATCAAAGACTATGAACAAATTATACTCTTTACTATCTTTATTCAAAATATGCTTTATCGTCAACGTTTATTACAACAAAAATAAATTGATTTAAAATCACTTCAACTCTGAAAATTGAAATAAAACTTGTTGATCCATGTATAGGCAACGAAAGATGTCGAGATTTAATTCAAACCTCTATAAACCTGAATAAAAATGGCTTTTATAAATTTGTTGTATAATATTTGAACAAAATAATTTTGTTTGTTTGTTTGTTTGTTTTTGAATTTCGCGCAAAGCTACTTGAGAACTATCTGCGCTCTAGCCGTCTCTAATTTAGCAGTGTAAGACTAGAGGGAAGGCAGCTAGTCATCACCACCCACCGCTGACTCTTGGGCTACTCTTTTATCAACGAATAGTGGGATTGACCGTCATATTATAACGCCCACACGGATGAAAGGGCGAGCATGTTTGGCGCGACGGGGATACGAACCCGCGACCCTCAGATTACGAGCCGCACGCCTCAACGCGCTTGGCCATGCCGGGCCTGAACGAAATAATAATCACTGATTACAAAAAAAACCACTTGTAGAGAAAATTATATATATAAAAAATGGCTGGTTTGGGTTGAGAAAATTTTTATATAGAGAAGCGATTTACAACTTTTCGACCTCATGGTTACTGTCAGGTTCACAAAGAAAGAAAGAGGTAACTGACCGACTCATGACCACATGTTTGAAAGGGGTTGTGTAACTGAGTGTCGGAATGTAGAGGGCAAGCTTTGATGTTTGATTATGTTTATTAATACAGGTATAAAGGTGTTCCTTTGTATTTTTTTATTTTGGGCTTGAGTTGTTGTATAAGTAAGCTTCCTTAATTTTGCGTTTGTTTATGGTTTGTTTCTTTATTTAATATTTGAGTGTTTCCTGTAGTTATGTTGTGTTTATTTGATTTGCAGAGTTCGAAAACGTGTGAAGGTGACTTTTTGTGTTCTTTGAATATGGTTTCCATTTTTCTACTTGTTTCTCCAACATGGAAGTCGTGGAAGTTATTAATAGACATTCCCAGCAACCAGTTAGCAACCCTCATAGAATTCACCACAATGAAGACAAACTTCATGTTCAACAACCACAACTATATACAAACAAATGGCCTAAGCATGGGCAACCCAGTATCACCAGTTCTGGTCAATATTTTTATGACACAAGCAATTAACACAGTATTACATCCGCCACTTCACTGGCAGAGATATGTAGACAACAGGATTGCGGGATTCATATCTATAGAAAACACAATTTTTTTCAATCACATTAACTCTATACATCCCAACATTAACTTCACATGTGAGTACGAAGAAAGCAATCAAATATCATTTCTTAATCTCACATTACAAGAATCTATACACAATTTAAAACAGAAATCTACCAAAAAATCACCAATACTGGACTATACATTTCTTGAAACTCAGCACATGAAACAAAACAAAAACTCAACATACTAAGAAACCAAATAAGCACAGCCATAAAACTATGCTCACCAGATATAATTAACGACGAATTAGACAAAATAAAAAAATAGTTTATCAACATCAATAGGTTTACTCCACAAACTGTGGAAAACATTACACACACACACCTTGACAGAAAGCAAAATCAACTGACAAAGGTTGGTTGATATTTCACGAATCAAAAATTCACGAAACCATATACTGCTGTATACCAGATGTTTCCGACATCAGCAGAAAAATAACCAACATTTGGCAAAAAGTAGCAACAAAATAGGACATTCCAGTTAATACCAAATTTTTTCAAAACTAGGCACAAAACTTAGGTCTATACTATGTAAATACTACACTGACGAACACCGACATTATTTATAAAATACAATGCAAATCAAATAAACACAACATAACCATAGAAAACGCCCAAATACCAAATAAAGAAACGAACATAAACAGACGCAAAATTAAAGAAGCCTTACTTATATAACAACTCAAGCCCAAAATATACTAATAGAAAGGAACACCTTTATACCCACCTATATTAATAAATATACCCAACATCTAAGCATTCCCTCCACATTCCTACACTCTATTACACAACTGCCTTCAAATTTGTGGTCAGCTATCGGTCAGTTACCTCTTTCTTTCTTTGTGAACCTGATTATGACCGAAGAAGGACGAAACGTTGATCGCTCTTCTTCAAAAAATAATTCTCAACTCAAACCAGCCGTTTTTACATAAATATTTAAACGTTCATAAATAAAACAATTGACTAGTTGAACCAATGGGTACGTAATTCAAAAATATTAAACGAAAGACATTCAACTGGAACAATTCTAATGAGTAATGAAAACTATTTTTAACAACACAAAAATGGAAAAAAGACAACTGATTCTAATGACCATTAATTTTCTTTATATTAAATATTTATATTGTTTTTCAGTTAGCAATAAATGTTATTTTTTTCTCGTTCATATTTTGTGTTAATCAAATTAAATAAAACTGTAACAATAATCCAATAAAACGTTTCATTATACTAAACGATCCATAAAGAAAGTTCAAAGTATTTTTCTGGAAAAAATAAATTAATTAAAGTCGTCCAGAATAATTTATTTTACAACGATGTTGGTTACATTAGCGCAATAACTGTTACCTGGCTTAAGCATAAGACTGTATTATGTGTTACGTTAACTATATTAACTTGTCGTTATTATTTATAAAAATTAATTTTCATGCAATTTGACTAAAATATATAGAACGTTAAAAGAGAGCAACTGAGTAATTGTCTGAAAACAGAAATAATTGATACATAAGTATATACTTATTTTCTAGTGTCTAAAGTTTGGAGATTAGGTAAACTTATAACAATTCGCACTGTGGTGGTTAAATTCTATAAAATATATTAGAGCACGTAATTTAATAATGAAAATAAAAACTTGAGGAAAAACAAGTCACAATTATTCAGTTTTGAAAATTAGAACAAAGACTTTAGAGTCAACTTGGATATTTAAGGGGGAATGGTGTCAAATGATTAGCTGTGCCTCATAATCAAATAGAAGAAAGAAGCCATATAAATTGATCATAAGGTATTTTTTGACAACAGTTAACTGAATACTAGCTTTGATTAATTACACAGGCTTGTGATGGTTTTATTTTCTTGGAATTGTTGCATGTTCTACATTAATTCCTTTATACGTCATATGCACTTTTACATAAATAAATAATTTTCACTGAAATAAGATCACATTTTGTTATGTTTAAAATTTTGAGAGTCTCTGGTTGTATATTTCTATAGACCAATCGCGATATATCGATCGTACTAGAACCCGCTAGAAACACCCATCCAGTATATAAACGGTTGCCAGGCCACATGACGCATCATTTCTGGATATTATTTATTTGTACTTGCACTTTTATATTGTTATTTTTAAAATATCTTTTTACGTTTTTGTGTCAACAAGAGATGTGTATAAATGATCCAAACATTCTGTGTTAGATGTATTTTGGAATAAAGCCTGGGGATCGTAGTAAATGGGCTGCTCTTTTGCAAACGAACAGTGGGATTGACTATCACATTATATCGTCCCCACGACTAAAAGGGCGAACATATTTGGTGTGACGGGATTCGAACCTGCGACCCTCACAGAACGAGTGAAGTGTCTTAACCATTTGATCATGCCAGGCTTTTTTTTATATAGTAAATCAACATCACTGCATCTTAAGGTTTAGTTGTTTTGTTTTACTGTCAAAGAAAAGGAGTTCAACTGTGATGAAAATTTTGTGATTTCCATTATGCTTAACTGTGTTGTCTAACTTCTACGCTTGTGATCGTATTGATCACCTCAGAACGCTAGTTAGTATAGTTTAAAAATGACTTCTAAGAATTTCTTCACAAATTAATTTTGTAAGGCTCCGACATTAAATTCAGTAAAATTGTTACAATTCGTGGTATAACGTTTAACAATTCGTTAAATTAGACTGACCACTTCGAAAACGTTAGAAAATCAGTTAGTTAACAAATGACATTCCTCAAGAGATTTGAGGTATTCACAAAAGCTGTGTGCCTGATACTATATTAACTACTTATAAATCATACATTAGACTGCCTATTGGATACGTATTCATCGTTACATGTAACATGTGCACTAATCTAATCGGGAAAATCGAAGCTATAAAAAATATCAAGGAAATCGAACAGTTTTCGGCTTACCAAACTACACCCCACATTTACCTGTATTCATTAAATATCATACCTATCCTCAAATAAGGAATTTAAATATTAACTAAAAGTACCACTGAACATACAGCACAAGAAACTCTAACACAACAATTTTCAACGTCAGCAACAATATCTGATATATGGCACACCCACCAGTCTCTATATTATATTAGTATCATCAGGGCCCCCCAGTGGCTCAGCGGTATGTCTGCGGACTTACACGCTAAAATCCGGGTTTCGATACCCGTGGTGAGCAGAGCACAGATAGCCCATTGTGTAGCTTTGTGCTTAATTCAAAACAACAACAAGTATCATCAGTAATCTGATCATATAAATTGTTTATTTCTCGATTCGTACTCACAGCTCAGACACTCACTACCCGGATAGAATATTCGGCGTCTAGTAGTGAAAGTCTTTTCTCCTCAGGGCACTCCCGTTTCCCAGCTATTACAAAATTCTTAGTATAGGATCTATTGATCCCATTCGTTGGTTTGATGCTACTTCTCATCCGCTACCGTGTGGCGCTTTTTATTGTTTCTGCTTTTTGCTGGTTCCAAAAGTCGAGAGAAAAACGTATTGATAGCATTAGTACGCTTACTGCTATTATTCATGCATCAGTGCTAAATGACGTTTAGTCCAGTGAGGGGTCGAATAAAAATCATTTTCTGGTTGTCCCCAGTTACCTTCAAACCTAAACTTTTTCTTTGGCACGAACATTTACATTCACAATTACTGTCACTTTTTGTTCAATTTTTTTACAACAGTAATGCTACAAATTTGTTTGACAAATAAATAACATTCTATACACCAAACCTCAAAGAAATACACTTAATTTGCTAAAATATTACACACCGGAAAATACGGTAATTTAATGTCTTCCTGTTATACCTACACAACTAGGTTTCATTACCCTGTTAAATATAAGAGATATCACCCTCCCTAACAGATTATTTCAGATTTTTACTTTATGTCGGATATTACTGCAATGTTACTGTATTCATCAATAAGAAATCGACTGAAATTTGCTAGTCAAGAACCAGTTTTTATGCTTTTATAATATACATGGTTTTATTTCCACCCATGTGTGATGTTGATTGTTCGATGTAATGTTTGTTTGTTTGGTTTAGTTTGAATTTCACGCAAAACTACTCGAGGGCTATCTGCGCTAGCCGTTCCTAATTTAGTAGTGTAGGACTAAAAAGAAGGCAGCTAGTCATAACCACCCACCACCAACTCTTAGGCTACTCTTTTACCAACGAATAGTAGGATTGACCATAACATTATAACGCCAACCTCGGCTGAAAGGGTGAGCATGTTTGGTGTGACGGAGATTCGAACCCGCGACCCTAAGATTACGAGTCGAGTGCCTTAACCACCTGGCCATGTCGGGCCACAATGTAAGATAGGTAGGTATTAAATGTACGAAAATTCTGATTTATTTTAAGTTCAATGCATTAAGTTCATTTACAAGTGTTAAACAGTACAAATTAAAAACTTTTAATTAATTAACCAGCACCCACTAGTACAGCAGTAAGTCTACGGATTTACACCGCTAAAATCAGGGGTTCGATTCCCCTTGATGGGCTCAGAAGATAGTCTACTGTGGCTTTGCTGTAAGAAAAACACACATACATTATTTAACTTGCAAGATAAATTATGAACACAATGAGTTAAATATTAATTTTACGCAACACTTACGTCTAAAATAATTATTAATTGTATATATATACATGTGAAATTTCGTATCTGGATTGTTTATTTTCACTGAACATAGACGAGGAAAAAATTTCGGAGTCGGATGGAGGATCCCATAAACAGGGTATGAAGGTTGCCGTTGGTTGTTTTGTGAGTGTTTTTTTGGGGGGAGGGTAGATCTCTGTTTTGACTGAAACATTTCATTTGAAAAATTGTATTTAACATTTAAGGGTTCGTTGCAATAAATTTTTATGTTTAGAGTTTGAAATTTTCATACTGGGGCCCTATGAAAAGAAAGAAAAATTTGTTTTAGGAGCTTTCGGGACTGTTTTTATGGTCGTGTTAAAAAACTGAAAGGAACTTATAAATTATCGCTCAAAACAAAAAATGCACATTCTTTCGTGTAATTTATTTCTCGTGAAATTTAAAGCGTAACCTACTAGAAAAGGAATAACAATATACAAAGAGCTTATTACAATCAAACACGTCCTCTGTCAGTGATGTCGAGAAACCCACTTGTTGAGAATTTTATATGCCAAAACGGCTCGTTTGAGTTCAGAAAATATTTTAAATAGAAGAGCGAACAACGAAAAAAAAACAAAAAACACGTGCTATGATTTTGTAGTTGTGGTAAACTATAAAAATGACGGTCAAACTCCATTATTCACTCACATAAAAGCAGCCCGATAGTTGGCGTTGGGCAATGTTGATTATATATACCTTTCCGTTGGTTTATTAGTTCAGAATTAGGAATGACTATCAGTATCAGTAGGTAGTACTATGTTCTTTGTGTATCTTTAGGTGTGAATTCTGAAACAAAAACGTGTAGAGAAATACAGATGACATTTATATATATATATATATATATATATTCTCAGCGTGTTTTTGAAATTGTATATTATTATAATATATACATGAATACATGAACAAGATATTGTTTTGCTCGTTTTTGAATTTTAGGCAAAGCTACACAAGGGCTATCTGCGCTAGCCGTCGCTAATTTTGCAGTGTAGGATTAGAGGGAAGGCAGCTAGCCATCACCATCTACCGCCAACTCTCGGACTACACTTTTACCAGCAAATAGTGGGATTGACCGTCACATTATAACGCACTCACGGCTGAAAGGGCGAGCATGTTTGATGCGACAGAGATTCGAAACCCGAGCCTCTCGGATTACGAGTCGAATTCTTTAACACACTTGGCCATGCCGGGGCGTAAGTTGAATATAATCACCCGATAATGACAGCAAATATCTTTATTACGTCACTAGGCCTTAACACGCTTGGCCATGCCGGGCCAATCGAAAAGAGAGAGAAAAGTACTATTTTTTAATTAAAGGCCCTCAGTAGCTCACTGTAGTTCATCCCTGTGATGGACGATGCACTGTAAGCCCATTGAGAAACTTTGCGATAAACAAATAAAACTTTAATCACAAAATGTAATTTGACAACTTCAAACTATAATTGGATATTTTTTTTACATTTCCAGGGGTTAGGCTTGTAAAGAGTAGTTTAAAACAAAACCATTCATAAAACATGTCCATTACGAGAATTTTCAAAAACACACCACTTTTATATGTTATGTGATACAAAGTTCTGTCCTACTCTACATGGTATATAAGGGCTAGGAAAGCGACTGTTTATTTCAAATATATTTTTTATTTAAATCTTAATCCGTGTTTTGTATTATGCTTTTGTTACAAAATGTTCCCCATGTAATGTAAATATCATATAAATGTTATGTAAACGACAACCATGTCAAGAGTGTTATGTAAATGTTATATAAACGACAACTATGTCGAGAGTGTTATGTAAATGTTGTGTAAACGACAACCATTTCATGTCGTGTTTGCATTCCCATATCTATTATATTTCCATATTTATATTCTTTTTTCGAAGTTTAAACCAAAAAAAATATGTTATTCATTTAAAATAATATTTAGAATTAATTTAGAATTATTCATCTAGAAATTTCTAGAACTAGGTAGATTGATCACTTGTATTGGCCTGGTGTTTGTACTGTGGAGTTCTGGGAAGTTACGTGATTAGTATATAAACAGACGGCGATGCGAGGGAAAGAGTCATCCGTTTTTACTCGGATCAAGAAGTTTGTCTTATTTGAGAAAGTTTAAACGTTTGCCGTGCGATTATTCAAATTGGATTTGTGAAGAGAGTCAGATCAACTAAAGCGGTGAATTTATTTTATTGCGTCAATCTTTATAATTCAGTCGAATTACGGATTATACCAAAAGCCAACACGTATTGGACTGTGAATTTTTTTGAAAATACCCATTGAAACTTCGTAAATTTCTCCGTGGGACTAAATTGCACGCCTAGATTGGGATTTTGGATTTCGGATTTGGACACTCATTCTGGATCATATTATTAAGCACAGGCCAGTATCTTTTTGTATTATGAGTGGTTTTGAAGGTTGAAACTGGATATCTGTTATTGCTATTAGATAATTTATTTTGTGTCTATCACATATAAGTAGATCATTGTAATAAATTATACAAGCTGCTATCTGTGTCTTTCTGTTGCGTTCAGTCCACATACAAAACGTAACACCCCAATAAAACATAATCTGAGGATTTCTAGACACAACGAATTTATGTCATTTAAAATGCCTATTGTCTGTATGTTAAATAATAGTTTCGCACTTAATGTTCCATTTTTATGTAATCTTCATTTATTACATGATTATAAGAAATTACATAAATAAAGAGCAGACGCAATGGGATTTGTATATCATATGGAAGTGTGCGTAAAAAGAAGGCAATTGCGTGTTATACCGGAAAATGTGTCAAGAGAAAACATAGTTATTCAAATGAATATAATCATTACATATAAGGATGAGCATGTTTATTATGAATTTTGTCAAGATAATAGCGGCACACAGTTGTGGTACTGAAAAGAAAACAGCAAGTACATCTTTATATTTTTTATTCGTAAGTTCACACTTCTCAGTTGTCATTAGTTTATATATACTCTTCAAAAAAAGAAATGCTAAAGGGATATCTTTTTATTTTAAAGAGAAATATGTGTAATAACGTTACAAGCTCAGAGTATGTGATGTTACACGTGTTAAGGCACTCATCGTCAGACCAAAATGACAAAAGTTGTGCACTTTAAAAACGGAGGAAAACAACGGATTTTTCGCCAAAACGCATTCGTGTCTAATAAATTTGTTTGAGAGATCTCCATGTTCTGAAACTGCAACATGTGCAAAATCCCTATAAAAGTGACGGGTTCTCGATTTCCATAGCTCAGTGTTAAGCCACCGACACGCAATACAGTTACGCCAAGACTGACTGAAGCACAACGCCATTGGTCGCTTGGAAGCAGGCGAATCTCGATTAGATGTTGCCAGAGCTGTGAATGTCCACCAAAGCACCATCACAAGGCTATGGAATCGTCACCAACAACATGGATCAACTCGTCACAGTCCACGATCTGGCAGACCTCGCGTGACCACGCTCGCACCAGATCGCTACCTCCAGTTACGTCACCTTCGAGCTAGGACCACCACTGCGACGTCTACTGCCTCAACCATACCAGGAATACGTAGGATTTCCGATCAGACCGTACGCAACCATCTACGAGATGCAGGAATTCGACTTCGACGTCCAGTCAGAGGCGTCATCCTCACCCAGCAACATCGTCAAGCACGGCTGCAGTTGACTCGGGCATATCGGGTATGGCCTCATCAACGATGGAGGCATGATTGGTTTAGCGATGAATCACGTTTTATGCTTCGTAGGCAGGATGGAAGGACTCGTGTTTACTGTCGTCGAGGTGAACGTTTTGCAGCAAACTGTGTGCAGGAAGTTAACAGATTTTTTGGTGGTGGCAGCGTCATGATGTTGGCTGCCATCGCCTACAATGCCAGAACAGACCTTTTGCACATTCGAGGGAATCTTACGGCTCAACGATACGTCGACGAGATTCTTAGGCCCCATGTGCAACCCATCATGGTGAGCGTCAACGACGTTTTTTAAAACGACAACGCCCGTCCTTACACAGCCCTACTTACCACTGTCTTTTTGAGACACCACAACATCAACGTTCTTCCCTAGCCCTCCAGATCACCAGATTTAAACTCCATCGAACATCTTTGGGATGAGTTTGACCGACGTCTGCGACGGCGACAACCTCAACCGCAGACTTTACCTTAGCTTGCAGCAGCTTTGCAGGCTGAGTGGACAGCCATTCCACAGGAAGTGATTCGTCATCTCATCGCTTCCATGGGCAGGAGATGCCAAGCAGTTATTGTTGCTCATGGGGGAAACTCGTTATTGACGTTGAGTGACGTTAAACTTCAACTAGTGAGCGTGAACTTCGCCTTTGCAGACTTTGAATATTCAGCAGTAAATGTGTAAAGTTTTACATATGTCATACAGAACTACCCGGAATAAACTTGTTAACAATTTATCTCAAATTTTGCCTTTTGCGTTTCTTTTTTTGAAGTGTATGTTATCAGAAATGGAATTATTTATTTATTTTTTAATGTATTTACATTTTAAATGTACTTGTATCATAAATGTTATACTTCATCCTTTTTCATTATTAGCAGTAAAGAAATAAATCCATTATCCTGCAAATACTTGTTTCAAAATTTCATATTATTTATAACTTAGAACAGTGGTTAAACTGGTTATGACGTGAGAGTAGGAGATTGCCACCAGACTGGACAATTAAATATTTACAGAAGATAATATAAAACAACTCGCAAAAAGCCAGTTAGCCGAAAAAATAAGTTAAAATATCACTACTATTTCAGTTTGAGAATAAAGAAATAATATTTATAGACAGATCTGGTGTTTAATTTTACTTCAAACTGATAGTACGACTTTGTTCTATCCTTTCTGAGCCTTTGCTCGGGACTACTAGTTCTCGTGTAGCTTTACGTAAAATTCTAAACAAACCAAACTCAGTCAGGATACTGGGATTTGAGCTGTTTGGAGTCCAAACTCTTTGGATTGCATTCCTTACGTAAGACGTTACACTGAAACAGATATTTACAAAGAGCTAGCAGACAAAGAAAACGATAGAAGCTAAACAATAACATTGTCGACTGGTTTTTTATACGACTCGCTTGGGTGCATTATGTTATGTTTTAGTCTCTTACAGCACCAGTGATAATACCTAACTAAAAACTGAAAAGGGGAACTGAACATTAATTTATGGGGTTATTGGAATATTGATAGCATTTAGTTGTTTGTTTGTTGTTGTTATTTTAGCATTGTTGTTGTAGTATGACTGGTATTTTGCAATTAATTCCAGAATCAATAGTCATGAACTCATAAGGTATTTAGAAACGTGTATCTTAATTTAAAAAGTCGATGGCTGTAAGTATTTGTATTTATGGTACAGCAAATGTACTAAATCTATCTGCCGTCATCATTAATTTGGACCTCTCAGTGGCACATTGATATGCCTGCGGACTTACAACGTTAAAATCCGGGTTTCAATACCCGTGGTAGGCAGAGCGCAGATAGCCCATCGTGTAGCTTTATGCTTAACTTCAAACAAACAAGCGCTAATTTAGAACTACCAACCAGAAGAAAGGCAGCCAATCAGCATCACTCTGCCATCTACCATTCTCGCTGATGGATTTACTGACACTTACAGTTTTGGCTAAAATATTTGTTTACTGTTCTTTATCGATGTTATTGTTCATATCCATGGAGTGATTACTGAGTAAATGCTTACGTAGTAACAGAAAAGGTACCGTATGGTTGGACAAACACATACGAGTTATTATTTTGGTTTGTTGTAAGTAGTTTTGAGCATTTGTTTTTCAAAGTGCAAATACACACTTGTTTTGAAAGGGTTGTTATAAAAGGGTGTTCTTTTGGTGTAATCCTTTTCAAAATGTATCAACGCTTTGTTCAGAGAGTTTCTCTGTTCTCTCATGCTAGAAGTTGTAGGGCATAAAATTGTTCGACTACCTTGAAATGGTATGAAACAAATGCTTCTGCTTGTTATTAAACACAAAGCTGCACAAAGGAATATTTGTGTTATGTCCGCCACGAGTACTGAAACCCTGTTTGTAACATTTCAAGTCCACAGACTGTGGTACTGGAGGACGAAGCAAGCGGTATGAACAGTATGTAATGTGTTACGATCCTAAAACGTCACTGGATTACAGTAAACGTTGTTCCGGCAAAGTATAATGATAGATTCTCAGAAGAAACAACAAAAAAACTACTGCCTGAGATAATCGCTCAAGTAAGAAATAGTTCAACCAAGTAATATCGAAACAGGTATCCGGTATAGCCATACTACATGTGAAGAAAGGAAGATAAATCAATGTACGCAATCGTTTGATAAAAGCGTCTAAATGAAAACATTGAATATATAACTTATAACACTGCTATTTTCCTGTATTGTGAAATTCCTTGAACAACCTTAATACACACAAAAAAATAATACAACACTGAGCTGTCCGTCTATCAAATCTTTAGTTAGTGGTTTTCTTTTTCGAGAGCTACAGTATGCAAATGAGACTGTTACTTACTATCACTTGCTAGGGGCATTTTTATTTGATAAGTGGTCGAACGATTTCACTGGTGCTGTATCCTTGATGATTCTCTGCAAGTGGTCTCATCAGAAACTCTAGAGTCTTCCGCAGGTTGATCTTCACAAGCTACTTCTATGAAATTACTCAACTCGCCATTCTGTCACAATCATAATTCCAAAGACGACATCGGTGGATAAGCTTTGGCATGGATGATTTTGGATAACGTAAATCACATCTTTAATTGGTTTCAGTACGACATATGTCCCTTTCTAACATCTGCTTAACTTTGGAGTTTGTCTTTACTTGCAGCAAGGATTGTACATTTATACCATGTCATCTCAATGAAATCAACTCTTATCAGCATTATAATCATAGGAGTTTATTTATTTAATCTCGAGCTAATCCCAATGGTATTTCCAAGTTTCTCTGCATATTCTGTGTAAGACTTTTCTGGGAGACGGTTCTCAAGTTTCGATGGTACATTATGTTCTCTACTAAACATCAGTGATGAATATGTAACTTCATGTACTGCTGTTTGGTCACTCATGAGCTGTTGCATAATATATCTTGATTCTACGTTTCTGGTGCTCATCCACATAAACGTCTCACTGTCTTTAAAATGTAGGGTTGTATCTCTCCACAGAACCATTAGTATATGAATGAATGAAGATACGCCATTCTGAACTTGATTCTAGGGATCTGAGAAATTTCCACAAATAAGGCTGATTCAAAGTTTCGTGCCTAATCTTAGTGAAGTTCCATAAACTTTCCAAATCTTGAAACGAATTTGTTTACTAGAATTTCTGCTCATGATTAAAAATGACACATGCTTCTGTAAATTTGGTGAAATCATGATGTGTTTATCTCCACTGCTACTTTATAACAGAGGAGCAAGTACATTTAACAGAAACTCTATCAAGTGTTACTCCAACACAATATTGCTGCAGCTGTCCATTCTGTTTCTTCATCACCCTTTTCGCTTATAACATAGCTTGCATTATTTAAATCAACTCTCTACAAATTCCTGATACACATCCTAATAGAAATGCTCATTTTACTTTCACTAGTATTTTATTAAAACTTTATTTGTTGGGAGGTTGTGGAGATGATAAGTGCTTTAAGATGTAGCGACTGTGGAAATAATAGCTGTGAAAATTATTTTTATTCATTGGTATCTTCCCATTTCTGACATTATAAGCCCTTTTGTAGGCAAAATGTCATTCCGTGTCTAGTATATATTTGTCTTCAGGCTACATGGAACAAATGATTGCAATGACGGTTTTCTGCACTATTCTTTATCCAATGAATAGCTGATTTGAAACTTATGTCCTTTGTTTGAGAATATGCCAGTTAAATGTTATACTACATTATTTCTTTACCATAAATTATGGATGCTCCAACTTGAACAATATTCTGTTCTCTTTTATAAGGGTTTTCCGGATCATTTTCATGCTTTTCTTTTTTTATGGTGTTTACATACTTCATCACACGTGGCTTTTGAAACACTGCATTAGCATTTCTATGATTCCATTTAGGGTTATGCATGATGCTAATGTTGCAGTGTTGATACTTTTGGAGCCATTTTGCTATATGACTTTCTGGATTGCAAAAACTCACCAGCCACTTCAATGCTCTTTTCATGTGAGAGAAGGCTCATCATGAGGGTATTCTTTCTTCAGCTTATTCAAAATTATTTATACGTTAAAGTCTCGATTGTAATGGTCAGATTTTCTCCATCTAAAATAATTTCCTCTTTCTGGGCAATATGTATTTTCAAGTTATACTTTAAACTTCTATTGCATTGTGGTTTGTTTCCCTCATTATGTATAATTAGGTGTGTATCTCTTAGTACTTCTAGAATAATGTCAGATACAGTTCATATTTCACTGTTTTTTATCTAATTATCCTGTAACTTTTATGTGGTGCGAAAGTACGAGGAGGACCATCCAAGTGCTGAATGTTTCGTATGAACTGATATGAGATTACAGACGCCATTTATAAAAAGTGGATGTTATATTTCGTCATTGTATACATTTTGGTGAGGTTATGTTGTCATGATATCCATAGAATATGTCTCATAATACTTATTATATGTGTAGATGTTTAATATAATATGCATTTTTAATATTCACAGTGCTAAGTGTATTTGTATTCCATTTTAATTAAGATAATCTCATTTGTTACAAAATTTGTAAACATTTTGGAAAAGACTTTGGTTGATTCTAGAAAGTAGGAAGAGTATAACGCCCATTTTTACATTGTTGTAGTAGTTTGATTTATAGTTGTGGTTCTCTACTAGTATTTATGCTAAATTAGGGACGGCTAGCGCAGATAGCCCTTGAGTAGCTTTAAGCGAAATTCAAAAACAAACCAACAAACAATACAATTATCCTTAGTTTCAAATATTCAGCAATATTTTAATCTGATGTAATTTCAGCAGTAACTGTTACATTGTCACTGAGTACGGGATGTGGTTATTCTTTAACATTTGTGTCTTAACTGTAACATTATCACTAAGTGCAAGAAATGGCTGTAACTTAAATATCTGTGTCTAAAAATCTTGTCTTGTCACTAAGTACAGAAAATGATTATCTGTGGATGTCTGTTTCCAGACTGTTAAATTGTCAGTGAGTGCAAGATATGACTGTTTCTAGACTTTTGGATTTTAACTGAAAGAAGGGCATACCTATTCTTGGAAACTTGCCTAAACGTTTATGTTATACCTGAATGTAAAACGTGTCTAATTTTCAATACTTGTATCTTGACTGTGTATTGTAAATAAGTGTAAGTCATGCCTATTTTTGGACACCTGTTTATTGCCTTTAACCTTTGTCAATGAGTACAGAACTTGGCTCTTCTTTAAAACTTATGTATTAACTGATGCATTTTCAGTGAGTGCAAAATATAGCTATTCATAGATGTTTTTGTTTTGACTGTTGAATTGAATACTTTCGTACATTTTTGTCTTCAGTGTTGCATTGTCACAGAGTGCAGGATGTTGCAATTTTTGGACTCTATGTTTTCATTGTTGCATTTTCAACGAATGTGGAATATAACTCTTTTAAGATGTTTTTATCTTGACTGTTGTAATATCATTGAGTGCTCTATGTGGCTACTCTTGAATATCTTTGTTTTGAATGTTGCGTTGTCACTGAGTGCAGGATGTCGCTGTCGTTGAATGTGTGTGTACTGATTCTTACATTGCCTCTTATTTTAGGACCTGGCTCTTTTTGTTTTTTGTTTTGAGTTTTACATTGTGAATGACTGTAGGACATAGGCACTCTTGGATATCTACGTCTTGGCTGTTGCATTGCCAATGAGTGCAAGAATTTAGGAAATTTGATCGTTATTGTCTTTACTGTTATGATGTCACTGAGTGCTGGACGTTGTTATAATTGTAAGTTTGTGTCTTGGTTGTTGTATTGTTGCTGAGTAAAGGGGCTGAGTATTCTTGCATGTCGGTGATTGTTTCTGTTACATTGTCACTGAGTGCAAGACGTGGCTTTTCTTGGACATTTTAGTCTTGAGTGATGAATTATTATTGAGTGTAGGATGTGACTATTGTTGGAAGTTTGTGTCTTAACTCTTGAGAGATGTGGCTTGAACAATTATGTCTTGACTGTTACAATGTCTCCGAGTACAGGACGTGGCTATTTTTGATGTCTGTGCCTTTTCTGTAGTATTGTTACTGGATAAAAGGCGTGGCTTTTATTGAACGTTTGTGTATTTGTTGTTGATTGTTACTGTTTGCAGAATGTACTGTTGTTGGATGTGTTTGTTTTGACTCTTGTCACTTAATTCAGAACGTCAATGTTCGTGTATGTCCGTTGTTTGATTGTTAAATGGTCACTGAATTTTTGGTTGTTACTATCTGCATATAAAAAAAAAAAAGTAAAACTGATTACCTTATGTTCCAGCTAGGTTGAACTGATTATTATTTCATTAGCCAATATCTCAGTTTTCTTTTTTCAATATTAAATTTTTGTTATTTTTTGAAGAGTTTTCTCCTCCTAACGGCCTCATGGTTCATTGCCACCCTATATCTATTTTCATAGTTTCTTTTATACATTCAGTGCTTTACACGATTGAAACATGATAAACAAAACAAAAACGAAGTATGTGAGCCTGGTTTAAATGCTAATACACAGGGCAGCGAATCGAAAATTCGAAACGTGATGTCGCAGAACGCTTTCTACACAGATTCAACTGTGTGCGTATTATGCAGACAATCTTATTATCTGGTTCGAAAACCCAGCATTTGTGATGGCTAGTGGTACTAAATTTACGCCTTTCCTCTGGTCAAATAGCTAAAAATTAGATACACTATATCTAAAACTTTAGATCTCTGATAATTGTTTGTTTTGAATTTCGCGCAAAGCTACTCGAAGGCTATCTGCGCTAGCCGTCCTTAATTTAGCAGTGTAAGAATAGAGGGAAGGCAGCTAGTCATCACCACCCACCACCAACTCTTGGGCTACTCTTTTACCAAAGAATAGTGAGATTGACCGTCACATTATAACACCCCCACGACTGAAAGGGCGAGCACGTTTGGCGTGACGGGGATGCGATCTCTGATAATGCTGTTTAATCTATGTACGGATAAGATGTATTTTAGACCAAATATTTCAATCGCTGTATTGATTATTTCTTCTATAAATAAACGAAATCGTGATTCTAATTCAATTAAATTTAGTGCATAAGACTTTCGTGATTATAACAAACAACTACATCTGGTCACCTAAGAAAGCATTTCGTTTCATTTTATAAAATGACATATATCTTTAAACATGCTATTGAGAAATGAGATTGTTCAAACTTTCCACAATAAATCTGTGAATAGGTTTCTTGAGTAAAAACAGGTGTTTTATTTTTATTTGGACAAAAAAGCAATTCCTGCGATACCTCACGTAAATCAACCGGTAATCATTCCTTCTAATCACTTAAACATGTGATACTCTCCAGAAAGAGTTTTTTGAAAAACGATCTCTATGTTAACAGAAAAAGCTGTATGAAACATAATCTGTAGGTGAACACAAAGAGCTTTATGTGATCAGCTGTATGAAACATAATATGCAGGTGAACAGAAAGAACTGATAAAAAAACAATCTTTACGTGAATATAAACAGCTATATATATGAAACATGATCTGTATGTGAGCATAAAGAGTTGTATAAAAAGAGTCTTTACGTGAATATAGACAGCTATATGAGACATGATCTCTATGTGACATAATGAGTTGTATAAAAAACAATCTTTACGTGCATATAAACAGCTATATGAAACATGATCTGTATGTGAACATAAAGAGCTGTATAAAAAGTTTTTAATTCAATGTTTATTTGACCATCTCTTATGGTAATTTTTATAACATAAACGAACTGAAGCAAGACCTTCGAGCACATATTACAATAAAATACTTTAAACCAATCACTTAAACACAAAACCATAAGTTACTCCATGTTTGTTTTCTGTATCCTTTGTTGTTGTTGTTACAGAAAAGACCAGCATTGATAACCTATTACCTCACTTCTTTCACATTGCGGTGGCGTGAAATAATAATAATAAGCTTTCACTGAATATTTAGTTATTGTTGCAGACGAAATCGCATCATTTTGTCAGTTTAATTCAGTGTTAGTTTCCGTGGTGTATTTTAAACTAGAATTCAAATTTAAAAACTGGCAATTTTTGATTTTTTTCTTTTTTATAACCTTTTTCAGGTATTACGAGAATGAAAAGTATTATTCTTATAATCTCGTTTTGGTTCTTCCTCTATTCAAGTTTTAGACAATGAAATGTCTGTTTCACGTGCTGTTAGCTGTCTTGTTTGTTTTACTAATTACTAAAACTTAATGCACTGTTATTTTCCTTTCAGTTTTTGTCATCACATTTTGGAAAGCTGTGAATGACCCCTCATGAAAGACAGTTTCTTTTTCTTGTTCGAAAGAAGTTTTACCCGAATGAGATATTCCTAGAGTGCCTTTTATGTTCGAAAGTTATGACTACGAATTAGGCAGGGGAAATACAGAATACAAAATACATCCAGCGTACTGATGAAAAACGTTTTTAGTGTATGTCAAAACGGGCACACAAAACGCCCAAACGGTAAGCAACAGTTCCACGAAATTAATTACTGTTGGATACATCTTGGCTTCACGTGTTAATTATATGACACTTTAAAAAGTTTTCATGCAAATAGTATGACAATAATAGAAATAATAAATGAAAAAGGGCGGGACATTTGGACTTTTGCCTAAATAAATGCTTTAATGTACAAGATATTCCGTAGACGCAGCTGTACGTCATTAAATTGCTTTTTCGTTTGTTTTGAATTTTGGACAAAGCTACACGAGGGCTATCTGCGCTAGCCGCCCTTAATTTAGTAGTGTAAGAGAATAGAGGGAAGACAGCAAGTCATCACCACCCACCGCCAACTCTTGGATTACTCTTTTACTAACGAACAGTGGGATTGACCAATACATTATAACGCCTCCACGGCTGAAAGGTCGAAACGTTTTTCGCTCCTCTACGTAAAATATTTTCTTTCTGCATATATAAAAGTGAACATTCTCCACGATTTCAAAAATCAAGAAATCATATACTGCTGCATACCATATATTCCCGACATCAGCAGAAAAATAACAAATATTTGGCAAAAACTAGTAACAAATATGACATTCCAGTTAATACGAAATTTATTCAATGTCAAAACTGCACTGATGAACACAACACCAACATTATTTATAAAATACAATGTGATAACTACCACGACTTCTATATTGGAGAGCTCCCCAGTGGCTCAAAGGTATGTCTGCGAACTTAAAACGCTAAAAACCGGGTTTCGATACCCATGATAGGCAGAGCACAGATAGCCTGTTGTGTAGCTTTGTGATTAATTCAAAACAAAACAGCCATTTTGGAGAATTGTTTGTGTTTTAATTTCGCGCAAAGGTACTCGAGGGCTATATGTAGTAGCCTTCCCTAATTTTGCAGTGTAAGACTAGAGAGAAGGTAGCAAGTCATCTCCACCCACTCTTGAACTACGTTTTTACCAACGAACAGTGGGATTGACTGTCACATAATAATGCCCTTACGGCTGAAAGGGTACGCATGTTTGGTGTGACGAGAATTCAAACCCGCGACCCTCAGATTACGAGTCATATTGAAGAAACAAGTAAAAAAAATGGGAACCAGACTTAAATAACACAAAAAGCCTCTTTCACACGTTTTCGAACACTCCAAATAAAATAAACACAACATAACCATAGAAAACCCCCTGCCCCCCAGTGGCTCAGCGGTATGTCTGCGGACTTACACGCTAAAATCCGGGTTTTGATACCCGTGGTGGGCAGAGCACAGATAGCCCATTGTGTAGCTTTGTGCTTAATTCAAAACAACAACCACAACAACAAGAAAAACCCCAAATATTAAATAAAGAAACAAATATAAACAGACGCAAAATTAAAGAAGCCTTACTTATGCAACAACTCACGCCCAAAATAAGTTTGTTTGTTTGTTTTTGAATTTCGCACAAAGCTCCTCGAGGGCTATCTGCGCTAGCCGTCCCTAATTTAGCAGTGTAAGACTAAAGGGAAGGCAGTTAGTCATTACCACCCTCCGCCAACTCTTGGGCTATTCACTTACCAACGAATAGTGGGATTGACCGTCACATTATAACGCTCCCACGGCTGAAAGGGCGAGCATATTTGGCGCGACGGGGATGCGAACCCGTGACCTTCAGATTACGAGTCGTACCCCTTAACACGCTTGGCCATGCCGGGCCCCCAAAATAAGCCAATACAAAGGAACACTTTTATACCTATATTAATAAATATAATCAAACATCTAAGCACGCCCTCTACATTCCTACACTCAGTTACACAACCCTTTTCAAACAGCTGGTGAGCTATCGGTCAGTAACTTTTTCTTTCTTTTTGAACCTGACGATGACCGAAGAAGGTCAAAACGTTGTTCACTTCTTTACATAGTGCTTTTTTTATCCATACCAGCCGTTTTTACATATATAATTTTCTCTACAATTGGGTTTTCTTGTCATCACAGATTAATATTTGATTTGATGACTGCTTTAGTTATGAAGCTACATTTGTTATTTGAACTAGTCATCTCTAAATTTGAACGGATATATGAGAGGGAAAGCAGTTCCTATCGCTAGCTCTCTAGTTACTGTTTTTCTTATAGAGAAGCCGCACCTCCCAAAGCATATGAAGTGTGTGTTTTTTTGTCACGGAATGCGAACCATCAACCTTTATTCTGGTAGTCAGACTAGCCAAAAGGTAAGGCCACGCCTGGTTTTCTAAAGAAATCATGTGTACAAGAATATTTCACTTCACAAAAGAACTATCCAATCAGGAGAAATATGTAAATTGCGTAAAGACGTCTAGGTGAAATATATACAAAAATTGTATTTAGTAGATTAATGTATATATACGTACCAAATAATGTACGTAAACTCTAGGATTGTCCAATAAGAAGTCAGTGATTTGAAACAACAATGCACACACATTGTAGACAACAAATATTGAACACGTCGTCTAAACTTAAGGTAACAAACATGGAACGTTTCATGAACATCAAGGTGTACAATATTTTGAAAATTTTTCATAATAATATGGAATACACGGTCTCTTCTTGTATACGTAAATATGACATCAGAGTATATACAGTTCAGCTTTTCTTAAACGAATGTACAAAATCAATTTATACAAGGTGCAGCCTTTTCTTGTGAACAGAATTTCGAATATTAAAGAATACAAAGTGTAGTCTTTTTGTATACATGTAAGAATATCAAGAAGGTTTATTCAAATTTTTCTCATATATAGATACATGATATTAATGTATAAGGTTTCAATCTTTTCTTGTTCGTAAGTATATCATATAAAGGTATACAAGGATCAGTTTTGCACAATATACAAACATCACAGCATACAAGGTTTTACCTTTTTTGTATACAAAACCGTGAACTTCAAAGTATACAACGTACAGCCGTTTCTTGTACACTCTTAGGTTTTTATATATAGATGGGCCAGATTTTTTGCAGCAGATGTTTATGACTTGTTAACGATAAATTTCAACAATAAACAAATAACACACAATACATGACAACAAGTCAAACATACATACAAATTCTCCTTACTTTGTTGGTTATCACAGTTGTATTTAAAGCCTTAAATAGTTGCCCTTTTTTCTGTCAAAGCCCACACAGACTGGTTCAACTACTTTAGAATACAATTGAAAAGACAAATTATTTCTACCACACTCTATTATTATAATACAGTTTATGATAACTTCACCTTAAAAAAACCGTTATACGCTCTTTATGGCTAAACTTACAATCAAGCAGTCTAGATCTTTCTTTCTATTTACTAAACTAATCATTTATTGATCTATAACTACATATTGGTTGCGTATTTTTAGCATGATCGAGGTTTAGAACATTCCTTATACTACTAGATATTATGATGTAGTAACACCCAGTTTAAAATGCAAGAAAAGCTTGGAAGGTTGTAGTAACATGGTACGATAATACAACTATTGGCAATTCACAACAACTGAACTGCACAACGTATGATTGAAAAACAGTTACGTAAACAAATTTGCAACAAACTATCGTTTTTAAAAATAACCAAATCTACCACTCGTGCAGTACATAAACCATCAAAATCATGACACTGACGCCGAATTTAAAGAGTTGTATATATCTAACAATAAGCCCTTCTTGGGATAACTCTTGGGCTACTTTTGCCAGACTGAATATTGGTATTTGACCGTCATTCTTATAACGCATCGAGAAGCCCAAAATACGTAGAGCAATTAATATTCTGGCGTTAACGGGATTCAACTTCAGGAGCCTTGACTTTACAATCCGACACACTAACCATGGAGACATAATTAACCTTATAATTTAATAATCGTGAAAAACTTACCATTTTGCTTGATTTATGAGAAGCTACTTACTTTATACATCTAAAGTATGAGGTTCAAGTACACCTGGCTAGTCGTGTTCAAACCATAATGCAAAATGAATGTGCTGCAGCAAATCGATATCACACCCAAGTATTTAGGAAAAAAAAACAAAATAACTATTGCCTAATCCCCTGGGACTATACTGAGGTAAAAAAAATGTACGTAACTAAATGCTCAGCTGAAAGTTCGTAAACAAACCATGTACGTATTTACACGCTGGGCTGAAAGTGTTTAAGCCAGCTATAGATGGAATTACATGTTAAGATGTAATTTTGCAGATTAATAGTAAATCTATATAGTAGATATTAAGACACCATCTGCAACTCTACAATTAAACAATTACATTATTTCATAAACCACATCTACGTTTGGAAGAATAATATTCTGATTAACGGTCAACACCGATATTATTATGTTAAAAGTAAGGAAACATAAGTTTTGTTTCCGTTATACCAATAAACAGTCTGCCTGCATAACCATACTCTTCATGCTTGCTACCAAGCTGCTGTATGGAATAAAAATATAATTGTATTATCTAATAATTAGAAGAGAATAGTTAGATGAGGATGACAGACAAAGTGTGTCTACTTATAAGAAAAAGTGTTGAATGCATAGATGTTAGGAAATGCTGGAATTGCGATACTTAATAGAATCATAGTAATATTTAATCCCTTTCCATAGAAGGTAATAAAGAAAATTAATCTGACGTGGCTACTGTTTAGATCTAATACCAATAACGGTCCTAAAAAGAGCAACTTTTATAAAAAGAAGGATATTTTAAACAATATGTGATAGTATGAGATATTACTTCTTGATCCCGAAACACAACTGTGATATTTTAAAATTATTTGACATTAAAAATAGTTTATTTTTATAATTAACAAATTTATACATTTTGCTTTTACTGTATTACAAATAGGAATGTCACATTTAGTATCAACAATGTAAATTATATGTAGTACATAATTAAGTTTGATCTTGATGTTCTTACATTGGTGCACCAAGTTAAAATTTATATAAACTGCTGTCAGTTAATAATTTTCAGGTTTTTATGTATGTATATCAGCTGGATTCTTTACAGTAGGTACCTATGATTTGTTCGCCATAAATTTGAATAATAAACGTATAGCATTCAATCTACTTGTTTTAAAGTAATATATTTAAAACAAGTTAAGTGAACATGCAAACGTTCATTACACAGTTAATCACCACAATTGAATCAAGAGTTTTAAATAATTCTATTCTCGTTGAAAATCCACACAGTTAGTTAGGTTCAGTTACTTTAGAACCAAACTGACAAGAGAATTATTCTTCATCACTCTGTTATCCACTCAGTGATAAATTTATTCACATTGACCAGTTCGTTACTACAGTTGCATAAAGTGTCTTAAATAATTCTCTTTCAGATCAAAAGTCTACGAAAGACTATTTCAGTTACTTTGTAATCTAACCGACATAATGTTATTACAATACAAGGCTATGATAGTCACTTTAAAATATCGCCTGTTAATCATGTGTATGCAGAAACAAGTACATCAACTAGGGGCGTAGCCAGAAATGGCCATTGGGGGGTTAGTTTGAGTGCTTGATGCAAGTGCCGCAGGCGCAAAACCACGGTAAGGGGATCCGGGGCATGTATCATCGAGAAAATTTTTTAATAAAAACATAATAGAAAAGCCTGAATTATGCATTCTGAGACCACCTTTTTGACAAATTTCAGAATGGTACACTGAGGTGTTTCTCTTATTTTTAAAATCATAAATAAATATACAGGCCTATATATATATATAATATATAACTTAAAGTTATTAGGCCCAGCAAAGTAGGCCAACAGTCCTGTCATCAACATATAAAATATAGAATCACTCAGGAGAATGCAAAATATATATATAGTGTCTATAATCTGTATTCAAATATCATGGACAGTGTATGTTCAGATTTCCTGGATTTCAAGAATTAACTTCACAAATAAACAGTGGGTGGCACCGTGGAAGGCTCGTAGCACCATGGCACTAACCTAGTACCATTAGCGTCATCTATAGTGAATGATAAACAATCGCTCACCATGTCAAGTCTGAAAAGCAAAAGACACTGCATGGGGTTTTAAACCCATTCATGAGGCTAAACATGATCAATCTGCTGCAGCCAGTTAGGTTGAATCAGAATTGTCAACTGAATTGTCAGAGTCATCATTGTGGCCTTCTACCAGTGCTGCCACTATCACCTCAGATCCAGTCTGGGACATTGGAAATTACGTTTCTGATTATGTCAGCATTGGTAAACAGGTAAGTCGACTCCTCATTATATTAATTTTGTATTAAAAATCATGCAAAAACTCTGATGAGTTGTAGACTGAATATTCATTGCTGCTAGTGATTGTAGGCCTACAGCCACAGGATGTTAGACCTGCTCTGTGAAGTACAGCTCTAAGTCTTTCTCTTCGAGGTTATTGTACTCTCCTAACAAACTTTCCGATTTGCAAAATAACTTAATTTGAACTATGTCTTTTTGTTTCTTTTAAGACAAGGGTACGACGGTGCTGCATCTATGAGTGGGAAATTCTATGGTGTCCAGAGACACATAACTGATAAATTTCCACTTGCACCCTATGTACACTTCAGTGCCCATGCTATAAACTTGACAATTTTTTGTGCTTATAAAGAAGTTCCTGTACGAAATTGCATGGGAGTAATTTCTAGCATTGAAATCTTTGTCAATACACTCAAACAAAAGCATGTTTTGGCTCTTTCGGTGGAGAATAAAGCACCTGAATCGAAAAAAAAAGTTTGAAAGGTCTCTGCCCCACCCGGTCATTGTCTTTCTAGAATTATCTATGCAGTTGCGGATGCCCTTCAGACCATATCAGGTTGTCAAGACAGAGATTCTGCCACGCAAGCCAATCAGTTGTTGTGTTGTATAACATAGCCGAAATTCATCATCACTCTACTTACCATTGCTAAATTGTTTTCTTTTAGTTTACTTCTGTGCAACTTACTGCAGCAACAAAACATTGATTTAGGTGCTGCGATACATCACGCAGAAATAGTGGAGGATTTAATCCGTTCACTCAGAAATAATACTGTGAATAAATTTCACAACATTTTCTGTGAGGCTCAAACTCTGTGTAGTGAGCTTCAAATTGACATCATAATGCCAAGGCAGGCTAAAAGATAGATGTATCATGCTAACCCACAAACCACTAGCCCTGAGAAGTAGTTTCGTATTGTTGTATTTGTACCCTTTGTGAATCACTTTCTTTCACAAATATGTGACCATCTGTCCAGTCACAAAACTCTCCTTACAAACTTTATGTGTCTACTACCATCAGGATCTACCACAAAAGGTCAGAAACTACAGCACAACAATGTGACCAAATTAAAAAGTTGGTCAATATATACAAAGCTGACATTGACAAAACTTTACTACCTACAGTAGGTGAACTTAGGGTTTGGTACAAATCACTTGCGAACAACAGACCAAAAAATGTCATAGATGCATAGGCAATGTGCAATGCAGAAATGTTTCCAGTCATTTCTAGACTGTTGAAAGTATTTTCCACGCTGCCTGTGTTAACGAGCTCAGTAAAGCGTTCGTTTTCAACTCTCAGAAGACTCAAAACGTATTTAAGAAATACCATCGCTGAAGATCGATTGAATGGTCTGGCCTCATTATACATTCACCGTGGAATTAAAGTTGAACCAAACTGTGTTGTAGATGTCCTAGCAAGAACGAACAGGCCTTTGAGCCTTTCATAAATGTTAAATTGTATTTCTCTAGTTCTGACAAAACTTGCTGTGTTAAAAGAATGTTCAATCAGAAATTTGCATTTGACCGTTTGTTGTGTGTGAAATTACCTGGCATGCAATCACGAATCTTTATGAAATTTCACAGGTGGCAACTGAACTTGTCCAAAAAGTTTGGGTCCATTGGGATTTAACTCCCTTGGCTACACCCCTGACATGAACCATGTACTTAAAAGGTTACACAGCAGCGTCTTCTTATTTTAAGCCACGGCATAAAGTCCATAGAATGACTCCGAGGTTTTTATGAAAAAATTGATTTGAGATCTAATTACAGCTTTGGACTCGGGACGTTAACGCTTTTCTATTGATGTATTTTATCATTCCAAGGCCTTATAGATTAATTTACTATAATCCTGGCTGAAATAATTTCAATCGAGTTTACAAGCATCTCACACTTGGTACCGCTGGAGTACAAGCATATATTTAATAATAAGGGTAACAAATCAATTTACTCTAATCCTACGAAAAAGAATTTCAAGAGCTGCAGTTACTGAGATTCTCCTCATGTTTAGAAGTTTATGTAGATTTATTGTGTTTCTGTGGGTTTCGCCTTATATAGTACCTCAGTACTGTTTATTTGGTTTAAACGTAGGATTATGAAGGACGTGTTTAATTATTTTAAAATTTTCTAAATAATGTTTTTCATTAGGTTAGTAAATTACTAATGGCAAAATCGGTCTCCATAATCAAAACAGATAACATTTCATGAAGTTTTTCAGTTTTTGTATGCAATATCTACTGCACAAGTGCGTTAAGTAATCACAATTACTTTGAGATAAAATCACTCTTAAAACTAAACATATGTAAAGTATATTAGGCTTTTTTATGCGTTAAAATACAATATATGTATATTTATCGACAAAATATTAAACTTTGTTTTGACGGAATCTCTAGAAAGGACTTTTGATATTTTGTTTTAACAAGCGTTTATCCTGAAAACTATATTTATTTAACATTTCATGTGTGTGCGCGTGCTCTAGATATTTTGAATAGTAAATTCAAACTTGTGACCTTGAGCAATTTAATTACAAAAAAAGTTTGTCGAACATAAAGTAGAACGTAGCGAAAGGTCATTTAGTGCTTTGTTAAACTGGTTGTAGTCAAATCAGATAAGTCACGGTGCATTTTGCTACCTAGAACCTTGAGGAAACTCGTACCCCTGTCATTTCACCATTGTAAGGCTCAGATATAGGGTGTAGAGGTTGGGGTACAATATTACTTAAGACCGGAGGGCTCAGATTACGTCACTGGCGCCAGTTGGAGCAGTCACCTCAACGCATAACCAACGAGCACCTGAAAAGCAGGTCACGATATACCTTATGGATAAGGAACTAACCCAGTTTCCTGGACACCGAGGTGACCATCCGGAAAGGTCTTTAAGCAGAGGGCTGACTCTATAGCTGTCCCTCCCTCTCTTTCAACTCTTAAAGACCCGAAGCTCTTGACAGCTGGTTGAGTTGTTCATATAACATAAAAGATTGCAAAACAAGTATCGATAAGGAACACTGTAGCATAACACGCGCACGTTTGTTAAGTCCAAGACTTATAAAAAGTAGTTGCTATACAACAGCCACACAGGTGGGGCTCTGACGATTCCACTCTTCCTGACAGCTCGAACGTGTTCAAAACACGGTCAATGCTCTTGTGGCCTACGTGAAGTGTACACAAAAGCAGAATACTCATCAGAACGTGAACATTTTCAAGAGGATAGCACGTGCCAGCTTAGCTTCTTCTGGAATTAACGGCTCCTTTACTCAAGTTGAGTAAAATGATATCTAGTCCTCGCTTTGTCGGTCTGTTTCTTCTTTTCTTGGCAGGTAAGTATAAGATTATGATATGTTTATACATTTTAAAACGGTTAAAATATTAAATAACTGATATATATATCACTTTATGTTCATGATTACTTTAACTCCAAGCATATTTCATTGTTAAACAAAATGATCACCCTGTAAAACTGAATAGAAATGAATATTGTTCACCTACATTTTTTCTTTGAAATAATTTATGATAGGTTTTATCAACATTTTTTTTTATGTTTAACTATTAGGAGTAAGTCTATGCTAATATATTTTACATTGAACATGCTTTGGCAAACAGTACGTTGTTAATATCAATATTGTATGTAATCAGTCGTTTAATAATCGTGGAGGTAGTTCTAATTGGAAGATCCAATTTTATATTCGGTTCTTATTTGGTATTTGTATGCTTGTGTGTAATAAAAAGTGTAAATCCCCCATCAAATATTGATTTCGCAATAAAGAAACTAATACAGCCACTGTTATCATTACATCTACTGCTTAGTGCAATGAATGTTAATACATAGCATTTTTTGCTCATAGAACCAGCTGAATATAACCAACTCTTGTGGTAAGACTGTATAAAAGAATATAGTTGTTAACAACGTTTATTTTTGTCGTTTAGTAAGAGCAAACATCAATGTGATTCCTGAAAGTTGGTCTATTTTGGCAAGATAAAATCTAAATAATTTACATCGTATTAATGCACTTACATATGATAATAATATTTAATTGCATAAATATGTGGATTTTTATTTAGAAAAAACATTGAGGTTTTTTTCTTGTCTCGTAGAAATATACGGTCGTAACAATGACATCCTCTGTTGTTTTTGCTTTTTGATCTTTACGTACATACTGGTATCGATCAATAATAAATGCCTATTATATATTTAAAAACGGCTGATATGGATAAGGAAAGCACTAACAGAGAAGCAAACATGTCTGCTTCTATTAGATAATACAATGTTTGGATGTATTCTATTAGTATTGATAACAGTCAAATGTCCCTATTTTATTAAGTAACAAGTTGTTGTTTTTTGTAAATACAACAACTGTTTTCAGTATTGATCACGGGTAACTATCTCTGTTGTACTTTATAACGTAGTGTTTGTCTTCAAGTACAGTGAATTTTGTTGGCACTAATCATTGGTAAATATTCCTGTTGTATTAAGTGACGTAATGTTTATACGAAAATACGATGAACTTTGTCAGCATTGATCATCGGTAAATGTCACTGTTTGTTTCTTGGTGGTAATAACTTACCAATTCCCATGTTGTATTAAGTGGCGCAATAATTACCTTGGTATTATTAGTCAGTGGTGAATGTTTTTGATAAATGACCTGTTTTGTATAAAAGAGCGTGCTTTTGATATAATTTTCTATAAAACAGATTAACGTTTGGTTGAGAACATTCATTTGTGTTTAGTGTAATGTCATGCTTTGTCACGTACTAGAAGTTATAGGCCTTTAAATTGTTTGACTGTCCAGAAATGGTATGGAACAAACAGTCATTGCCAATATAGTAGAGTGCCTGTAGTGTATTATTTTCAGATTCCTAAAATGTCATTGAATTGCAGGAAACATTGTTCTAAAAAAGTATATTAGTAAACACTGAAAAACTACTGCCTAAGATGACAGTGTTTTGATCAGATTAACTTATCAAGATCGAAAGAAGTCTTGCAACGCCTTACGACAGAAATGGCATGAACACACTCATTCCAGGGTATCCAGAACAACAGCAAATAGAAGACAGACCAAACAATTATTTTGTAAGAACGGCTAGCTGCAAACTGATATTTACCAAAATCCGTCCATGTCATTGTGTTACTTGCATAAAACAGCAAGTAGGACATTGTTAGTCCTACTTAGTCCTAACACAGTTAGAACATTGGTAACATGTCACGTATGAGTCTTGTTTCCAACTTTTAAAGTTGAGGTAGGGTTTGTGTTTGTCATTTACCTGGAGAACAAATGAGAGAAGACCATTTTTATTATGGGGAACACACAGAGGATGGTGCAGTACATGGCTGGGCAAATATTAATCAGAGTGGAGACTTCTCTTCATACTTCCAGAGGTATGTCAATGGCGTTTCCTACAGGCATCACATGAAAATGATATTTCTGACGTATGTTAGGACAAGGTTTCACAATAATTTTGTGTTTTAAGATGGTAATGCTACTCTCCACAGTGCACATATTGATATGATTATCTTTTCTAGGAGGACGTTACAAGGTTGTCATAGCCAGCAAAGTTTCCAGATTGTTATTCTTTGAGAACTGTTGGGTACAAATGAACTGACAAATTGCTAACCATTACTCTAAACCAGTTACAATAGCTTATTCTCAGCATCTTCCAGTGACAAATGGGGATAAAATCACGAAGGGTTACATCAATCTGCAGCATATCATATCGTTTCACAGAACCTGTCTCATTATGCAAATTACATGTGTAGATATAGCTTGACAACTGCATTTGTATTCCAACTTAATAATAATAATCTTATTTTTTCACAACATAAGCAAATATTTTGGCCAAGACTGTAGTATTAGGTCATGTGATATTTGTCATGAATTACAATGAATTTTGTTGGTATTGATCTCTGCCAAATGTCCCTATTATTTTAGAAAATGTTCCTGTGTATAAAGATAAGTAACTTTTCTCTATAATTAAACTAAATTGTCTTAGTTTTTGTCGTTTACAAATGTTCATGTTTTAATAGGTGACGTAAGGTTTGTCTTGAATTATAATTCATCTTTTTAATATTGATCACTATTAAATGCCTTTTTTATTACATATTGTTATGTTTGTCTTCAAATACACTGAATTTTGTCGGTATTTATCATTGAAATGTCCATTTTGTATACGGCAAAGTGATTTTTTTAAAATTAAAATGAATTGTATTAGTTTTGATCATTGGCAAATTTCCAAGTTTTAATAGGTGGCGTAATGTTGGCCTTGTATTACAACGAGCTTTGATAATATTGATCACTTATATATGTTATTTTATACAAGAGAGTGTAGTGTGTATCTTAAATTAAACTAAATATTGTTAGCATTGACGACTATTTCATTGTATAAAGTAACATTATGTTTGTTTTGAATAACAATGATATTTGTTAGCATTGATCAGTAGTAAATGTCCTAATAATATTAGGCGACGTAGTGTTTGTCTTGGATTACAATGTATTGTGTCACAATTGCTCATTGTTAAAAATCCCAGTTGTATTAAGTGGCGTAACGTTTGTTTTAAATTATAATGAATGTTGGTACTGATCATTGGTAAATGATCTGATTGTTTTAAGTAACAATGTTTGTCTTCGATTACTATGAATTTTGTTAGTATTGTTTAAAGGCAAATGTCTCGGTTGTATTAGATGATTTAATGTTTGTTTTGAATTACAATGAACTAATTAGTATTAATCACTGGTACAGGTTACTGTTGCATTAAGACTGAAATTGCAGTGGATTTTGTTACTATTTATGACAGCTAAATGTTCCACTTGTATTATGTGACGTAATGAATTCTCTACGTATTGATCACTATTAAATTTTGAGATGTAATGTTTGTCTTCAATTACAAAATTTTTTGTTGACGTAGATCATAAGGTGTCTAGGTTGAAATAGCTGTTGTAATGTTTTTTTCTTGAATTAAATAATTTGTTTCATACTGATCACTGGTAAACGTTTCGCTCGTATTAGATGATTCAATGTATGACTTGAATTACAGTGAAACTTGTCAGTAATGATCACTGATAAGTATCAAGCTAGTAATAGATTTTGTGATGTTTGTTTTGGATTGTAATGAATTTTGTTAGTATTGACAACTGGTAAATGTTTCTGCTGTATTAGATGACGTCATGTTTGCCTTGGATTATGATTAAATTTTTTAGCATTGATCACTGGTGAATGTCTCTGTTATATTAGGTAATATAATATTTGTATTCAGTTACAATGAACTATGTTATTACTGATCACAATATAACAATTAAATTGTGGTTATCAGCGTTTGTGCTTATGATTTACACCTCATTACCTTCTTTAAATTTAAGCCTTTCTTTGTGCAAATTATTAAGTATGCATAACTATCGTTACCTTGAATTGTCCTCAACTCAGTGAATTTAACTTCCACGCTGAAATGGAAGATTAGGTTTTGAAACCTAGCATGATTCTTTTTTAACTTGCATTAACTCTTTTTTATTATCTATTACTGCACCTGATTTTGAATCTAAAGGTTTTCTATTCGCGTCCAGTTGATGCAAATAATGCGTTTCGCACTCTGGGACAGTGATATATTTTTTCAATGATGGTCAAATCCAACAATCTGATTACAGTATCTATCCTAAGTAGGTTCCTTTGATCAACTAAGCACCCTTTAATCCTCAAGTTTTATGTGTGTCTGTAGTTTTATATAGATTTTCAAAAGTTTGCCAAACAAAAGAGAGAAATACATTTTCCTTAATTGTGTTGAGCATGCGCACATATAACAAAAAACCTAATATGAGTAAATATATTGAAATAAGATGCAGTTAATGACTACACATTTAATTATTATTTTGGACGTTTTCAAGAAAACAACTATGTCACTGTCAATTTATCCTAGTATTGGTTTCAAGTGTTACGTGTAGATCATGCACTTGGTGCTAATAATTTTTACTCTTTGTTGTTAAGCACAGAGCTACGCAATTAATTATCTGTGCTTTACCTACGTAAATCTTGGAACTAGGTTTTGTGTTATAAGCTCTCAAACATACTGCTCCTTCATAGAGCAACATCATTAACTCTAATAAAGAGAAATTTACATTTGGGGTTCATATTAACATTGTCTAGAATTTTCTGTAACATTGATAAATATATGCTATAGTAGATTTGTTTTGAATTTCGCGCAAAGCTACAAGAGGGCTATCTGCGCTAGCCGTTCCTAATTTAGAAGTGTAAGACTAGAGGGAAGGTAGCTTTGTCATCGGCACCCACCGCCAACTTTTGGGCTACTCGTTTACCAACGAATAGGAGGATTGACCGTCGCATTATAACGCCTCCATGTCTGAAAGGGCGAGCATGTTTGGTGTAATGGGAATTCGAACTCGCGACCCTCAGATTACGAATCGAGTGCCTTATTATCTAGTATATACCTAAATTTATTAGAGCACCCTATAACTTCTTAAAGTATTTGTTATGTGTATAAAGTAAAAATACTGTCGTTTAAAATGCTGGTAAAAGCATCAAAATAAGAAAATTGTAAATGTTTTCAATCTAATAATAACTTTAATTTTGTTTGTTTGTAGTTAAGCCAAAAATTACACAATAGGCTCTGACCGGTTTCTAGTGTTGTATGTCTGCAGACATCCCGCTGTGGCATGGGGGGTACGAATTTAATAAGTTACACACATTTAATTGCTTTATATATTTTAAGAGAAAAGCAACACATATTCACTAATGATTAAATATAGTAGACTTTTTAAACGTTGTTGAAGATAACTAACCGCAATTCAAAACGGTGTCACAAATGATTGTAATTAATTTCTGTACCTGTTATTCCTGAGGAAGAAATCGAGATTTTTCATCCTAAGTCTCTGATGCAGGGACATGAACGTATACGAGGGGCAATTTTATTTTTCAAAAACATCGTCCAGTACACTTAACATGGCGGCGTGGTGTTGCAACTAGAGTGAGTAAACAAAGACAATTAACAGTCTTTAATATAGTTAAAACCAAATCTTAATAAGAAAAATCACAAAAGATCTCGGTTGTTTAACAAGTACCGTGAAGTAAACACATTAGACGAGCGCAAGGAAACTCATTCAAAGAAGGGGACGCAGAGAAAAATTTACTAAAAAAGATGTTAGATATAAAGGAATAAAAAAACCTGGCTGATAACATTCATAAGTCACGTATGAATAAAGTTTTAAGAAATACAGTCTTAATAATGCTACAGAAATGTGGCCTTTCGGAAAAGTAGTAGCAAGAAAATCGGACAAATATGTTATATATTGAAATTAGTTTAATAACATGTGATGTAGTGTTTGGAGCAGTGAAACAAGGTACTTTGGACATACGAGTCTAGGTTTGAACTGTTTGTTCAAACGGTTCAGCGTATACATGTTGACCGAAGAGTTTGTTTGTTTTTTTAATTTTGCGCAAAGCTACGCGAGGGCTATCTGCGTTAGCCGTCCCTAATTTAGCACTATAAGGCTAAAATTAAGGCAACTAGTCATCACCACCCACCGCCAACTCTTGAGCTACTATTTTACCAACGAATAGAGATTGACCATAACTTATAACGCCCTCACGAGCGTGGGCGAGCATGGTTGATGCTAAGGGAATTTACACCCGCGACCCTTAGATTACGAGTCAAGCGCCCTAATCATCTGACCCGAAGAGTCAATTAGAGGTTTCAGAAGTGTCTTGTATCATATTTAATCATGGAGAAACTCTGTAATGGTTTGTAGTGTAATATTTACGAACGATACTGGTAATTTTCACAACATTAGTATAAAGACCACAATATAGTACTCTGTCATATGTTATACTTTATGGAAAGTAGACGATTGCACAGAATTTCATGTTTCGTGAATGTAATGACCCCAAACGCACTGCCACAAAACTTCGAGATTTTTTGTTAAATAACAAACAAGGTCCAGACATCAACCCTTTAAAACTAGCATTGGATTTGCTTCACTTCATTTTTGATAAAGTACTAAGTAAAACCTCTGGAATATCTTCAGTAGATGTGAAATTATACGCATCCTTTGAGGAAATTCCAAATACACTGTCACAAATATCACCAGCTGTTACTGACGTCAAAGATAGCCATACTCAATATTAGAATGAGATACATTTAAAGACATTATTTGTTTATTAATTTTATAATACTTTATCGTCATTTTCAATAATTGAAAGTTAATCTTTATAACAATCCAACATTTTATGCACAAAGCTCACACGATGGCAGTTGTTGAGGTGTTCTAATGAATTTACACACTACAGTATGTATATATTTATATATGATGTCTTATGTGTTGCGGTAATGATCAACAGTTTTCACTGCTTATAAGATTAGCATTGTGTTTGTTCGTTTTTTTTTTTGTCGTTAAAATATGAACAACAATTAAAAGTTTTGATAACAGAAAGCAGGCCGAATCAAAACCTTAGTCACGTTTCCTGTGTTGGCAAATACCATAGAGCATTCGCAGAATCATGTTCTGGTTGACCTGTCCTAAATTGTTCCGATCTTATACCAATGCCTTGTTTCAAGAGCACTTTCGAAAAAGGGGTTAAGCAACTGGGTTGTTAAGGGTTTAAGAAATTGGGTTATTAAGTTATCTTTTTTTCATTCGTAAGAAATATTTCAGCACAGTGAAAAACGTAAGCAAAGCAGTAATACTGGTATAAAAGAAATACAAAACAAACAATAAAAGTTACATTATATACTGTTCGAACATAAATCGAGTAAAAATGTTTGTAGACTGGTCTGATGTAAGACTAAACAAGGGAATCTTTGTTGACGATTTTGATTGGTAAGACTTTTTGATGGGTATTATGATGTTAAACGTTTTCTTATTATTATTCTATAGGATATTTTCGAATAAGAATGTATTTATTAAACATCTTAAATAGTTTGATATTTTCATTTGTTCTAATCAAATATGGAGCCAAATTATCTTGGTTCTTCCTTATAAAAGTTTTCAACGATTAAATCAATTTTTAATTATTTTGCTATCGAACATTCAAAACAAAAATAAAACCGATTGTTGGTTAATATGTTGCAGGCAATTTTGAACGTATGAGTTGCTGATTATACTAATTTACTTCGAAACTGTTGTACTGAATTACTGAATACGTGTGTGATATGAAAGATTTACCAAGTACATTATTTAGAAGAAAACCCACTATGAAATTAGTGAACGGATATCTTGTAGAAGAAATGCAGAAAGAAAATTTTCTAAGAAATACATTTCTTACTCGTTGTTTGAACAAGAAAGATGTGTATTTATCATTCTTTTATGAGATTTTTATGGAAAAAGAAATCTTTATGAATTGTATTGTGATATATGACGTTCTAAATGTAAATCTAATTATTCTGATAATACTTTATTTAAGTAACGCCCTTTCACCGGTTATCTTACTTATGTTAAGTCTATATTTTTAGAATTTTTATGCTGAATTATCACAACTCGACTATGTTCCCAAGTTTGGTTTTATTTTAAAGCCCACTCCGGTCCTGTTGCTAACTGTATCTTAGAAGTGTTACACCAACCCGGCATGGCCAGGTGGTTAAGGCGCTCAACTCGTAATCTAAGGGTTGTGGGTTTGAATTCCCGTCGCACCAAGCCTGCTCGCCCTTTTAGCCGTTGGGGCGTTATAACGTGACAATCAATCTCACTATTCGTTGTTAAACGAGTAGCCCAAGAGTTGGCGGTGGGCGGCGATTACTAGCTGCCTTCCCTCTAGTCTTACACTGCTAAATGAGGGAAGGCTTACGCAAATAGCCCTCGAATGGCTTTGTGCGAAATCCATACAAATCAGGTGTCACACCTTTCCAGTTTTCTCTAATTTAGGCCGTCCATCTCACATCTCTTGTGTTTGTTTGACTTAATAACCAGATAGGTGACCTTTATTCAGGATAACTGTTCTGAATATAAAATTGGAAAACAGAGCAGCTATTTACCTAACTGATACTGGAAAGAAAGGTCCTGTTTAATGTTGTTTCTTTTTTATTGTACCAAACAGACAGATGTTTTCTATTTTTGATACAGTCCATCATGTTTATATAATTAAGTTTAATGTACCTTTGAGGTCTTGTATCCTACACACTGCATAGTCAGAGCTACTGAGGCCAGAAAGGACTTTTAACATAATTCAGTGGGTCAACCCCTTCTATCTTCTGTGATTTTTGTCTCTCGTTATTTCTTTATTTATGACACTTAAATTTTTCCCGATTGTGATCTCCTCGTTTTTCACTTTTATTGCCATGCACAATTAGATTTACCCCTTCTGTTAATACGGGTGAAGCTTGCCTCTGGGCTTATTCTATAACATCAAACAACTCAAAACAATATTTAGAAAAAGAGAATCTATTATTCGTTCTGATATTGGTCTTACTAAAACTAAATATTTGGTGACCGTTTGAAGCTGTGTTTTAATAAATATTTAACGATCGTTTTCATTTGGAACACTAATTTATTTGTTTACTATGGTAATAGAAAAAATGAAAACCTCTTCTAAGATAATCCTGTAATAAAAGTTAACAAAGGAAATGCTGCTAATCGCGAAAGACAGTCGATCTTCACCGGTTTGTCACGAACAAGAAATAGCGGTTAATCACACCGAAGTAGAAAATACTGCGCAAGTATTTCCTTTTCTGGTTTTTCTTGTTCAGAATAAGTTGAAAAGGAAACTTGTCTTGAAACATTGCCAAAAGCAGTTTTTTATCCACGTAATTTTACATGGAAATAATAACCGAGTAATTTTTATAGCATTTACTCTTTTTTTTTACTTTTTTTTTCAATGAAAACTCAATACTTGTGAAATCGTATACGTTAATGGTTATTATTATTAAATTCATAAGAGAAAGTTATTGTGACAAGTTTCTTTAACTTCGATTTAATGTAGTCTGTCAGCATAATCTAACGACCTATTGTGTACATCTCAATGAAAAACAATATTCTGATGTTTTTAAATCATCTCCACAGACAAGAAAGTTGCTTGGTAAAACAGAATGCCCTGGAGCCTGTCAGATCCCCCTTTAGGTTTGCTGATTACACTTCAGTACGTACATCCGCATTGTTCACATGGCCGAATCAACCTATTTTGCAGTGTCATAGTTCAGGCGTATAACGATGTAGAAGCACCACCTTCTTCAGCTGGTGAGTGCTAGAGTAATGTTGGGAGGAAACTTCCTCAACCCTAACTAAGCTGTTCGTGTTAATAAATGGTTTCGAACCAGTTCGGGCAATGTAGATGTAAGTCAGTAGCACGTCAGGTAAAGCGTTTCAGGTTGTGGTCGACACAAGACACTTACTACCGTTACACGTCGCGGGCAGAGTGCAGAAGAAGGCTGGGAAGCAGTTGTGAGTGCGTATGTGTGCACGCTAGTTTGTTTCAGCAGTATTCTTGAAGCAGTAAATAGGGACGGGTTCATCATAAATTACTCTTCGTCGATAATAATAATAATAAAAATTCAGTCTATGCAGTACATAAGAAAAAGATATAGAAACTTGTTATATTTAGCATGTTAAAATTGAATTAATGATTTTGGTTTTCAATTACCTGTGTTTAAGCTTATCGTCTGAATTAACTGTATTTACAGTTAATTAACAGGTTCTGTGTATGGTAATAGTGACAAATTTGATACTGGGTCTACTTGTTAGATGTATTGTTCACTGCTTAAAACTCTTCTCCTTTAGCTAATTAGTTGAACATTTTCAAGAGGGGTAGATATCCAGGTTTTACTGGCTTTTCTGCTAGGTTTACTTGGTTTTGTAATTACTTACATGTAGAAAGATTCTTTATCTGTCTTTTTTTCTTGCATGTGGTTCATGTCTCACTATGTTAGTGTTATTTCATTTTGCTATTTGTTTCTCTTCACTGACAGTTTGGCTGTTGTAGATGATTCAGTATTATAGTCTTCGCTGTCCATTGTACTCCAGATTCTATGCTTTTGTTGGTATTTTTACAGATGTACATGGTGTGCATTGTATAATAAATGGTGTTTTTGTTTTCCTTGTGTCTCTACGAAATTTATGTAGTCTGTACTAACTATAATTACACTATTCCAGTTTAGGAAGACTTTGCTATCTTTATGCCGTTTGTATACTGTTTGAATTATCTCGATACGGTTCAGGACGCTCGACTCGTAATCTGAGGATCTCGGGTTCAAATCACTGCCACACCAAACTCTTCAGCCGTCGGGGCATTATAATTTACGGCCAATTTTACTATTCGTTAGCCAAAGAGTACCCCATGAGTTGGCGGTGGGTAATGATGACTAGTTGCTTTGCCTCTAATCTTACATTGCTAAATTAGGGATTGCTAGCGCAGATAGTCTTGTGTAGTTTTGCACGAAATTCAAAAAGAAACCTGAATATTCTCGAGACATGTGGAAATATGGCTAAGGATGTTCCTTGTTATATATTGTGCTTGTCTTATTCATTTGCTACTTTATGATGTATTAATGTTACTCATTGTTAAGAAGAGTCCTTGTGTTGTATTTTTATCGCTTCTTTTTCTAAAAACTAAGCAGTCTGTAATGCTTTTCTTTACACTGTTGAAAATTTTGATCTATACTTGAAGTATTATATTCATAGCTATCTGTGTGCTTCCTGCTAATCCTGTGGTTTACAAATGATGGGTTTCGTTGTAACCATTTGGTCTAAGAATGAATGTTTGCTCTTTTATTACTTTTTTTTATATTTAGGCTGTGTAATGGATGTTGCATGGTCAGGTTGTTTCTAATATGGCCAGACTACGAGTATATCGTTAATACAAGTCCTTGGCTTTCGAGTGGGAGTTGTGATTACGTTATTTTCATATGGAAGTTACAGACTACTGGTGATACGAATGAACCCATCCTTGTATCTTTTCATTTATAACACGTTTATCTATGTTGTAAGAAAGCCGTGTCGATAAAGAAAGTTCTACGTTTTACTATCTTAGAAATTGTTAGTTAAATACGTTATTTGATAGTTACGTCATTTACAAGATGACGGAGGGACATTTGTTATCTTTCAAAGATTTCTACGTTAGTGAGGGTTGGAGCTATCGAAATTGGTCATAGTGTCTTTTGACGTTAATGTGGCTGCTTTTAACATCGTTACAAAGTGGAGTGAGTTCCTAACATCTAAGGCTGTTTTACCTGATGTGTGTATGTATATATATATATATATATACTAATTTGTGATACTAACTAGCTCATAATTGTATATATATATATATACATACACACACAATTTATCTAACTAAACGTGGTATAGTGAACTATAGATGTATGGAGTAGTGCTGTGGTGAATTTTTAGCTGTTATATTCTAAGGTATTGGGTGGTCTTATCTTTTTATTTAGTGTCATATAGAGTTTCATCTCTCTTCACTTCAAGAGGCGCTGTCTTTATCTATTCGTTATGATGTTATCTTTCTCTTTGTTCCTAGTCTTTTCTGTTAGTCTAATGTTATAGTGGGATTTTATTCTATTTTCTGTTAGCCTAATGTGATAGTTGGACTTGATAGTCTTTTTCTGTTAGCCTAATGTTATAGTGGGATTTAGGTTTCATAGTTTTCTGAGCTACTGACTTTAGTTTTATATTTCTCTTTGGTCTTATTTATGTAGGTTCTGTTTGTTGTGTTTTCTGTGTCTCGCTCATACTTAAAGGGATGTCTGTTTGTTACTTGATATGGTAAAATTTATCTCCTTAGTTGACAGTTTCTTCTCGCTCTTAGTTGTGGTTTATATAAGTCTATTAATTGTTAAAATAGTTTCTTTACCCTTTAAAACTTAAATATATTACTGTGCATTACATTGGTTCTATTGTTAAATAAGAAGTTTTTTTTTTAGAACAAACAAATGAATTTAGTGATGCGTACTCTCCCTGGTATGCTTGTTATGAAGAAATTTGTGCAGCTGTGCTTGTCTTGAGATAATCAGTGTTTTTCACTGCATATTTTTCTGTATATTTAGACTATTAGTGTTATTTTGTGTCAGGTATTTATTTATAAGGTAAAATGTGACATTATCTTTATGTAGAGTTTTGTTCAGAGTTTGAGTTGGACTGTGACTATATGGATGTTGAAAGATAATTTGATTTTAGGAATTATGTTGTCCCCAACTGTAAAGAATCTATTTTCTTTTTCTTTTTTTACTTGCAATTAACCACTCACTATGTTATTGAAGTTGCTGAAGCCCATACCTAATCATTAATATTTACGGTAGAACTTTATGATTGATCACTTCGGTCTGGTAATTATCAAGTTGTTTATGTCCCACGTTTTGACTGCTGATGTATTGCTGTATTATCAGTATCCATACGCAGCCAGCCTTCAGCCATTTTGCTAGAAAGGCGGGTGTGATAAGTAGTTAAACCTAAGTGATTGTACAGGTTATCTAGACAATGATTAATGTATCACGTCAATTCTGATTATACTGTTGCTGTTTTCTAGAGACGTTAAACTAAATGAAAGCAGTAATCAAACATTTGTTTCTATTGGAACAGTTTGCTTTGTTAAAAAAATCTTAAATTATTTGGTACACTAAGTCTTATATTGTGGGACCGAGCCTAAACAATACAGTGACCTCCTGTTTTATATTAAATAATTCAATAAAGTTATATCTAACAGTAGTCTAAGTTCTTTTTTTTGTAGTTTCGGTGCCAGAAATTTAGCGTATGTGTTGAAAGTCATTTTTAAAAACCATGAAGTTGATATAAATTCAATTTATTACAGATACTATTATTATTGAGAAACACAGCATGGGCAGTATTTGTACCAACCAACTCAGTGAATTTCTAATGAATAACAACACACAAAGAAGTTCAATAAACCGTATTAAGCCATCCACAGCAATGCAAAGTATAAGAATATAAAGTAATAATCATTGGTTCCACTGATACTGAGGTGTCTCTAGCTTATTAACGTGCTTCCTACATTGTATATGTGTGTGTGTGTGTGCGTGTGCATATAATGTATCAGTCGTTAGTAAAAAAAGTAGCCCAAAAGCTAGCGGTGGGTGGTGATGACTAGCTGCTTTCCCTCTAGTCTTAAACTGCTAAATTATAGATTGCTAGCGCAGATAGCCTTCGCGTAGCTTTACGCGAAATCCAAACAAATCAGGTTTGTTTGTTTGTTTCTTGACCGTAACATTATAACGTCCCCACAGCTAACAGGGCGATTATGTTTGGCGGAACGAAGATGCGAACCCACGACTCTCAGATTACGACTCGCACGCCTTAACACACTTGGCCATGCCAGCCCTAACAAATCAGATGTCACAGCTTTCCAATTTTCTCCAATTTAGGCCGTCCATCTCGCATCTCTTCTGTTTGTTTGACGTAATTCAAAACAAAATAGGGTATTTTTAGCAAACGGTTTATAGGGATGTCTTTAAACTTTTTAAGAGCTCATGTAGTGCAACTTATGCATGTATTTGAACACAGGGCAGGAAATAAGTCACGTGTGGAGAAAAAGACATTTATATCATTGTAATAAAATATCTTCTCATTCAGTGACATACAATTAAAAACCAAATACCAAAACATTTCTTTTGTGGAAGTATACTCAATTCTGTAACAATACAGAGATTTACTGAAATAAGTTATGACATGAAGAGCATTATCTGCTCGTTGCCACTTGAACTTTAAAAAGAAAGAAGATATTGATGAAGTCGCATGTCGGTTCACCGTATTGTCAAGATTTAAATTATGTTTAAAAATATACCAGTTTTACAGGTTATTCGTCAGCTGTACCTATATTCGCATCTATACGTAAAAAGCAGAGCAAACTGCGATTTTCTAACCGCAATTGTTTTAACTTAGTTTTATAAGCGTAAAAAAAAAAAAAAACCACAAACCGATATTGACCCACTTTGAAGTGAAATACTCGCTACCTAACGAAATTAGGTTTTGAGGTTACACAATTCGAAAACATGATCTCGTTCTTAGATGTTTGAAGGAGGAAAGACATAATCAGATTATTTTTCTATCTGCACCATTTATATTTATGTAAGTGCTCTTCTGAAAATACACTGAGCTTCATTCATAGATAGCTCGTAAATACACTGTTATAACGAGCTTGTTTGCACCTTTCTTAAAGAGTAAACGAATAAATATATTAGCCACACATTTATAAAGTGTTTGTCTGTAGTTAAGCACAAAATTATGCAATAGGCTATTTGTGCTCTGCCCACCACGGGTAACAAAACCTGGCTTCTAGTATCGTAAATCCGCATACATGTACATACTGTTGTGCCACTGGGTAGTATTTTACAACGTGCGTACGTACTATAGTGATTTCTTTGATATGAATTCCAAAAATGAATTAGGAAACTCCTTAAATATTTTATCACATCATAGGATATAATATTTTTTATTCATTTTTTTTAGGCTTGACTTCTAGCATTCCTTATTATGGTACAAAACTTGGAAAATTTAAAACATATTTCCATGAAGTGGTAGGAGACGTCTATGCTGTAGACGAGAAGACTCTCTTCATCAAGGGATTTACTTATGATGGAGCCGGACCTGGTGGGTATATAATTATTCTTACCTTCAGGTTTATTACAAAAATATTTAGTACTAATTTCTTCTTTTAAGTGTATTTCTAGGACTTAAAATATTCAAACTTTTAAAATTCGGCAGTTTTCTAGTTATTTTTGCAGTATGTTTACAGTTTTAACCCCGTGTTTAAAAGGCATGCTTTCCGTAAGTAATCAGATTATTATTTCAGATTTATGGACAAAAGTTATGTATCGATAGAACACGTTTGGATAGAATATAGCAGCACTTACTAACTGTGAGTCGGAAAGGTTAGACTTCTATATAAGTTTGACTCTTTTACTCATGTGTGGAAAGGATGATGTTGTCCATATACAAACAGGAGAACGATAATATGTGTGAGTAATGTGCCCTTACAGGTGTGACGTCATGATTAATTATCCATATGCTGTTTTCAATGTGTAGACATGAATCTACTATCCATATGCTATGACCTATTTGTAGACACACTACTAGTTTCCATTTATGAGCTAGTTAGTATCACAAATTAGTAGGAATTTTTACTGTTACATTTATCGACACCATGTTATTATCCGGACATGAAGATGTAATGATAGAATATATTTACTAGTATGTGAGCAGAGCACTTCCATACATGCGTTGACAGTATAATTAACCCAATTTACGAAGGAAATAATATTGATATTATATAGATAGGATATAATTCGTACAGATATGTTAACAGACTGTGTTCGAATAAGCTATATCTACCGAACTTTGCAGAAGCTGGTTTGACCCATGTGATGAATATATATTTGGTTTGCATAGGAACAGTTTTTGTTTGATGAACATTAGGTGAACTTAATAGATGAAAGCGATGTAAAACCGTTAATTTTTATACGACTCAGTTATTGAAGAATCTCTTGGGTTAAAAGAATTGTTCATTCATTAAAGAGATACATATGAAACAATACTTATCCAATCTTCTCGTCACACACACAAACATATAAGCGCATGTATATATAATTAGCTACTTTTAACGAGATAGTCACCTTAAAGACTTTTCATACTTACACTGGGATTAATTCTAGGACAACGAAACAGATTTCTCTACGTTTATAATGGAGAGGATAACAAAGTTATTTCTTTTTCACTTTTCTTAACCTATTATTATACCGACATTCAAATGCATAAAATATATGATATAATTAAAATCTAAAACTTAAAAATTAGTTTGAAAGGGTAGACGCATATCAAGTCAATATTTTAAGTTTAAAATGCTCATTAAACTACACAGTACTTATTTATACCTAATTACTTGATTTATGAATGCCAACCACAGTTTTAACAAAATGACTTGAAACTGCATGTAGATACTTTTTGCTTCTACAACACACATAAATATATTTTTGCGAGATGATCGGGTTTGGTTTGAATTTTGCGGAAAGCTACATGAAGGCTATTAGCGCCTACCGTTCTTAATTTTGCAGTGTAAGACTAGAAGGAAGGTAGCTAGTCATCACCACCCACCGCCAACTCTTGGGCTACTCTTTTACCAACGAATAGTGGGATTGACCATCACATTATAACGCCTCCACAGCTGAAAGGGCGGGCATGTTTGGTGTGATGGGAATTCGAACCCGCGATCGAGTCGAGTGCCTTAACCACTTGGTCATGTCGGGCTATGGGGGTTGGGCAGAAAAGGACTTGGAACTTTTCGGATTGTCAAGTTTGGTTAAATAAAATAACACGAAAATTGTTATTAATATGTAAGAAACCATTTAAAACAATAGATATTAGATATTTTCAATTGTTAGCGTCATGTAGTAGTCAAATAAGTTTTGAAATCTCTGAAGACTGAGACAATAAACTTATTTAAGCATTGGTGTTGATACATAAATAATCGTTAAAATAAAAATTTACGTTTATATATTTTTAAATGTGTTACTGGACCTCTCTAACTGTGACCAATGGGGCTTTTGAGAGAATTTTAGGGTTTGCTCGAGAATTTTTATGGATATTTTGTATAGCATATAGACATATGTTTATACAAAAATTACTTTAGTAATAAATAAACTCCAAAAAATATTAACGCTAAATTCAGGTTTTACATTTTGTTTTCTTTTATCGTTTCATTTACCCTGAAAAAATAAAATTACGAAAAATGAGACTTTCTCGTGCTGTTAAACAAATTTTGTATGCATTCATTATTTATAAACAAAAGCTAAACACCCACATTTCTTGCATTTATTTTTGTTTGCAGGATTTGGATTTTTTTTAACTATACACTTACAAATTCTTATTTTCATATTTTTAACATGTTAATATTTAACTTGGCATACTAAAAAGAAATTATGTTATTATTATAAGTTTTTTTTTTATAAGTAAAAAGAATACATAAAAATAATTCTTGATTGTTTTTTTACCGGTTTCTTAGATGCTTTTTTTTGGGCTGGATCTACTGATCGGCCTGATCCTACTGGTTTCATCATACCGGATGAAAATGGCCTGTAAGTTTGGTTTTTAATTGATCGTACTTTTGTACTTTTTTAAGTATTTGGTTATCATAACAGTATAACATACTATGACCGATAAGCATATTCTTAAAAAATAAATGTGCACCCAGTATGCAAGAATGTATAGAATTAGACTTAAAATAAATAAAAAATGCAGCTCAACAAGTGTTGAGAGTTCACATTATACAGTATAAATATATTTAAATGAACATTGTTTGTTTTGCACAAAGCTACTCGAAGGTTATCTGTGTTAGCTGTCCCTAATTCAGCAGTGTAAGACTAGAGGGAAGGCAGCTAGTCATCACCACCCGCCGCTAGCTCTTGGGCTACTCTTTTACCAACAAATAGGGGGATTGACAGTCACATTATACCCCCCCCCACGACTGGGAAGGTGAGCATGTGTGGCACGACTCGGGCGCGAACCCGCAGATTACGAAGCGCACGCCTTAACGAGCTGGGCCATGCCAAGCCCCAACAAACATTGTATTAAGTATTTGTGTTTTTCTTATAGCAAAGTTACATCGGGTTATCTGCTCAGCCCACCGAGGGAAATCGAACCCCTGATTTTAGCGTTGTAAATCCGGAGACATACCGCTGTACTAGCGGGGGTCATTGTATTAAGTAAAATAGAATTTAGTTAGGATTAGTAATTTAGTAGAAATAAACCTGATAAAATTAAACTATACAGAACTAAACTAGATTAGGCTAAGCTAGACAGGATTGAAGTAATATAGGCTCAAATTATTAAACGAGTGAAATTAAAATGAATAGGGTTAGACTAGATACGATTAACCCTTCGAAGATCAAAATAGACGCATTTAACCTTGTTGAAATTAGGCAGAATTAAATAAGATTAAACTAGTATGTATTAAAGTATACTGGATTGAAATAACAGAATTAAGTAAGATTGCTACTTTTTAAAACATTCTAGAGTAGCATTTATATACAAAACTTAATATTTTTCCTGTTTGTTTATTCTTCGTTTGAAAGTCCGAAAACGACAGTTTTTTATTGATATATGCGTTTATTACACCCTCGAGCAAATTCATTGAAACAAATGGTCATTTTACAATATTTTCAGCATGGCGGCCGCTGTAGGCTCGTTGGACTTACTGATTTCCTTTTACACAGACGGCGTCATTAGCTGTGTTTTACATTATGGTCGATCTATTTTTGGGATATATGACGAAACTTTGAGGAATATTACGTCATTCGAAATTGCGTTAGAAGGGCAAGGAGACCAGTCAAAAAACAACTTCGTACCAACTCAATGAAGAAAAAACGGTATCCATGGGGCCTGAAATAGAGGAAGGCGTTATTCAGTGACGAGATTCATTTTTTTTGTACAGGGTCAAAAAAGTCTGCATGTTCGCAGATCTCCAGGTGAGAAACTTCGAATCTCACATCAATCAGTTTGTAAAACATCCCTTGAAGAAGAAGTTTTTGGGGACTTTTTTAGCTACTATGACATCAAATGCTTACATATTGTAGAAGGTATGATGAGAGGACTACAGTACATCGAAGTTTTGCAGAGAAGAGTCGTTCCAGAATTGAAAAATTGATTTCCAGATGGAAGTGGCATTTTTCAGCAAGATCTGGCTTCGTGCCACACATCGAAACTTGTAAAGAATTTTATGACTACAACGCGAATAAAGGTGCTGGACTGGCCTGGACACTCTTTGGACTTAAATCCTATTGAAAATCTTTGGGCGATTTGTAAAGAAAGATTTTGGGAAAAAGACTGTACTACGAAAGATAAGCTTATTGATGCCGTAATTGAGATGTGGTACCGCGATCCAAAAATTATTAAAGTTTGCAGTTAACTCGTGGACTCGATGCCAAGGCAGATTAATGATCTTTTGAAATATAAAGGCGGCCATATCATGAGAAATTTTTGGGCTCTCAGAAATAAAACGCAAAAACTTGAACAAATCATAATGTTCCGTCTTGTTGTTGTTGTTGTTTTTTAAATTAAGCACAAAGCTACACAATGGGCTATCTGTGCTCTGCCCACCACGGGTATCGAAACCCGGATTTTAGCGTGTAAGTCCGTAGATAAACCGCTGAGCCACTGGGGGGGCTTTCCGTCTTGTGTCAATTAATTTGCACAAGGGTGTATCTGCTAGCCGAGGAGGTAATTTTATTGTTATAATATTCGTCACACGAATAAATTCTACGCAGATTTGATATTTTTGGTAAGTTTAAGTTAACATTTAGTTTAGAATCTAGCATTATATAGGCCTATTTAGTTCTAGATAATTAACTATACATATGCTAATGCATTCATCTATTTAACCTCACAACACACAAAAAAATGTATGCAGAATTAAAACGGTACGTGTGAAAGAACAAATGATAGGCCTAGCCTACAAAATAAAATTATGCTGTTTGCCATAAAACAGACGATGTAAAAAAGTAAGGCTTATATTATATTTGATTGTCCAGAAATATGTCGTTTTGAGCTGCAAAGTCTGGAAAAGTATGTAAGCCAGTGTTGTAAAATATGCTTTACTCAAAGTAAGCACTATTTGCTTCAACACACTTTTGCCAACATGTAACGATGGTGTTTATGCTCTTGCTGTAGAAATCACAGTTTCTGTGGTAAATGAACTCTCTGAAAGCTTCTTCTACAGCTGTTTGGTTTTGAGGGCATTTATTGTGCAAAAGGTTGTCAAAGTACTTGAAAAAAAATGAAAATGAAAAAGGCCTGGGGAATAAGGTGGGTGAGGCAGAGTTTCGATTCCCAATTCGTTCAATTTTGGGAGCGTCATCTTTGACAGGTCTCATAACGCCGATTTTGTTGATCTTCAGGCAGTTCGTGCAGAACCCACCTACCCAATTTTTTTCGTCTTTCCAATCGCACTCAGGTGGTTGGCAATGCTTGATTGCTTGTGCCGTGTTTTTCTGCAAGGGTCTGTCTCAACTGATTCTCTTAATGTGTTTTCATCTAAGGATGGCTTCCTTCCACGACCTTCGTGGTCTTCAAGACTTTCATCTCCATGTCAAAATTTTTGGAACCAACGCTAAATTGTACGATCATTAACAGATCCATGGCCGATGTTCCGTGTAGTTTGAAGTCGTAGCGAAAAATCAGACGAAAGTCATTCTTGTCCATGCTGCCTTGGGGGTCGTGAAACTTACTTTGAATAGAGTTGAAGCTGCAGACAGTTAAGACACCTTGTAAGCTACAAACGTTGGATTAAACTAACTAACAAATGATAAGTTACGTTATTCAATATTCAGGGTATAAATGTCACCGTGAGAATTCCGTCATCTATTTCTGGAGAACCTAATAATATTATTGTGTAAAATGAGAATAAAGTCAAGTCAGCAAATATATTTTATTCTACTGTTTTTTTTATCTCTCCAGATGATCCAATAGCTGGAAGTGTTTTTTTCTTTTGATGTATTATAAAGTACAATATTGTACTTCGTTTGTAGATATTTTAAACATCAATGTCATGATGTCTATATGGTATTACATTCATAAAAATATATTAATTTTACATTAAAGCAAGTTCAGCATAATATTAAATATATATTTACATTTGAAAATTTAATATTTCAGTATGCATTACCGCAAACGAGTTGGAAAGAGCTAGGCTAATCCTGTTCACCAGAACGAGTATTTATATGTATACAAGATAATTTAAATATTTCTCATAAGGACCTATTTATCCTTGCCAATGAAGGAAAAAAGTAGTTTGTGAGGAAGTCTTGATTTAAAACACGTTCGTAGTTTATTTTCAAAATGACATCTAAAACTGATTTATGTATAAATTTATAAAATATTTTTACCTATTGAGCGGTAAACAGGGAGAGCAGTTATTTGTTTTCGAAAAGCTGGGCAACACTGGAAGTGTAACGATACCAGTTAGTCTAGTACAAAATAAACAGATGGTTTAATGATATTACATACAATTTTTTAGTAAATATAACTTTCCCATATGAAAATGAAACTTGGAAAAAGTTCTTTTAAAACGATATATATTCATATTTTCTTGTCTGCTTGTAGTATTAACACCATTTCGTATGAATGTTTAAAGACTTTCAAGAATGTTTGCATGAGCTACATACAAAGTTCAAACGTGCTCGTTCTTTTAAGTTAAATTCATGCGAGTATTTTATTTTAAAGTTAAACATTTCTTTAACCTGCTATGAAATCAACGACTTCCAGAGTTGTCAATTGATCTGTTTATCCGTCCGTCTAGCTTTAACTTCTAATTCGTCTGGTAGACAGAATGGGCTTATGTTCGTGACGTTATCTCTCCTTACATTTAGTGTATTGATTAATTGCGACTGTTTGTCAAAGAAATAACGTAGCGTTTCAACCGTTTGTTTTGACATTCCACACATCTATCAGTCTGTTCAGTCAAATGTTTAATCTGTTTTCGTATTCATCTTTCAACCACTCGTTAAAATTTCGTCTCCGAATCTGTTTATCTATTAAAATAACTTTGTTTAGCACATGATAAATATCTTTATCGGTTTATTTGTCCGCCTGTTCCTCCAACTTTTAAATGTATTTTTTAACTTTTAATTCGTCCTTCTGATATTTAAGCAATTTATTTATTCGTTGTATTTTGTATACACATCAAAGCTCTTTCATAATTCTTCGCTACCGTCGAACTACTAATTGCCGTCCATAAATCCGTTTAATTACTTGTCTTTCCATCTACCAGAAGCTACAAGTTTCTTATACTTCTGTATTTTAAAGTCTTGTTTGCTGCACTCATGCAATATTATGCATTTGTCACTGTAACAAGTTGTTGCTAAGGGCAGCAAAATCGCAAACCTTCTGAAGGTTGACTGAAGTACATGTGCCTACTTGAGATGCAGTGGTAGGTTTGACATGGCTGTGGCCAAATGCGCTTCCTCATTTTTATGAAAACACTTGTTGATTCCAAGGGGTTTTATGTTTCGTGAACAACTTTTCAGTGTACATACAATACAGTGTGGCTTGTCTTTTCAAAGTCTGTTGGCTGTTAGGGTAATAAACGCTTTGACGGCGAGTCTTTCCATCTGAATAGAGAATTTTAACAGTTTTCTTGTATCTTTTGCTTCTAAGTCGTTTAATAGTTTTTCGTTCTGCGAATATTTTCCCTCGAAATTGGCTGTAGCGTTTATTTTTCCAGTCAGAAGGCTATCCTGATACTATTGCACTGTTTCAATTATAAATTCCCGTGTCACATGCAAGCCCTTTTAGCCGTAGGGGAGATATAATGTTGCGGTCAATTCCACTATTCGCTGGTAAAAGGGTAGTCCAAGAGTTGGCGGTGAGTGTTGATGTCTAGCTGCCTTCCCTCTAGTCTTAAACTATAAAATAAGGCACGGCTAGCACACATAGCCCTCGTGTAGCTTTGCGCGAAATTAAAAAACAAACAAATAAAGAAGCACTTATAAATTACAAGAACTTATAAATAAAACTATAGAAGAATGTAATATGATAATATGCTTCCTATGTCCAATGTTGACAAAGCTTTTCGCTCAGTACCATAGTTCATCACGCCAGCTGTGATGGGTGCTATTAATGGTCAAGATGCTATTTGTTTCATCAATTTCTTGAACAATAATTTCTCAGTATAAACTATATTAAGCAAGAAGAATGTAATTTTTATCAATTTATTTTGATCATTACCAATCAGAATAAGGTTCACGATTTGTAACATCAAATTATTATTCCTTTTCACATCAGATTATTTATTATTAATATTACATATTTATTTTGCTCAAAATTGATTTCACTTATAATCTAGAAAAAGCTATTGAACCATTAACCATCTTGACCTCCATGGCGTCACGAAACACATTTATAACAGCACAACATTGCATTATCATGTGCAAAGCATTCTTAGAAACTGAGATTACTTTTTCCTCTGTTATTGCCTTGTCTCAACTTATATGGGACAGCGATAAGTCGACGGATTTACATTGCTTAAGTACGGGCTTAAAATTATTTAGCTTATATTTTATCCACTTTCTCATCTTACGTCATTAAACTTCCGTTCTGTTCATTTCATTATTTTATAACTTATATTTTAATATCAAAATCATCATCATCTGCCACTCGATTCCTCAAGGAACACCTGTTTCTGTAACAGGGTTTAAGTGAGTAGGTTGTTAGCCCACTGTACTTAGCCGTCCCTAATTTAGTCGTGTAAAACTTGAGGGAAGGCAGCTAGTCATCACTACCCATCGCCAACTCTTGGGCTACTCTTGTACCAACGAATAATAGGATTGACCGTCACATTATAACGACCCCACGGCTGAGAAGGCGAGCATGTTTGGCGTGACGCGAGCGCGAACCTGCGACCCTCAGATTATGAGTCGCACGCCTTAACGCGCTTGGCCATGCCGGACAAATATCAAAATAATATTTTTAAATAAACACAATTTTGAATTTAAAGTCACACGTCGTTTGTACTGTAAGAAAACACGCAAAACTTATATAACTATAGTTGCAATAATAAGTTTTTGTGCTAGTTCACACAACTCTGTGTTGCGGAACACAGTATGTATTGTTGTGAAAAACAAACAAACTCTTTCGTGTTAACTTACATCGCAATTTTATGTAATGTGTATTCTTAAACAACTATCATCACACAAAAAAAAATGTTTTCCAATAATTAAAATGCCTTCCAGTGGCTAAGCGGCTAATCTTCGGGTTTAGAGTGTTAAAAGTTTGGTTTCGATATTTGTAGTGAGCAGATAAGTCACTGCGTAGCTTTGTGCTTAACTACAAATAAACTTTTATTATTAAATATATTATCTTCTATCCTGTCTATTTTTTATCATATTCTATTTAATCATCATTTCTTTCCCTTTTGTTTCCTTAAATTATGGTTCAGTTACACACTTTTCCTTTCAAATTAAGAGTCTTTTTGTTGCAGCAGTGGCCAGTACAGGTTACGTAACGGCGTTCCTAATTCCTCATGTGTATATATTTCACGATATAAAAGGAAACGGGTTCACGGCGTTTATAAAGCACGCTCCATCTTAAAGACGATTATACATTGAAACATTTTTTCATAACAGAAGAACATATGAAAGCATATGCTTTATCCAGTGAAGTTTGAGGTTTTAAAACGTATTACAAAACCACACTGTATTATGTATCTTTTTCTTGTGTATCACAAAATCACACTGTATTCTGGATGGTTTTCTTACGTATTACAAAACCACTTTGTATTCTGTATCTTTTTCTTGTGTATTACAAAACCACACTGTATTTTGTATCTTTTTCTTGCGTATTACAAAACCACACTGTATTCTGTATATTTTTCTTGCGTATTACAAAACCACACTGTATTCTGTATCTTTTTCTTGCGTATTACAAAACCACACTGTATTCTGTATCTTTTTCTTGCGTATTACAAAACCACACTGTATTCTGTATCTTTTTCTTACGTCCCTGTTATTGCTCTTCTTTCTCTGTCTCTCAACAGGATTCTCAGTGGTTCAGCGATAAGCTTGTCGGCTCAAAATTAAAAAAAAAAATCGAAATTCGATTCTCACTTAGCACAGCGTAGACGGCGAGTTCTATAAGTTGTATGCATAAACGAAACACAGAGACGAGCCATTTCGGTATACCAAACTGGTGATTTATAGACAAATAAATAGTATTTATAGACTCTACTCTCAAAACAATGACACTGTTCCACTTGGCCGCGGGAGTCCATTAAAGGACAAATCTGTAGTAATAGCGCACGATGATCTGTAAACAGCCAATAGAAATGAGTAACATTAATGTAAGATACGGATCTTGCTGTCATTTTACTTAGAGACAGGTATCCGCATGATACGGTATGGCAATTTCGAAACGTGCCAAAAATACGTTCAATAAAGTTTACGTGATGAAACTCTGTAGAATGGACGGCAACTGCCTATTGTAGAGACACAAGTGTAGAAGACGACGTTTCAAGACGAAAGGCGGAAGACTTTCGAAACTTCGTCCTCTACACTTGTGTCTCCACAACAAGCAGTTGCCGTCCATTCTACAAAGTGTCTTCATGATTACTCTGCCCAAACAATCTATCAAAGAAAGTTTACGTGTTTTAATAAGTTTTTGATGAAGGTTTATTTTCCTAGAACACGTAGGTTTAAAGATATAACCATTTGCAATGAAACATTTATCACTTAGCGTAAGAATAAGCTAAAGGGGTTTAATTTGGAAGAAAGTGACATTTATGATGAACAATTAAGAACAAGGATTTGTGCAGATAATAAAAATTACAATCATTTGTAACTACTTATAGTCTTTTGTAGCAAACATTTTACATGCCATAACGTATAAACTTAATAACTTGTAACTCTTCGGCCATTCGGAATAAATAGTGAAATAATCATGGATAATATGGTGAGTACTTTGGTTTAAAAGTAAATAGTTATAAACTTTTTTTATTTTAAATATAATGGATTATGTACTCTGTGCCCACCAAGGGGGATTGAAGCCTAGGTTATAAGCCTTAGAGTGAGAAGTAACCGCGAAACTACTAGAACAATAGCGAGTTATATAACATTTGTAAATGTACTTATGCACCTCTTGAAAGGTACAGAGTATATATTTTTTATTGTTGTTTCTAAAGGTGTGCTTTGTAGTTTTCAGGCTTTTACTTTCTATTAAAATCAAAGGTAATTACATTAACACCGTTGTATTCCAGCACACAACCTCTTAAGGATTATAGTAATCAAAACCTGGTTCTAAAACTTCCTGATGGGAAAACTCTAAAAGACATACGTTGGTTGGCTGTTTGGTGCAGGAAGTTCAGAGTAAGTTTCGTAAACTGTAAACAAATCATCATAACCAATATTTTCTAACAACGTAATTTCTCCTTTTTACTTCCTAAATCCCTCAACAGTGACTGTTTTAATCCTTGATTAATTTTATATCCAATAGCTGTTTAAAGTTAGCCCATAAAATACTGTTAAATCGTTTTAACAACACACACGTGTCAAAGAGGACGGATTTGAAAACAGTATAGTGTAGAAACAACACAATTTTCTGGGATATGCAATTATTTAGTACAATTCTTCTAAAAACATCAGTAACTCAACACCACAACCTTATAGAATACTGTAAAATGAATTCTGAAACAAAGATGTGAGCAGCCATTGGAATGGTAATTTTAATCAAAGTAGATTCAATCAGTTTTAACAGAAAGAAGAGTAAAGTGAAGAAAGTTACCACAAACATTTAATGTTTCATTTCTATACATATTGAAGTAACATCCAGAAGAAAGGAAACTGCTTTTCTTTTAGACACGTTAATGTTGACTGTTGTTTATTGCTACCTATATAAAATAAAGATAATTAAGTTGAGCTTGTTTGAAGTTTGAAATGTTTTACTTACTATGCAGGCATCTATGATGTATACCTTTTGAAAAAGTGAAAGATTCACTCAGTAGCTTCTAAGGGTAGTTTACATCGTCGAATCTTTCAGGGATCATGACTTTTCTATACGTTTTTACGTTGAAGCTAAACAATGCAAAAACTGTATTCACACACACACACACATATATATATATGTAATTTCAAATAATTAGGACAAAATCAGAAGACAAAAGTAGTTTCGTTTATTTATATACAAAAGCAAATAAAACTGGGACACAAAGTACTTGTCTTACATGAATTAGTCCTGCGTACTGTAGTTTGCTTGAGAGCCAGAGGACATCAGATGTGATTTTGCAGTGAAAGAGCGTAAGCACATCAAACGTCACTTCAACCGCACGCCTAAAATGATATAAAATATTATTTTACTTCGGCTCATGGGCTGCTCACACCCTCAGTCATGGTTTGGTTTTGTGTAAACGATCAGCAGACAAGCGTCTAAACCTGCGAGTCGATTGAGATAACGTTTACAGTTTATAATTTACATGCTTTAAAATATTTTTATAAAATTCATGCACTAATCGTTATCACGTATGAACTAAATTAAAATTAAATATATATCATGTGTAAGATTAATAAATCGATAAGATGAAGGACAGAATAAACAATATAAAATTTATTGGAAGTAAAACATTATACACAAAATGGAAACATAGCAGAAGGAAAATGTTACAAAGAAAAAGGAAAGCAATTATTTTATAACTTTTACAGAATAGATGTAAGACATTATAAACACAGATAAGATATTGTGAAGAAAAGAAGTAAGATAAAAACGAATCATAAATGGAACATAAGTAAGCTGAACAAAACTGAAGTGAGATATCGTAAGCAGAACATAAATATAAGTAGAGTAAAGGTAAAATAAGATATATTAAATAAAATATTAAAAACACACAGGTAAGAATGAATATAGAGATAGAAATATTATCTTATTAAGTGTGATTTATAGATGTGCAATTATTATTGGTTTAAGACAACAGAGTATTTAGTTGTTATTTTTATTATGTAGGCTAACTTTGGAGATATCTTTGTGGACAACAAAATTGAGCTTCCAAGGTCAGCTAAAATTGGCCCATTGACCCAAACATCACATGGAGTATCATCTGAGCCAATCATGGTCATGGACGCCCAGACCTTCATTGTTCCTAATTTTAAATACGACGGACAGGGACCTGGTAGGAAACTATATAGATCTGGAAAAGGGGTCGAAAGGACGCTTAGTTACAATCAACAACTTCGTGCCCTTTCAGACAATCGTTATTCTTCCGACCTAAATCACGCCCCTTTTCGAGGTTACCGAGGAAACAGTCGAATTGCTAATTTCACCAGCACTTCCTTCAAACCTCAGCAATATAATTAACAATCAATCAAACGCTGAATTTCACTGATTATATGCTCTTGATAATAGTTTTAACACTGTATATGCCCAAACCTCTAAAATTGAAAATACCATAAAGTAGAACTCTACTTTATAAAATATTCCCCACACTAATGATCGAATTTAGCAAACATAAGTAAGGGTTTCTTTAAGAAAAACAAGGAACAAAAATCATTAAAGGTATTGAAAAGATGGATACAAAAAATTATATTTTTACACTTGTACTATATACAAAGAGAAAGAGAGATTCATTTTTTAGATGCATATTTACATCTTCATATTTTCGCTTCGATAAACCTTGAAACAGCTCTTTAATACAAGCTTTTCAGTATCTCTTTTTATAACAGTTACTGGTTCTTGAAGTTTTGTCCTGAAGGTTTGCGACATATTATTTTAAGAATAACTTAGTTTAATATTAACACACTTGTTTCATAGCAATGATGATATCTATAACTGCTCGAAAGAACAACTTTGATTATACATAAATACATGTTAGCCCTACAAGACAGTTTTATGAAATATACAATAACTAACATTGGTACTTTGAAAACAAAACACTAGCTTAAAATAACACAAAACTCTAGTGATTTAAGTGGCTACTAAGATCAATGAAAATAAATCACTCATATAAAATACGTGCTTACTGAAAACATCAACAAATTCAACGTATTTAACTGCTTCCAATTAACGAAATTTCGCGATTATTGAAGTTATATGTTTGTTCAAACATATGTTCACACTATTTCTCATGAACTGATTCGTACAAAATCTGTATTTTCATGAACATTTTCCACATTTTTGTTATTTCGTGTTTCCTTTTCATACACATTTTCTACATTTTACCTTAGCTTCGAATTTTGCTTTTTAAAACTTGTATAAGTTCTCTGCATTTCTTTATTGCACTTGGACATATGTGTAATTGTTTCCTTTTTTTATACATTTTCTATATTTCTATCTTTCACACGAAGGTGAATCCAAAATTTTCATTTTCTTACATGTCCTTAGATTTTGTTATTTCATATGGACACACCAATCAAATGTCTCATTATCGTAACAGCACAGGAGTTTCAGAAGTAAATATATTTGTATTAAATACAATATGATATCAGATTTATTTGTAAAGTAAATAATAATGTTCTAAAACGACTTTTTTATAAAGTGTAATGGATATTTATAATCAAATCATGTTTATAAAATGGTAGGAGAAAGTGTTACCATATTCAGAACAAAGAAACCAAATCCACCGTTTAACCATCTTCTATTATGTAGCAAGCACTATGTATAAATTGGACTGAAAAGTATCAAATTATGAAGTTGTTGTTAACAGTTTTCTATTTTCTTTCAATTTAGACATTATAAGCTGATTATTGTCATTATAAACATTGTTATTTTTCCCCTGTAGTTTGGATTGGTACAAAAACTGCACGTTTCGGAATATGCGCAGTGTTCTGCGTTTAATTACAAGAAATAAACTTTGATCAACATCATAGCACTTTTTTATCAACAGGTTCATTAAACTCGTTTGCAAACATAACAAAGAGTGATGTCTTGACTGGAAACAGAAAAACAGATACAGTAATATATTTGTTACAAAAAGAAGGAAGTGCTGCTCGTGAAAATGTATGAATGATGATGCATGTTTTCAGTTTTATATTTTTATAGGTATTTGATATTATTGCCAGCGTATGATGATGTTACACTGGGAGAAAAAAAAACATATGCTTCAAGTTTAAACTTTAAGTTGTTTTTATTTATATATATAAACACCAGCTACGTAGAAAGACGTACCTTCGTTAGTCATGTATTAAAATTTAAATACAAATACACACAAGTTTTTGTTAAAAACTTTCTTCCTTACAGCTTGTTGCTTCTGTAATCAAAGTAGATAACCTGAATTAAAAACAACATACGTTTTCAATTAGAACTAAACCATGTTGAATTTTAAATAAATGGAAGAGTTTTGCATCGGATGTGGGATGTTGAAGAGAAACCGTCATGACTGAAAACCCTCTAATAATGTCGAGCAATACGTGAATGTATACATAAACAATAAGGTCGAAGTATAAAACAGAATAACGATAACAGTTATATACAAACGCATATTAAAAATTTCACGTGAGCTTTAATTAAAATTGTACAGTAGAATGTTTTCTTGCTTTTCTAACACCGACAACAAAACTGAGAGGACAAAACTTTCAATAGAACTCAGTCATTGGAACCATAGCTACGAGATAACGTATGTATTTTATTTTGATAAATTAGATTAGACATAGGTATGTTTCTCAGTTATTTATTTACAATTTCAAATTATCATATACTTTTAAAAAATTTAGTGGATCACATTTTTAGCTTAGAAGTATTGGTACGGATATTTGGGATGCTTATAGTGAAAGCTGATGATAGTAATTAATTAAAAGAACCTTGACTTATTTGTATCAGGGTAAAGTATCCTTTTTTGAAAGGAGTTAATGTTATGAATAAGAGTGGGCTATCTTGTATAGATAATACGTTTCAAAATACTCTAGGCATATAGAAATTTGTATTTCAATTGTAACATCGGATTTCGTATTATTTTATACCAAATATTGCATCTAATCAAGAGTGAAAGATCCAAACTTTTCCAGTCGTACTTGCCAGGTTTCCATTTTTCAGTCTGTGAGTAAAGGAAACAATTAGAAATTCGCGTATATTACATTGGATGGATTGTCATGAGTTGTCCCCGCCGTAACAGTTCGTTTCGATTATAACATTAAGGACCAGAAATTAATGTTGTTAAACATTATTCTTGAAATCTTTTCCTTGAAATAATTAAAAAATACTGAATATTTCTTTACGACTATGTTATATTCTTTTTGATTTCGAAAAAAAATCTATCACTATACTAATGAAACCTATAATAGTTTTTACTTAAATCACAAAGGTATTTTCAAAGTTGAAATGGTAATTTTTGAGTGATACAATACGAATAGTTTATTACTATAGTCTATGCAATCTTTACTATACAAACTTCTCACACTAAAATTCTTATTTCATAAAGAACTAGAAACACAACCGTACTCAATAAAAGAACAGTTTCGAAACTATAAGTCAGTATACAGTAAAATATAAAGTTTGTTATTACTAAAGTGTAATCGTAGAATGTTTTTAAGCAAAATTCCTTCAGTTAAACGTTGCCTGAAAGATCGTGAGTCATGAATGTTGAGGAGTACGTGTTATAAACAGCCCTAGGTTTGAAACCCGACATCTATACAAAAATAAGATTGTTAGCATTTTGGTAGGTGTTTTTGACGTCCTTATACACAGTATATTTAATTAAATGCCAGTGGCGAAAATACCTTTAACATAAAAATACTGTGTGAGATAAGCTAAGAATATTGCAACGGGCTTTTGTGAAATTTTATTCGTATTGATTTTGATTGATTGACTAAATTTTCTATTCCCGTTTCTATGTTTAGTTAAGAATTAATTGAAGTCTACATATACACAATTATATAATTAAAAAGTTAATTTTTTTTAATTATTTCTATATGATACCATTTCAAAAGTAATGAGATTGGCTGCTTAGAGGAAATGGAATGTAATTGTGTTTAGCTTTTGTATAATTTAATAAGCACTTGCTAGTATTAAGTATCTTCAGTTTTGCAAGATCACTTAGATAAATTTTAAAAACTAAGTATTTTTTTAGAATCATGATCTTCCTTTTCACGTAGTACTTGCTATTCATTGGAGTAATTTTGAATATAGATATTTATGGAGTCGTAATAAGTGTACAGTTTTAAACTTTTGTAGTACATAACCGATCAGCATATCTTTTATTTGTCTCTTCAAAACCAAATTTTTGTGAACTTGATCTTTTTTAGTTTATTAGATATAGTGACCGTATTTTTCATTATATGATATCATCAGCTATAAATCCTTCAGTGAAAATAACACATTTGTCTTAGTATTCCTCTTCACCTAAGTATCGTTAAACTTAGCACATGTTGCTAGGAAAACGTGTCTTTATTCCTAGTAACCATAGCAGCTAGGCTTCAATAAAAAAAATGAAATGATGTATAAAATTTAGTTTCATCACCTTTTCTAAGTAGCTAAGGTCTAAAGATTAATTAAACTTACTCAGACACTTGTTAGCCCGATATGGCTTTGCTATAAGAAAACACACACACACAAACACACTTGTTAGAGAGTGTTAGATGTTGTCTTTCGTAGAGGGCGCAACATTTTGTTACTTTGTGTACATTCTTTGCCTTTTTTTAAAGTTCATTTTTTTTTTTTTTTGCTATTGCTGTCTTTACTGTGAACATTGTTTGTCATAGTTTTAGTCATTTCAAATCAAATTATTGCATTGTTGTTTTAAATTTGAAAATACCAACGTGTCTTTCCTGGTTTATTGTATTCATTGTGTTGACGTAAACAATGTTACTAAACGAGTTTGATTTTTTTCTTTGTTCCTATAGTATGGTTTTTGGATTGAAGTTTTTGAACAAACATATTTTTTGTGTGGCAGACCTATTTCATGTTTATGTCCTTGTAAGTAAAGAAATATTTGAGTGTGTTTTGACAAGTAACAATATGATATATATATATTTATATATGGTTACGTGCATATATAGGTAGGTATATAGTTTTTCTTTTTATTTACAATTTTTAAGTACTGGCATTTGTAGTATGAATTATTTTGAAGAAGTGTACAGTTTCAATTAAAAACATCAGTACTAAGATGTAAAGAGATTAAAAAGAAAATAAAGGTATATTGAATTCTGTATTTTCTAATCTTCATTTAATAACCATATAAATGATGAATAAAGGCATTTAGAAAAATATTGACATTTTTAGACATCAAAATGTTCTACTTGAATCGGCAACAACAACAAGTATTTTACATATAGCGTGAGCAAATGACCCCCAGGTTTGACATAATATTGTTGAACACACATTTAGTATGTTTTTGGCACTTGTGAAGTAATTGAAACATAACAATATATCTAACACACAAATAAAACAAAATTATGATAGGAAGTGACCTATAAATTTAGATGATAGATAATGCTCAGTGATTACACCGTGGGTTGTATAGATTTTTACCTTAAGTTACCGTAAAACTAATATTTGGTTACTTTGATATAGATTAAAATATATTTTTGTTTGCTTATTTTTTTCAGCTGCCTATTGGTGGGTTTCAAGAGGACCTCAACAAAACGCTCTCGGAATTCAACTTACGGATGAGAAAAACAGGCAAGAGAGCTCAAATTCCTTACATGTTTAGTTTAGTAACGGGCCAAATGTATAAAGATCTTAACTGTCCTGATTTATGTTATACCATCCTAGCTATATGTAATATGTTAATGGCATAAGTGACACAGTTACCGATCATTCTCCATCCTCAATATAGAACCACATGCTACAGGTCAGCTAAAAATATTTATGACAGTTTTTGAAAGAAAGCACCTAATTATACTTGTGTTTCAGTAATATGAAACTGTTTTGTTAAGGCTATGTATTATCTTATGTAAATAGTAACATTGCATAAAGTAAATTATCCAGCACTAACCCTACATAGAATGAGTAGTTCTAATGAATAACAAAAAGCCATTTGAGTTACACCTTAAATATAACTCTAGTGACATTGACCAGGAGTAACGAATCGTCTCCTAAAGTACAATGTACTCCACCTCGGAATTTGCACAAACAGATTTAATTACAACGTTGTTAACCTCCCACTGCCACAGCTGCAAATCTCTGGACGTTTAATGCTAGAAACCGGTTTTCGATACTCGTGGAAGGCAAAACACAGATAGCCTATTGTGTTTAACTGTAAGAACAATCAGAAGCATCAAGATTACACACGGATATTAGATAATAATGTAACCTACACCTAGACGTGTAAACTATGATTTGAAAACTACTTGTGCGCGCACACTAAAAACTGATTTTTAAGGTTATAAGTTTTGAGATTTACTGCTGTTCTAATTGGGCTGTTGATTTACTGGAATTAGAATTCTGTGTAATTTTTATGGGTGCAGCCATTTATACTGCTTCGAACAGTATAATTTTACTTCGTTTTCTCAGTTGTTTTTCTTTTAAATTTAAAACACCATTCAGTAACACTATGTTGATACTGTTTGGTTAAAGGCTAGAATGCATCAGCTAAACATGTGCAATGTGTTCATTGTTTAGCAATACTATGTTAATACTGTTTGGATAAATGCCACACCATATTAACTGAAATCTTGATGTTTCTGATGATTTGATAATTTGCTGATTATGTAAGAAGTTCATATGTATTTACACGTGGCTGAAAATATTGTTTTTACTTCCATAAGTAAACGTTAGAATGAAAACTGAACTAATACATAATAGACAAATTAGTAGATGAAATAATTAGATCAGTTGTTATAAGCTGGTACTGCATGGTCGGTTGGATAAGACACTCGACTCATAATCCGAGGGTCGCGGGTTCGAATTCGATTCGCACCAAACATGCTCACTTTCAGCCGTGGGAACTTTATAACGTGACGGTCAATCCCACTATTCTTTGGTAAAAGAGTTAGCGGTTGGTGGTGATGATTAGCTGCCTTCCTTACACTACTGCCCCCCAGTGGCTCAGCGGTATGTCTGCGGACTTATACGCTAAAATCCGGGTTTCGATACCCGTGGTGGGCAGAGCACAGATAGCCCATTGTGTAGCTTTGTGCTTAGTTCAAAACAACAACAACAACTTTACACTACAAAATTAGGGACGGCTAGCGCAGATAGCTCTCGTGTAGCTTTGCGCGAAATTCAAAAAAACAAACAAACATTCTAAGCTGTTAAGCCAGTAGAGATTTACATAGGGATTAAAATAGTTATGTTAGGCGCGTGATTGTCTCTGTGTTTTTAAGGAATAGTTTCGTTTGTGTGACCGGGATTTAGTATATAGTTAAACAACAAAAAACACATTAACAGAAAAAATATTGTCAATGAATCTAAATTATACACAACTTTTTAAAATTTAGTTTAGGTAGAAACAGAGAAAGAAGTGCGGATTCAGTATTTCCAGACTAACGCTACTAGAGATAACTAACTTCGTTTATCTTTTCTCACAAATTTAAACGTATAGTGCTGAAGTAAAGTTTACTGACTCAGAGATAACATTCTCAGCGTAATTTATAAAGCTATAGTTTTAATGTATTTTAATAAGTATTCTGTTTTACATTAAAATAGTTACTATGACAAATTATTTTTATTTTTGTCTTTATATTGGACATTAATACCTCAAGTCGACAAAAATTTCCTGTAAGTTTGTTTGTTTTGAATTTCACGCAAAGCTACTCGAGGACTATCTGCGCTAGCCGTCTCTAATTTAGCAGTGTAAGACTAGAGGAATGCAGTTAGTCATCACCACTCACTGCCAATTCTTGGGCCATTCTTTTACCAACGAATAGCGGGATTGACCATCACATTATAACGTCCCATGGCTGAAAGGGAGAGAGAGCATGTTTGGTGCGGCGGGGATTTAAACCCACGACCCTCAGATTACGAGTCTTAACCCACCTGGCCATGTCGGGTCACCCTATAAATACTTAGAGTAAGTCGGGAACAAAAAATATACAAAAGTTGTCGAAGTTACCACCTTCGAAGTCCACCGTTTTCCTTACCCTTTTATTGTCTTTCAATTTGGGCTTCGAATGTGCTGCCATCTACAATTAAGTTCTGAGATGAAATTTAAGCATCGTTAGTCCAAATACAAGACCAGAAAATATGACAAAGATTTAACAATAAAGTAACTGCGAAATGTGTAACAAAAGTAGGGTGGATGTAAAGCTTTAATTGAAGGAATATTCGATCTAGAGATTTAACCAAGTGATAACTAGAGAAAGAGAGACTACCCAGTGTGACAAAATATTACTTTGGATTACACTGAACTTAAGAAAACTCGAGATCTCAGATAAAAAATATTAAACTTGTGAAGTAATCGGAATTAAAGTATAATGAGTTACGTGAAAAATTCATTAGTTGAATTGTGCGACTTTGAAAGTTGTAAATAAACTTGTATGGTTATCACAAAAATCTTTAAAAACGATAAGTTTTCTTAATCATTCATTTTCAAAATGGTTTTTCCGTTGTTTACGTAAAGCATGATAACTAATATGATGAGTGTCATAATCTAATTACATGTCACTAATTAGAAATATGCTTGATGAATGATACAAACGTTACGCACACTTTTTACACTCTCTCTAGAAAGTGATTCTAGCTTTCTTGTTCTCATTCAGGGCTTGGAGTTTCCTCATTTTCTAAAAATGTATATTGCACTATGTTTCACAATACAGTCTACTAGGACTAGATGTTCTCCCACTGTCGCAAGTGACGCATCTCACTGAAGGGATGGGGCAGTGGTTATTTTCAAACTAAACGATACCGTATACGACACTAAAGCGAAGCCATTAGATCAGAGACTCTCCATCCCTAAGATTCTGACAATGCTACTGATAACCAAATATAGAAATTAACTGCCATTTTTAAAGATGCTCTCACAGATTGTTTAAGGGCATATCACAATTCGAATCTGAACTTTTAAATATTTGTTGAATGTTACATAAACTTGTGGTATCAACGCTTAATGTTCTTATATTACAGTGACGCACCTTTGAAAAGATACAATGGTAAAACGGTAGTGATAAGTCTTCCGGACGATAAAACCATCTATGATTATGACTGGTTTGGAGTTTGGTGTGAAGAATTCAACATCGACTTTGGGCACGTAAGAATTCCACACGACATCAGAGTTCCACCTTCTCTGCATTTGCTTGGCGTGAAGCCTGAGGTATTTTAGTTAACTACTGATAAAAAAATTTATATTGCGTTGATTTGAGGAGATCTATTTAAAATTCGTAATTTGGTTACAAAATTATTTGTAGTAACAGTTTGGTTTTACGCTAATTTCAATTAATTTGATTACTAAATGAAAATACTTATGTGAATCACCATTTTGTGGATCAAATGAATGAAAGAACTACTTTTCAGTTCTTATCAGAGGTAACATGCAGTTCTCAGCATTTCTTACCACAACTAATGCTAAAATATCAACGGTTACTTCTTTAAAAATAAATAATTCAAAATCTTCCATATTTCTTACATTATGTTTGGGCCATGCGGAAATACAAATATCTAGTGTTACTATTGAAAATTAACACATTGTTAAACTTTTAATAAACATAAGCCAGAAATCATTTGAACTGTTAACCCCTTCAAACTAAGAAACATCTATACTGTTAATAGTTAGTTAAAAAGTAAAAAAAATCACCTGTTAACCAATATTTATACTATTAACCACAACAAAGAACACGCAAACCTTAAATCATATCAAGTCAAGATCGTCTACTCCTTTAATTACCTGGGCCTGGCATGGCCGAGCGCGTTAAGGCGTGCACTCGTAATCCGAGGGTCGCGGGTTCGCGCCCGCGTCGCGCTAAATATGCTCGCCCTCCCAGCCGTGGGGGTGTATAATGTGACGGTCAATCCCACTATTCGTTTGTAAAAGAGTAGCCCAAGAGTTGGCGGTGGGTGGTGATGACTAGCTGCCTTCCCTCTAGTCTTACACTGCAAAATTAGGGACGGCTAGCACAGATAGCCCTCGAGTAGCTTTGTGCGAAATTCCAAAACAAACCTTTAATTACCACAACGTAAAAAAAAAAAACACAAGTCAAGAATATATAAACCTTTATTCACTAGAAATAAAGAAAATATAAATAAACATTCAAAAATCAAGAACTTCTAAACCTTCAACCATGATACGCAATGAATATCAAACATTTAATCACTAAAAATCACAAAATCTCCAAATTGCACAAACAAAGAACAAAAACGTTTGAATTTTTTAACCACCACAAGACAAGGGTATCCTACAAAACAACAACATATAAGCATCTAACAACTGTAAAGAAAGAAATTCTAAAATTTTACTCACTATAGACCCAAACAAACATACACTTTAACCATTAATAAACCAAGCCATCTATATCTTTAACTACCACTCACGAAGAACATCTAAATTTTTAACGAACATTGATCAAAAATACCTAAATGTTAACAACTACACACCAAGAGCATCAAAACATTTACTCTAAGCCTTGAACCAGAATAAGCCCAAAACTACTAAACCTCAAAAAATCTGTTTGTTTAGAAATAAGCTCAAAGCTACATATCACCTTCATCAAAACCCGTTTTTAGTGGTACTAAGACACAGACATACCGCTGTGCCACTGGCACTAGGGGTGACAATCAACTAACATCTATGTTAGATATGCACAACTATTTCGTTTAGATTTATTACGAGAGCTATGTTTCAAATACTAATAAAGTGAGTGTGTTAAATTAGTATTTTTAGAAGAGATAGATATCGCAGGTTTGCTCACTGAAACTTTCCCATTGCTTTAAATGAATATTGATACATCATAAAGTTCTGCAGTTTGTAGAACGTTCTCGGTTTCAGGTGGGCAATATATAAGTGACTATGTTAGTGAAGTAAGTTAGAGTGAAAACAAAAATGAAGTTAGACTGTGTGATGGTCATTTAGTCATTTTAAAGTACGTTTTACAATTTTTATTGCTACGTGTTATAATTTATCGCGGGCGAGCTTACGAGTTATTATCTTACGTACATTACGTATTACGATTTAAAATAACCGGAAATTGTAATTTTTTTTTGCCAAGGCAGATATATAATTGTTTGTTCGTTCTAAATTTCGCACAAAGCTACGTGAGGGTTATCTGCGCTAGCCGTTCCGACTTTAAGAGTGTAAGACTAGAGAGAAGGCAGCTAGTCATCACCACTCACTGCCAACTCTTAATATACTCTTTTACTAACAAATAGTGGGATTGACCCTCACATTATAACGCCCCCATGGCTGAAAAAGCGAGCATGTTTGATGTGACGGAGATTCGAACCCGCGTCCCCGAGATTACGAGTCGAGTGCCTTAACCAACCGGCCATACTCGATCAAGAAATCTAATCTTCTCTAAGAAATATTAACAACTGAAGTTAACTCTGAAGTTGATAATGTTCGAAATCTATAAACTTTCCTGGTCGAATTCTGTAGTCTTCCGATTAATAAGCGTTAATTACGATTACAGGTTTCGAGGCTTACAATATACTGACTGTAGCAACCAAACAATATTCTAAAACTGTCTATTAGCGCGTCGATTTGTGATATTTAGAGAAAATTCTAGAAACTTTGATTGGCCCATTAATATTTGAAGATATGCTAATGCTTTCGTAAACATATATTGTTGATTCTTACTCTCGAGAATTATCTACAATTTTAGAAAACAAGCAGGACTTGTGCAATGCACATTTAACAATATAAATTATATACATTAAACTGAGATAAACGTGAATATTAAATCCGTTACATTAGTTATAAAACAGATATAAATGAAAATAATGTCTTGTAAAAAGATATTCTGTAATAATTGAATTCGCTTGTGGAGATTTTGACGAAAGAGGGACAATTATGTAAAGCTCTGGCTACAACTGTAATAAGCAATAGCGTAACGAGCTTTTGCTCGTAAGTTTTACTTGTTTGAATATATATTATTTTAAAAGAAATGTACTATCCGTTTATTCATACAATTTATCGCCATCAAATTGCAGATATCTTCTGTAAAGAATTTAGAATCCTGCCATATACACACACATAAAAAACTTGACAATCTAACTCTTTTATCAACTACAAGTCAAAAACGATTAAACCCGTAAGTAATGTCAACAAACGAATAACAGCTAAACGTTTAATCGACAGAAGCCATGGACATACACATTTTCTATCGCCATAAACCAAAGTGTCTGTACTTTCAATTATTGCAAACGAAAGACAGCAAAAACATCTGAATCTTGAGACACTAAAAACTAAGAGAATCTAAACCTTGAACAATAATTAAACTAAGCCAAGAACGTTTAAATCTTCATCCAATACTAATTGCAAAACCTTTTATTATTACGAAATAATAACCTCTTCCTGCTAGGTCTACTAAATCCTTATATATTGTGAGCTTAATGTTTTGGTTTTGTATACATGACCAATAGCTATTTCTCATTGTGCCTATTTTGGTCAATTTGTTTTTCACACACTTTGGTCTCAAATAAAACATTGGTTTTTAAATATCACCACTTTTATTTGACATCACAGTTATTTGATTAAACACATCTTTTTCAGAGTGACGTTGATTTGCGACACGATTGTTTTAAGCTTACTTGTAATTTCAAAGAACGACTTTTAAATTCCACAACGTTCAGCTGTTGACAAACTTCTAATCATTCAATAGTGGAGTGGTGCTACAGATAGATTTATGGCTGCAAGTTAATAACAATAAAAACCTCCCAAAAATAATTATCATAAGGAGAGATTATTAAACAATTTAAAACAAAGAGTGTAACAGTTTGAAATCAAAAGTAAAGAAAGGCTCACAAACCAAATCATCTAATAATTTCTTGAAAAACTCAAACATACTGATTTTATTCGACCACATATGAATGGTTTACAATTAGAAATCGTTATACCTTAACTCTAGGGATCTCCCATCCGTTTTTAGTTCGTTGAGAATAAGAAGCTGTTGAGACTGAAAATACAAAAATCATTAAATACTTTAATATTTGAACACATATATATATGATTACGCATAGCGCAATTATTACATACCCGAGAATACTGTAGTAAAATAATTTATCATTAACGTTGATAATCTATGATAATTTTAGTGTTATCTGCCTACTTACAGCCCCATTGAATTTATTCTGTCGATAAACATTAATTTGTTCTATTAAACGACAACATGTCAAGCAAATTTTATTAAATGTTAAACTTATGCAATACATTTCTTTTCTCGCTAACTTAGATCTTTTACACCATGTCGCTAGCTTTACACTGCACATGAACAACATTTTAAGTAGATACTGTTTGCTATAATACACATCTGTATCTGTTAAATTCTGGTATTTATAAAAGACCTCTTAGGGAAATATACATGATAATCTTGAAATTCTATCCGTAACTCGTTTGAAATCTATCAGGTCATCCTATTAGTAATGTCCGAAAATTTAATACAGAAAATACATAATCATTTCTGTCTTTGTATGTGGCTTTAATGACTAAAGTATGTAGTAGAGTGTTCAAACAAATAAAAGAAACTATCCCAACTCCACTTTTTTAGATCATTAATGAAATAAACCTTTATGAAGAGGATGTGTTTGAGGAGAACATTAGGCATATAATGCTTTATGAGTTTGAAAAGGCAATAGTGCAGCAGAAACTACACGAAACATTTAAGGTATTTATTGTGCGGAGTCATTCAGTGAAAGAAAATGTCAAAGGTGGTTTCAGAAGTTCAGATCAGGTGACTACAGATTAAGTGATGCGCTACGTTTAGGTCATTCTGTTGACTTTAATGATGACTTGCTGCTGGCTGCACATGATAAAGATTGTGCTATAACGGTTGAAAAACTAGCACAGAAGCTTAATTAAACCCATTCAACAGTTCAATGTCGACTGCAACAGCTTGGAAGGGTGTCAAAACTTGGAAAGTGGGTCCCCCGTGATTTGAAAGAAGCAAATCCTAGAGCAAGAGTAGACATTTGCACTTTTCTGTACTCTCGTGAACGTAACTCACCTTTTTGGACAGGTTAGTGACTGGATATGAAAAATGGATATTTTATAAAAATGTTAAGTGTTGCAAATAGTAACTCAGTGCAGCTAAACTGGCTAAAGCACAGTCCAAATGTTGAATGTTGCACTGAAAGAAAAGAAGCTTGCTTTGAACAATCGTAAAGGTGTTATGTTACACTAGAATAATACACGGCCCCATACAGCAAGGATCTTATTTGCAAAGATTCAAAAGCTAGACTGGAAAAAAATTCCACGTCCTCCTTATTTTCCAAACCTTGCCCCATCTGATTATCATCTACTCCGAAGTTTGCAGAACTATCTTGATGGAAAAGAGCTTGGAACACTTGAAGATTATCATCTACTCCGAAGTTTGTAGAACTATCTTGATGGAAAAGAGCTTGGAACACATCAAGATGTCAACAGCACCCTCTCTACAGTCTTTTCCTCCGAACCCCAAGAATTTTATAGAAGTAGCATTCAAAAGCTTGTGAATCGTTGGCAGGAAGTAATTGATAATAACGAAACATACATTATTGATTAAATTACATTAAAAGCGTTTGAAATCCTTTCTCTTTTCTGAACTTAAAATCGGACATTACTTAAGGGATGTCCTGATACATTGTATTGTCAAGGAGGACTATAAATAACAACAACTAAAATCTGCAATCAAGACCAGAAGAAAAAAAAAGTCTAATTAATTTTAATACTTCTTTAACAGATTTAAAAAGCTCTTTATTTAAATAAAATATGAATAACTGAAATTTTATGGAGTATACATAAATATCTTCTTTACAAAAGAAAGTATACCCTTGATAGCGGGCCAGCATCAAATATTATAGCGTCTGTCAACATATTATACATATTCAGTTCTTGAGACTTAGTAAACCATCAATCCACTTTCATAATGTTCACAATTCAGAACGATATTTAGTAAATCATTAGCCTTTGTTTCATAATTTTCAAGTTTGAGCTGTGAGACTTAGTCAGTTGTCACACCACTTTCATAAGTTTTACGTTTGAGCTCTAATTTATACAAGGGATTTAATCAACCATCAGACTACTTTCATAGCTTTTACTAATCCTGAAAATACTCTTCACCCAAATCTGCACTTCTTAAATGTGAAGAGAGTGAAACATTTTTAGCCCTTAAGTAAACCTACAAGATCCAAGAATATACTGATGTCAACTTACTTTTACTTTCAGAATAAATTAAACTGTGAGATCCTACAAGATAGTCTGGGATTTGAACTCCGATGGGTAATGGATGGTGGAGATACAGTGATGCAGCTCGTTGGAAGAATTGGTAAATAGAGTCTCTATAAAGGTGGCCAGTTAGTTGATTACGGAAAACTTAGTTTTCGGACATTTTGCTCTCGGTCAGCTTGTCACCGGTCTTTTCATTACCAGATAATTTTATATCATAATCTTCCTCTCATTTAATATTATAAAATAAAGATATTTCATCAGTATTAGTTCACTTATATACTCAGCAGGTAGCCCGATGTGGCTTTGCTACAAGAAAAAAATACGCACATTTATAGACAAACACTTCATTTGGTAAAATATTAGATAATATTAGTAAATATGTTTTCAATAGCCTTCCAGTGGCACAGCAATATGTCTGCGAACTCCCACTGCTAGAGACTGAGTTTCGATACCAATGGTGAACAGAGAATAGCTTTCCCATTGAGCAGCTTTGTGCTTAATTTTAAATAAACAATATTCGTTTATTAAAAAACATTCCTTCAAAAAGGAAAAAAAGGATCTTACTTTGTAAAAAATCTTAGTTAAAAATGATGAAAGATCTGGTATTTTAAAAAAATGATTAAGAGTGTAAAAAATTTTACGAAGAAAACGGAGTTTATTTGCTAAATCATAAGCCTGTAGCCCAGCCGCTGCCTCGAATAGTTGTCGAGCCATAGGGAGTCATTTATACACAGCTGGAAAAGGTAGAAAAACACCCTAGAAGCGAAATGTTTAGTAGTGAACAAACATGAACAGTTTTAATTTAAAATATAAGTATAACAATAGATTTATATGTAAATAGATGTAAACATGTAAGACGAGTAAGTTTGGTTTAAAAGTTTCTATTTAAATTGCATTTTATAGTATCTTTCATCTTTCTTTCACCGGACGTAAAACATACGCTTTGAACTAAATATTTCAAACCTGGACTAATCCTTCAATGGCAGCCTTTTCCAATAATCAACAGTTCAGTTTGTTGTACTTTTAAACAATTTTAAGCTTTTCGACAATGTTTGGAAAATGAAGTAAATATTTTTTAACTGTTGCACAACCAATTATTCCATTCTCATTAAGTATTCTTGATGCTGTAGATTTGGACAATTTTTTGTCATTTAGTACATGTTTGTTTATCTCATGCTTGAGATCAGTGACAGTCTTCCTTTTGTCTTGAAGGCTGCACAAAAGCAGATACTTAACATCAGTATCGTTTAGTTTAGATGTTCTGCCTCTTCCTTTCCTATTTTTAAATTTACCTATTTCTCAATCTAGGGTGTATTTGATAGTGTCGAGGGAGTATTCACGTTTGGAGCAATTTATAGGAGAGCCCAACCAACATCACATAATTCTTTATGCAAATTCTCTGCTTTACTGACAATTTTTTACTCTTTTGGGGCCAACGCATGACAACAAAACGTAGTTTTTAGGGTTAAACTTTGTTTTTTATCAACGTTTTCGTGGAGTGCTATTGATTTATTTATTCGAGCATATACTGGTATCATATGCTTGTTCTTGATAAATTCTTTCTATATAATTAAGACACTACATGGGGTACCATGAAAGTTATTTCAGACCATACATTTGATCAGTATGTTTATTCAAGCAGAACTCTTATGGCATGCCCTTGGTACAAGTACATGGGAATTGTAAAGAATAATAAGTATTCTCATCCTGGATCATTCATTTATCAGCAGGGATCAGTGAAATATTAAAACAGTGTTGAAATTTACATTCTCTAATAGCATTGAAAAATCAACCCTATAAAACAGAAAGAATGACAAAATATTTTCTTGTCCTAACACCTTTACACAGTACTACATGTGACACTTGTTTTTATTTCTGTTAGATTATTAAAAAAAGTACAAAAGTCGATCCGATTACTCAGAATCTTCAATTCAGTATTAGTCAACATTAACACAAGTTTTTAATACTAACCGGTGTTTTAATGGATTTATATTGTAAAGATAAAATCATTTATATAAGTTGTTTTTTGAATATCGTTTTGTGATGGGATTTATTGTCGTTATAGGCTGAGTGAGTATCGTGTTTAGTACTGTTACAACTTTACGAGTGTTGTAGTGTGTAATACAGTAACAACTATGATTAATTTTACCGTGAAAATGTAGTTAAAGCAATAGTTAGCCTTTCTTTAATCGGGCCCGGCATGGTTAGATGGGTTAAGGGGTTCGAATTTTAATCTGAGGGCCGCGGGTTCGAATTCCCCGTCGCACCAAATATGCTTATGCTTGCTCTTTCCGTCGTGAAGGCGATATAATGCCACGGTTCCCCGTCACTAAACTGCTCTCCCTTTGAGTAAAAGAGTAACCCAAGAGTTGACGGTGTGTGGTAATGAAAATCAGCCATCCCTCTAGTCTCACATTGCTAAATTCGGGACGGCTAGCGCAGATGGGCCTCGTGTAGCTTTGCGCGAAATAAAAAAACAAACAAACTTTCTTTAATCATAAAGTCAGTACTTAATTAAAACAACACATATAACTTGCCTTTACATAAAGTTTCCATATAACGCCTTAGTGTCCATTAGTAATCGTCTACTTACGTTAAAGATTATAAATAGGTCAGTAACTCCAGTTTCTGATATTCTATCATAAGAAGAGGAAATGGCATTATGTGTTTCGCAAAAAGAAATTTTTGTGCTGTATTTTTTGAAACGTTGATTTTGTGTTTTTAATCACGATCAACTCTTGTTAAAAACAGGTGATGGAGAGTATATGGCTTTCGGACTTAGCAAAGATGACAGTAAGACCGAAATGGTGAATGCAGACGTCGTAGTAACGTGGATCGACAGTGATGGTCAAGGTCATGCAGAGGACTATTTCCTGGCCAGTAAAGAACAAGTGAGTCGTTTTTTTTAGAACGACATGGATAAAACCTCTTTAACTATACACTGAACGTCAATCCCACAGTCTTGTTCAAAAACATGTAGTCAAACATTTTGTTTATGCAAAATTAGTTTATTAATTACAGTAAACTAACAGAGATTGAAATTTGTATAAAATTGTTATTGACTTTCACACAATATTTCGCAGGTCTTTCTTTCTCTCTATAAACTTATACACAAAAACGCTTTACTGATATTATATACTCTTCAAAAAACGAAACGCAAAAGGCAAAATTTCAGACAAATTGTTAAATTTATTCCGAATATTTCTGTATGACATGTGTGAAACTTGCACATTCACTGCTGAACATCCTAAATCTGCAAAGGCGAAGTCCACACTCACTAGTTGAAGTTTAACGTCACTTAACGTCAATAACGAGTATGCCCCCCATGAGCATCAATAACTGCTTGGCATCTTCTGCCCATGAAAGCGATGAGATAACGAATCACATCCTGTGGAATGGCTGTCCACTCAGCTTGCAAAGCTGCTGCAAGCTGAGGTAGAGTCTGCGGTTGAGGTTCTCGCCGTCGCAGACGTCGATCCAACTCGTCCCAAAGATTTTCGGTGGGGATTAAATCTGGTGATCTAGAAGGTCAGGAAAGAACGTTGATGTTGTGGTGTCTCAAGAAGACAGTGGTAAGTCGGACTGTGTGAGGACGGGCGTTGTCATGTTGAAAAACGCAGCCCTGGTATGGTTGAGGCAGTAGACGTCGCAGTGGTAGTCTGATGTGCCCGAGTCCACTGCAGCCGTGCTTGACGATGTTGCTGGGTGAGGATGACGCCTCTGACTGGACGTCGAAGTCGAATTCCTGCATCTCGTAGATGGTTGCGTACGGTCTGATCGGAAATCCTACGCATTCCTGGTATGGTTGAGGCAGTAGACGTCGCAGTGGTGGTCCTAGCCCTAGGTGACGTAACTGGAGGTAGCGATCTTGTGCGGGCGTGGTCACGCGAGGTCTTCCAAATCGTGGACTGTGACGAGTTGATCCATGTTGTTGGTGACGATTCCATAGTCTTGTGATGGTGCTTTGGTGGACATTCACAGCTCTAGCAACATCTGATCGAGATTCGCCTGCTTCCAAGCGACCAATGGCGTTGTGCTTCAGTCAGTCTTGGCGTAACTGTATTGCGTGTCGGTGGCTTAACACTGAGCTATGGAAATCGAGAACCCGTCACTTTTATAGGGATTTTGCACATGTTGCAGTTGCAGAACATACAAATCTCTCAAACAAATTTATTAGACACGAATGCGTTTTGGCGAAAAATCCGTTGTTTTCCTCCGTTTTTAAAGTGCACAACTTTTATTGTCATTTTGGTCTGACGATGAGTGCCTTAACACGTGTAACATCACATACTCTGAGCTTGTAACGTTATTACACATATTTCTCTTTAAAATAAAAAGATATCCCTTTAGCATTTCTTTTTTTGAAGAGTATATATAAACTAATGACAACTGAGAAGTGTGAACTTACGAATAAAAAATATAAAGATGTACTTGCTGTTTTCTTTTCAGTACCACAACTGTGTGCCGCTATTATCTTGACAAAATTCATAATAAACATGCTCATCCTTATATGTAATGATTATATTCATTTGAATAACTATGTTTTCTCTTGACACATTTTCCGGTATAACACGCAATTGCCTTCTTTTTACGCACACTTCCATATGATATACAAATCCCATTGCGTCTGCTCTTTATTTATGTAATTTCTTATAATCATGTAATAAATGAAGATTACATAAAAATGAAACTTTAAGTGCAAAACTATTATTTAACATACAGACAATAGGCATTTTAAATGACATAAATTCGTTGTGTCTAGAAATCCTCAGATTATGTTTTATTGGGGAACACATTGTAACACAAGCATAATACAAAACACAGATTAAGATTCAAATAAAAAATATATTTGAAATAAACAGTCGCTTTCCTAGCCCTTATATAACATGTAGAGTAGGACAGAACTTTGTATCACATAACATATAAAAGTGGTGTGTTTTTGAAAATTCTCGTAATGGACATGTTTTATGAATGGTTTTGTTTTAAACTACTCTTTACAAGCCTAACCCCTGGAAATGTAAAAAAAAAATATCCAATTATAGTTTGAAGTTGTCAAATTACATTTTGTGATTAAAGTTTTATTTGTTTATCGCAAAGTTGCTCAATGGGCTAACAGTGCAGCGTCCATCACAGGGATGAACTACAGTGAGCTACTGAGGGCCTTTGATTAAAGAATAGTACTTTTCTCTCTCTTTTCGATTAGCCCGGCATGGCCAAGCGTGTTAAGGCGTTCGACTTGTAATCTAAGGGTCACTGGTTCGAATCCCGGTCGCACCAAACATGCTCGCCCTCCCAACAGTGGGGGCGTTATAATGTGACGGTCAATTCCACTATTCGTTGGTAAAATAGTAGCTCAAGAGTTGGCGGTGGGTGGTGATGACTAGCTGCCTTCCCTCTAGTCTTACATTGCTAAATTAGGGACGGCTAGCGCTGATAGCCCTGGAGTAGCTTTGTGCGAAATTCCGAAACAAACAAACAAATCCTCTTTTTAATTAAGGACGGTGAAACAAAATCAGTTATATCTGATAGCCTGGGAAGCAATAGCTGCTTATTATATCAGCGAATAGTTTTTAAATATTTTTAAGGATATCTGTAGTTTTCCAGGCTTAAGACCAGTAACTCTGTTACACTGCTACAAAGTTTAATGTAAAATTTTCTCATTTTGTGGTAAATAATGACAGGACTATAAGTCTTGTAGTTGGATTTTAAAAACATCTTACATTTTGCTTTTTAAATTTCCGCAAAGCTACACGAGGGCTATCTGCGCTAACATCTTACATACAAATTTTCATCAGTGTATATTCAAAGGTATGGATTACACAAAACTAAACCTAACATAATATTATGAGCGGTAATGTTTTTTTTTCTGCTTTTGAGATAATAGCTTTTGTTTTTTTATTTGCTATTTATTGTAGTCTGATGTACTGCAATTCTGATGTTCATAAACTTTTATAGTGTGATTTTTCATGTTATATTTTGTTACCGCTTTATTGAGTCTTGTGATAGAATAGTTTCTATCATGAAGCCTCATGAGATTTAGAATATATGTCTTTTATCGTACATATACATATATGTGACAAAATTAATTTGTTTTATTTTGTAGTGTGTAGGCACTCATGGAAGTTGTCCAGACCAGAAATATCCAGGTGCAAAGAATAGCGTAACTTTGATGAATGCAGCTACTGTCAATGGATATAAGATGATTACTTTCAGACGACCTCAAGCTGCTTGTAAGTTTTCCCTTTCACATTTCTGTATCTTATAAGTTTATCCTTGAGCTTTACATTTCTGTCACTTGTAAAATTTCCTTGACACCAAACCTCTGTTACTTGTAAGTGTTCTACTGTGTTATGAAGTGAGGTGTATGGTAACATCGTTTGAAATTGAGTGTAAGAAAGCAACCTCTGGTCAGTATATAGGAAATTAGAGGACAAAAATATACTAAGTAATTATAAAGTGGTTGGAGTAAGCGGGTATCGTGATCGCCGTTCTAAGTTCATTTAGCATGGAGACTTCAAGAATCCATGTGGTTATGAAACGTTGTTATAAGGTATACGGGAACAAAGACCAATCTTCAAAACAAAGGGACCGGTTCGACATGTGTGTTTGAGAAAGGAACATAAAAAACAGGAGTTTCACCAGAAAAAAAAAAAAAGAGGAAAAAAAAAAAAAGGAAGACCAGGCTAGATGAAGAAGAAGAAATGACAAATCAAGAAAAGCACAGGAAGAATGTCATATTACCAATAAAAACTTATGTGTTGGTTACTACCAGTAATAAAAAGGACTTTGATTTCCATTTTTACTTGTTCATTTAACCTCTAATCTGATATAGCTGTTGTCTGTTTATTTAACCTCAAGTTTTACATAAACGTTTACCTCCTAATGTGACAAATTTGTTGCTTGTTAATTGACAAACATGTCTGTTATGTACAAGTTCAAGAAACATATTGGCAAACATATCTATTGTAAACAAGTTTAACAAACATGTCCATTATGTACAAGTTTAACAAATATATTGAAAACATCTTCATTGAGTATAAGCTTAACAAACACATTGACAAACATGTCTATTATGTGCAAGTTTAACAGCCATATCTATTATGTACAAGTTTAACAAACATATTGACAAATATGTCTATTGTGTACAAGTTTAACAAACATATTGCCAAATATGTCCATTATGTACAAGTTTAACAAACACATTTAGAAACATGTCTATTGTGTACAAGTTTAACAAACATATTGACAAACATATCTATTGTGCACAAGTTTAACAAAGATATTGACAAATATGTATATTATGTACAAGTTTAACAAACATATCGACAAACATGTCTTGTGTATAAGTTTAACAAACATATTGACGAACATGTTTATTTTGTACAGGTTCAACTTACAGTTTGACACATTTGCTGCTTGTGCATTAAAATCTTTTGCATTTCTTTTTCTTTAACCTATTCAACAAGAAACTATTTATTGTATTATTACTAGAAATCTTGTGTATGTCGTTTTTCTTGTCATCCAGTGGCACAACACTATTTCTTAGGACTTAACCACTAAAAACCGGGCTTTGTAGTGGACAGAGCATGGATAGCCAATTGTGTAGCTTTGTGCATAATTCCAAGCAAACAAAGAAACGGAAAGTTATTCCTACGAATGGCGTTGGACTAGTAAAACTTCTTAGTGCGAGGATAAGTATATTTGTATAATAAATTAAGACCCACAAAATTGCTATATTTTATATAAGTGTGTGTGTGTTTTCAGTGGACAAAGAATATGACCAGAACATATATTCAGACGGTCCTCAAGCTGTGTTGTGGGCCATTGGACCAATTAACAATCGTGGTGAAGTTTCATACCATAAACTGCGTACAGATGGTAGGTTTGAAAACTAACAAGTATTTATTACGCATAAACATGTTTTGTAAAATTCTTAACCAATTTCTATAAACAAGGCATGTTGAATTCATAACATCACATGTTGGTTTAAACACAAACATTTGAGCAAAGGAAGAAATAAAAATTGTCTTTTTTATACCCAGTTGCAATTTGATAAAAGATATTTGCAATATGAAATCCAAGATTTGTAAAACTGACGAAACAACAGTGAAATAAAATAATTCAGTCTTTACTGTGAGAATGTTAACTTTTGTGGAATTGATAAAAATAGCAGTGAAATAATTGAGGTTTAATTTACTGTTGGTGAGCTAAGCTTTGTGGAACTGTGAAATAATTGAGATACGCTCCAATAATATTTATTGTAGGTTGCATTTAATAACTTTATTATTTGTTTCTATCCCCTAATTTTAACATATTGGGTAGTTCATGCGAAAAAATACAAAGATAAAATAAGGTATTTTGACACTGACTTTATTTCGAGTGTTGTCCACAATTGGTATTTTAATTAATGACATCTGTATCAATTTCAGTTGAAATGTTAAAAAAATTACAAAAATAGCTTATTTATTGAAGTTAAGGCTCATGGCAATAATGAGAAAATTGAAGGAAACATATGGATTTGTTGAAAAATTACTTTTCAAGTCTTCTTGATAAGAAATATCGTTTTGGTTTTTGAATGCCAAAGTAACATCTGAGCTGCTTACCTTGTGATTCTAGGAAATATGTTTATTGATTTTGCTCGGGCTCCCAAATGGAACTGCCCAGTTCCTGCTAGTGATTCTCAATATTCTTCAACGAATGGTGACGTCGAAGCAGCCTCGAAACAAGAGGGTAATCAGTATGCTAGCAGTAGCACAGAAGCCGAACAGCGAGCTTGGGAGATTCCTTCTATCGTCTGTCCAGCTAACAGAACGTTCTTCGCTCAGATTGGACCAACTGGTGGAAAAAAAGGCTACCAAGGCATCACAGGTTCTGTTCTTTCAAACTTATTTGATACTGTTTGATTTGTAGTTGAAACTAAAACAATTATCTCTTTAATTACAATATAAAACAATATTTACTTATCCCTTACGATAAAGAATTAGTGTTTCGTATCTCCTCTTATGTAAAACGTTGAGCTTCAGAAAGCATTTTGTAATCATAAAAGATATTGTACAAGTTGTGTTATCGTACTTTCTCGGTGTGTGTATATATGTATATTTATAATCATAGGACAATATTATTAGCGTTAATAAGATCCAACAGTCTAGTAAGTTATGCTTACAGAATTACTGTACATCTGGTATGAGTGTTAGTATTAAACACGCTAAATCAAAAGTTACGCTGTAGAAGTAAGTCAGTATAACATCTTGTAAAATAATACAATATAGACACAACAGAAAGCACGCAAGATCCGTCATGGGCATTTGGCCCGTCGTTGTAAGCAGTCATGTTCCACTGTATAGCATAACAAAGACGTACAACTAAAGTTGAAAAATCCATCATGGCCTATCGTAGTAACTAGTCATGTTCCACTGTAGCATGACAGACGTACACATACCTAAAAATCCAAGATCCGTCATGGACTTGGTAATCTATCACAGAGACACGTAACAAGAGGTGCAAGAATCTTCAGTGACTTCATTTGTAGGATAAAACACGCATATGCCAAAATACGTAAGAATATTTCTGGACATTTGGTTGTTGTAGTAAGTCTTTAATGGTTACTATATGGTAACAGAGACACACAGTGTGTAAGCTATGTTGTCATCATAGTCACTATGTTTCACCTCAGTACAAGATATTGTAATCAGTACCCTATCATGAAGGGAAATATTTATTTATTTATTTTATGCCTTGTTATGACTATGATTAAATATTTACTAATACAATATTTCATAAGCAGAGCAACTTAAGGGGAGATTTTAACACCAAATACTTGAGTAGTTTTTCTGCCTTACGTATATTGTGCAAGTTCTCCGACTGACTTGTTGTTCTCCATATCATTTCTAAAGTAGTAATTCCTTCCAGGCTATAGATCTGTGTCTTTTTTAAAATTTTATATTAGCTGTTTTTTAAGAATGTATAGCACAAGATTTGAGTTTGAAGTTTGATGAGCATTTTGAAATTATTTTGTAAGAATCGAAACAGAACATATGAGCTCCACGTATCATATCTGTTTTATTAAAACAGTTATTTTTAATCAGTATTAGAATCTTACATTAATGAATAGTTATCTATCAGATTTTAAAGATCATCGAATGTATCATTGCATCAACGTGTACACAGAACTGATCTTTTACATCACATTCACTAATATTTAGTGTGATCTTGAACTATGGAACTGTTTATATCAGAACATTCCTTTAAATGTTCGTTTTCTTAATATTGTCAAATGTTTATAAATGGTTTTATTGTAGGCCAAGTGGGATGGGGCATTGCTTGGTACATCAATGGGTTAATTATTCCCGAAATTACGGTGCAGAGAGGAAAAACATATACATTTTACGTGGAAGGGGGGAATGACCCTGAAAACCCAGCTCGTCATCATCCGCTTTACATTACGGAAAGCCCTGAAGGTGGATTTGAGTACAAAACAAGATCAGAACGAAGGGTGAGTTTTCCAGTTGATAATAATATTTATTGTTAATTAGTTTTTGATTGGCAATATGTTCTTTGCAAAAGAACATAAACAATTGACTGTAACCTGTTTTTGTTTGTTTGTTTGTTTTGGAATTTCGCGCAAAGCTACTCGAGGACTATCTGTGCTAGCCGTCCCTAATTTATCAGTGTAAGACTAGAGGGAAGGCAGCTAGTCATCACCACCCACTGCCAACTCTTGGGCTACTCTTTTACCAACGAAACGTGGGATTGACCGTCACATTATAACGCCCCCACGGCTGGGAGGGCAAGCATGTTTGGCGCGAACCCGCGACCCTCAGATTACGAAGCGCACGCCTTAACGCGCTAGGCCATGCCAGGCCCAACCTGTTTTTAAATATTAAGAAATTCTAAAAGCTCTGTGTAAGGTTTGAGATGCTCTTTATGAAAGAGTTTTATATTTAATTAGAACAGTTAAGTGAGACACATTTTTCTAATTTTTTAAGCATAACTTGGGAAAACATTTTTTTATATAGAAAAATAAATTTCACTCTGGATTAAATTTCCGGTTTCTTATAGATATCTTTATTTACTGCCATTGAAAAGAGTAATTTAGTTCTTATTTAATTGGTTAAGAATTTTACGCAAAGCTAGGCGAGGCCCCCCAGTGGCTCAGCGGTATATCTGCGGACTTACACGCTAAAATCAGGGTTTCGATACCCGTGGTGGGCAGAGCACAGATAGCTCATTGTGTAGCTTTGTGCTTAATTCAAAACAACAAAAACAACAACAAAACTACGCGAGGGATATCTGTGTTACTGTCCCTAATTTAGCATTACCGACTCTTGGGCTACTATTTTATCAACGAATATTGGGATTGACCGTCACATAATAACATTCCCATGACTGAAAGGGCGAGAATGTTTGGTGAAATAGTGATTCGAACCCCTAACCCTCAGATTACGAGTGAAGCACTTAGTAATTAATATATTTTTCTATATCCAAGTACAGTAAGATACATTACATTAATTTATATCAAACACTCTCCTTACAGTTTCTGGTGTTTTTCAAATAATAATAAACTTTTTTGTCAAAAAATATTCAAATACAATAATTTTAAGAATTCATTTGTGAAATGTTTTTAACTCTAAGCTTCGTGTAATGAATGTTTATAAAATCATCGCCGTATTTTACATTTATTTTATGAAATATTTCTACTTCGAATCTGGAAGCATAAGACAGCTATATGTGATTTTATATGCAATTCTAAATGTAAGTCTATTTGAGATTCTAAATATGATTCTACATGTAATTCTAGAATGCGTCCCTTGTTTTCTACGTTCGTTTTTTTTCTCCACAATTAAAATATTTTGAACATTACAGCCTGAATTATTACCCAGAACACGAGGGAATTTTTAACATTTATACGTACTGTTTTATTTTGATAGTTGGTGAAACTTGGGACATATTTAATGATGCCACTATAAATGCATTTATTTTTTTAAAGAGAGAAAAGGTTTTTGCTGGAGTAAAGAGAAGTCGAAGTGGACCAAGTCCTACAGCAGGTAAATTTAATTTCACTATAATCTTTGGATCTTAACACTCCAGTTGAACTGTTAAGTTATTACTTTAAGCTTTTAAATAGAATTTGCGTGTATAAATACTTTCATTTAGAGAGCTCTTGTTTTAACAATCAATTCGTGATCATGTTAATCACTGTTCGGAAATGATATTCCAGCTGTTCAGCCATTAAATATGATCCTAGCAAAAATTTTTTAGTTCATCAAATATTGGATTCTATACTTTTTAAAACTATTTTGTAATCAAATTTATAGCTTGTGTAGAACCGTTTAATATGTAAGAGAAAAACTGCGCACAATACATATTCTGTATGTAATTATCAAAGCCTGTTATTTGTTCCAATAAAATAATATAATTCTTTATATTAGTAACTCCATTAATGACGAATGAAATATCTGTAACAAACTCAAGTAGTTATGTAAAATTAGATATGAAGCAAATACTCCATAACTCCTCCAAGTGTTTCCATACTAGCAGGTCATGTAGTACTTACATGAAATGAAGTTATGGATTTCTGTATTTTGCATTTGCATAATAACATAAGATACTATTACTGGATTGGAGCTTATTTTGTTAATGGGATAGCACAAAAGAACATTCTTTTTTATGAAAGCTTTCTAATAGTATTCGTCGAATAAATTACGTCTTCAACTCACAATTTTGAAACTATCACATCACTTACAAGAACGAAAATGCTTTCGCAAAATTGGAAAACGATTTGTCTAAATTGTACTGTATATATTCATAATACTTTCTTTGTATTGCTCTATATTTTAGGGATATATACAGGTATGACATTTTCCATTATTGTTTGAGCACCAAATAAGTTTTATGGTTTTCGTTTTTACGATGTATTTGGAACATTCTCATATTATTAAATATCTATATCTTGTTTCTTCCCGATTTAATCCGAACCTGTACAAACTTTATATAACGATACTAACAAAATAAATATTTTATTCTTAGAAATCAATATTGGGGAAAAAAACTGCCATACTGAGCTTCCAAGGCAAATTTTGTGTTCGAAGTACCACACTCTGCCCAGCAAAGTCTCTCATTTCCGTTCTATTCCGTATATAACAACGTGACTACCCCTTTAGTAATTACTGGTATACAATTTATAGTATGTATACAACAAAGTGTCTCACTTCCCAGGCATTTTATTTGTAGTGTTTATTTAACAAAATATAACCCTACCTTGGCAAAGCTAGTTATTTAAATAAAAGTGAAAATTTACCAGGCAAAGTTTTCAATTTATGTTGTATATATATGTAAGAAAATGTCCACTTTCCAAGAAAAGTTTGCCATTGTATTTATATATATGTATAATTAACTGACAAACTCCAGTTTTTATAAGAAAAAGGTATAAAAATGTGAGCATATCTATACATTTTATCAAATCGTCTTTCAAACTTCTAATTCATGTTGAAACTTCATTGGTAACCAATATTGTTCTATTCGAGCTTAAGTGAGCTGTGTTGTTTGAAACTGGCGGTCATGATGTTGATTATGTTACCTAATGCGAATTATATGCTGTTGCTTTTTAATGACAATTATAACCTGAAATGAGAAACCCCGCAAATTTTAGTGAAAAGATGAGTATCTTTAAACTATTCTACTTCAAGTTTACGTCACAACTCTGGAATAACAATTGTATTGCACTTTAAAATGAACTTTCTGCTATCTAACAAGATCATAACTTTGTTCTTTAAACACAAATTTACGTAAACCATAACACATGTGATTGTTGTTGCAGTACAAATACGTGTTTTTTGTGTTTAACAACAACACAAAAGATGTGCACTTTTTAATTTAAACTTATATTTATTTAAATAAACTTCTATTAAACGACTTAAATAACAGAAGAAAAATCAGGATATCTTAAGAAGGCTGAATTCTCAACAAATTAAAATACTTTTCAGAGTATTAGCTAAATCATTATTATAATTATCTGGTTCCTCAAGGTTTGTGTACCAGTCACTAACATTCTCTGTACCAGTCACTAACATTCTCTGTAGACATGACACCATGTTCATACTTGTTCATAACTGTCCATATACAGTTACACGAGTTGTCTCTGCAATTGCAAGTTATGGATCAGTTGAGGATCAAATAGGTTTTGCTCATCAACTGTGACTGGAGAATATTGTTAGAACTCTTCTCATATTCATAGGCTGGGGTGCAGTAGGCGATCTTGCCCGGTCTAACTCCAAACCCTAAATTGGTACGTTTTATAAACTGTAAAAGCTCTCAAAGCTGGTTTCCGTGAGTGGAAAATTTTCAGTAATATTTTATTTCACACCTAACAGCATTCAATGAGTCGTATTTCTTCACATACAGTTTACTAGCTTTATGCTTATCGTTTTTTTCGTTTTGATATATGTTGTTGAGCGCCAAGAAACATCAATACCTGAAACTAGTTGACATCAGTAGTCAAGGGTATTTCCTTTCAATCTTCAAAGAAAGCTTAATATGTCAAATCCAATGATGCAGAAGATGGAAAACATCACTACACGATTTTTGTTATTATCTTGAGGAGCATGTATCTTGGAATAAATCTTGTAGGAGGATATTACTTATTATTATGCCAGGTGAGAAAATATTTCATGCTTCTATGTAATAAAAGGACAAGAACGTCTCTGTGAAAGCTCTTGACAGCAGCGTCGGTTCAGCTATCTGTTTCATTTATGGTGAGAAAGATAATCCTGACGTCCATTTCCCCGTGGCTCTATTGTAATTACTGATGCCCTTTTGAGCATTAGAATTTTACCTCACAAAGACTGTCTACTCCTTCGGACATCCACCATTGTTCTTCATGGAGTTGTAAAAGATGTTTTTATGTGCTTGTAGCATGGACATGTATGAGATGCATGTCGTCCACTGATAATTTTGTGACTGGTGCACAAAATCTTATATTTTGGAAGTGCTCATGTTTGTGGAGCTAGAGAATGAATCTAATGATTTAGCTGATAGCTAATAACATGAAGAGTAAGTTTATTAACATGTTGAATAGTCAGCCTTATCTTAAGATACTCTGAGTGCTCTTCTATTGGCCACAAACTAAAAAACAAAGTGTTACTTATCAGCATGTTTTCTGAATAACTATGAATTATGACTATAATATTGATGAACCGATGCTGTCAAGAAGCCAATTACACTTCATTGGTTAAAAGCCATATGACAAGTATTTTAACTTGATATTTCCCACTGTCTTGTAATCCGATCAATACAGTGCTTTAACGTGTTTTTCTTTGAACATGGCCCGGCATGGCCAGGTGGCTAAGGCACTCGACTCGTAATTTGAGGGTCGAGAGTTCGAATCTCCGCTACACCAAACATGCTCGCCCTTTCAGCCATAGAGGCATTATAATGTGATGGTCAATCCCGCTATTCATTGATAAAAGAGTAGTCCAAGAGTTGGCGGTGGGTAGTAATGATTATCTGCCTTCCCTCTAATCTTATACTGCTACATTAGGGACAACTAGCGCAGATAGCCCTCGTGTAGCTTTGCACGAAATTCAAAACCAATCTTTACCCATGTCTACTATATAAGACCTATGACCTGTTTAATATCCATTTAATGCTAAAGAAAATTATAAAATCATCAAAACAAGTCCGCATATAAAAGCTGAAATCGTCCAAAGATGTATTAACAGTTAAAGGATAAATTTTCTTAGTTGTAACAGATTGCATTGAGAATCCGGAATTTTTAAGCTTTAGGTAGATCAAAACGTTTCGCTGGAAAAACGTGCTTAAAACGAATCGCTGATCAACTGGAGATAACTTTTTTATGTGTATGTGTGTGTGGTGTTTAAATTTTAAGTTATGTCATAAAATTGCTTAAGTTAGTTGCGAGTTGACCTGCATTTTGGATCTGTTAAAATAGGTTTAATCCTTACGATAACACGAACTATTCCCATAACCTTAAGCTATGCGTTATGACAGTGACAGTTAATTTCTTAGTGTGGATGAATGCTGAATGGAGCGTTCCCTTTGATGGGTAGTTGAAAATTAGAGACGACCATAAATATAGAATACAAATGTCTTAATTTACTAAGATTATTATGTGTATATAGAATATATGAATATAAATACAAAATTATGCTTCATCTAATAAATTTATGCTTTTATTTTTTAGTTCACAAAAATTGTGTTGTTTTCAGTCTGAACTGGCGTTACTACCGTTCAAACATCATAATTTTGTTCCACAGGTTATGTTGTTTTCAACGTTTTTTACAGTGAGTGAATCATGCCTACTGTGTAAACAAACTGATATTGAAACAGCAAAAGCAACACGATTTTATACAAAAAATATTTTTAACTCAGCGTAGAATGAAATCGGTATGGTGCTCAAATTACGTTATCGAGCTCGCTCGACAACAATATATACATGTTATTAAAATTTAAGCTCTGCACATGGCCGTTGGGCTTCTTAGTGCTGTATAAGTTTGAAAGATTGTAACGCATGAGGTTGGTTGTCTTATTAATAGCATTCTTTAGTGTTAATGAGTGTCTTAATCCAACTTAAAGGCCTGGCATGGCCGAGCGCGTTAAGGCGTGCACTCGTAATCCGAGGGTCGCGGGTTCGCGCCCGCGTCGCGCTAAACATGCTCGCCCTCCCAGCCGTGGGGGTGTATAATGTTACGGTCAATCCCACTATTCGTTGGTAAAAGAGTAGCCCAAGAGTTGGCGGTGGGTGGTGATGACTAGCTGCCTTCCCTCTAGGCATTATATTATTCTAAATTAGGGACGGCTAGCACAGACAGCCCTCGAGTAGCTTTGTGCGAAATTCCAAAACAAACAAACAAATAATCCAACTTGAAATGTAAATTTAATGTTTTTTGTTTAAAATTTTCATACACTTTCAAGCACGCAGACACATTCGTGTAACGAGACAGTAATTTAGATATAACCGTAATTCACTCTCTGAAATAATTCTATAGCTGGAAGACTGTGTGAATGGAAAATTCCGGTTAGCCAAGAGGAACCGCCAGAGTCGTATTCTACGTATGCTGAATTTCAGCAGTCATTGAAATTGGATTGTGCACAAGGAGAGCCAGCAGTTCTGAAATGGACTCCAAACGAGAGAACACCAGATCTCGTGTATTACCAGGTAAAAATTAAAACCTTCGTTCTAATCAAGTATTATTCCAATATTAAACAGGCTAAATGCCCCCCAGTGGCTCAGCGGTATGTCTGCGGACTTACACGCTAAAATCCGGGTTTCGATACCCGTGGTGGGCAGAGCACAGATAGCCCATTGTGTAGCTTTGTGCTTAATTCGAAACAACAAATAAACAGGCTAAAAATCAGTGATGTCGAGAAACCCACTTGTTGAGAATTTTATATGCAAAAACGGCTCTTTTGGGTTCTATTTAAAATATTTTCTGAACCCAAAAGAGCCGTTTTTGCATATAAAAAAACAGGCTAAAAATTATTTAAAATTAATTATCTTTCATAGTCCAGCGGGTAAGTAAGTAATATTTTGAAACATGATAGAAGCAATAAAGTTGGCATACTTGAACATTTAAATAAGGGAAAATCATGTGTAGCTAGTATTCAAGTCATCTAAGGTATACATTCCAATGAAATCTAAGATAATATGACCAATTGTTACGTGTTTAGCTGTAGTTTAGTGGTTGATATCAATTCCTATACCTCCCGAAGTCCTCAAGTATATTGAAAAATGATTTAATATAATGCCAATAAAAATGGTCTAGAAAATATTTGTTTAGAAAATTCAAAATGACTGATATAATGTCAAAACATTATAGCCAATCAAGTAATAAATATGAATCAGAATGGTTCAAATCAGACGTTTGTGATATCCAAGTACAAAGTCTTTAGCTTCTTACAAATTTGGAACACAAATAACTGATATTATAAAACTAGAATATCAAATAAGAACCTCCTATCTTTTTTATTTGCTGATATATTGCTACACGTACTGAATTAAACACAGCGGTCTTGACTACTTCTTTCCATTTTTGGGAAGATATTCTTAAGCACGCTTACTTCTATCTTCCACAAATGCATAAGCAAACGAAAATTCAGAATGTTCCCCTGGAGGTTCTCTCACCGTAATTGAATTATTCATGCTTCCAACTCATTCTTTTAAAGCTTAGAATGGAAAAGGTAGTGAGTTCGGAATTTCATATTTTAGACCCAAAGACAGTTTAGTTACTAAGTTTGATAAGTTGTAGTGAAATTCTATGGTACTTAGTAGTCGTGTGTAATTTTTGGCTATTTCGAAATGTACATACAAAAGTCAGCATGGGAAATGAAAAAAAGATAAGATAAAAACATTTTCTAAAAAATCTTAAAGCTAACCAAAAAATTGCGTACAAAAACGTTGTAATGATTACTACTAATATGCAAAATTTTGTGAAGATAGATTTATTAATTTAAAAAGTATAGCACGAAAACTATAACAAAAACAAAATGGTGACGAATTCGGTCCCACGGTTGGAGCCCGTGCTGAAAGACTGAATGTGTGCTGTAATGTACGTCTTTTATATAAATAACGTATATCTTTTTTAACATTATGTTCCCATCCTTCATTTATTAAATGATCCCCACCCCATGTTCGTGTAGTACAAATCGTTCTCTCTCTTTCTTAATATATATTCTTATCGTTATATTTTGATATTTTTCTCTAATAAGCCAGCGCACGCGTGACGTCACAAACTAAGTAACTTTGCGGAGGCAGTAGGCCAGTCGGGGAAAAGTGATGTAGCTGTTTATCTGATTAAGAGCTATTACTTGGAATTGTACGTATAAGGCAATTTAAATATATAGGTAAATTATCTTAACTTTAAAATATGACACTAATCTGAGAGCCTTCACGAAGTTGCTGCTATTATGTATTATAGTCTTGACAGTTTTGTTCTGGATGCAGTATTTAATATGTGGGTTTCTAATACTTTTCAATAAATAAGATCATAAGTATGATGTCCTTTCACACAACGGCAAGCGATAACTGCGTGCTTATCTTCCAGTTTATCCTCGTTTATCCAGTGCACAGTGATTCTTAAATAGGCTCTAATTTATATTAATTACCTGTTTCTGCAACTATTTAATTAGGACTTGAGAGGGCTATTTTCTTTTCTCATAGGTGTCATTCCATTGCTTCATTAATGTTTTTTAGAGAAATGATCATTCTTCCTGGGCTGTAGTGAAGTGATTAGAATAACAAAAGAAATGTCGAAAAATCTGAAATCATGAAGTCCATCATCAGTCCATTCGGGTTTTGTTGAGACAATCAGGAAATTTGCTCAAGCATTAGAACAGTGGTGTAAGAAGAAGTTAGAAAGTTTGCAAGACGTGCAGATTTTATCATGAGAGATTGGAGAAAGTTATGTGTACAATATTATTCATGCATAGAAATGTAGAGATAATAAAATATTCATAAATGCGTGTGTAGAAAGGTATAGCTAGCAAAATGCACATGTTGAACTACATAAATCAATTCAAATAGCTACCCAAATATATATATATTGAGCTACAAAAATTGAAATATATAGCTATTGCAATATGTACCGGCCAAGATACGGAGAAACGATAGCTACAAAAACATACATATTGGCCTAAACACAAAAAAACATTCAACTATTAAAATATATGACGTGACCTGCAGCAATCAATATGTATAGCTATCAAAACATATATCTGTCTACCAAAAACGAAACGGTAGTTACAAAGACATACATATTAAACTGTATACTCAGAAACGTTTGGTATCAAAATATACATATCACTGCACACACGTATAAATGTATAGCTACCAACACATATATATTAATGTATATACAAAGAAACGTATTGCTACCAAAATATACATATTGGCCGACATACAAAAAGCACGTATTTGCCAAAATATACAAACTGAGCTACATACAAAGAAACTTGTAGCTAACAAAATATACATATCGAGCTACAAAATATCGGCGTTGATAAAGAGAAACAATAGCTACCGAAACATACATTTTAACTTACATGCTCAAAAAACATTCAACTACCAAAATATACGAAATAAGCTGCAGAAATTAAAATGTATAGCTATTAATATATATATTGGCTTGCCTGCAGGGAAACGATGAGTACGCATTCAGTGACGAGGAGAAAACCCATTTGTAGATTAAAATATATATGTAAAACGGCTGGTTTGGGTTGAGAAATTTTTTTTATGCAGAGAGCGAACAACGTTTCGAAGGTCTACATACAAGAAGTCAATAGGTAATAAAATAGATATACTGGTCTATATACATGGAAAGGTAGAATTACGAAAAAAATATTATTGATGTACACACAAATAAACTCTTAGCTACCAAACTAGGCCTGGCATGGCCGAGCGCGTTAAGGCGTGCGCTCGTAATCCGAGGGTCACGGGTTCGCGCTAAACATGTTCGCCCTCCCAGCCGTGGGGGTGTATAATGTGACGGTCAATCTCACTATTCGTTGGTAAAAGAGTAGCCCAAGAGTTGGCGGTGGGTGGTGATGACTAGCTGCCTTCCCTCTAGTCTTACATTGCTAAATTAGCACAGATAGCCCTCGAGTAGCTTTGTGCGAAATTTCAAAACAAACAAACAAACAAGCTACCAAACTATACAAATTGGAGTACACACAGAGAAACGCATAGCTATTTAAATATGAATATTGGATCACATAAATCGAAGTATTTAGGTTCCAACACACTCATACTGCCTCGCAGTCAGAGAAACGTAAAGTTAACAAAAGTGCATATTGGTCTCCTACACAAGGGATTATATAACTAGTTAACATTGGCTGTGGTTTCAAAAGATGGTAGGCAGGGATAACGTGAATCTTGTTTATCCATTCATTAGCGTCACTGATTAGATGACGAGGCATTTAGTTACCTTAAGAGAGTCATATTGCCCTACACTCAAAGAAACGTATAGGTACAAAACTATACATATTAGCGTACACAGAAAGAAACATATAGCTATCAAAATATATATATATATATATATTGACCTATGCACAGAAAACTATTGAAATACATACGCATAAACGTATAGCTAGCTACCAAAACATACATATTGACCTAGATAAAAAGAAATACATGGATACTAAAAGCCTCGGTTCTCGAACGACTTTCTTCTTGAGCAATTTGGTTTTCGAACATATTGTTCGAAGGAGCTGATGCTGCAAAAGAAGTGACAGTGCTTACGAAACGAAGATCACAAACAATGGGAAAGGTAGAAAAACTGTTGTTGATTTGGGTAAACGAAAAACAGTTAGCTGGTAATAGCATTTCTGAGACCATCATTTGTGAGAAAGCAAAGCAGTTGCATGCTGACTTCCTGGAAAACATCCATGGAACGAGTGCTGATACAAGTTATGCCTTTAAGGCTAGTAGGGGGTGGTTTGAAAAATTTAGAAAGAGAAGTGGCACACAGTGTGATGAGACATGGAGAGGGTGCCAGACAGAAACAAATTCCATTATACAATTTTTTAGTAAGAAATAGGTCCAGTGAGTCTCAAGCAGGTTGTAGCGGTGCAAAAAGACAGAAAATAGAAATAACCTCAGAAGGAGAGTTACCTGACGTTTTTATGGAAGGTGACTCCCCTTCCAAACAATAATAACCCTCCTATTCTCCACGTTCCTCACCACCTTTCACTTACGTCATCAGCTCTCCTCAGCGCAAGTGAAGTGCAGTTAAATTTTCATTTATTGTTTTTTTATGGTGTTTATAGTTTTTGTGGTTGACTTTATGCATGTAAGTATTATTATACAGGTATAAATAAGCAGCAGTTTTACTTAAAATGCTTCATAATGCGTAATTTTTTGAGGTCTGTAAAGGATTAATTTAATTTACAGTATTTCTTATGGGTTCTTACACGCTAAAATCTGGGTTTCGATACCCGTGGTTGGCAGAGCACAGATAGCCCATTGTGTAGCTTTGTGCTTAATTCAAAAGAACAACAACGTCTTATGGGTAAAATTGATTCAGTTTTCGAACAGTCTTTTGGAATGGATTAAGTTCGAGAACCGAGGTACCACTGTATTGGGAAACGTTTACCTACTAAAAGATACGTACACATACAAAAAAACGTAACACATATTCACCTCTAACTCAAGTTTAAATACTGTAGATAATCTTGAAGGTGTTATTTTATTTTTAATTAGTGTACAACCTTTAGATGGTTTCTAAAGATTTATTTTAAAATAATATACACTTACACACAAAGATATGAAAGCGATTAAACGTTGAGTTTGAGTTCTATGCTAAGTACAAATAAAGATTTAGAAACATTCTTAACTTTAAAATAACATAAGATGTAATTTTGTGCTCAATGAGTTATCTGACTTTTGCACACTTCATAATCACACTATGTCTGACTAAAGAACTTAAAGAACTGACTTAGTGAACTTAGAACTAGCTTTTTTTGGCCTTATTAGAAAGTTTGTAATTTGTTAACTGCGTTAGAACTTCGCATCTGTGAGAACATTTTAACTCTTGTCAGATTTACAGATGAGAAAACAGTTTCGTTGTAAGTATTAATTAAAATGAAAATTATTATAAAAATATGTATTCAGATTTACAGTACATTTAAACTGCTTAGTTTTTCTGACAGTTTTCGGCTGAATATTCTTTTTACAGTAAGAAGTTGTTGGTTTTTTACATGTTTATATTGTTAATAAAGCAAAAGACCCTCCTTCGGACAAAATAAGGTCTGTGAGTGTTTGTTATGAAAGTAAGGTTAACAGAATACTACAAGAATGATAATTTTATTTACATGAGCTTTAAAGAAAATTAATTAAGTTACTACTTACAGAAAAACAAAACTTTTTTGTCCCCAAAAATTACACTGCGTATCTGAAGCAAAAACTGGAAAATTGGAAGCTATTACAATATTGATATTTATAAATAATGTGATTACACTAAAATCTGGTTTTGTTTTGAATTTTGCGAAAAGCTATTCGAGGGCTATCTGCGCTAACCGTCTCTAATTTAGCAATATAAGACTAAAGGCAGCTAGTCATTACCACCAACCGCCAACTCTTGGGCTACTCTTTTACCAACGAATAGTGGGATTGATCGTAAAGTTATAACGCCCACACAGCTGAAAGAGCGAACATGTTTGGTGTGACCAGGATTTTAACTCGCGAGCCTCGGATAACGAGTCGAGCGCTTTAACCACCTGGCCATGCCATGCCTCACTAAAATATGTCTCTAAATGCTAAATTCCCTTAAATTCATTAATGTGTTTAGTCAAGATGTCATAGTTTATATTATTCGTATAGAATACCAAAAGTTATAATATTAAGTTTTGATCCAACTACTATTGCACACACGTAGAAACAACAAAAATTATTTTTGCAGTTCCTGAATTAATTTAAAATGTTTAGATGAAGCACTTGAGATATTTAACTATATTTTTTTTAATTACAGTGTTATACTCACCGGTACCTCGGGTGGAAGATACATGTGGTTGATTCATGTGACGAAACTTTTCAATCTGCCGCTAGCACACTCAAGATTTACAGTAGTAACAACGAACAAGCCTTGCAGGATATAAATTCCAAAAGTAGTCTTACAAAGCTAGAAAAATCTTTGAAGACTAATGCTCTTTCATTGTTCGAGGCTTCGGATGATCTTATATCATCAGAGATAAATTTTACAGGAAAGAAAAATCCCAATATTAGTCACAAACAAATCCTTAATTACGAACTGTATACACCTAGTTATCAGTTACATATGCAAGAAAGAGACATCAGTAACAAGACTAAATATAACACATCTCAAAAGGACAGACAATCTGCAACTCATGATCTCTACAGCGTACCACAGAGAGAAACTTCGTCAACAGGTTATAATTTACAACGGTCTTTTCATAACAAACCATACAGTCTTCACGGAGACGAGGGTAGCATCGATGTTACTAAAAACGTTTCTACCAAGGATGCGCAATATGTGTTCTATATCCCTGTGGATCCGTTAAACAGGGATTTTCGTCGTGCTTCGGTCCAGGAAAGTCCTTTATCATCTTTTAGTTCGAGATCTTCTGAGCTTCAAACAGAGCCTTTTTTTCTTGACCATCCTAAACATCATCATCAGTTCAACAGAAACAAGAAAAGGCAACTCGAACAGAATGCACCTGTAATAAAATTTGAAGGAGGGTTTAGACCTATACTGACCTCACATAGTGAAGATCGTTTCCCAGATCCTACAACCCCTCCACCAAATGACCCAAGGCCATTTCCATTAAGCGAAGATGATTCTGTTCCGTTTCACGGGGCCTTCAAGCCTGGCAAGCCTGATTTTAGTGGGTTTGGTGTTTCTAAGTTTGGTCAAGCAGTAGCAGCACTGCCTAATTTTCATTCGCGTATTGAGCTAAAGCCTCAACAAACAGAAATATTTCGAAAACCAGTTTTACAACCTCCCAGTGTTCATCTTCCATCTGGAGAAGAACGTAATGACGCTCACTTATCCGGAGCGGTTCACTTTTCACAAAAACAGCAGCAAGAACAGTCTGACTACAGCAGTGAAGACGATCAGGAAGTAACTGATGGAATAGTTGCCTCTTCATCTCAACTGAATTACATGTATGCTGCTCAGGGTACTGTGGGAAAACATAATCATGGCAAAGAAACTTCAGAAAATATTTCATTAAAACATAGTTTAAACACAACTAACCAGGACGACTCGAAAAGTCAACATGGGGCTTACGAGCTCTCTGCAAACGACGAGAAAGTTGTGTACAAACTGATAGACTCTGATAAGTTCAATTCGAACCCTCAATCCGTTGGCTCATCAGAAGATTTGTCTGACAACTCTTATTCAGGATCCTACCATCAACTAGCAGATGTTTATTCTGGTGCTAGCTCAAAAGTAGAGGAAGCACAAGAGGACATAGCGGACGAAGAATCGTATGATCACGACAATAACGAATCTGGTAATCACGAAGTCCAAATTAGCACCAAGAAAAGCAATGATACGTTGATCGATGGCTTATATCTCTATTCAAACAGCTATAATGCACCTAGTGGTCAGCAGTCAACAGCAAAATATGGCCAAGTAGAAACCCTTCAGTTGCGTCCATCACATTTTCAATTCTCAGAAGAAGAGGAGAAGAATGGATCAGATTACAACATCCTTTCTCATGTTATGGACTTGATTACTAACCCTGTAATAAACCATGATCAACTAGGCAGTGAGGATAATACTAAAAGCGTAGTTAGGAAGTCAACAAAGCTTCTGTAGAACTTGAGAAAATAACAAAAATTAATAATATATACATACATACTTATATAATAGCTCCTACCAAAAGAGATGTTAAAATATTACAATAATAATTACAATTAATAGCACATTAGTCTTAATTATAAGTAATAGATAAATTAGAGAAAACTTCTATTACAATTCTGTTTGAGCTCATCAGTTGGGCATCCTTACTGTTAGCAGTATTTTTTATCATAGTAAATAATAGCTTTTATCTGTTTCTATATTATACTGCAGTTCCTGGTTTAAGTACGTGTTCATCATGGTCACCATGGTTGATATCTCAATACCTGATTTATAAATCACACGAGTTTCTTTCTAAATTTCTGAATCCCGCATGTTAATTTTTAATAACTTATTATTTTAGTCTTGTAGTGTTCTTTCGAGATATTTTCTCTTTCTTTTTTTTATCTTAACTCTGAAATCTTGATTTAGTTTAAAAACCCAAAAGTTTCAGTTACGGCCAAATACATTTATTACAGTAACCTCATTATTTTGTTTGTACTAGTTAATAATTGCAATAAAATTACTTTATTTATCTGTTGCTTAGTCTTACACATTAATATATATTCTACTATTGGTTTTTAATAATACGTATTGATTTAATTTTAAATTACAATTTTCCTGAGCCTCTCATCATAAAGAAATACAATACAGTGTTCCCTCGTGTATCGCGGTAAATGCGTTCCAAAACCCCTCGCGAAAGGAGATTTTCCGCGAAGTGGGATCGCCGATTTTTACCTATATATTTATGTTTATTTAGACTTTTAAAACCCTCCCTGTAAGACTATTTAAACCTCCCATTACAATACTGTTCATTATTGCTGAAATAATAATAACAATTATTAAGATATTAAGCCTTAAAATTAAAAATTACATATCTTCAGCAGGTGGTGTCTTTTCGGGGGACACCACTACCTCTTCTGTGGAAGGTGAATCGGCAATTTCTTCGTCCGTCGTTACAACTTCAGAAACAGTACTTTCCACCGGTACCCTTTCTTTCTTGCTCGGCTGGAAAAACATTGTTATTGGCAGTTGTTTTCTCTGCCTCTTTAGCCTATCGAAAATAATTTGATAAGGAGTCATCAGTTCTTCTATTTTATTGCAAAATTGTACTGATCGAACCATATCGTTGTTCCATTCCTGTGAGCACTCCTTCACTTCGTTAATTAGTTTCATTAGTTTACCTAACCGCTCTAACGACCATCCACTTTGCTCGAGATTCCACACGGAAAGATGCTGCCGTGGATGAAATCACCAATCACAGGCCAGACATGAATATTGACAGCACCAATCACATGCAGTCAAAATGGGTAGCTGTCATTGGCCGTCTTTCATTTCTGCACCAATCATAGCCCGTCTTGCACATCGCTACGCCATGAAGCAGATCTCGCGTAGCCTTCGCAGACGCACAATGCGTACATCTATAGCCTTTCCAGTTGGTTCTGTTTCCATTTTTACGCTGTTATAAACTCAAATATATGTTTATATCTCAAAATATACCTGTTTTTTTTTCTTTACACTATTAATTACATTTATTTTTAATATTTTAATGGTATTTAATGCTATATTTTAGATTTAATGTTTATTATTTTATATATATATATGGGGGTCGGCCGAGCCCGCGAAGTGGTGAAGCCGCGAAAGAGGATCCGCGAGGGAACACCGTATGATTATTTGGTCCAACAGATTCAGTTGTTCTGGAGCATTAGCTTCACACTCTTTAAACCAATAAAAATAACTTTGTTAAATTTTATAAGCAAGATACATCGAAATTATTTACATTTCTCATTTTCACTTGCCATGTCTCAATGAACTATTTTAATTATGATGTTTATTTAATATCTTTCTTCTATGAGGTGTAAATTGTTACTTTTAATCACTGTTTACATGGCAAGTTAAGAGTAAGCCAAATGATATGGTTACATGTAACTATTCTGCTTCCAATTGAAATGTTAGGCGATTTTCTCTAATTCTGTGCCAGATCATTTTACATTACCAGTATTTCTCTTTAAAAAATGGGACAACTCACACTCAAGAGTTCACACAAAACTTTTACAGCTTAATTATTCAAGTGTGTTCAAGGTTTCAGAAGAAAAGTAATGACAGTCGTCACCACATCTTCATTGGGTTTGTTCTAATGTTCATTGTAGTAGAAACCTTAATGAGGAAAACACTTTCTCTCAAATGAGTGTTTAAGATAACATACTTTTTCTAACTGAACTTTTATAGAAATTATTGAAATCTAGACTTCAGAATTTTATACATACATACATACATACATACATACATATATATATATATATATATTTGCTGGATAATTTTCTTCTCTTTCTACGGTTAAACTACAGACACTGCAACTTTAGAAAATGGTCCAACGAATGTTTATGAGTGGAAGTGAAGTTTATCATTATTCACTATTGCCCACACTTTAAAGAATAATATTTGTTTTATACACAACCACTTATTTATCTCGTTTTAATGAAATCCCCCAAAATAAATAATGGATCGATTGAAGTAAACTCGCCACTAATTAAAATCTTGCAGTTTGCTTTAATGTTTTATTGGTAATCGAGTTTTCTTTTCTGAACGAAAGGAAGTATAGTGTAAGAGAAATAAAACTAAAGTTACACTCACGCCAAAAATTTTCAAATGGGATAACAAACAAAAGAGTATATAACCGAAATGAGAAATAAACTTTTCCCAGTCAATGGCTGTTTATAAGTTGTTAATGTATTTTATTGTATATGTTTATTATCTATAGCCCAACCTGTAATATGAGTATGATAGATTATTAAATGTCAATTCAGTTATGATATCTTATTCGATTTTAGTTCATATCAATTATTCTCATCATAAATATTAAATCACTTTAAGAGAAGTAAAGCTATATTATTATGAGACGTGTTAATCTGCATAAACAGAACAATCATTTTCCTGTCAATGGGAAAGTTGAAAGAATAATTTACTGAAATCATTGACACTTCACTTGATGAGACTTGATCAGATTTTTCTGAACGATTTGCTTATTTGAGGTGAGTGTTTGTAAAAAATAACAACAGACAAACTAAAAATTGAAATAAAATCATTCATTACTCGATGAGAATTTAGGAACTGTACTTTCTTCTGAATGGATAACTTCCAAAGGAGGTCCGAGGAAAAACAACAAAAGTTAATTTTAGAAATCCAGTGTTGAATCGAGAAAGGCAGATGTACTTTTTTAGGATTAATCTACTCGGGAAATTAGTGTGTTTTCTTATAGCAAAGCCACATCGGGCTATCTCATGAGCCCACCGAGGGGTATAGAACCCCTGATTTTAACGTTGTAAATCCGTAGACTTACTGCTGTACTAGCGGGTGCCGGTTAATTAATCAAAAGTTTTTAATTTACACTGTTTAACACTTGTAAATGAACTTAACACATTGAACTTAAAATAAATCAGAATTTTTTGTACATTTAATACCTACCTACCTTACATTGTGGCCCGACATGCCCAGGTGGTTAAGGCACTCAACTCGTAATCTGAGGGTCACGGGTTCGAATTTCCATCACAACAAACTTGTTCGTCCTTTCAGCGGTGGGGTTGTTATAACGTGATGGTCAATCTAATTATTTGTTGGGTAAAAGAGTAGTCCAAGAGTTGGAGGTGACTGGTGATGACTAGCTGCCTTCCCTTACATGTTTGATGCTACAGGGATTCAAATCCGCGACTTTCAGATTACAAGTCGAAAGTCCTAACCACCTAGTCATGCAGGGCCGCTAGAACAATGTCCTGTACATTTAATTATATTACAGGAGCTGTGTAAATATATCTTTATTATTTTGACAAAAATTGCTGAACATATTAAGAATATTTTAAATTACATTAATATTGAACATCCCAATACAAAATTCAAAGTTAAAATTTTCATAATAAAGGTGGAAAATTTAATTGTAAACTTTTCCATAAGGTTATTTTTAACTGTATTTGCTACATACTACTGTATTTTATAAAAATTCCAGTGGACACAAAATGGACCAGTGAACATAAATTTTTCAGAAAGAGATAAAAATATGAAATAATTTCTGCTCAGACAGTTTTCCAATACGAGTTATAAATCAAGTTCTTCGTGACTGTTCAAATAATAAGTCTTTCGATAACACCGAAATAGAATGTGATATTTTTACCCTAACATATAGTGGGAAAATGACGGTTGTGATAAGAAATCAGTTAAATAAGCTACGTCATCACGTATATCCTTAAGTAGAGTTGGGGCTTACATATGTAAAAACGGCTGGTTTAGGTTGAGAACAAAATTTATGTTGAGGAGCGAACAACTTTTCGATCTTCTTCGGTCATCGTCAGGTTCACAGAGTCGAGACTTGTTTAATCCTCGATGTGAATTATTCTATATCTTCAGGTATCAAGATCGCGCTCCCGTCTAAAACCTTGTAATCTGGTGTACGAATACAAATATCCTAAATATTCTTACGATTTTATTGATTTCACCTCCAAGTGATTAAGGGCTGCATACAAGAACATGCCAATAGAAAGTCTATGCCATCATTAGTACGTTAGTACTTATAGTAGGAATGTGTCGGAGACACAATACATGCAATACAAACTACTTACTCGTACACAATTTCAACAACCAAATAATAAATCTTAAAAACATTTTAGTCACCCTTAGGTGATAAACGAACCATGTACAAAATTAGAAACCATAAAACTACTTGAGAAAGTCAGCAAAACTGGCATAAAAATCACAAATTTTTTAATCTCACTGACTGACTGACATTATTGAATTCTTCTAGCTGTGTAACAGATTTACCCTGGTTATAAATGCACCAAATACAACAATAGCACAGGCACCATTAGCTAGAGGTAATGTGTTTCTATACTAAACATAATAAAATAAGAGCTATTATATAATACGTATTGAAAGTTGCATTAAGTTTTCATTTATGAAGTATTTAATAAGTAGCTTAATATTATGATACATACCCACTCTGACGATATACACACAGGATACCAATATAAATGAACGAATGGTGCACAAGATCATGTTACTTTGAGCGAAAAACGTGCATCAACAAGTAGGAGAAAATGAAAGTGTAGGAATAGGTGCATCAAAAAGAGAAGAAACAAGATAGGAATGGTGATAGTCTGATAAAACTTCCTATGTCTAACCTCAGGAGCAGGTGTGTCATACATTTGTTTCGTGCCTACTTCGTTTTTCTGTGTTTATTATACAACTTATAAGTACATACAAAAGTTCGAGTATGATTTTCCTACTTTTGTATAGATAGTAAGGAACCCATGATGTCGATACGCAAAAACCTCCCCTATAAAGGTAATGTACGAAATCCTGTTGTCTTCTAACGCAATTGCAAAAGGAGGGACAAGTTGTAAAGAAAAAGAAACCTGCAAGTTATGGGTCTACATGAATATCTGATTCTTCTGATGTTGTATAAACAATGTTTGCAGTACCTATATTGTCTTTAATAATTCGATTCACAGAAACCTCTAGTCATTTATGATAAGCATAACTATGTTTGGTAGGGTTAGTTCACTTGGCTTATTGTATGCGTGATAGATGGATAAACGAAGTAGGCAAGGGCCAGATGTTGGATGCGCCCCCTCGTGAGATTGTACAGAGAAAGTTTTATTAGAGCATGCCCGTTTTTACCTTATTCCTCACTTTCTGGTTCACACATTTCTACACTTTTAATTGTTTTCAGATATTTTTTCAACCGTGTTCAACTATTAAAACACGTGGTGTCAGAGTGTAACGAACTCACAAGCAAAGGGTGATTTAAAATCCTTACTACATCCAATAATGAACAAGATCTGCACTTGAATCTAGTAACTGAAAGTTTTAAACTTAAATTAAACGAGCAGAATAGTACGAATGTAAATGTTATTGGTTAAGGCCTTCTATAATATTATATAACGTCGTGACATCATTAAGACTCTTAACAGAAGATGATTAGGTAGAAACGGAATATAATGTTCTTGACTAAAGCATTTTCTACTTACAACCTCAAAAAACTTATTTCGTAGGTGATAAGATATGAAAAGTTTATTTACGTTTTCTCTGAAGTATTTGATATCATTCGAAACTGTTGTGGTTTTACTATAATTTAAATCGTATATAATCATTGTAAATTCTTGCAATTTTCTCAAACTTTGCAACGTATTTGACAGAGAGAGGACGGTAGTTATTGTTCTTGATCAAAGATTTTTGCATTATAGAAACACTCGCAATGCCACTAAAACAAATACAATAAATTAGGGGCGATAATTAATGTTGATTAAAATATTGTGGATGATTACAAATTCTTGTGACCTCATTAAAACTTTTATGTTAGATTATTCACTAAGACATTCGATAATCATTACAAACTGAAATACTGCAAACCTCAGTACTTCATTGCAGTTCAAATCTTAGATAATATAGCAGGGCAGGTGGTTAATGTTTTTGATTAAAGCATTTTATAATCAATAACAATTTTCCTCATTTCACCCTGACTTACATCGTAGGTGATAAAATAAAATAACATTATAATCCTTAGTGACTTATCTAAATCAACAATCAGAAGTGATACGGTAAGTACGGTGTTTAAGTTTCTTTATTAAGGTATTTTGTGTTGCTAGAAAACACGGACTTCCTTAAATATCAGTATTGGGTAATAAAGGAATGACGATGGAAAAATGTTCTTTACTAAAGCATTTAGTGACATATAATATTCGATGAATGATAACTTAGTGATATATATTAATGACATTTGTTTTTTGTTTCAGATGTTTATTATGTAAAAGAAATACATTTGTGTTCAATATTAGACAAAAAAATACTCATATGTATGGTTGACGAAATAAAATATTTAATTGCCCAACAAAACAACAAAGTTATATGATTAGTCAAACCCAACACGTAAATTAATAATATTACATGCAATGTGAGCTCTCCAACGGAAAAATATTTTACGACATCCATTCACAAAACGCTTACTCGCGAATTCCGTGAAAAAACAAATTGTTTTAAATTTTCCGTGATTTGTATAGCATAATTATTGTCATGGATCACGACAATATATATTGAAAAAAGAAAGTACAGACCGCTAGTTGAGCGTTTTTCTGAGATATATATATAAAACATAGAAATGGATTCATTGTCAGACGTATTACCTTTAATACCAAATACTATTGAGAAACACTTAAAAGAGTAATGATCCAGTCTTAGTGAGGTATCACCTGGTCTTGCTTTAATGCTGTTTAAATACTCATCACAAAATCACAGTTAGCCCTAATAAAAAAGAAACGAAATTTAAAACTTTAGTTTTAATACAAATCTGGGGACACGTGCAATGTTCTTGAAGAAGCATTTTTAGGTGAAATCTACTTCCCTGCAAACAATAAACCAAACTCTTCTTTACAGCACAATTTAAACATACATTGATAAACCCAAAACTTGTTGTTGTTTTTGAATTAAGCACAAAGCTACACAATGGGCTATCTGTGCTCTGCCCACCACGGGTATCGAAACCCGGATTTTAGCGTGTAAGTCCGCAGACATACCGCTGAGCCACTGGGGGGCCAAACCCAAAACAATGGCAACAAAATCTTGAGCATTATAGTATGAACATTAGTTCCTGTTAGCGCACCGTAAAAAAATATACTTTTTGCCTTCAACAATATTTTCAACTAAAAGTAATTTTAATTTTACAGGTAACTTTTGCAGAAAAATTACTGAGCATAAAAATATATTTTTTTAAATTATTAAACAGAGAGAGAGAGAGGTGAATAAATGGTTGCTATAAAACCTGTTTTAAAGAGAAGTTATCACTCATGACCATATATAATTAGTTCATTCAGATCCCTGTTTTAGGGTGTAAGAAATATAAACAAAACTGTACTATGAAGTTTATAATTTCAGACGAATTAGGCATACAACCACCAAACCACTCTCAAAAACAACATACAAGTTAATAACAATTACTTAATTCCATTAAAAAAACGTCTCTTACACAGAATTTCAAATAACTTTTCAAATTAAGAAATCAGTACTTTTAAAGTAACAGAATAAGTAAAAACCTTTAAAAGACTTTGAAAAAATAAATAAACGAATTAGGAGTTACAGGTGTTAAGCCTTCACGGAAAGTTGGCGGACTTTATATTTAGCTCAGTCGAACTGAGCTTGAGTAAGTAAGCTAGTTGGTGATATCCTTGTCCTAGAATTGAGTGTCGTTTCATTTTCGGTGATATTAGGCATTTTCAGTGTTTGTGCCAGACCTGAACTTCAGTTTTCGTCCAGGGAATCTACAGTAAATACATCGTATGATAAATACATGAAATATGTGAAAAAACATAGAACGTTGGATACACACTTTGTCTCCAGAATTTTCTTTTTGATATTTGCAGTATAACTAATTGTTATTTTTTTGTTTTCGTGAACAGAAATCATTGCGTGACATCATTTTCGTCGCGAACAATTTGATATGACTTGACGGTTGGCTTACAGTAAAACTTAAAAGTAACTAAATTAAATCTTAATTAAAAATTATATTTCTTAAGAAACGTAATAGTTTTATGACTATAATGAGCTCCACAGTGGTGTGGTTTTTCTACATATCATTATACCTGTGATAAAACAATAGTAACAAGCTGTTTAACATAGATACAATGATAACGAGTCTTTTCACATCTTCAGGCTACCTCCAGCAATTACAAAAAAGAAGAAAGAAAGTAGTGCAGAAAAATTTAATTTTAGGTAGATGAATCCACATACTGGCTGGAACAGTTGGTGTTCAGAAAGTACCGTTAAGTTAAACAGCTGATGTGTATAGTTATATTTTATTCTGGTATCCAGTAGAAGAAAAAAAAGAACTTTGTGTTTAACACTTTCATTAATAATGTATATATATTTCTCTACTGTTTGTTAGTTGTTAAGTGCAAAGTTACACAATGGGCTATCTTTGTTTTGCCTACCTCGAGTGTTGAAATCCGACTTTTAGCGTTACAAGCTACAAGATTTACAGCTGAGATACAGTGAGGGACATTTTTTTCTTCAGATACTTTTTGGAAAAAGTAATTTATAAAATACAGAAACTGATCTCGACAGAGATGGAAATATGTGTTGCTACGAAAATTACCTTTATTGTAGAAGAGAGAGAAGTATGTGTTGTTATTACAATCACCTATGTTCAGAATATCAATATAAATTTGTAGTTTATTTTTTCGACTGGTAAAAACACTGTCACAAATGTTTTTACACACTTGATAATTTTCTGTATAAGAAAGACATTAATAACCATTATAGCATATTTATTTATACATGACAGTAAACTATGTTCTGTAGGTATAGAAAAGACACTAATAAGTATTGTCACCTCAAGAAAGTTGTGTTCTTATACACTTGATATTGTTCTACAGAAGAAAGGTATTAATAATCCATACAAAATAAGCATTGCGTCACAGAAAGTTGTGTTCTTATTACAGACTTGATACTGTTCTACAGAAGAAAGGTACTAATAATCTTTACAATCTTTACAAAATAAGCATTACGTCACAGAAAATTGTGTTTTTACACACTTGGTACTGTTCTGTGCAACAAATATACTAGTAATCTACACAAAATAAGTATTCTTACCTCACAGAAGGTTGTGTTCTTACACAATTGGTACTGTTCTACATAACAAACGTACTAATAATCTATTCAAAGTGAGTATTGTTACTTCACAGAAAGATTTGTTTTTACACAATTGGTACTTTTTTATGCAACAAATATACTAAGAATTTATATAAAATAAGTATTATTACCTCACAGAGAGTTGTGTTCCGACACATTGGTACTGTTCTATGCAACAAATGTACAAATAATCTATACAAAATAAATATTCTTACCTCACAGAAAGTTGTGTTCTTATACACTAGGTACTTTTCTATGCAACATATGTACTAATAGTCGACACAAAAAAGTATTCTTGCTGTACAGAAAGTTGTATTCTAACACAATTGGTACTGTTCTCTGCAAAAATGTACCAATAATCTATGCAAAATAGGTATTGTTATCTTACAAAAAGTTGTGTTCTTACATACTTGGTACTGGTATATGCAAAAAGTGTACTAATAATCTACACAAAATAAGCATTGTTATCTCACAGAAAATTGAGTTCTTACATACTTGATACTATTCTACACAACAAATGTACTAATAATCTTTACAAAGTAAATTTTGTTACCTCACAGAAAGTTGTGCTCTTACACACTTGGTACTCTTCTATGCAACAAATGTAATAATAATCTCTATAAAATAAGTATTATATTATTACCTTACAGAGAGTTGTGTTCTTACACAGTTCGTACTGTTCTATTCAACAAATGTACTAATAATCTATACAATATGAGTATTGTTACCTCACAGGAAACTGTGTTCTTATACACATGATAATGTTTGTAATAAGAAATATAGTAATAACGTATAGAGATGATGTATTCATCATGTATGAGGTCATCGGATACAGTTACCTTCGACATCTTACAATATTCTACAAGTAAAACAGTAATAACTAGATGTATTAATTCCTCATTGAAAAGAATGATCTTGCACTTATGACAATCCTGTGTATAAAAAGGCAACAAAAATGTTTATTGTACATTTATCCATTATCTTTATAATGTTCGGTATAACATAGGAAATGTTTTATACTTAATAGGAAAAAGTATTCTTACACACTTGATGAGATGCTCTGTAAGAAAGGCAGTAGTATCTTCACAGGAAGTAATATTCTTGTAAAGTTAGTAATATACCACAGATAGTAAGAACCTCTAGAGCCAGTGAAACAGTGATGTTGTACACTAATAAAATGTACCTCACAAGAAACAGTGTTACTACATAGTTCTTAATGTTCTGTATGAAAAAGGCAATAATGATCACTAAATACGTGTATTTACACCTCATAGAAAACAGCGTTCTCTTCACACTTATAAATGTTCTGTATAACATAGATAGCAACAACTTTTACAGCACACGTATTCATATTTTGTAGAAAAAAGTGTTCTAGCACACTGAATAATGTGTATAATAAAGATAGTAATAACCTCTAAAACAGAAGTATTCAAACATTATGGGAAAAACTGTTTTTATACATTTGTTTGTAGAAGTAATCAATCCAAAGTATTACACACATGCTTGAGGAAAAACTCTAATACTGATTTGTTGATCTAATCAACTCAATGTGTTACACATATACTTCAAAGATTAACTCTTATAATCATTCATAGAACATAAAAACTCTTGTTGTTACTGACACATTTCAAAAATGACTTCCAATAAAGGTTTGCAGATGTAAACCACCAAAGGTGTCACACAATCACATGTATTCTTTACAGACGATCTCTAGTACAGATTTCTATAATTAAGCAACGGATGGTGTTACACATATCATTAAAGGATCACCTCTGATAATTTTCTAAATAAGTAAGGAACCCAAGGTGTTATACATATCTTTCAAAAACGACCTTTAATTTCTACTTGTAGGACTAAAGAACGAAAGGTGTTACAAATACCCTACAAAAACAAGTATTAATAATCATTGGTATAAACAAGCAAATCAAGGTGTTAAATTCGAAGACAACCTCCAATAATTACTTGTAGAAGTAGGAAACAAACTCTTACATGTTGCCTTCAAAAACTATTTTCACAACTAAGCAACAGAAAGTATTACACACATCCTTCAAAGACAACTTCAACAATGGTTAGTAGAAATAAGCAACAGAATGTGCTACAAATATCCTTGAAAGACATGTAGCAATGATTTATGGAAAGAACTAAGCAATATAACATGTTACTATATATTTCAAAAGACAGCTGTTAAATATTTTATCTGAAACTAAATATTTTCTAGATAAAATAATATAGCTACAAAATATCCGCTTCGCTTTCACTTAGATTAGCCATCTGCTGTTTACACGACAGATATTATATGCTCAGTATCATAACATTAGCAGTCAGGCAGTGCGGGTCATAACGAGACACTTTCGATTGACAATCATGCTGATACGATCCTCGAAATTGATGACATCTTTTACAACATAATTTCAAGTTATCTATTGTAGAAGGTTAGTTTATACGGTTCACGACAATTTACTGTAGCTATTGGCTATTTGATCGTATTAATTCAAGATTTAAAAACTTGTTATAGACTATAGTGAGTATTTATAGTTTCTGTGTAAGTATATTCTCTCTATATAATGCAAAGCAATGGGTATATACATGCCTATACTAAAACACAATCCTTACTAAGTACATAATATTTCATCAGTAGAGGTTCATACGTATAGGTCTAAAATATCAATTAAATAGATCTTCCTGTTTTTTAAGACTGTTATTCTATGAATGGGAATATTAAAATTACAATTTTTTTCTTGCTCTTTCGTCTCATATATGATATAAAGGTTGGTTCTCCACAGACCTGACTCAGAGATAGATTTAAAGAGAGTTGTTTATATTATTTAAAAACTTTATTTTACTTTCAAAAAATATAATATAGCCACCCTGCACAGCCACAGTGGCAGATCAAACCTGGGTAATATTACTAAATGGATCATTTAGCTCGCGCCAATTTGTGTTCTAGACTGGTGGAACAAGAATAATAATAAAGAAGAGCAAATGGGGGATCTCTATTATGAACCACTACCGTAGTTCACGATATAGCTAATGAAATGTACAGTTTTCAATAGTAAAATCTCTACTCATAATCTCGTTGAATGGTTAAAAAAGAAATGCACAAGTTTTTTATGTAAAATTTCTACTCATGAGCTTATGGTTATGATGTTATCAAGTGGTGCAATAAAAATAATGTTGTTCAATAACATAAAATAAATTAAAATATAAACTCCTGGTCTTGTCAAATGGATTAAGGAAAAAGAAACTGTATAATATTTCTAGTAATACAGTATCTAGTCACCATTTTGGTTTAAAGAAAAACAAAACGCATGAGATTTCATGTAATAAAAATACCTATCGTGAGCTTCTTGAATGGTTTTAAAGATAACTATTTGTATAAAAGTACAAGTACTAAGTTTCTGGTTAATCATGATCTTATTGAATGATTATATGTATAATTAAACATACAAGTTTTAAATACTAAAACGGATATCAGAACCTGGTTTTAAGCGGTATAAGTCCGCAGACATATCGCTGTGCCACTGGAGAACAAGAAAAACGACATACACAAAATTTCTAGTCATAACATATTTAATTAGTCTCTTGTTGAATAGGTTAAAGAAAAATAAATGCAAAAGATTTCACGTAATGATATCGCTAATCGTGGTTTGTAAACGTTGGATTGATAACTTAAAATATTTTATTTTTTTATTGGAACTAATTACCTTCTTAGTGGCTGTAAGAAATGAATGGTGCATTTAAACTTGAGAAAGTTTGGATTTCAACATTCGCGCTTCATTTTAATTTAATTTCTTTGAACATTTCACCACATATATAATTTACAAATACAATTGAATTCGATAGATATTAAAGAGAGTACTTGAATTTTTAAGTTAACTATACAACGTAGTCACGTACGCCGGTCTTTAACGAAAACACAAAATAAACACTGAGATAATACTTACAACCACTTTTTGCCAGTCTTTTCGTCTTCAACTCTAAGAAAAAGAGGCAAGAGAAATACATTTGTAGTAAATCTAGTATGTTGTTTTATGCGTTTTATATGCTATTTATAAGTTTTTAAGAACATTAGTTCATAACAAGAAATTTAATATTTTGCTTCATTCGTACAAAACAAAATCAGTTTTTAGAAATGATGAATACATGTTTTTGAAAATTCATATTGTGTGTCTGAAAAAGACAACAACTTCATTTCTAGATTTAATTCTTAATGTATTTCAACTCATGTTATTCAGTAAAAAACGAGCTGTACTTTTACCTATGACATCTTAGGAACTTTAAAAATGTTACTTGCATGAAGATTAATGAACAGGATCTGAAACTACATTATGTTGAAACAGTTTTACCAGTACTAATTAATCTACTGTCAAAGCGAACAACTTAATTAAACTTTAGTTGTTAGTCGTACAATTAAGGATACTTCTAATATTCAATTCATAATTAATAAAGTGTCCCATAAGCACAGTTCTTCTTAATTCGATTTAGTAAATATTTGCTTGCAGTTAGACCATACGTTTTGATTAAACGCATTCCAAGTTATAAAATTAACAACAGAGAACTTAAATTTATTAAACCTTAACCTATTAGAAATAGTATATAAATCTAAAAATGTTCGGAGAAACTGTGAGAGTGTGACGTCATCGTCTTAATCGTTAAAACAGACTTAGTGATAATAATAATAGCATTAGGTACGCTAGTAGTAAAACTCTCGAATAGAAATTTAGGGAATGCAGATTAGAAACCTGGCATATACAATGCTCGCCTTCGTAGCCGCAGGAGGTATTACAATGTGATAGTTAATCCCATTATTCGTTGTTAAAGAGTAACCCAAGAGTCGTCGGTGGGTTCTGCCCACAGGTTGCCTTCTTTATGGTCAGAAGTTCAATTAGAAATAGCAGAAGCTAACTTTAGCGACTTTACCATTGTTATGTAAATATTATGTAAATGTTATGTAAACGACAACCATGTCGAGAGTGTTATGTAAATGTTATGTAAACGACAATCATGCCATGTCCTGTTTGAATTCCCATATCTATTATTTATATTTATATTTTCGAGGTTTAAACCAGTGAAATTTAAAATAATATTTAGAATTAATTAAAATTCATTTAGAATTATTCATGTAGAAATTTTTAAAACTAGGTAGATTGATCACTTGTATTGGCCTGGTGTTTGTACTGTGGAATTCTGGGAAGTTACGCGATTAGTATATAAACAGACGGCGATGCAAGGGAAGTCATTATCCATTTTTACTCGGATCAAGATGTTTGTCTCGTTTGAGATAGTTTAAACTGAATTTGTGTATAGAGCTAGATCGACTAAAGCGGTGAAATTTCTATTCCGTCAACCTTTACAATTCAGTCGCATTACCGATTATATCGAAAGTCAATACGAATTGGACTGAGAATTTTTGTTTGAAATTACCCATTCAAACTTCGCAAATTTCTCCGTGGGACTAAATTCACCGTTTAGATTGGAACTTTGGATTTCGGATTTGGACACTTATTCTGGATCATATTATTAAGCACAGGCCAGTACCTTTTTGTATTGTAAGTTGTTTTGATGGTTGAAACTGGATATCTGGATATATATTTTTTATGCGGACTGAACGCAACAGAAAGACATAGATAGCAGCTTGTATAATTCATTATAATGATCTACTTATGTGATAGACACAAAATAAATTATCCAATATCAATAACAGATATCCAGTTTTAACCATCAAAATAACTTACAATACAAAAAGGTACTGGCCTGTGCTTAATAATATGATCCAGAATAAGTGTCCAAATCCGAAATCCAAAGTTCCAATCTAAACGGTGAATTTAGTCCCACGGAGAAATTTGCGAAGTTTGAATGGGTAATTTCAAACAAAAATTCTCAGTCCAATTCGTATTGACTTTCGATATAATCCGTAATCCGACTGAATTGTAAAGATTGACGGAATAAAAATTTCACCGCTTTAGTCGATCTATCTCTATTCACAAATTCAGTTTAAACTTTCTCAAACGAGACAAACTTTTTGATCCGAGTAAAAATGGATAATGACTTCCCTTGCATCGCCGTCTGTTTATATACTAATCGCGTAACTTCCCAGAATTCCACAGTACAAACACCAGGCCAATACGAGTGATCAATCTACCTAGTTTTAAAAATTTCTACATGAATAATTCTAAATGAATTTTAATTAATTCTAAATATTATTTTAAATTTCACTGGTTTAAACCTCGAAAATATAAATATAAATAATAGATATGGGAATTCAAACACGACATGACATGATTGTCGTTTACATAACATTTACATAACAACCATATATAAACAAATAATATTATAAAACAATTAAACTACAAATTCCAAACTTTATATTTTATCGTGTTTTAACAATATCTGCAATAACGTTGAAGGCATTCAGCCTCCAAACAACAGCATGAACAAAAGTAAATATCAAAACCAGTATAAACAAATACAGAGTTTACTTACAGTTCAACAGCATAAGGTTCATTGACAGCTTCGACTCTGAAAACAAAATATCATTTATTTTTAGTTAGAATGATAAAATTACAATTTAATAAGATCGCCATAAATATTTTTATTCAGAATCACAAATCTGTTTTTACTTAACCTGGTTAATCTACTAGTACATTAAGATACGTGTAGTTTTTCGGTCATTTTGTAAAAATAATTGTTGCATGCATGGAGAAATGTTAACATTAAAACTATGTGCTTGTGAGCAGTCATGAAAGTCATGTACTGCAACTGTAGTTAACAGTTTTTCAGTTCAGAACTGTCAAGTGGGGAGGTTTGAGAGAATAGGAAGAAATGGGGATTAGAATTGATGCTGACAATACTGTAAGATAATGTAAAATCTCACATACATGTTTTACATATGAAGTACAATATAAACGGATGAAACAACATTTAATATATTATTACAAAACGTTTAAACCATGGGTTTGGGTTGTAAACTACACAGTGTCAAATAACTGCTAACTTTTATTACAGGAGAGGCAGATAGTGATTCAGTTTCTATACAACTATACGAAGATACAGAAAGCATGAACACGTGTAGATACACGATTCACAAAACTGAATATACGGTCAATCTGTGTTTAACTAGTTTTCAAGATTGTTTCTACAAAGGTCACCTCACTCCATCGATTAACGTTCAAAACTACGTATTTTCTTACCCTCCTTCATATTTAGCGATTTTCGACATTCGAAGAAAGTGTTTTGATAGTTTTGTTGCGATAATTATAGCAGGGATAAAAAATGCCAGACACCAGCCAAGTCCGAACCAGAATCCATTCTGAAATTGAAAATATTTTTATTAGCTAACAAAAATATGTAAATGCTATAAAAATACTCCATGAAAAAGATGTTATTGTCGTTATAACACAATTGGTAAAAGACGTATACACAGTAAAACACAAACACTTTAGTTTGTGTCACGAACATTCATGTCACCTTTAACCTGTCTTTGTGAAAACCACCTTTAAACTTGTGTTTCGTTTCAAGGTTGGATTTTATCAGATACTTGCAAGAAGTCCCAGATATTCAAGAGATATAGAATCCCTGTGTTTCTAGATTAGCTCCAAACATTTTTATCTGTTAGCGACAAACTTCTCCGCACCACCGTAGTATTTATTTCTTTAGTTTTCCACTTACTACTGATATTAGAAATTCACCTCTACTGGCTAGTTGCTTCACGTAACTATTTTCTACGTATTACCTAACTTGTACTTCTCGGTGTCTCATGCCGTAAAACAGAGTGAACTGGTTTCAAATTTAATACTAAATGAACTACAAGAGAATTATCACAGTGTTTCTATGATGTTAGTTTTAATGTCTATACTTTCAGAGACGATACAGTTTTCGTTTTATCATATTTCATATCTATATTATATTTTTAAACTTGCCAAAACCTTTGATGTGTATTAGATGTTTCTCTTCATTATTGTTAAATATGTGAAATAAGATACGCAAGCCTTGTAAACTTTTCGGCTTTTAGTTTGATTTTCATTTAATACAGAGATAGACGTTTGGCATTTGTTATGTTGAGTTCTTCTGTAGTTATTTTATACATTAACATAATAGTAGCTATTGTTTAGCATATTTTGATTGTCCTTATGTAAATCCTGTTTGATTAAAAAGGTCTTCGAGGAATTCTTAATGTTTATCTTTAACCATTATAAAGGTGGGTGGTTATGAACGCTTGCTACGTTTGTAAGAAGTCCTCAATGCCTTCATCTGAGCTATAATATTGAGCTACAATTGAAATATGTATCCATCCCATTTTACACTACTTCTAGTTATCCTGAAGATTTAGTTCATAGCCAAGAAAACTTGATCAATTACGATTATCAGAGTTCAGAATATTGGTACTAAGGTAATACTTAGAAGAAAACCAGAAAATATGTGAAACTATTTCGTAAAAATAAACAAAGTAAACTATACGAGGATTCTTCTGGAGCCTACCAAAAAATCACTGGAAGTTTCATGATGATCAGAATTGTGGAAGTTGGAGATAGTTTGTCACAAATAGAAACACGTACACAAATTCCTCTATAGTATATAGTAAGGACTACAACGTTTCCTTCGACAAATGATACATTTAAATTGAATGAAAACCTGTATATATTTTAACGAGTTTAATATTATTTCGTAAAAGCATAATAGAGATTACAGAAACTTCACGATATTTTACCAGTTTCTAAATAAGTTCATATCCAAAAGATAAGAATGAAAGTAACTACAATAATTTCAGTCTAGTATGACAAAACTCTGAAGTGTGTGGCATTTTACGATAGAGAATATAGTTTAATACATTAAAAGAGGTTTGAAATACAACGCTGAAAAGGATTCCTGCTTTTACCGAGTATCTTTAATCGTTAAAGTTCGTATTTAAACTATACAGATATCAGGCAGATTTAGCTCGTCTTAACATATAAATATGTACGTCATTACTGGAAGACTTAATAACAGAATAATTACATCAATTAAAAAAAAAGTTAGTAAAGATTCTTGGTGCAACAAGATAGTACGCCTAATAAAGACTAAAAGAGAAATGTTACGAGGACTCTAGAATATCTCGTGCAATAAATCTAGTACTACTCAGTTAAAAGTACACTCACAAATAAATACTTGTCCTGTTAAAATATGCATCTGTATTATTTGGCCAGGATACTGTAAGTACTCTGATCCATACTCTTGTTCCAGAAATGTCTTGAAGGAATTATACTCGCGCAGATAATCAATATAAAAATATCGAACCAGTCTAGAATAACATAAATACACAAAAAGTTTTGACGTATCTGACATCTTATGATACAGAATATACTTTACTACATTAGAAATAGTCAAAAATATAGGCTTAGATAAGCTTCGTTGTGCAAACAAAACTATATATAAACTTTAAATACCTCATTATACACTTGACTGTCAACAGTTAATTTATCCGGTAAAATATTTCTCCTAACATTTTCCAACCATGTGGTTGCAGGAAATATTCCATATACAAGCTGCATAAGTACCTAATCCAGATAAAGTTACATTGACTGTATGAAGACGGTTTTAGTAGATATCATAGTAGGGACAACATTCTATGTGTAAATCATCAATAGAGGTTTAACCATTAACTGATTATTGATCTTCCTAGTTTTATCATTAAAACATCTTAAGTCCATATGGAAATCTTATTTTCTTTAATGCCTGATAGGCATTGTGAGCATGATCGTTTAGCTCCTAAGGATTAATGCATCAGAATATTGAATAAACCTCGCAGTATACGCTAATACAATTATCCAAAAGTTTTTTTTTACATGTTCCCTTCATTATTGAGCTGATCATCAAACTATGACAGTAGTTTGGACACTATTTTATCTTCAAAGTTTATTAAACTGATCAATGTATAAAAGAGATTCATGTTGACGAAACTATGAAATAACTTGGGATGTTATTTTGAAAGTTGATCCACTTACAGGAAGAGCTTGGACACTACTTTCTATCCAAAGTTGATCAAACTATGGGAGGATGTTGGACGATACTTTATCATCAGAGTAATAATTAACAGAAGATGATTCATCAGGGTTACTTAAAGTACAAGCATTCCAGCATATTTATGTGATGCCTGGTCTGTATTAGTCCTAATGTTACATTCGTCATTAGTAGCTATTTATTATGAACACAAGTAGTAAATATACACATTGTAGAATAGTGAATTAGCAGTACAGCATTGTACTATCGTTTATAGTCGGCCTATGCAGCTTTATTTGTTAAGTCATGCCATTTCAACACAAGAGGAATAAGATAATATTTTCTGAAAGCCTTCTCTGCTATCTTCACGATGAGTTGGAAGACAAGTTCAAACATATTGTGGTTTAATTACATTCAAGGAAATTGGTACCAACTTATTCTCACAAACATCATACGCTCAGACATGTTTTTCATACAAAACAGAAGGAGGCCATAGTTTCAGTTAGTGATTACTCAATTCTATATGACACTTATTTCTTACTGGAATATTTATACATAACAAATAAAACCGTTCTGTTGTCCATTTTGTCTCTTTATGGGTACGTATGATAAATAATTGTTTATTTTATAACAGTGATTTACCGATTCCACTATTACATGAGAAATAAAAATAATAGTGCCTAATTAGAAACTTGAAGTTAAATGATTCATTCTATTGTTATTCGAGTTAGTGTCTTATATGTCGAATAGAAAAAACTAAAGACAGAAGAAAACACAACACAGTTTTATGATACTGTTTGATAGTGTTCATGTAACTTAACATATTGAATAAATTTAGTGACTTGTTTAAAAGACAAAAAAATACAACTATATTTTCAACACAGAGAAACACAACCATATTTTCAATACAAGACTACTGGGCACTTAATTGATAAAATATACATACATTCCTACAAATAAGTTAGCAGTGAGTAACTTTGTTTTTCTGCCTTAAAAAAGCAAAAAACAACAAAAAAACAAACAAAAAACAGCGAATCCAACGAGTCTCAAAAAACTATGGATTTTCTGCAAAACGTTCACTCTCTCCATACATCTATTTATTACATAATTTCCCACCCTATTCACAGTGGTCAATGAATAATTTGAACAAAGTTTTAGTCTTTAATTTCTGTAAAATATTCAGCTCCAGCACCTCATGTTTCACAATACAATATACCATATTGACTAAAATCCCAAACAATATTTCCATTAGCTATAGCTTTGCATCAAATAGAAGTCCAAAACAATGTAGAGATGTTGTGTATAGCAGGCTTAAAATTATTATTACATAAAACTCACTCCAAAGAGGTGTTGACCCTAATATTATGGCAATATTTGGTAATGAATAGAACAATGATGAGCTCTTTGTTATAAAGATGGTTGATTGAAGTACTTATTGAGAGACCAGTTAATTCGGTATTACATATGTAGAAAATAGACTCATGTGAAACATTGTGTTTCTCATTCCGAAGAAAATACACTTATCACAAGCTTAACTTAGTTCTTTGCTACATAGGTGAAACACTTACTAGGCTAGCTCTGCATTACACTAGTATGAGAAAGAAGCACTTACCACGGACTCTGTGGCTGTTGAAATACCTACCACTATCTTTGATAGCGAGATTAAACACGCAGAAAATCCGAACACTTACAACATGTTTTATAATAGATAGATAATACACAAAAAATATTCGAACACTTACCACGGGCTCTAGATAGTGTTTACACAAAACTACTCGAACAGAGTCAAAAATATTCCACACGATTCCGCATTTTCCGACCGCAAAGTTAACCTATTACAAAAAGAAAGTAGTATTAATCAGTTTTTTTTTTTTGGAATTAAAAAGAAGTATTTATGTAACTTATAGGTAAAAGTGTCTTTATCATAATATTATATAATGTTAATTTTTTTAAAACTGACTGAAAACGTTCAAATCATAATCTAATCCATTACACATCATATTAGTATAGTTACAGATGAAACACATTGCTGAAAGTGTTCAGGCCGTAGCAGGAATTAAATAATTTATATCTAAATGTAGTTAAATGAATAAACAAAACCATGAGAAAGGACTGCGTTAAAAAACAGCAGATCCCAACCTCTGATTAACTATAATATAATCATAAAATATTTAAATCATAAAACAAAACACATTAACATGAAATTTAAAAAAAGTTTAATTGCGCTGCACATTTTTTAAAAAAGGGATCCTATGGTACAAGCTAGAACATGAGATTATAAAATGTATCGTAGATTTTGGAGGTGGCTGTGGAAATAGGACCCACATTGCTTGAGCACCCACATCTCTCTCTCTCCAAATTTCTCATCTTCTTCTGTGAGACTAGTCTGATAGACAGTGTATCCCCACCACAATGTAAGTCCTCCAATCCACACAGTGAAGCTACAAGAATGCAGAGTGTTGTTTGCCAGTGCGACATTATTTATCCATATTTCAAGGCAAAGAAAATGTCGTTTTGGTAGGGAACAATTTGAACTACAACTGCGCGTGCCACCTATCTTGGAAATGGTAAGATTTTTACACGCAACCGTGTAAAATATATATAGTGGCGAAAAAGAAATTGAGGTGGGTGACACAGTCTCGTTGGAAAGGGAGATGAAACACGTCTCGTCGACTGTTTCTGTACATTTACTGATAAAGTTTATCGAGCTTGACCAGTTTTCAGACATAAGAACGTAAATGATGCTTTCTTGCAACTGCAAAATTAGAAACGTTGCAAATATGATCTTATTTTGAGTTTTACAATATATAACAGTTATGTTTTCTTAGTCAATCTACTGCTCTCTGAATAAATTATTTTTTCGAACAGTAGAAAAAAATTAAATCAGTTTGAGTTACCGCAGTCAGTGTTGAGTTAACATACTGGCTTCCTTTATCCAAAAGTTTACGTATGAATCGCCTCGTTTCCTTAAAATAGAAAAATAACAAGTGAAACTTTTCACTGAAATTCTGATAATTAAACTTTTATAACATTAAAATACTGACACATTTTCATAACAATAAAATACATTGATTTAAATCTTTATGTAAATGAAATACTGATCCTGCTAGAGATATGTAGGAAACTAAGTGATGGAGCTTGACGTTTATTTGACCGAGAAAAGCGAGGAAATATACACCATAGATACACTAGCTTTAAGGTCCTGGAAGCTCTTGAGTTCCGGATTAAATGTTTTGCAATATCCTGCTCTTCCTAATAGTGATTTTCCTGGATTTCATCGTTTTTGCTTGGACAGGCTGAAAGCTAGGTGTCCATGTCCTCGCTTCCTTTGCCACAGATTATATTTTTATGAAAATCATGAAATTATATCTATATTTTAATAATAATGAATAGAGTTACCTAAAGCTTCAAAACAATAAAACAGTTCATTTGTTTTGGAATTTCGCACAAAGCTACTCGAGGGCTATATGTGCTAGCCGTCCCTAATTTAGCAGTGTAAGACTAGAGGGAAGGCCACTAGTCATCACCACCCACCGCCAACTCTAGGACTACTCTTTTACCAACGAAAAGTGGGATTTACCGTCACATTGTAACGCCCCTCACGGCTGGAAGGGCGAGCATGTTTGGCGCGAGGCGGGTTTGAACCCGCGACCCTCGGATTACGATTCGCGCACCTTACGCGCTTGGCCATGCCGGGCCAAAACAGTTGATAACTAAATATTAAATTTTGTATATTACAAAATTTTCAGCCAAATCTCAACTGCATTTTAACACCGAAATCTTCCAAAAAATTTTATTATAAGGTATGGTTATATAGGTTAAGAACTAATATTTCATAATTTGATTCTAATGTACTTTAATCAATAGCTTATGAATCACTATAAAAAAGAATTATAGAAAGATCTACAAGCGTTGTATTCATCATCCGTTAAGTTAATAATCACATGCAAATTTGGTTTAGTAATATTCGTCATGAAAATTCGTTAATTTTTCTCAGAAAATTGTTTGATTTGAGAATATTAAACATGGATGAGTTTCTTGTTTTAATATAGTTATATCTTACCTTAAGGAACACAAGAGACAAACAATGATTTAAAATATATATATATATATATACCTAACGTAAGCATCATTTTCAACTATATCTCACCTTTTCTGCAGAATTAATCAAATTGTTATTCAAGTTTATTTTCTGTTTCTTCATAAGTTCATTCATTTCATTAATGGTTTCCTAAAGAAATGTAGAAAACATCAATCTTATAGCTAGTGTTAATTCATTTCCTAGACCATAAGTATTGCAGACTAAATTATGAAACAGAGCTATTTATTTACGTTCAAATTATGTCTTAACTCTCTGGAAATTAAAAGTGTAGACATTATCGTAGCCTTGCTGGTGTTAATATAAACTATTATTTTTCGTTATGGCATGAGAAATAGTAAGGGTAAAAAACAGCAGAATTAGCATTTTTCTACGTAGAAATCTACGCCGGTAACGAATCTTTAAAATCAGTGAAGTGTTCAGCGCTCGTTTTCAAGTACTAAACCTTTAAGTTAATTAAAGCATTAACTGTACTTATTTGTTTCACAGAACAATGACTATTTATGGAGTTTTAATGATCATTACAAAATTACGTTAAGTTGTTCTCACACACAAAGCCACACAACGGGCTGTCTGTGTTCTGTCCACCAAGAAAATTGAAACCCGGTTTTGACGTTGTAGGTTGCAGATTTACGGCTTAACCACTGGAGAGAACACTATAAAATAGGGATCCCAGTATTAAGTTTACCCACTCATTCAGTACCAGTGACAACAAGGTTCTATTGAATACCTTTATAATTATAATAAAAAAAAGTTTCATAAATGTGTAAGTTCACAACAGAAAGAAACTTCCAAGAAGTCCTACAATGTTGTTGTTTTTGTCAACTATGGGTACGGATTCTCTTTTAACTATATTTTCACTATATCAATTTACATTTATAAAAATAATGAATAAAAATATGAAACACGATAACATAACATAATACATTAAAAGTTTTAACAGCTTGTTTGAAGTTTTCCTCCTAGTTCATTACAGGTTAATGGTATTACTGTATGTATCTTTTAAAAAAACTTTTTTCAAGTAATTGTGATATAATAGCAAACAATATCTTAGCTCCTTGTGCAACATTTAATGCACATAACTTTAGAATAGATATTTGAGTTTGATATTTATTTAAGTTATCTCAGAGAATGTCATATTCACCCTTACTATTCTGATATTTCCTTACACGCCTTTTACAGCAGTAATCAACCATCGCACACGAAATTAATGTGAAACACTTGTTATCAATCCTCACACACGTGAATCATTTGTAAATTATTAATTATCACAAATGTGAATCACTTGTTAATTATTAATTCTTATCGACGTGGAACACTTGTAAATCTTTACCGATGTGAACCACAAATAAATCAAGTTTTACCTGTAATTAATCATTGCTTGAATAAAGAAGTATTTAGAACATATTTGTAAGAACTTGTACGGAATACGTAAAAAAATGTGTGTATAATGCTTAAATAAATATTTGGTTGGTTTATTTCAACTAATGAACCTTTTCATATAAATTATCACGTGTAGTGAGAAATAATCATATAACATTTTTATTTTATACAAACAAGCACACAAAATATTTATTAGACAGTCAACTTAAATAAAAAAAATTACCTGTAGATACACACTTTCTTTTTCAAATATTTCAACAAGTTCTAGAAGTTCGTCCTGAAATAAATAAATAATAACTTGGTAATATAAAACTAAGCCATGTTTTCGTTTATGACAAACAGTTGAATTAAAACTGCTATGTTTTAATATCTTTACATCTCATATACCTCTTTTCTTGTTTGTCGTCAAAATGAGCAGACACATTTCATGAAAAAGCCAAAATTATGCATTCGACAAAAAAACAACAAACCAGTTATTATAATATATTATTATAATATATTATCTGTACCAAGCGACCAGAGGCATAATTGTGAGCTAATTCTAAATTCTTTCAAATGTGAATGAAGACACAATTAAGGGGGGTAGAATTAAACAAGTCCGCGTTTTACGTGGCCTGAAAATACGATGAAAATTGTTAAACATTATCATTAAGTGACTTATATAAATAACTTATGATCGTTTAATAAGTTATACGTATATTCCTGCAATGTTCATGTCATAATTATTTCAGACAGACTACACTGCTTGCTTATCATTAGAAGTTAACTAATGCTAATAACATTACCGGAAAACTTAGTTCAGTGTTGAACACATTAATTGTATGGTATAATACGTACCACATCAAACGCGATCAATAAACGACTTAAAAACTTAGTCCTGTAACGAACACAAACGTATTATTAACACTTACAATATTTAAAGAATATCACAAAATTACCTTACTCTCCTTATGCCTGTATTGAACATCACAATGTACATTGTGCAATACTTGCCATGTGTAATGAATATCAGGAAATTAGGAACTTGAAATTCTGGTTTATTATTAAAGATGGAAGTATGTGTGAGGTGTTATTTTGTAAATAGTGCAGATGGTACCTAAAAATTAAACCTCTAATAATAATGCAAATAACGTTGGATACAGTACAAGAGTTTCTCTGAAACGTCATACAGTAAATAATGCAAGAATTTCTACGCAAATTAACTGTGTAATGAAGATGTTATAATATTATAGTACAGGGTGTTCGAAATCTCACTGTGTAGTTTTGTAATAATATTTTATTCAGTCTATTTCAAGCCAGCAACTGATAGTGGTGTTTAGAAACAAAATAAGAAGGCCTGTATTGATGCCAACGAGGGTTACTTTCAATATTGTTTATAATTGTCATTCATATTTACCTCCTGTATTCTATATTGAAATATGTCTGTTAATAAATATACAAGTGCACAGTGACTTTCCGAACACCCTGTATAATAGTTTCTCTCAAAGTGTAACAGTCAAATTTCATGAAATGTAACATTGTAATAATAACGGAAATGATGTACAATGGTATACAAAATACAAGGGTATCTGTGAAAGTGTAACAAGAGATGTCATGTTGTAAGCAGTGAAAAGAACTTCATGAATGTTAAGTCTTTAATTATAACATACAAATCAGCAAGTAAAGTTAAGATGAAACGGAATGTATGAAAACTATATTTTAATATTGTTTGCAGATCTTAGTTAATGTTATGGTCTAATAAGTAACAGCACTTTGATGGGTTAACACATCGGTATGAGACAGTTACTAACAGGAATTCGTACAATCTAAATAAAACTTATGCACATAACAAGAAATAGTGAATTTCAAGAATACAATGATAAGAAAACTTTATAAGTAAGATCATAACATCTCTACCACATCTATCACAGAAGTCATTACTTCTGTACCACATCTATCAGAATAAAAGGTAATAAATAAGATTATTACCTACTCTCTGTACCGCATTTATCATAATAAAAGGTTATAAGTTAGATGATAATATTTGTACTACGAAATTTATCACAATAAGAAGTTTTAAGTAAGATCATAACATCTGTATCACGACATCTATCAAAATAAAAGGTTATAAGTAAAATCATAACTAGTGTACCACCACATCTATCACAATAAAACGTAATAAGCAATACCATAACATTTCTACCACGACATCTATCATAATAAGAGGGTATAAGTTAGATCATTACTTCTGTACCTTGACATCTATCACAATAAAAGGTCATAAGTTAGATTATAACATCTGCACCACGACACCTATCACTATAGAAAGTTATAAGATCACTGATTCTGTATCACAATATCTATCAAAATAATAGGTTGCAAGTTAGATCATAGCATCTGTTCCACGACATCTATTGCAATGAAAGGTTATAAGTTAGATCCTAACATCTCTATCACGACATCTATCACAATAAAAGGTTGTAAGTAAGAATATTACTTCTGTACCAAATTCTATCACAATAAAATGTAATATGTAAGGTTATTACTTCTGTACCATGTCTATCACAATAAAATGTAATATGTAAGGTTATTACTTCTGTACCATGTCTATCACAATAAAAGGTTATAAGTAAGATCGTTACTTCTGTACCACATACATCATAATAAAAGGTTATAAGTGAGACGAAAACATATGTACCACCACATCTATGATAATAAAAGTTTATAAGTAAGATTATAACACGTGTGCCACGTCATCTATCACAATAGAAGGTTATAAGTAAGATTAATACTTCTGTACCGTGAAATGTATTCCAAAAGACGAAAAAGTAATATGTCGTATCGTCACTCATCTTTCCTGATATTTATAAAAAAATAAATCCTACTAGATAGTTCGATATGAGTACGTAAAAACATAACGGAAGTTGTACTGAAAAACTATTTTTTTAAGTTTATTTCACATGTTAAACCTAGAAAAGTAACAATACTTTATTACTTACCCTTCTATTGAGTCGCTCAATCTCTTTAATGACCTCTTTTAACTTGTTATCCTGTGTTTCTATTGCTCTCCACTCGTTCAGTGTTGCATTATTAATGGTAAGAACATTTTGGCTTAACTGCGTAAAAACAAACCTTTCATTCACAACTGAAAAATACTCTTAGTTTCAAATATAATGAAAAACAAAATCTAAGATTCAGATTTTTTGTTGTTGTTCATCGTAAGACTCTTATTTGATTTAATAAATGTATACTTTAATAATAGCTGTGATTTACAAAACAATATACTGCACTTGAGTTCATGTCTAAGTGCTATTAGACACGCTGGTCTCCAGATTCAAAGTCTAATGATGTAAATTACTGAAGGTTCGCAGTTCACGTACCGTTGATGTAAAATCGTGATCTGCAATTGGTCCTTTCGAACAAATTGTTGCTCAAGACTTGGCTGTCAGTATGTTCGCTAACTACCTTTTTTTTCTAGAATATATTTTCAATATTAGGAAGAGTTAAGCACAGGCAATTTCCAAATGTAACTGTGTCCAAAAACAGTGAAATAAGCAACATAGTCCACTGACCTGACGTACGTGTACAATATTCACAATTGCATCACACAGTAGATAATCACACACATTAATTCAACATTCACATTATCATTTTATAGATACAGTTTATGGTACAACAGCATCATACAATAAAATAACGTTAAAACTAAAGCGAATTGGTGTAAATTTACTGGTATATTATTTAATTTTGTTATAATTGGTAATCGTCCTCAACAAATTATAAATTTCACCAAACAAATGTAATTAAAGTATTTAGTTTTATGTTAATGCTTTCAATAAACAAATCGATTCCAAGTGACAAAAGTTTCAAGTTGTTAATATGACTAAACTTTTCCCCAATGTTTCTCTCCGTCAGTTATAACACTACTACATCTGTGAAAACCTTACATTGTCTGATGATTAAGGCGCTTTACTCCAATCTGTTGGTATTTGTATCGAACTTTATCATCAAATTTACTTGCCCTTTCAACTATGAGGACGTCAAATATTTCACTCAATCCAACTACTTACATTCCATGTTGTACATCACTTCAAAATTAAAGACAGTTAGTGCATGCACAACTGTCTCAAGCTTTCCGTTTTGACTGGCCCATTAAAGGGTTTATTCTACAATTTTGCTATACTGATTGTCCAATATATTTTTATTATACGTGAAAACTTCCACTGCTTTCCATGATCGTTAGTTCTTGCGTTAAAATTTGTACTTAAAAATGACGCAATACACGTTGAAGTCTCTACGTCAGTTAGTGAGTTTAATTGTGGATACTGTTTTTTGAATTATTTATCAAACACGTCACAAAAGTAAAATATACTTACTAATGAAGTTATATGACAATCTTTACACTTCAGACAGAAGAGTACAGTTATTTTTTTCCCGATAAAGGAATTAAATTTAAATATGTTTCTTTTTGATAAATATTCCCACTTGTTTTCAGAGCCTAATTATATATATTATGAATATAATGCACACTAACAATAATTATCATTTTTCTTAATCATTTACGTTCACTATAATAAATTTTTCTCAATTTCTCAAATATTCAAAAACCAGGCACAAAACTAAGGTCTATACTATGTAAAAACTATTCTGACAAACGCCACACCAACATTATTTATAAAATACAATGTGATAACTGTCACGACTTCTGTATTGGAGAAACAAGTAGAAAAATGGAAACCAGATTTAAAGAGCATAAAAAGTCACCTTCACGTTTTCGAACACTGCAAGTCAAATGAACACAACATAACCATAGGAAACACTCAAATACTAAATAAAGAAACAAACTTAAACAAACGCAAAATTAAAGAAGTCTTACTTATACAACAACTTAAACCCAAAATAAACCAATACAAAGGAACACCTTTATATTTATATTAAAAATAATATAATTAATAATAATAATAATAAAAAATGATATTATATATTCAAACATCTAAGCCCGCCCTCTACATTCCGACACTGAGTTACACGACCCCTTTCAAACATGTGGTCATCTTCCGGTCATCTACCTCTCTCTTTCTTTGTGAAACTGACGATAACCGAAGAAGGTTGAAACGTTGTTCGCTCCTCTATGTAAAAAAATTTCTCAATCCAAACGAGCCGTTTTTACATATATATTTCTCTACAAGTGGGTTTTCTCGACATCACTGATTAGTTTGCACTCAGTTTCGATTCTTCACAGAAATTATATAAAACGTTGGACATTTAGTTATCTGCCTGTCTGACAGTGACAAAGTTTACCACATCATTAAGGAAACGAATGAATTGTAAAGAAAACTGTCACGTTTTAAATTTTGTTTTAATTTACAGATTAAAATTAACACCTTCCACTCTAAGATGGCACATATGATCCGACGAATGAAAATGACAACAATCATCTAGCTAACGTCATATCCATCATAGAACTATATGAAATAAATAAAAACTTAAGGTAAAGTGTCTTGTTCATGAATAAAACAGGCCAACTTCAAATTCACAACCATCCTATCAGGAGTCCAGCATCTACTTGCTCTATACCCAGTACTGACATAATAGTAACATCCAGTAATTTCCACAACTTAATCACTCTTTTTTTTTCTAAAATTATAAAACTGTTGTTATACAATATAATTATTAAAATTTGGATTAGTTTGTTTGTAGTTAAGTATCACAATCGCATATCTCTGCTGTGTAAACCATTGGTATCAAAAACAGGTTTTCGACACTGCAAGTCCACAGAAATACTGAATAGCCACTGGGGGACTTTGGATTAATAGTAGTATTAAGTTTAGAGGTATATATTTTAACAACCTGGTAGCAGGGATAGCGTGTATAAGTGGCTTTGGAATCATTAGCCTTCCTATATAAAATGTTCTTCAGAGAGCACTATTATTACCAACACAAAATATTATACAGATATGTAAGAAAAATGTGTGTCACCGAGGAGAGTTTATTTGTATAGAAGCAAGAAATGATTCTTCCAAACGGTAACGGAATAAACTTCATAAAAAAAAAGAAAAAAGTTAAGCGTCATCTACGCCTGTTAGTACCTTGTTTATTTCCTCTCTGCTTTTTTTCGACTTACATTTATGGATTTCACTTTGAACATCTGTTGTTGAGATGAGATCGTATAATTAACTAATATGTAATAAAACATATGGATGATGATAATAAAATTATAATTGTTCGAAGATCTTTATTTGTTGGTTATTTACTAAAATCGATATTATATCCTCTAAGGATATATTGATCTAAGATTCACATCAGATTTGTGTTATGAACGATTTTAAAACTTTACACTTTAAAATGGTTATCAGTTTAAAACTAGATGGAAACTTTGTATACCCCAGTGGCTCAGGGATAAGTCTTGAGACTTATAACGTTAAATTCCAAGATGGGCACAGCACAGATAATCTATTTTAAAGCTTAACTTCAACCAACATCAAGAGAACCTTTGTAAAATAAGTAATTTTGAATCCTATCATTTTTTCCTATAAGATAATATGCCTAAGATTAAACGAAAACTTTGTATAGAGAACAATTTTAAAATACTTCACTCGTAATATTCGTTGTAAATAATAGCGATATCTAATCGAGAAATCTACTTTTCATTTTGTTGAGAAAAGAATGGTTTCTACCTATTGTTTATACAAGGTTCAGGTGACGGATCAGAAGATGTAAAGTCGGATATTTTCACAATTTCAGATGCTGGCGCGCTATAAAATTACGATTCAACTTCGCGATGTAGTCGATACATACATTTTGCTGACTATTTGCTCTCTCTCTCTGTTCATCAGTTCAAAATTAAGATCAACCGTGTTCGAACTTTGGAATCTCTGGACGTTTAGCCCATGTCCGCATAAGGTGCATGGAGTTCATGTTCTAAATACCAAATAATGATACTTGTCGACAAATTATTATGCCATAACAATTGCTAGTTGTTACAAAGTTATTGTTATTTTGAGTTAGAAGAAGTAGAGCAATACATTCCTAATGAAACTACTGTGAAATTTACCAGACTTATTCTTTGCAATATAAAACAGTACATATTAACTTACGCCCGGCATAGCCAGGTAGTTAAGGTGTTCGACTCGTAATCTGAGGGTCGCGGGTGCGAATCCCCGTCACACCAAACATGCTCGCCTTTTCAGGCGTGGGGGCGTTATAATGTGATTGTCAATCCCACTATTCGTTGGTAAAAGAGTAGCCCAAGAGTTGGTGGTGATGAATAGTTGCCTTCCTTGTAGTCTGATACTGCTAAATTAGAGACGGCTAGTGCACATAGCCCTCGTGTAGCTTTGCGCAAAATTCAAGCCAACTGATAATCATATCAAACTCTAGAAGCAAGAAAACATTTTTTTAAACTACTATGAATCATTAACATTATCTTTGTAGTTTTTGTGTCTGTCTTTTCAAGTTATGTCATTCCTTTGTATCAACTTTCTACACAGTCGTTATCGTTTATGTCGAATCACAAATATACATTCTTATTTCTTTTTAAATGTTTTCAAATTTCTCCTTTCTTTCAACACTTACGATTTGTGTATAATTATTTCCCGACATTTCAAATGTAAATCCATGAAAAGGTATTTATAATCATACACCTGTAAACTTAATATTATTTCCAATAACAAACTGTTCCGTGTATCTTTACAAAAATCTAATCCATGAGTTACTCTAACAGAATAGATGGAATTTACGGTAATTCTTATTAACAAACCCAAGACTTTTAATAGCTAGGCCCGGTATGGCCAGGTGGTTATGGCACTCAACTCGTAATGCGAGGGTAGCGGGTTCGAATCCTCGTCACACCAAACATGCTCGCCTTTTCAGCCGTGAGGGTGTTATAATGTCACGGTCAATCCCACTATTTGTTTGTAAAACAGTAGCCCAAAAGTTGGCTGTGGGTGGTGATGACTAGCCGCCTCTAATCTTACACTGCAAAATTAGGGATGACTAGCGCAAATAGCGTTTGTAGCTTTGCCCGAAATACAAAAACAAACAAACATGAAATAGCTATGCTCGGTTTTTATTTCATTCGTTTATTTTCGTGTTGTTTTTTTGTGGCAACTGGATGCGAACAACAAACCCTCGAATCCACAGTCCGAAACGCTAACCACTGGTCAATCTGCGCTCTGTCTTCCGTTGGATATCGAACCACTAGAGGACGCCGTGGACATAATTTTTGAGTGATGAATCAAAATCATTATAAATTATAGTAGTCAATCAATTATTTAATCTTAACTTAAAGTTGTTTTTAAGACTTTAGAAATTCACGACCATTGTAGATATACCACACGAAACAATAACTTGGTAAGATTCGTTTTACTGTATAACCAAAATCATATTTAGGTAACTTTCAGTCACGACCTAAAAATAAATTGAGTTATAAGTTTCACTCCGTTATTGACAACAATCAAAATATTTACAGGAGAAACAATTGAAACAAAACGCAATACCCCCAAACACAATTTTATCAGGTACCTAGTAACTGGCCAAGCTCATATTTAACATTTTCCTGTCATTGTCTAATTTATAATTACCTTTAACTCTCGTGTATGTATTTTTAGTTTCATTCCACCTTGTTTTTCGAGCATTATTATTTAAATCTTAACTTTACACGTTTTGATTTTAACAACAAGGTGAACGTGTTAGTTTCAAAATAATTTTTCATTTTTACTAAAATGGAAAGATTTCAATTGAATATTCAGTTTTAAAAATCTGTAGTTTACTGGATTTCTCTGTAAATATCGCTATCTTGTTTCATATAATAAATTATTAGTAATTTCGCATAATACGTTTATACCGTGTTAACATTTCTATTTTAATTGTCGTTAATTAATAATTAATTTTTATATTCTTCAACAAATCAAATGTTATACTAGCTTAGTACTTAAAATGTGAAATATTAAAAAACAAAAAACAAACAAATATAAATGTCACAGTTACACTAGCACCACTAGCTCCAAGAAATATAATTATTGATAGACAACCAAACGATTGGAACCGCTGTAATAAGTTTGTGGATGATAAGCACAACAGTTAGTAGTAACTATAATCAGTCACTTGTCATTTCGTAATAGTAATGCCACATTTATACGACAGCTCAGTGTTTTAAATCCTGTGTACAAGACACAACTAGTTAGAAAAATAAGAAGTTCTGAACTTTCTTAATCAGTGATATCTACTAATGTAAAATTTGCTACATATTTATATTTATTAACAGCTATAGAACCACACTAAAGTAATCACTAACATCTACAAACGTAAGACATGCTACCGGTACTTATATTTAGCAATAGCTACAAAACCATACTAAATTAATACACGTAATATTTAATCCTTGTTTTAAAGAGATTCTGTCAGAGTTTAACTGATGTTATCATACTATATGCTTCAACTCTCTATACACATTGAAGGTTACCGCTTCTTTCAGCATCGGTAGGTCTACTACATTCAACGTGGAACCAGAGATATCTGAAAAGTCAAATGGAATTTCGAGTTCTTGTATAATTTCTTTCAGCTTTTCTTCAATTTTTTCCAACCCTATGTGTTTCTAGAAAAAAAAATAAAACAGAAGTATAAATAACATGAAATACCTTGCTTGCTCGAAATAGTATTTATTGTTTTTCCTAGTATATCACAGCTCATATAATTCTGGTTGAAAATTTAATTCGGTTCAATACTTAAGGTTTTTCTATAGATCATGACACATGATAGCGCGTCGTCCGATCAAAACAGCCTGCAGGATACACTGTGTATGTTATTAACAGGAATGATAGTTTAGCGATTTTCCACTTTCTGTAATTGAGACTGTGGTAACTGAAACTATCATATACCTTTACTGGAAGTGTTCTATTGGACCCTTACTTCGTATTAACTTTAAAGCGATCTATTAAGTAATACACGGGACGTAAAATATCTAATTTTGATTAAATTTATTCGTACCGAAAGTACGTAAACTTTATTTGATAAAAATTCACAATATATATAACTTTTATAAATTTTCTTTTTTCAAATCTGGAACACTGATAGATTTTTATAAATTTTCGCACGTCTGCGCAAAAATTCATGTGAGCTATCGGTCTAAGATTGTTACTATAGCTTCACCTAAAAGCAAAAGTGGACGATTTTGTCATTAGAATTAAAGATGGCTGATTTAGAGAACCTATAGGATGGAAGCAGATACAGATTCATAAATATTAGTTTGGTCAAGCAAAGTAAATTAGCAGTTTCTAACTCATGTTTTCAAAACATCATATGATGTACGATTATAATTCACTACAAACTCGATAAATTTTATGAAATTCTTTAAAGTAAACAGCGTTTGGAGTCACGTGATATTAGTTCAAGCAATTAGTGTAAATAATGATGATTGATTTGGCTGCATCGAGAGCATTCAGGTGATGACAAGAAACTGTTAATTAAGATTACATGGTGTTACTAAAAAGGAAGTAATTAAGGTTGTTTCAGAGAGGGTAGACTACCACCATATATTTTAAAGAATCTGGTTGGTTCTACAAAGTAAAGGTCTGTTTTGAAAAATTGGGTTGCGATCCTAAAGCTACCGAGTATCACTTTTTTTTGCTTGCAATAGTTTGTTGGTGTGTATTGATAAAAAGTTATGATATCTAATAAAAAAAACCTTAGGTATGAAAAAATGTGCTGCCAAGAAAGGATTAAGGAATGAAATCAAAATTGGCAGCTAAACTGGTAGCTACACTTAGAGCATTAACAGGAATTTTACAGTAAATATTCATTTATTAGTTACTCAGGCCAAGACTTTTGCTCAGCTTTAGGTGTGGTGGTGAGTTAAACAACATTCGCGACCTTGTTAACTAAACAGTGAATATTTGTTGCAACATTTTTGTCAATGTAAAATTTTGATTTCATTCCTTTAAGTCACACACCCAATCCTTTTTAAGCACCACCTTTTTCACTCCTAAGGTGTGTCTGATTAGATATTTATAAGATGTATACATATATATTATTGTAGAATGAAAATCAAGTTACACAACCGACACTTGGCTCGTTTTTGAACAAACAGTATGTGAAATAAAAAAACAAAAACTCACCTCATAATTTACAACATCGCTGATATCTAAAACCTCGTCTAAATTTAAAGCTTTGAATGCTGTTTTGTCGTCTTTGCAATGACTGAAATGATGATAAATAAATCCAAGTTATAAATTTCATAACTGTTTGAAACCACAACCAGATACTCATGAGATAGTTAACCACATTTATTATCTAAAATTAACATCACTCAAACACATTTTAAACTACATTTAAACATTTAAAGTTAAAGTACTAATATGTTTGGAATTAAGCACAAAGCTATACAGTGGGCTATCAGCACTCTGCTCAACAGAAATATCGAAACTCGGTTTCTAGTACTGTAAGTCCGCAGAGATACCGGAGGGGAAGCAGGTTAAATTAACACGACATTAAAAATATATTAAAACAGTAAGCTTAAAGTGGAACGATGATTTATACAGTAATTTATTCCTTTAGTGAATGTAGACTATTATATTATTATCTGAACTTAATCACTTTATACTATTAAATATTTTCAACAAGAACGATATCTTATACACATACACGTAAGATAAACGGCCAGCCCAGGCAAAAACAAACTCGGATATAGACTCCACAATCCTCATTTAGAACTATTGATCAAATAATTTGTTCTGAATTTCGCGAAAAGCTACACGATGGTTATCTGCGTTAGCCGTCCCTACTTTAGCAGTGAAATACATGAGGGAAGGCAGGTAGTAATGATCACCAACAGCCAACTGTTGGATTACTCTTTTAGAAACGAATAGTGAGATTGACTGCACATTATAGCGTTCCCATGCCTGAAAGGAGGAGCATGTTGGTGAGACGAGGATTCGAACCCACTAACCTCAGATTGTAAGTCAAGGGCCTTAACCACTTGGCCATGTCGGGTCACTGATCACAGAGAGTGCAACCAGTCAGCACGACATGTTGCTTATACTCGACTGACTGTTACTTTTATAAAAGTGATTAAATTTATGTGCAAAAACGGCTTGTTTGGGTTGAGAAAATATTTTACATAGAAGAGAGAACAACGTTTCGACCTTCTTCGGTCATCGTCAGGTTCATTGTGATGAACCATCGTCATTGTGAACCTGACGATGACCGAAGAAGGTCGAAACGTTGTTCGCTCTTCTATGTAAAATATTTTCTCAACCCAAACGAGTCGTTTTTCCATATAAATTTCTCAACAAGTAGGTTTCTCGACATCACTGAAAGTGACTAAAGTACAAAGCACAGAACGTGCTTAACGATATATCACGAGTTCGAACATTGGATCTTTCAATCGGCCATCCAGTACACTAACCATTAGATCGTGACAAACAATTATACTTCTAAACAAATAAAATATTGATTTTAACTAATTAGCCATTGCATTGGGCAAGCTATATTCGAATCAGCATTTACTTTATTCTCACAGTGAAGAAAATAATTTATTAAAAGCTGAGTGTCTTACAGCTACTTACAGAAGCACTTTACTCGGCTCAAGATTCTGTATCAGTTTATTTACCCCGTTTGTCTCGTTCCGAATCACATCCATAATCTAAAAAAAAAATAAAAAAAAATAAATCAGTCGTAACCAACAAGATATATATAAAAAAAGGTATTACTTAGACTAACATTCTACAGTTGTATTCTGATATTTAACATACACTTCGTATAAATGTTGAGCTTAACCCTTTCACTGTTTTGAGTATCAAAACTTATACTAGTGGTTCGACCAACACGTTTCAGTACCAGAGGTAACACTCAAAGCCACATGATTACCTTGAGGATAAAATATTGTAGCTTAAATAATGAAATAAATATCATATTTAAAACTACGAAGAAATACATTCTATCTTTGACTTCATAAGATGGAACAATAAGCGTACAATACTGTACAAAATTTTAGAACAAAGTCAAAAATTAGATTTCAGACTACTTTCAAAGAAAAATGGAAGGTAAATCATAGGCGAGACAACAAACTTTTATAAATATTTAGTGCAACAGAAACTCAGTGGAAATCCTTGAGGTCAGTAAACAGTTAATATTGTGTGTGTTCACTTCTTTATTTAATAACTGAAAACAGTCTTTCAGGCATTGTTTCAACACATTTATTTATGGTGGCTTTGCGATTTTAGTCCAAATGTCTCTAAAATATTCATATCAAGTTTCGTTGAAAGTAACTTTTATTTGTCAAGTTTGTGATTTATCAAATCCCAGAACAGTTTAATTGAGATGAGATCGGGGTTTTGAGGGGGCCATTACGTCATTTGAATGATTCTAGCAGCTTTTTGTTTTTAGCTAAATAATTTCTACCTAGGTTGAATAAGTGTTTGGGGTCATTATCATTTTAGTAAAGATTTTTTAAAACTACTACATGACCAAATATTCTATTTTTGTTGAGTCTTCTTGATACTGTAGGACAATTTTCTGTCACTTAGAATATGTTTGTTTATCTCATGCTTGAGAACAGTGACAGTCTTCCTTTTGTCCTGAAGGCTGCACAAAAGAAGATATTTACCATCAGTATCATTTAGTTTGGGTGTCCTGCCTCTTCCTTTCCTACTTTTAAATTCACCTGTTTCTCAATCTAGGGTGTACTTGATGGTATTGAGGGAGCATTCAAGTTTGGAGAATTTACAGGAGAGCCCAACCAGCATCACGTAAAAAGTTTAAGTGAACTCTCTGCTCTACTGACAATTCTATACACTTTTTTGGGTTGTGGCATGATAATAAGAGTTAATATATAATAATAAACACTGCTTTTATCAATATTTATTTATAAAGTTCTATTAAATTGGTTTCTTCTAGCACATAGTACTCTACGATAGCTCCTTGTAGCTTCTTTCTATATATATAGTTAAAACACTGCATGGGATACCATGACAATTATTTTAGATCCTAAATTTCATCAGTATGTTCAATCAACTAGAACCCTTATGACACGCTCTTGGAACAAGTATATGGGAATTCTAAAGAATTATAAGTATTCTGACTCAGGCTCATTCAGTTGTCAATAGAATCACTAAAGTATTACTATAGTGTTGAAATTTACATTCTGTAATAGCATGGAAGAATAAGCTTCATAAAAATGACAATAATTATAAAATATTATCTTGTCCTAATACTTGTGCAGTTCTGTATATTTTGGCTTCATCATCTGTTAACCCTTAACCCTAACAACTTGCTACGAGGCTTTAGTGGAGTATTTATTAATGGAAATCTTCATATAATTTTCATTCACAGACACTATAAAACTATCTGCTTCACAAAGTAAAGGCGTCTTTTTATCTCGATTATTGAGAAAGCCAGTAAAGATAAAAGTCTCAGAACATTCTAGATTCACTAATATTTTAAACATTAGCTGTGAAATATCATTTACTAGCCACAATTCTTACCTAAAATATATCTACATGTTTCTGTAGATTCTAAAAGGTCTATCGGTAGGTCAACGATAAGTTTATGCTTAAAATTTTAAAATTAAGGTTTCATTTTCCTGCAATGGCTAGAGCCTAGATAGTCTTTTGTTTAGTTTCGCGTTGAAACAACAACAATGGCTTTTAAGGCTGCTTTCCTTTTCTTCAAATCATTTCTGTTTATTTGATTGTTCGTTACTGAGCAGAAAGCTACACAAAGGACTACTTGTGTTCTGCGTATCATGCGCATCGAAACCCGGTTTCTAGCAACACAAGTCTGCAGATATATCGCTGTAACACTAAGGACATTTTAAAACATAATTTACTTGAAGAAATATGTTTGATCTTTACGACTTGACAATTATACAAATAATATCAAATTCATTACTACTTAAAAATTTCATCCGTTTTGTTTGGAGATTTTGTTCAAGCAAAACAGGTGCTGTTTAAATCCAAAGTCCAGTAAATGAGTTATACTTTCGTAAACAACGTTCCATTGACAAGTCTTTGCAAATAATCTCCAAGTCAAAGGTAGGACCAGCTTGTAGGTTAAACTCAAACAACTTTACCACGACTTCTCAATACTCTTTGGCCACTGATAAACAGAGGGACATTTTGAATCTGACGTACAAGAAATTCCTCCTAAAACCAGAAAAAAAATACTAGAGGGAAAAACAACAAATGATTTTGATCAACTTTAAGCCAATATTGGAATAACGGCCACTCTTATAACACACCTACGACTGTAAATACGGAATGATAGTCCATCAGTTTACACATTGGCCACTAGAAACAAGAGTCCGGTTGTTCCACGTTTCACTCTTTGGAAAGATGTATTTCTACAAACTTATCTGTGTTAGTTTATCACCCCCTCTGATCTCACTAGAATAGACACGTCTGATCTTTCGTCTTTACCTTTATTGTACCATTCATGAACTTTAGCCTTTTGCATAATCGTGAAACAATCTATTACGTAATTGTAATACAGCCACATAGGTACCTAGAGAAATTTCCTACTTGACCCCTAGATCGTGAAAAACGTTTCATATAGCATTTCTAATGATGTTTTCCTGATGTTAGTAATGCATCGCTAGGTTACAATTCAATCAGATATTTTAAATAATCTTCTAGATCTTGAGAAATTGTTTCGTATAGTATGTCTAATAGCATTGCTAACGCTAGTAATATATAGCTTTTAACCTAAAAATATAAACTCAAAGTAATCGAGACTTAGCATATGGGAAATGCAAACCTCTAATAGATGATCCTCTCTGAAAGAAATGCACGATAATCTTCCTAACTCACTTTTGAAATTATGGTTAGACTATTAAAATGTGCATGAGGTCTTCCAATAAAATGGTAAATTAGGATTATTATCAAATCAAACTGAAGTATTCATGTTTCGCTACAGATATTCCATAAATATATGCTAATAATGTAATTGGATATCTGAAAACAACTTATCGTAATTTAAAGTTTTGCTATTTTAAAATCAAGTTTCAGTAGCGTGTTTATTTAACAAAAAACAAAACAAAACTGTAATGGCGCTGTAATGTGAAGAAACAAAAAAAAGGATATAGCTTTTGATAGACCTAATATGGCTACTGAGTCATATAATTTTTAGTTCTGTTTTTTTCTCACATGTTCGATATTTAATTCTTTGACTTTCATTTACAGCAAGTGTAGAGAAAGTATGGAAACAGTTGAAAAGTCGGGAACACATAATACAATTACTAATTTCATTTCAATACGAACTTTTAACTTCATAGTGTATTGTTCATTAATGCAACTAAAGCGCTAACATCCCCTTATCCTAGTTACATCTCAGACACATGAACTAAGACTTTGTTAAAGATTTCTTTTTACTCATTCAGTCGAAGTAGATCAGTAAAGCAATATATTGTTTGGAGATTTTGAATATTTTTAACTCATCACATAGTGATCCAAATTAATCTAGGTGTGTAAAGATTATTATGACATGCATTCCACCTAATTTATTGTTAGTTATTACACAAAGGATCAGCTGTTTAATAATTGTATTACGTATTTCTTTTTACTAAAGGTAGAATTGGCCCGACATGGCCGAGCGCGTTAAGGCGTGCGACTCGTAATCCGAGGGTCGCGGGTTCGCGCCCGCGTCGCGCCAAAGAAGCTCGCTCTCTCAGCCGTGGGAGCGTTATAATGTGACAGTCAATCCCACTTTTCTTTGGTAAAAGAATAGCCAAAGAGTTGGCGATGGGTGGTGATGACTAGCTGCCTTCCCTCTAGTCTTACACTGCTAAATTAGGGACGGCTAGGTGCAGTGAGCTAACAACCTACTCACTTAAATTCCTTTTACGGAAATCGCAGTGATTGCGGCCCTATGTGGAATCGAGTGGCAGATGATGATGATGAAAGGTAGAATTGAAAATATAATGTGTGACAGAGAGGCCTAATACTTGCTTTGATTCACCGCACCCTCTACTGTTAAAACTTGTACAGTATAAATAGCTTTATTCATAAACAGAAAGATAAGTGTGTTTTTTTCTAATTGACACCACATTCTTATATTTCATCCAGCTGAGAAATTAAAACACATAAACAAGCATGCAAAGTTAAATAAAATTATTTGAATATTTAAAATTTTACGTTATCACCAACAAATAAATAAATAAAGCATATTATTTTATCTCACCTTGTCTAGAAATGCAAGGTCTTCCTGATAGAGAGGTAAACAAACGTAAATCTGTCCATGACTCCCGACCAGGAACAGTGGTATCACCAGTAGCATAAGGAATCCAGAGAAGAGGAACATTAAATACACGGCACTGTATTCAAAGGTATGGAAGGATTAGTCTAAATTTACAGTGCATGTTAAATATAAATACTGAGGTATATTGATAATCTGTTACCATTGTGTTGTTTATCGGGTAGCTAACCCGCAGACTGTAAGGAAGACGTAATTATTCAAGAAAACTATGTGGAATAAACAGAAAAAAACTATTTAATTAGTTTGAATTTTTCATCTTTTACACTTTCAAATTAACGTCAGTTAAGTTCAAATCAAAGTCAGGTAATAAACAGGAGTAATACCAGTTGTACAATCACATAAATAGCCTGACACTACTACTCCTCCATTTACTTTATTCGCCAACTTTCTAATTTTTAATCTGAATCATAAGAAACTGAAGCTTTCCATTATATCAACGTGGTCGTAGCCTTCTTTTAACTCGTTCAGCGATATGGATCACATGACCTTTTGTTCTTGCTAATGTTCAACACCAGACTAGGTCTTGCCCTTTTTTATTTAACTTTTTTACTTTCAGTTAACAAAGTGGTATCATCCGTATATGTTAAATTGTTAATGTTTCGATCTCCTACTTTGATTCCTTCCAGTTTTAACTGTACAGGTTAAACATGCATTAAAATAAGATACATTCCTGCTCACTTATCTTCCAATCTAGAACCAATCTGTTTCTCCACTCACTGATGTCTCTTGCTCATCAGGAGAAAAATAAGATGTTCTGGTGACACCCACTTTTGAGTACATTGAAAGGTTCTACATGGTTCTCGCAACTAAATGCTTTGCTGTAGCCAATAACACTTTTTACGTATTCTCTTGTTCTTCCCATTAACCATGTCATGTTGGATATCTGATCTTATATTTCTCTACCACTCCGAAATCCCACTGCTTTACCTGGCATTTATTTTTCCATGAAAGGCTGTAGAATTTTAAGCATAACTTTGCTGGTACGTGGAATTAGGACACTATATAATATGGTTGTTGGTACATTCTCCGTCTCCCTTTTTCGGTGAAAGGATTTACACTGACTGTTTCTATTGTTTAGGACAAGAGATCTTATTCCACACTTGTTGACAAATAGCTCTTAGGACCTCGACTGCCTTGTCTTCTGCTGCTTTGAACAGTTTTATGGGCATCTCCTCAACTTAAGGTGCTTTTGGCTTATTTAATGCTCACCATACTTCTTTGTATCGTACGCTCATCGCTGAATTCTTATTCCTCGAATGTTTCCCTCCCGCCTGCAAAACCCTTTAGCAAAATGTTTCCAGCTTTTCTTGATCCCATCTTCCTCTGTTAGATCTTTTCAGTGTTTATTTTCAGAACCCATACTCTTGCTGTAAATTTCTCTGTTTAGTTGATCTTGTTAAAATGTCTCTAGTTTTTATGTTTATCTCTTGACATTCCTGGTTAAGATACTCACACATCTTTCTTGTCTGACGTTAGCTATAGTTAGAAATCTGCATTCAGTCATCTAAATTTCCCCAAACCCCCTGTAACGTTTGCTCTATATTTTCTTCTGTAATTGTGATAGCTTGTTTACCTGTTTTTTGTGTTACTTTTTTACTTTAAGGATATTTTTATCTGCTTTTTCCTTGTCTTACATCTTCCCAAAATTCGCCTGGCTGTGTGTTCATCATAGTGATAACATCAAATCTGTTTTCAGCCTCTATTGTAAACTTCGATGTCATGTCTTCCATGCTGTATTATTGGTTTTGTAGCCTTTTCCACTTTTTCAGCTAAATCCAAATTTTTGATACTTGTAATTCGTGAACTGTTTCACAATTAGCGGCTTGTAACGTCTTTAGTGGTTGGAGTGCGCCTTGTCTCATCTATAAAAAGAAAATGGAGTAGTCTATTTGATATATATATATGTATATATATACCATTTTTCTCACAGAATTTAAGCAATCTATCTCCTGTTTAATTTCGTACTGCTGATGCACATTTCCCTTCAATTCTTTTTTCTTCCATTTCTCCAATTTTTGCATTCGTTATCAGTAATAAATATAGCGCCCTCGTTTATACTTATGGTGTCTGTCAATTAATGTTGTTTGTCATAGAATTCGTTGAGGCCCATCTCTTTAGTGTTCGTGGTTGACGCTTAGATTTTTATAACAGTGGTATTGATGTGATGTAATTTACTCCAGCAATATTCTTTTGAAAAATTAGTGTCACTCAATTTCATCTAATAAACTCGTACTTAAGTAGAACGATTTGAATACACCTGATTGCAACTGGCTCATCTCTATTCATTAAAGCCCAGTCGTCCCCAATATTTCCTTCTTCGTTTTTTCTAGTTATACAATGATGATGTCCAACTCTCCCTGATTCATGCTTCTGATGTTTTAAATCCCAATCGTATGAGTATTTGCGAAATTATAAACTCGTTTTTCGTTGCTAGAGGTATCAGTGGCTGAACTTTCTAGCAGATGTGATCCATCCACACCATTCCATTTCTTCGCTCTTACTCAAAAGCTAGTGAGATACCTTCTGATCTGGAAATTGCATCATCCAGTACCTAATCTAACCTACCAGTTTAAATTAAGACAGCTATGTGCAGATAGCCATATGTGTAGCTTGGGCTGAAACATAAATACAGTGAGTGTTCCAAATGACCTCATAGGACGTTCAAATGAGTGCCTCTTGTAAAAATGTGGATAATTTTACCTTAAATGCAAAAACTGTTTACAAAATCATTTTGATGTTTAGCGGTTAAGCGGTCTGCATTTTGATTGGACTTTAAGAAGTTTAATAAGTATAGTTTAATTATGTGTTCCTTTTATTTTGTAGCATGTATTTTTTATTCTGACTAATACAGGACAAGAAGTCTAAAATAAAACTTCTTAAAAACAACATTTTCTTACAAGTGTGTATGTGGAAATTATCATCGTATAAAGTAAAATTATAAAACAAATCTACAGATTAAATTGAAGAGCAAAGTTCACCATTAAATCAATCTCTGAACTTATGATAATTATTAAAATATCCTTACATATAAATATACTTTCACAAAAAATTTCAAAAGTTATATAAAGCTTAGAAGCTGTAGCACAAAGACATCACGTTATCTTTAATAAAATTTGAAGAAAAACATTAACAGGTAACTAGGTTTATTTGTTTATTTGAAATTAAGCACACAGGGCTATCTGTGCTATACCTAACATGAGTATCAAAACCCAGCTTCTAGCGTTACAAGTCAGCAGATATACCGCTGTGCCACTAGGAACGAGGCAACTAAGACGGAAAGCAATTGTATTACACAAAAGCCAGACAGACAAACTGGGATACATAATAAAATTTAGATAGTGTGAAATATACTCTAGTGGTAAAGGCAGCTGTTAATGTAGAGCCTACATGATGGTATGAATACATCATGTAATTTAACCGTAATATAGAAGCTTTACATATATGAATAAAAACGTTTGAAGCACTTAAGAATGCACAAACATCATTCGATGAGATTTACTATTCACTGTTCATATCCACTTATTTGATATTAATTGCTTCAAATAGTACGTAAAAGCATTCGTTTTGCTGGTTGCTGTTAAGCGCAAAGTTACACAATAAGCTATCTGTGCTCTTACCACCAGGGGTATCGAAACCAAATTTTTAGCGTCGTGAATCTGTTGGCTTACCATTGAGTCCCTAGCACATAAAAACAAAGAAAGAATTTCAGAATTAGAAGTTAAAAAGTACTATGGATTCAGTATGTTATTTATTTCTAATTACTATTACATATATAAAATGTAGCCTAATCAGTAAGTCTGACGTGGGAATTAAAATTATAACTAAAACATAATATTAAAAAATCAGAAGCATATATTACCTGCAGTCAACAGTGGCGAAAGCAAGGAAAGAGAATGAAAACCAAGCCAAACAGGTATTACAACTGCACCACTAGGATGAGTAAACTTATACCTTGAAGTTAGCTTTTTAGCAGCCATAATAGTCACACATTTTCTATTTGCTGAATTCGCTGCCTACCTACATGGCTACTTTTAACCAAACAGCTCAACAGCGTGTTTAAAAGAATTTGGTAATGTATCAGGATTTAACCTAAATGTAATAACGTGAGTAATTAAATATTTTGTATGTTTATTTTGGGCATTACTAACTAAACTGTGTACACAAGGGTAACGTTTGTTCATACAAATGTATAAATATTATGTTCAGTACAAAAGTTGGTATTTATAATAGCATACAGTTTAGAAACATAATATTAATAAATAAAGGAACCTAACCATGCGGTTGTCCATTTCGTACGTCCTGTCGTGTTGCACCAGACGACAGAAATCTTGTAGCTAGCGCTGCAGCGTAGTTACCATTGACAAGTACTCCTTCGTGAGGTTATGTCCAATAAAAAGTATTCTTTCGTGCATACTTTCCGTAATTTATACCTTTTACGAAAACGAAGTCCCCCACCATCACCCCCAATCACTCCAAATACAGTTAGTTTCTTAGATACGACGATATCGCTAATTTTTGATAGAATGTTAATTTTTTAAATGTGACGATGCAACATTTTTTTAAGCAAAGAGTATTAATTTCTAGCTCTGGTGATTTGACACGTGTTATTTTTACATAAAGAGTCTAGTTTCTCAGTTGTGGGAAAGAGACAGTTTTTTTCAAATAAAAGGTATCATTTCTCAGCTGTTGATACCTGACATTTTTTCAAACAATCTGATTTCCACTCAGAAATTGAACGTTTTCATAAATGTTTAAGATCTTTGAAGTTTAAGGTATGCAATTAGTTAATGATATAGAAAACGTTGTCTTCTGCTAACCACATATCAGGTATTATGATATGTAGAATTTTAAAAATTAACGCAGCCGTCTCTTTCGATCTTTATTCTACACTTGGGTCACGGGCTAGGTCAAAGAACTCAAGGTTAATACTCCCCTTATACATAGGCTAAATGGATAAATTGAAAAACTCGAGGTTTGGACAAAATAATCTCTATTGACATCTGGGCTAAATGGCTAGGTCAGAGTTAAATTTAACTAGTGACCATTTGCTAGTGCTTTCAAAATATAAAGTTGAGTTCTGCAGAGTGAGAAAAACCAATTAATGGCACCAGCTGTCAAGAGATTACTCTTTATTGAATACTGTGGTTGACTCTCACCTTTATAATCCGCCAACATTTAAGAGTGAAAATATGTTCAAAGGCCTATTGCAGTATTGGAATGCAGATAAGCAGTCCCGCCCGCTATCCTAGCTCCCAAGTCTTACGACATATGTAACGTCCAGACTGGAGAACATATGTTACAAAATTTCTTTGTTTGCTTGTTTTGTTTTTGAATTTCGCACAAAGGTACTCGAGGGCTATCTGTGAAAGCCGTCCCTAATTTAGCAGTGTAATACCAAAGGGAAGGCAGCTAGTCATCACCACCCACCGCCTACTCTTTTACCCACGAATGGTGGGATTGACCGTAACATTATAACGCCCCCACGGCTGGGAGGGCGAGCATGTTTGGCGCGAACCCGCGACCCTCAGATTACGAGTCGCACACCTTAACACGATTGGCCATGCCGGGCCACTTGTTACATCCTAACGTATGTAACATCACATCACATTAATACTGTTACTAGTGTAAAATAAATTACATGTTGTTGGTCTTATATCAGTTTGCAGCAACAAAAAGAGTGTAGTAGCGCTTTAACTATATTCTACTTGTTACATGTATACTCTTGCACTGCTATGCAATTTTGCCGTGCGTAGTGAGTGCCCCTATTACACAGTCTTTTCTCAAAAATAATCACGAGTTTGTGATCTCTGTTTCCGGAACGTTTATAAAGATATAGAATTGCTATGTTGCAACAAGGATGTTGAACATATTACCTGTTTCTAGTTATTACATGTCAGTTCTCTTCACGAAATAGAAAGGTAATATAGTATATATCATTTCTCTGTTGTTCTTATTCTAATTTTTCTCTTTATAGCTGGTACTTTAACAAACTTGAACCTTAAAACTATGGACTACTGGAATAAAAAAAGTTGAACATTTCATTTGTTTTAGTGTTGTTCTGAATGTCACAAAAGTCTTATTTTACCGTTTCTAGACCGCTTTAACTTCACTTTTACACTTAATATCACCATTTTCATTACATTACTACACCAGTCCTTATACCTTAACTTACTAAAAATAATCTTACACTATCAGAAGAAATCCTCCAGTATGTGATGTCATAGTTCTATGAGTCGGATGTCTGTCTTTCTTGTAGCCAAAAATCCCCAAACAAAGTCCCACGATCAAAGCGCCTTCTAGTACAGCTACAATAACACATACTGTAAAACCTCCCCACCACCTAGTGACATAAACACATCTTATTTATGAAGCATTAAAAGCAAATAATTCACAAACAAATACGCATTCAAATCCATACATTACTTATATTTGAGTGATTACGATATTGGCAATAACAATGTATAAGATAATTTTATATGCAAAAAACGGCTCGTTTGGGTTCAGAAAATATTTTAAATAGAAGAGCGAACAACGTTTCGACCTTCTTCGGTCATCGTCAGGTTCACAAAGAAAGAGGTAACTGACCGGAAAATGACCACATGTTTGGAAGGGTTTGTGTAACTGAGTGTCGTAATATAGAGGGCAGGGTTAGGTGTTTGAATATATAACTTTATTTATTTTATTATATTAATATAGGTATAATGGCGTTCCCTTTATATTGGTTTATTTTGGGTTTAAGTTGTTGTATAAGTAAGGCTTCTTTAATTTTGCGTTTACATTTGTTTCTTTATTTAGTATTTTAGTGTTTTCTGTGGTTATGCTGTGTATACTGCTGTATACCATATATTCCTGACATCAGCAAACAAATAACCAACATTTGGCAAAAACTAGTAACAAAATATAACATTCCAGTTAACACTAAATTTATACAAAAACCAGGCACAAAAATAAGGTTTATACTATGTAAGAACTACACTGACAAACACCACACCAACATTATTTATAAAATACAATGTGATAACTGCCACGACTTCTATATTGGAGAAACAAGTAGAAAAATGGAAACCAGATTCAAAGAACATAAAAAGTCACCTTCACACGTTTTCGAACACTGCAAGTCAAATGAACACAACATAACCATAGAAAACACTAAAATACTAAATAAAGAAACAAACATAAACAAACGAAAAATTAAAGAAGCCTTACTTATACAACAACTTAAACCCAAAATAAACCAATATAAAGAAACGCCATTATGCCTATATTAATATTATAGATAAAATTATATATTGAAACATCTAACCCTGCCCTCTACATTACGACACTCAGTTACACAACCCCTTCCAAACATGTGGTCATTTTCCGGTCAGTTACCTCTTTCTTTGTGAACCTGACGATGACCGAAGAAGGTCGAAACGTTGTTCGCTCTTCTATTTAAAATATTTTCTGAACCCAAACGAGCCGTTTTTTGCATATAAAATTCTCAACAAGTGGGTTTCTCGACATCACTGAATGTATAAGATACCTTACAGTAAATGTTGGTTAGTTTAAAACCACCAAAATGCAATTTAAAACAGCCATACTACGTAAAAATAAAATAATCTATCAAGGTTTTCAACTTTTCTCCACGTCTAATTATTTTGACTTTTATGAAATGTGTTTTACAAACTCGTTTTAAAATATTCCAATTTAAACTTCACTTGTAAAATATTCGGGTAATAACTGATTCACTGAAAACCAAAACGTTCCATTCGAGCTAATATAATGATTTTATTATTAATATAACAGCAATTTTATGATTTAACAAGGTTTAATAGATTTCAATTAACTTCCTTATTATTTTAAATCTGCACACACTAGAGAAATAACGTAAAACCCAGTCGAACTATGAACGTTGAATTTATCTTACCTGTAACCTTCGTAAGGTCTTATTAAGTCCATTGTTTCTTTAACGGTTTTTCTTCCAACATTCGTTTGTTTCAATACCTTGAATAAATGAAAAAGAACTAAATGTTATGTATTTGCGCAATCTTTCATTCCATTTTTCACTTAACAAAAAATCACATGCATGGATGTGATTTATCATTAGATGTACAGGGGTTCGTGAAATGTTCATGTCACGAAAAGGGTCTTATATAGGTCCAAAATTATTAACTTCTAGTGTTTTTACATGTGCATGAATAAAAACGTGTTCTTACACTCTAAAGTGTAAAACTACTTGAAACAAATATCGCTAAGCGTCCGAAGATACTAGCAAATAAAACCTTACTTGTAAAATATGTCATTAAAGTGTTTTAAAATATACAAAAAGAGGTACCTTAGGTGTTTCGATTAGTGATGCCAAAGTCTGAATAAGTTGCTTGAACTTCAGAATTTGTGAACTCAGGAAAGAAGAGAGTTTTTAGGGTTATAGAAATGTAGAAAAACGATATGTAAAATAATAGCTGTAATTAGTCGTATGAAGTATATTACGCCTACTGAACGTGCAAGAAATACCGCATTTTCAGGTTAGCACAGAATCCTGTTGAAACGTGAAACGTCATTTGTTGAGCTCATAATAATTTTATCTCGGGAGAAATTAACTTTTTTCCATTCATTGAAAGGTTTGTAGGACTTATAGCGTATTATTCCCGAATGTATGTATTTAAAGTTCGTGTAATTCACTAGCAGTTATCCCACTGGAATAACTGGTCTCACTATTCACAAGTGCACATATTTGGCATCAGTGCGGCATAACATTTCACGGGTTTAGATATTTGTAGTTCTTGAAGAATTACAGATAATTGGTGTTTGTGCACTTTATTCATGTCGAGTGTGGATATTTGGAAGCGCTAAAATACTTACTTTAACTCACCCCATAAAATGCTCTGCATCAGTTTGCTTGGTTTAAATTCTGCACTTTTGACCACTGGTCTAAAATTTTATGGGGTGGTCAGATCCACTGTATTAATTTTCAAAGCAATGTCAAATTATTCTGTGTGGGGACAAACAAACAAACATTCTGATTATAACTTTGTTGTGTTAACTATAAATGACTGTGGTAGATATGATATGGTTCAGAGTTACCTATAAATACCGGATACCTGTAAACTGTGTGCAGTCCGATAACTTAAGAGCATCACGATACACTTTTCATTTACTTGTCTTAACAATACAATACGAAGTACTTTATCAAACCTGCAGTTTTTTACGTAAAACTGTATCATGGGTACATACAGCATTGTTTATAGACTTAAGATTAAAATCCTTAATGCACAAAGTACGATGAAGTTTCGACATACACATTTAAACTACTTTGAGATCTACAGTTCTTAAATATTTTACTACTGTCTTTGTGTTTATTTTACACCTTATACTTACATGTCTTAACTTACATTATTATTGTCAGTCTTTTGAACCTATGTTTTTAAATTAACAATAATGATTTTATTGAAATATGACAAACAATAATTTAGTTTATCCAGTTTAAATAGCAGAAAATACTGCCTCTAGATGCCAGGAATGATTAGAAACTTTTGTATGTTTTAATTTAAATTTCATTATTTGCGACTAGAACAAGGAGCACTTCGTATTGAATTCATAAAAAACGAATAATAATAAAAAGTATTTAAAGTGTTATCACACCTATTCCTCTGTACGGTATAGATACTTTCTGCGACAGACTTAAATAAACTTCATACCGATTTCAATAAAAATGAACAATAACACGGCTGACAGCAATACATTACTGGTTTTGTTAATCAGCTTCTTCAGACGTTGATATATACTCTTCCAAAAAAGAAACGCAAAGGCAAACTTTGAGACAAATTGTTAACAAGTTTATTCTGGGTAGTTCTGTATGACGTGTGAAACTTTGCACATTCAATGCTGAACATCCAAAGTCTGCAAAGGCGAAGTCCACGCTCACCAGTTGAAGTTTAACATCACTCAACGTCAATAACGAGTATGCCCCACGTAAGCATCAATTACTGCTTGGCATCTCCTGCCCATGGAAGCGATGAGATAATGAATCACATCTTGTGGAATGGCTGTCCACTCAGCTTGCGAAGCTGCTGCAAGCTGAGGTACAGTCTGCAGTTGAGGTTGTCGCCGTCGCAGACGTCGGTCCAACTCGTCCCAAAGATGTTCGATGGGGTTTAAATCTCGTAATCTGGAGGGCCAGGGAAGAACGTTGATGTTGTGGTGTCTCAAGAAGACAGTGGTAAGTTAGGCTGTGTGAGGACAGGTGTTGTTGTGTTGAAAAACGTCATTGACGTTCACCATGATGGGTTGCACATGGGGCCTAAGAATCTCATCGACGGTTGCGTACGGTCTGATTGGGATCCTACGCAGCCCTGGTATGGTTGAGGCAGTAGACGTCGCAGTGGTGGTCCTATCCCGAAGGTGACGTAACCGGATGTAACGATCTTGTGCGGGCGTGGTCACACGAGGTCTATCAGATCGTTGACGGTCACGAGTTGATCCATGTTGTTGGTGACGATTCCATAGCCTTGGGTGGATACTCACAGCTCTGGCAACATCTGATCGAGATTCGCCTGCTTCCAAGCGACTAATGGCGTTGCTGCATTGTGCTTCAGTCAGTCTTAGCGTAACTGTATTGCGTGTCGGTGGCTTAACACTGAGCTATGGAAACCGAGAACCCGTCACTTTTATAGGGATTTTGCACAAGTTGCACTTGCAGAACATACAGATTTCTCAAACAAATTTATTGGACACGAATTCGTTTTGGCGAAAAATCCGTTGTTTCCTCCGTTTTCAAAGTGCACAACTTTTATTGTCATTTTGGTCTGACAATCAGTGCCTTAACACGCGTAACATCACATACTCTGAGTTTGTAATCTTATTTTATATATTTCTCTTTAAAATAAAAAAGATATCCCTTTTGTGTTTCTTTTTTTGAAGAGTATGTTATATATATAAACTTTCAATACTATTCACAGTTAACACACCGTAGGATGTAAATATTACAGTTGACATTTTGTATTCTGGTTATAACACCACACAAAAGTTAAGAAGGTTTAAGCATTTATTTACCGTTTTGTGTTGAAAAACACTATTATTACGACTAACATTCTGTTTCACCTTACGTATCTTGTTGTTTAAGTGTTCCATGTTGTATAAAAAATAATAGAGAGCTCAATTTTAACAACTGGATTTTATAAGAATCTCTGACAATAATTAGTAAAATTAACTGAACTATTAATAGTGTTTTTGTTGTCTGTGTGATCCGTACATTAGCAGGAATCGTATAAACAATAAGAAACTAGAATCACAAGAACCTCGGACCTTTCATCCGCAGCCCGATACCCTCTCCACTAGGTTAGGAATTAATAATATTTTAGAAATTTAATAAATTTTCAAATTTATTGAGCATTCGTGTCCACCCATTATTCCGATACTGAAAAAGTACAAGTTGCATATTTTCAGCTTTAAAGTGGTTTACTGTTTCTTTTTCTAACTAAAATTATCTCTATGGCTGCTGCTAGTGACTATAATTAACAAACTTCGGGTGAATAAAATATTATAAATGTTGTATAAGAACAATGAAAATGGATAGCATTGCTTTCTTACTCAGTTTTATTCTATTTTATCTTTCCTTTCGGCCCAGCATAGTCAGGTGGTTAAATCACTAGACTCGTAATCTGAGAGTCGTGGGTTCGCATCCCCGTCGCACCAAACATGCTCGCCCTCCCAGCCGCGGGGGCGTTATAATGTGACGGTCAATCCCACTATTCGATGATAAAATAGTAGCCCAAGAGTTGGCGGTGGGTGGTGATGACCAGCTGCCTTCCCTCTAGTCTTACACTGCTAAATTAGGAACGGCTAGCGCAGATTACCCTCGTGTAGCTTTGTGCGAAATTAAAAACAAAAACAAAAGTGGTTGTGATCATCTTAAGCATGATAAAATGTGACCCGAATGATAAAATGATTCACTTATGACGTTTTGTGAAAAATCTGTACATGATGGAGAAAAATGAATATTTTCGGATTCAGCGTACACGAATTACCATAGAACATGCAAACCTTTCAATGCAATAAAACTATCATAGACCTGCATAACTATCCTACTGGAAAGACATGATTTAGTACATCAAACTGTGGCCCCGTGCAGTAGAAAACTCCTGAGGATACTTAGTGTTCATCGAGCGACTACGTGAAACGAAAGGGTTTGGTTTGCTTTGAATTTCGCGCAAAGCTACCCGAGGGCTATGTGCACTAGCCGTCCCTAATTTAATAGTATCAGACTAGAGGGAAGGCAATTACTTATCACCACCAAACATCAATTCTCTTGGGCTACTCTTCCACCAACGAATGATGGGATTGACGGTCATATTATAACGTCACCACGGCTGAAAGAGCAAGGATGCTTGGTGTGATAGGGATTCGAACCCGCGACCCTCAGATTACAAATCGAATTCCTTAACCACCTGGCCATGCCGGGCTCAACCACTGGCTGTAGATTTCTCTAGTCTAATTGCGACATGAGTCTTGTCGGTCGTGCTAGAACCCAAACATAATAATCAAAAATGTTTATTGGGGTAAACAAAATAATTTGATCTAAGTAAGAGATTTCCCTTTTCGATTTGTAAAATATCCTAAGGTGACAGCAAAAAAAGAGAAAAGAAAATAGGAATACTATTTTCAAAATATGCGTAGCTGAATTGTATAAAATACATTATTAAAACAAAAACCAGTTTTACGAAGTTAAAATTCGCAGGTCTGTATTACCAGTTAGACTGTTTCAGCATAAACCTTTACTATGTCGCAATGCCAAACACAAATTGGCGAAGAAATTTATAAATTATTTGTAAAATGTATCACTTTCGTTACATTAATTAACTTAATAAAAGTGTTTAAACATACCTTTACTCCAGGAAGTGCTATAGGTACTTACCTCAGACAAAATACTGTCTAATTCTTTTTTGTATTTTCCGTCACGTATTTCAGCGTTAAACGACATGATCTGATTCTTCACGTCTGAACCACGAAATAATGAAACAAAAAATGTTTCATGAAATATTAATTTAATATTAAATCTAAATATAGTATTTAAAATACAGTATTTATGTTAATACGTTATCTGACCGTCACTTAACCCACTTAAAAATAACAAAAACCGATGATTTTGTGTAATTTTTTTAAAACGAGTTAATACATGGTGAGGATAAAATTATAAAGAAACTGAAAAAAATTTCTAGTTTTGAGGAATATTTAATACTAATATTTACAGACAGTAGATTAGAAAGGATGATAAAGCTAATAGATGATTAAGTAAAAAAAACTAAATTTCAAAAATGGATCTTCAATATGGAAGTTACATTAAAAAATATAATTCGATTCCAATGAATAAAAAATATGTTAATTCTTTATGTGTCTTACACTTGAGACACATATGCTCAAATTTACAAGAACCCGTTACGTATTTACGTGCCCTACACGTCAGACGCACACCCTCAAATTTATAAGAATCATTTACGCATTTACATGCCCTATACACCATGCATACACCCTCAAATTTACAAGAACCCGTTACACGTGATACCAACAATTATATCAAATCTGTTGTTCATTTAAATGCCCTACACAACAAGCACACATTTTTATTTTCATGTAGAACATGTTACTTCTTTAAATGTCCCGAAATTCACAAGGAACATCTCACATCTTTACATGCCATATGCGACATACATCCTTACTTTTAAATGGAACCTGTTAATTCTTCATATATTTCCTATATGTCACGTACACATCCCGACTTTTCTAAGGAATATATCACCTCTTTATATCTCCTACACGTCAGATACACATTCCAACGTTTGTATCTAACGTGTTGCTTCTTTACATGTCCTACACGTCACCACAAATCGTGATTATCATAAGGTACTTGTCACTTCTTTCCATATCCCACAGTTCACGCACATATCTTGATTTTTATAAGGAGCTTAACACTTCTTTACATGTTCTACATGTCTGGCATATGTTTTGACTTTTATAACTGTTACTACTCTAAACATCCTACACATTGCTCCCACATCCTGAGTTTTATGTAGAAACTGTTACTTTTTACATGAACTACACGTAACATACATTTCAACACCTTGATATCTCAGGTGTTACATCTTTACACCTTCCATACGTCAGAAATATATCATAATTTTCATATGGAACTTTTATTTCTTTACATGAGTGACACGTCACGCATACATCCTAACTTTAATAAAGAATTTTTCACTTCTTTGGATGTCCTCATGCCTCACATGTATCCCCAAATTTATATAAAACCTACTTGTTTTCATGTCCTACATGTCTCCCACATATCTTAAGTGTTGTAAGGAGTCTATTACTTCTTTACATATCTTACACGTCATGCATAAAACGTTTATAAGGAAACTGTTGCTTCTTTACGTGTAGCGAACAAATCCTAATTTTTATATAAACTGATATTTCTTCACATGTTCCACATGTAACACTCACTCTGACTTTTGTGACGCACCTATTACTTCTTTATATTTCATAACCGTCACGCACATATCCTAACGTTTATAAAAATCTGTTTATTCTTTACACGTCCTACAGTTCATCTAAACACACTGAATAATAGGGAATCTTATACTTCTTTGTATGTTCAATACGTCACGCACAAATCATGTCTTACTCGTAAAAATCACAAAGTGAGATTCATATGGAACCTATTACTTGTTTACATGTACTACACGTCAAGAACGCACCCGAAATTCAATAAGGTACCTGTTCTTTCTTTACGTGTCCTATACAAGATATACATCTCGATGCTTGTATAGAATGTGTTACTCCTAAATCACATCACGCAAACAATCTATTATAAAAAGCCTGTTACTAACATGTCACGTACGCATACCAACTTCTATATAGAAGCTCTCACTTCTTTACATGTCCGACCTGTCACGCTCGCATTATTACTTTTATAAATAATATTTTACTTTAAATGTCATACATGTTACGCATACATCCTTACTGTTATAAGGAGCCTGTTACTTCTTGACACGTCCATACGTGAGATAAACGTTCTGATTTTATAAGGAACTGTTATTTCTATACATGTCCTACATGCCACAAATATACAGCGTACCAACGTTTGTATGGAACGTGTTATTTCATTAAATGTTCGATACGTCATACATACATACATATTGATTTTTAGAAGCTTTTTACTTTTCTACATGTCCTACACGTCACTCACACTTTTTAACTTTTATATGGTACATGCTACTTCTTTACACGATACATATCTGTACATTTATTAGGAACCTATATATTTGTATGTCCTACGCGTCATGCACGCATCCCGACTCTGTAAGGAGCCTGTTACTTTACTATATATCTTATACGTCGCGTACAGATCATGACGTTTGTATCGCTTTCTGGTCCTACATGTTAGACACACATTCTCACTTCTGTAAGAAACTTATTACCTCTGCATATCCTAAACGTTACACACAAAACTCTTGTATAGAATGGGTTATTTTTACAGGCACTTCATGACATGCACACATTCCAATTTTTAAATTAAAACTGTTACTTCTATACATTTCAAACACACGTATCCTAAGTTTCATAAGGAAGGTATTACATCTTTACATGTCCTACACTTTAGACACACATTCAGACACTTTTATACGAAATCTGTTACTTATTCACATGTCTTATATATCACACCCGTATTCTGACTTTTATAATTAACCTGGTACTTCTTTCTAGACCTTATCTGAGACAACCTACTTTTATAAGAACCTGCTAAATGTAGGACTTGTTTTTGTGTTATCAGTATTTTCACAAAACTTCTTGCTCAACGTTCACTCTCTTAGCGATTGATCAAGTAATAAAATTTTCAGATATCTCTTATAAATTTACAAAAATTTGAACTTCACGTCGAATCCCCGTCGCACCAAACATGCTTGACCTTTCAGCCGTGGGGGAGTTATAGTGTTACGGTCAATCCCACTTTTCGTTGGTAAAAAGAGTAGCCTACAAATTAGCAGTGGGCGGTGATGATTAGCTGCCTTCCCTCTGGTCTTACACTACTAAATTAGGGACCGTTTGCGCGAAATTCAAAACAAACCAAATCAAGAAATTCAGTAACATTCCCTAGCTCAATTACTATATTATTGAAACAGTGTTTCTAACGGCTATTTGACAATTTTGTTTATTACTAGTGTTAAAAATGATGTTTAGTACTAACTAGAAGCCCTCAGTTGGACACCAGAATGCTAAAAATTGCGTTTCGATACCCGTTATGGACAGAGCACAGACAGTTATTCGTGTAGCTTTGTGCTAAATTCAAAACAACAACAACTAACTAGATATTGTTATTAGTTGTATCACTACATAGTATGAACCAGCAAGGCCAGGTGATCAGGACATTCGACTCATAATCCAGACGGCGCCAGGGAGGTTTGGGGGGACTCGAGCACCCCAAATAAGCCAAGCAGCCCTCAGCCCCCAAATATTGTTACCTTCATATATTCATAAAATATGGAAAACACAGTCGTCGTTGTTGCTTAACAATTGACATCAAAGAGACATAGATTCGTAGAAATCAACGTCTTCATTAAGATAGCCTGATAGTGACCTCACGTTTTCTCAGAGTGTATTAACTTCACATAAGATAATTCGTGTCTGCTATCTAAACTGTGTCTTTATTTTATATTTCTTTTTATTTGTAGCTTTACTCCTATTGGTATATTAAATGTTCAATCTGAGCTAATTTTGATTTTCTTTGTTATTATGTGTTACCTTGGGTGGAATTCAGGTGAGCTTCCTCTTTTACATACACGCATATTTTCATAAACAGAATATTTCTAATTTGTAATAATGGATTATTAATCAGAGTATGAGTTTCCAATGAAAACTGCATTGAAAACGCAGTTCAAAATACCACACCTTTCTGAAATTACCTTGGTATTTACCATCTATACTTCATATTGATAGCATTTTAGGAAGCCCTTCCACAGTTTACTTCAGCCTCCTCAACGAAAATATCCTGGCGCTGCCACTGTCATAATCCAATGGTCGCTAGTTCGAATCCCCATGCATGCTCGCTATTTCAGCTGTAATGACGTTATAAATTATGGTCAATCCCACTATTCGTTGGCAAAAAGAGTACCCCAAGAATGAACGGCAAGTGGTGATGACTATTTGCCTTCCTTCTAGTCTTACACTGCCAACTTAGAGACAGATAGCGCATATAGTCCTCGTGTAGTTTTGCACGAAATTCGAAAAACAAACACTTGATAGTACTGTTTATTACTTACAAGAGATTGTTGTTTATAACCGACTGTATTATTCAATTTTAGGTACTTTTTCAAGTTTTGCAATGAACTCAAAATATACAAAAGTCCCAGAGAATATAGTTTATTTAAGAACTAAGAACTAAATTACTAAGTTACTGGGATTAAATAGTTAATACGCTGTGATACGAAAGGTTCTCTGACGGTGAAGCTCTTTATTAAAGAAGTAAACATACACAGGGACACGGTTTTCCTTACACAGTGTATTAAGGTTATCATGAGAACAAGGTCGAACATCTTGACGAGTGAACAAAGCAGATTCGCTTCATTCACTCTATCCCTCACTACAGCCATTACAATTGATCAGGCGGTTAAATACAGAAATAAACACAAAAAATATAACATGAAAAAACTTACTCCTTTCAAAGGTAGGGTTTAACAGTACACTTGTGTCTTTTAAGAGGAGCATAAGTGGGATAACTGTACCCCTAAGATACAAAGATACAAATAATTTGATGGCATACAGAAAAATATATAAACAGCTATATTATAATTTGCCAAAAGGTGTTTGGAGATTTTGATATCAAATATTTTAAATTGTCAATTCACTTCTTAGAATAGTAATATTCCAAACTTTAGTTCTGAAAAACTGCTCATAGACACATCCATTCTTTATTTATAGATGTTTCGATTCTACTATCATTTTTCTATACTACGGCCGCTTTTGTTTCACTAAATTTTCTTTCTTACATAAAGTAAACTTAATGAGTCAAGAGAAAGTCATAATAGTTTATTTATGTGTTATGTTTTTATTCAAATCTCGTTTAATGAATTAATTACGTTTAATCCCTTGTTTTATACCGAAAATCAGCCAATCAAAGCACAGTGTATCAATATAAAGAAACGGGAGAACTAACAGAACGATGTAATATAAACTACATGAGCAATTGACGAGTTTGGTAATGTGTGTTTTCACTATATCTTCTATCCACATGCAAGAAAGCTCTTAAGTAGAATTGTGTTTGTGCATGGATTTTTCTTGTTCTTGTATAGTCTCTGTTTAAATGTGTTAACGTTATGATTAGTTTGAAGAAGTTTCTAATTAGCACGCTGGTACTGTGATTCCTTTTTCTGATGATATTCGTTTCAACCGCCTTCTAAGTGTGCGTTTTTTTAAAGCAAAGCCACATCGAGCTACCTGCTAAGTCCACCGAGGGAAATCAGACCCCTGATTGTAGCGTTATAAATCCATAGGCTTACCGCTGTACTAGCTGAGGACCTGTATTCTTAGAAAAACAAAACAAAAAATTAAAAAAATTGTAGTCCGAGGTTTAAAAGTGTGTTGGTGAATGAATTAAAATTCATGCATATTATTGGTTTTGTTATCTGGTGACAAATCAATGCATTAGTACAAAAGCACTAGCCCACAGTTACATGGCCACTATAATATAAATATAATGCTTGAACTATGGGTCCACAGTTACAGAGTCACTATAATATAATGTTTGAACTATGGGCCCATAATTACATGGCCGCTATAATTTAAATATAATGCTTGAACTATGGGCCCACAGTTACATGACCGCTATAATATAAATATAATGCTTAAACTACAATTTTTCATTTTTTTCGGATAAAAAGTTTTTATCTCCGGGGCCGAGACCGTTTGTTTGGCACCGTTTAGAAGTTGATTAATTGAGCAGCTTAGGCGAAATGATTTTGGGCAAAACCCCGAGCTCCCCAAAATATTTTACCATTGTGCAAACCTAGGGGGTAAGACAATTCGTTTGGAGCTACTCAGAAGTTAGCCGTTTATAAGATGTTACGTAACGTAACGTAATACACACAGATACATACCACACAGGAATGGTTTGATTGATTTGTTTGTTTGAAATTTTGCGCAAAGCTACAAGAGGACTATCTGCGCTAGCCGTCCTTAATTATGCAGTGTAAGATTAGAGGGAAAGTAGCTAGTCATCACCACCTACCGCCAACTACTGAGCTACTCTTTTACCAACGAAGAGTAGGATTGACTATTACATTATAACGCCCCCATGGTTGAGAGGGCAAATTCGTTTGGTATAATGGCGATTCGAGCCCGCGACCCTTAAATTACGAGACTAATGTTCTAACACCATACAAGGCCAGGTTTGATTTATGTTTCGAAAAATAATAGTAAAACTTTCTGGTGGTTTAATAAGAAGATTATACTCATTTTAATTATCCTCGACCACTTCATTTAAGATACTTGTACACTAGAGTTCCTACAGCTTCCTGTCACTGGGCAAACAAAAACTTAGTCTGGTTTAAGCTAAAGGCTAAGCCACGAAAATTAGCTACTGGAATAAAATTCACCAATATTCAGGGTTACCCATTAGCCGAAAGTCTCTATATTTATACATAAAAGACTAAATTTCGATATCCATGGTGGAAACAACACAAATCGCGAATTGTTTTGTATTTAACACATAAATTTATTTGTTTGTTTAGAATTAAGCACAAAGCTACACATTGTGCTATCTGTACTCTGACCACCACGGGTATCGAAACTTAGTTTCTTGAAATATGAGTCCGCAAACGTACCTCTGGGAAACTAAGACATAAATATAAATCACTATTCAGAACAGCCCTTAAAAGTTAATACTTAGTTTAAATGATTGTTTCTTTAACTCTTATTTTATAATTATTAACATTTCCGTGTGGCCTTAAGTAACAAATTAAGGAAAAAAATCAACTGACCTTCTGTAATTGGAAACGTTTTATTTTTTATACTTTTTGGAAAATCCAAGATTGCTTCTTTAAGCTAGAAATGAAAGGCAGTAATATTTGAAACTATCAGAAGCCTGCAAAACATTTACAGTCAAATAAGTATCTTTCTGTAACATAACTTCTTTATTTATAGTTTTTGGAAAATCTAAGATTGCTTCTTTAAGCTAGAAATGAAAGACAGTAATATTCGAAACTATCAGAGACCTTCAAAATATTTACAGTAAAAAAGTATCTTTCTGTATCAAATAAAGAGGTAAATTTACATTGTAACTTGTATACGTTTTTTTTCTTTATTTTAGGGCTAAATTTTACCATGCTTAATACTTTTAATTAATAAATTAACACAATGTTTTTCTACAAACTAACGTCAGCTACTTTTTATTTTAATTAGCTTGTAACATGTTGTACAAAAATGTCTATTAAAGCATATTTATATATGTTGAAATGAAATGCATTCTTATGCATATTTAGATAGTAAAATGCATTTTCAAAAAGGACAAAACTGTCTATCATTACAATATACATATAATTTATAACTAAAATACGTCACAACAAACGGTATTCTCTTTTAACACTAGCTTCAAGGTGTTGCAGAGAAAAAAACGGGTTAATATTAAAAAGTTATTCACTAAAAAATATTTCAAATAATGTTTTCACCAATGTAATTAACTTGCTTTCAATACGTATATAAATATCGTTCCACATTTTATCTTATTCATTTTTTTCAGAAGGAAAGTATTGGAACTTGATCCGGGTTTTTTGGTGGGTTAAACTGGTATAACCTTCTGCCAGTGGACTAGGTTTATCTTTTTTAACAGAAGGTACCTGAAGAAAGGTGTTCGTTAAAAATATTGCTGAGTAGTTTTTATTCTAAAAATATTTTTCATGTATATTAAACACAGCTGAGAGACAGCAAATGCGGTTATATTCTGTAAAAAAAAAAATGTTTTATCTAGGCAGTACTCAAAAAGTCACAGAACCCTAAAGTCTTGGATGATTCAAGAAACAAAAGAAAAACTATGCTATAAACATTTTACTAATCTAATATATTATTGTGTATTTCATCCCATGCTCAGGTAAACCCAGTTAAAAAAAAAAGGACTGGAGCACTATTAGGAAGAAAAACCGCAGTAAAGGCACATCAAAAATGATACAAATTGTTTTTAAGAGCCACATCTGATCAAAAAAACAATCTTTCACATCAACTTAATAAAGTAAAGTTTCTAACCAATACAAACAGGAATTAACTGAACGTATTTATTAATAATAATACATGTAAGTATATTACAGTAAACTATATTTCCTTGCAAACTAGTCAAAACATGAGTAATTTAAACGTTTAGTAAGATAACCCAAATAAAGAAGCCAAGTAGTTTGCATAATTCTGATAGAATTGAAACTCTGAAATACTGATCTTTTGATAATATTTTGAAGTTTTACTAAAGAAACAGTACAAACACATCTCCGTCATCTCTTGACTGATTGGAGATCTAGCTAGTCTTCAACGCAGGAGGTCAACTTCCTTACGACTGATGTATTTTATCACGCCCTACGTTTCACAAATTAATTTATTCTACTTTTGCTTAAAACAATTTCAATTTGAGGGTAGTGTAGTAGATATCCTGACAAGTAATAAAATGGAATCAGGTGCCCTATATCGGTCTTATTGGCGCATAGAAATATAGCTAATAAAAGGGGACCAAAAGTCTCAGATTATTTTACTCTAATCCTGCCTAAAAGAAGTTCCAGTGTCGTGGCTATTGAAGATTCTCTCTTGTTTTACGAAAATAAGACTTTACTAAGTACAAATGTTGAAATAGTTTATTCATCACATACTTAAATTTTGTAAATGAAACCAAATTACAGCAACTTTCTAGAGGAGTGATCAAATTATTTTTATTGCAGATTTTCTGAACTTACGTTGGAGACTAACAAGGCAACATTAGTAGGTGTTAAAACAGTATAATGTGACACTTACCAGTATAGTTTTGTTCGTAACCTTAAAGTCCCGTAATTCTTCAAATTCATTCAACTTCCCATTTAGATCAAACTGCAGTAGAAAAAAAATTACAAAAAACATAACACGCTACACTTCAACTTCTATACCTTAGGACATCATAACGTCAGTAGTACTGACATACTGTATTATTAGGTACAAATACCAAGAAGTTCCATACAACTAACATCCTAACATCAGTAGTACTGACATATCGTCTTAGTATGTACGAAACACTCAGAATTTGCAAATTCTGTATTATAGGACTCTGTTCAAACATGTTTCGACAACCTTGAAAGACAGTTTTATGTTTCGTCTAAATAAAATATTTTGCATCAAACATTCAAACGTGAATCTTTCGTCGTCTAGTAATGGTTTTCAAAATACTTTTTGTGTAGTTATAAAATATGCGGTATTTCCATTGTATTCAAACAGACCTTTAACATTTATAGCTCTTCTATATAGTCAGGAAAATAACACACGTATTCACATTATACGTACCTTGCTTTAACCACATTAAAAAAAGAACAAGAGGTGAGGGCAACACGTAACTCATCTGTATAACTTGATAAATAACTTACAGCAACATCAGTACTAAAGTGTATCAGTACCTTGTAATAAACATACTGTCAGGGGTAATATCAACTGAAACAAACACATACTATGAAAGTATAACAAGAAATTGTGGACATAGTTAAGAAAGGCAAATTCCTTACAATTTTAACGCAGACAGTGTTTTAACATTATCGGGAACCTAACATAATACGGAAACACATATTTTGTCATTATCAGGAAAGGAACATGACGTGAGAACGACATATACTTTTGAAGTTCTGACGTTTAATGAACGTATGGTTATTTTATTTCCAGTCACAGTTTTTACAGTAAGGAAGATTTGTTTTTGGAACAGGTTTAACCTTTCGATCATTCTCAAGTACACCTTAAAATCACGACCGAGTTTCCTGAGTCGACTCTTTGAATCACAATACACATTGTATTTCATTGTTTCTAAGAAGTTTGAGGCCTTTTCTTCTCGCTTATGTAAAATTTTCTTTCATAGGCTTCTTTTTGTTTCAAGAATTTTTGAAGTTTTTCTCATTAAATTAATATGAGCAGTTTTTAAGTAAATCTGCTCTTGGTTTGGTAGAAAAATTGCCCATTAAACTGTTCCTTTTCTTAGAATGTTGAGTATTTCTGATCATTTTATGTTGACCTGAGATGAGTTTTGACTTGCGATTAGTTGTTGATGATTGAATTTGTGATTTGACTATACAAGTACTTTACTGTAGAGGTCTTCAAGGCTGGTTTTTAAATCTAACACTAACATTGGAATGGTGAGATAAATTACTGTGTAGTTAATACCTATATTTAGAGCTGTGGTTTGAAATTCACCGAGTTGAAAGTTATAGTGTCCTTTACAATATCTGGTTCTATTTTTCGAATTGTACTTACATGCAAAGGTTCTTTAGGCTTCTGTCTATATTTCGTTTGAGTGTTAAACCTTTCAGAGTGGGTGCTTTTCTGTATTGACGATGAAAGTAAGTCATCTATTTCTTTAACAAATCCTTCCAGTTTTGTTTTTTTTTTTGTAATATTTTTCGGAGTAATCAAACATACGAGGTCGCTTTGTAGGTTAACATCATTTTTTCAATGAAATTTCAGTTCGCTATACGAAACGTATAACTTGTTTAAAATGTTTTATTTGAGCCTTTTCTATGGTACTTTTGATTTTTAAATAGGCTGAAAGTTCAGTTTTGTTTTCAGGAAAGTTAATGTCACTTATTCTACTTTTTTAAATTTGTAGAAGAGTTAGATATAAAGTTACATACTTGGTTTGTTGTTTTGCGTGTATTGTGTGTTTTCTTGTAGCAAAGCCACATTGAGCGAACTGCTGTGTCTACCGAGTGGAATCGAACCACTGATTTTAGAAATATATATCCAAAGACTTGCCGCTGTTCCAACAGGGGAGTGTTGTTTTGCAATAACATAAATTTCTTCTTTCCTCTCTCGACATAACATAGACGAAATCTTTCGGTGAGGTTTAATGGTAACTAACATCTGACTCAGCTAGCTTTTGTAAGGTTTGTGAAGGAGAACTTAAAATATAGAACTTTGATTAAAAGAAGATCATAGATACACCTTTTCTGTTTCTTACAGGTTGTAGTTGTGGCGTTTTATCAAGATGTTACTTGTCAGTATTTGGACAATATGGTTATGTAAATAGTTTAATTTCGAGTTTACTTACCGATTAAGTATATTCACATACAAGTTATAGCTTTTACAGTAAGTTTTTACAGTTTTCTGAACAGGTGTAACGTTTCGATCACTGGTACAATCATTATTTCGTACGGTTATTTTGTTGGTTTAAAATTTATCAGTTTTCATACTCTACGTTCTAAGTTTTTTTGTTTTTTTTAAAGACCTTTTTCTCAGACAGATAACAATTTAGTAAACCTTTAAACACAAAAACGTCAGGTTATTTTAAAATATTTTAGTTAGTTTACTACCTAAATAAAATAATTACTGATCTAACGATGAATATCATAATAGGTAATTAATTTTTTTCTACATTTATTTATTTTTACTTGGTCAAGTGTTGATTTTTAGTCATAAATAATTACCTTCTGAAGACTGCTGTTTGGGTTAATGATAAATAATTACCTTCTGAAGACTGCTGTTTGGGTTAATGATAAATAATTACCTTCTGAAGACTGCTGTTTGGATTAATAGCTAAACTGTCCAGGTCAATTGAGTCGCAGTTTTCGTTACATACGTTTTTTATATTTTGAAGATCATTTTTAACACTTTGTACTTCGTTTTCAAGCTTGCTATAATCTGAACGAATGCCATCTATCTTGTTAACGACTTCTTCCAGTTTTTCTGTGATATTCTGAATTCCTATGAAAGAAGGAAAATGAGCAAAATATATAAATATGATACATCTGTTTTTATACCCAAAAAGAAGAAAATGGATTTATTCTGCAATTCACGAAAATTCACAAAAGTTAATAACAGAGTTTTCAGTGCTAGAACTACAGAAATGTTATTTTATAAAATTTTAAAAATGCAGAAATAGAATACCTGTGCTACAAAAAGAGTCATCTATCGAACTTACCCTGCTCTTTCGATTGAAACATATTGGAGTAAGCTAGAATAAGTGGTCTTTAATTCAAATATCTTATATGTCTGAATTACCATTGACTGTTACTGATCAATATGTCGCCGTTCAGAGAAACAGCAAACAAAACATACCGCACAGTAGAAAAAGACATGTTCAAACCACAACCTCTATGATACACTGCAGAGCTTGTACTGCAGATTACACAACTTGCAAAGGTTTTACACGCTATATACCTCCAAGTTTTTTAACTTTTCCCCCGTCTCTCTTTTAAACAATCCATTTCAATCTTTCATTGAATAAGTGGCTGTGGTTTAGTGCCACGTTGGTAGTGTTATATCACAGAGAACTGATCAGTTTGGCGAAGTTATAATCCTTTCCAACGTAAAAATATCCATACAGTCAGATAATATGGCGTCATGAAACATATAACAATCCACTAACACTGAAAAAGTTTCCATGTTTCACAGACAATACTAATAATAAGAAGTGAAAATTCCTGACCATTTTCGTGATGATGAGAAACCCACTTGAAGTAAAAATGTATATCTGAAGATAACTTAAGAGGGTGGAAATATTGTTCTCTGCTTTATTAGTATAAGTGTTACTACCCATACCAGCCATCCTCAGTTACATCATGATCATTTTCAGGATCAAAAAGTTGCCCATAGCCGATAGGAGTTTCTTCGAAATAAGTATAAAAAATTTAATCGTAATTACTGCAAGAAAACTAAAAACAAAGTAGTCACAGCTAATGTCAGTTTACTCATGACAACAGAAAAGCAACTTCGCCACAACTAGTGCGTCTTTTTTATTCAGGATAAGTGAAAATTATGTTGTAGTTGGCTCATACTAAAGACGTTTTTAACTATTTGGTACAGTTTTCTTCGGAAACCCATCCGTATTTAAAAGTTATATGTAAATAAATTTATAAGTTTTTGCAGAAGTCTGGGGGCACGTTCTAGCTTCGATCCAACTGGCTTATAGATGAAACGTTTCACATAAAAAGCGGTTCTTAATTATTAAATAAGTCAATTTGGAAACCATTTCTATATAAACGATTAACACTTTTTTAACGCAAAACTGAACAACAAATTACGTGCACTAGCATTTTTATCGTATCGATCCTCGAGTTCTATTGCTATGACGTCGCCTGCTTAGTGTCGAGCAAACGGAAATCGCCATCGATAACGGAAAACACTTAAAAACAACACATTTGTAACAGGTGTTAGCGTCAACAGATGTTAAAGTTCGAAATTAGCTTCGTATGCAACATCTTGCAGTTTTAACTTTGAAAGAAGTCTCTTACAAAGTAATTTAAAGTGAGAGAAAAATACGAAATGCTGGAAGATCTGTAAAACATTTTATTATAACATGCATAAAACTCAAGTTTCTAGTATTAGAAATGTGTTTGAGAATGTATACTGGTAATAGTATTAACAAGGCTTAGTCAGAGACAAATCAAACTACTTACTTTTGTCTATAAAGTATCAAATAAAATAAATATGTAGGTCAATCATTAAAAAGTTATTAATTTTAATGTAGTATCACTTAGTACTTTTATTAACTATGTTTAATTATAAAAAAAACATCCAACAGTGTTTGGAAGGCCAGCCACAGTTAAATTTTTAGTATGGTATCACTTAGTACCTTTATTATATATGTTTAATTAAAAAAAACATCTAGTCGTGTGAGGAAAATCAGCCACAGTGACTTGGTAGCAGTTTTATCCAGCTTTTTATTAAGACGGTGCAGATAGCCTAGTGCGCCATAAAACACCCAATCAAACCAATTACGAAGACGCAGTGAACGTGAAATAAAGTTTTAACAAGCATTGGAACAGGTCAAGTTTTTTGGTGATATCAAATAAGCTGTAAAGAACTTCCTGAAACAACTATTAGAGAAAGTAATTTATCTTATAGTGCAATCTGCGACATAAGGGTAATGTTTCTATAATAGCTAATTCAACCGTTACATAATTTCAGGTTTTCGCTGATATAACTATTTAGGTGAAAACAATTGTAATAGAATCGACTACAGCAGGATACGTCATCCTGTCACGGAATTATTAATGGATACGTAAGATTAAACAATTAGAATCTCAACTATATTATTGATGATCCATACATGTAATTTTAAGATTTTGTAAAGAGACTGACATAGTTAAACACCAATTTTATAACTGGTTACGTGTAACTGTTACTTTTGCTGATAATTAGATTTATGATACAGCACTTGGAAACATTTGAACAAAAGATAATTTGACTGCCGTAACATTTGTGCCTGGCAAAGGTCAGTTACAAACTCTTTCATTGTTAACTTGACCTAAGAAGGTTGACATATTGTTCTATAATTTATTTTAATTAAAGTGCTAATATTCTCAGGCTTTATTGGCTGTTACATAAAGATAACGCATTGTTATGCAGTTTTACCTTCGCTTGAGTTTCAAAAACAGGATCATACCTATTCTATGAAACGAAACTATTGCAAAATTTGACTGACATTGTATAGTGTCTTACGTTAAAAAAACTGGTTGAAAACACATCCGTAATGTGAAACATTTGTATCAAAATAATCATTTTACAATGATTTTATTCAAAATCTGACACGAATCTGTAATGCTTCTAACATCAATAAAATCTTGTTCTGTTTAAAGCCAAAATTGGACTCATTCTGTCCTAAAATGAAGCCGAAATGGCGAAACACATATTTTCTTTTTCAAGATAAGTTGAACAGTATAGTATAATTTTGCAGTCACCTCTATAAAGTTATATATTATATTAAAGGTTTTTAATGTTAATTAATTTGTTACAAATTATATAGACATAAAAATTCATATATCACACAAGAAGTTTATTGCTTAATCTACGAATTCAATTAAATCTTCATTCTTCTCAATCTTGGAAATAGAAACAATGATGTAGGTAGAAAGGCTTACCTGAATCAATATCATCCGACTTTTCAACTAGTTCCTCTATCGAAATACTGCGCATTAGGTCCCTTACTACTGGGTCTCCAATTTGAGTTTTGATGTCTGGACAGATACATAACCGAACTTTTATGTGTGCACTGCTTCGGGAACAGCATAGAAAACAAAAAAAAACTACAAGAAAAAATTATTCAACAAACTGTTGTACCCTTTTACCCGTGGAATTAGTGTAAAGTGTCTTTTTACCATATCTTTTGTTTGCTTGTTTTATATTGTGGCACGGTAATACAGGATGATTGTAAAGAGAGAAAACTTGATTTTCATCCCATATAAAAATGGAATGTCAATTAGAAAGGTATTTGTTAAAATTAAACAAGGATAGAGCCAGTACGGATAAAGAATACGAAGATATTTTACACCAAAAATTCAGAAAAAATAACTGTAACACTGGAACAACACTTCCTAAAATAGTAACTTATAACTACAAGTTTACAGATTTGTTCGTTTCTTGAATTTCGCCCTAGTTGTCCCTAGCTTAGCAGTGTAAAACTAGAGGGAAGGCAATTAGTCATCGACACCCACCGCCAACTCCTGAGATACTCTTTTTACCAACGAATGGAGGGATTAATTGTCACATAATAACGCCCCCACAGCTAAAATGGGGAACATGTTTGTTGTGACAGAGATTTGAGTCCCCGACCCTTAAATTAAGAGTCAAACTCAAGTGCCATAACCATCTGGTTATGCATGGCCTACAGATTTTTAAACTTTTTCTTAAACCATTAGGACAGTTATAATGTATATAGGATCCTATAATAATACTGACAATGTAATCAGGTCAGTTTACAATAATATCAGTGGCTATCATTATTTTTATAAAATAAAAAGGTAACTTCAAAAATAAGTTGTTGTGATGAGGTTTTCATCTATCTTTATTCAGCACAGCTCTGAAATGCTTTAATATTGTGTCTATACCTCTTTTAAAGTGAGCCATGATGTTCGAAAACAGTCAATTTACGTCAGTCTTATATTTCTGGATAACGACAGTTATTTTCTGAAAAATACAATCAAAAAATATATTTAAATCAAATTATTCTCATATTTCAGTATGCACCTTTTATTAAAAACTGTGTTGGAGAGCAGATAATTGTTTCAGAGATAAGTGACAAAATTAAAAAAAGTTCAATATTCTTGTATTATTTAGTGACATGTTTGTTTTCGAAGTGGAACAGTTTACGATGGATCAACCACTCACCTTCGAAGCAGACATCGAAAAAGCAATTTAAGCTTAAAACTAGGCGATAGCATCATGCATTGCGTACGATGTATATACTAAAAGTATTTGACTACTGAAACAAAATAAAAGATAAAATGATGGATACAGACGGAATTAAGTCCTCGACCGTGTCATGTGAGACAAAGCCTATTGTTAAGTAAAATAATATACACATAGATATATGTGTATATAAGACTGTATGTTACAAATATATAAATCTTTTAAGTAATGCTCTTATTGTACTATGTAGTTAGACAAAAATTAAACAAAACGTATGAAGCGAAATATGTAGCTGTTGCATTTCTGTTTACAGTAAGCAAGGGTAAAAAGGTGGAATGACCGTAAGTGAAACATATCTCTGCGTATTGTTGTGGAAAAATTCCATATTTCAGAGATTTTTTCTTGATTGAATTATTGATAAAATGACGTTAAAAGATAGTGAATTTTTAAAATTATGTTGTAAAGAAATGCAAAAATGTAATATTTTTATTTCTGGGTATTTCAGATATTTTTCCTTTCACAATGGTAAAAACTTTATTTTACTCTCCTTTAAAGTAATAACAAAGCGTCGTGTTCACTACTACTACTACTAAGGTTAATGGTATAAATATTATTGTCCGCCGGTGAATTAACTGGTTTTTCACTTAAGAAGTGTATTTAAACTCTAGGCCTAAATGCCGACTTTATTTAGAGTATTGGAAACATATAATAAATATAAAATAATGAAGTTTTAACATTATGGTCTTAAAAAGTATAAACTGTTTTTTTAATTTATTAAATTTCGCGCAAAACCAAAAAGTAAAAGTGTCGGAGCATCAGAACATTTGCAGAATTTAATGGTAAAATTGGGGATTTAATACACGGAAAATGCAAATATCTCGTTCCTGTCTAGCTTTAAAAAGAATAAAGCTATGGCAGTATGTCAAATTGTAATACAATAGGTTTTAGGCATAACAGAAAAAAAATGTAAATATTGTGAAGTTTCAACTAATGAATGGTGATGGGTGGCCATTAAATCTACAAAATTTAAGGGCTCAAATCTTAGATTAAAAGTTAATGATAACCAAATATAGAGGGTTCGAATTCGAATTCCAGAATAAAAACGAAAGATAACTGAAATCACGAGGCTCAAATCCCGGAACCAAAAAAAAAGTGATAGATAACACAAATTACAGAGTTCAAATCCTGAAATAAAAATGAAAGATAACCAAAATTACAGTGTTTAAATCTTCGAACAAAAATGAATGGTAATAAAAAATAGAGGTTAAATTTACATCCTCGAATAAAAATGAAAGAAAATAAAAATTATGCGCCTCGAAATTTCGAATATAAATGAAAAATAAATATTCTGCCTTAAAGACGTAATCAATAAGTCCTAATTTTTACCGTCATTACAAACTCTCTCGTTTTATAACATGAATAAAATATTTAAACATCATATTTCATATATGGTGATTGTTTATTTCTTTAAGAAAATCTTTACGAAAGAAAAACTCTCACTTTGTCTGTTTGTATATGTAAAAGGGTTTGTTTTTTTGAATTTCGTGCAAAGCTACACAAGAACTCTCTGCACAAGCCAATCCTAATTTAGCAACGTAAGACTAGAGTAAAAATAGCTAGTCATCACCACCCATCCCAACTTTTGGGACACTCTTTTGCAAATAATGAGCAGGATTTATCGATAAGTAATAACGCCCACACGGCTGAAAAGGCAAGGATGTTTGTTGTGACGGGGATTCGAGCCCGCGACCCTCAGAATACAAGTTAAGCGCTTTAACCATCTGGCCATGACGGACCAAGAAATTTAAAAATTAATTGTTTTGTGTTTTCCTTTTTATATAAATTTCTTGTTTGAATCGTGTTTGTACATTATCTCAAACATGTAACTATTTTCTTTCGTACAGTGTATCAGCTATAGAGCATTGTAAATTAATGAAGTTGTGACAGAGACTGTTAAAGCTAACTGAGGCACAATGTATAGCGGGTAAGCTTGCTTTTCGCTTACGAACTGTATTTAAACTTTAGGCCTAACTGTTGATTTTAGAAGCCAGTTAGTATTTGCAAAGAGATGTAACAGTTTTGAATTATTTATAACCTACGGAAAGACAAAGACTTAATGTGTTTCCTTACGAATTTGTTACTAAAATTATCTTTTAAAGTGAATTTTATAAACGTCGTAGTTTTGCTCTCTTATAGAACAAATGTATATTGAATGTTGTTCACTTTGAGCGAAAACGCATGCATACACGGGATGACCGAAACACATTGTTCTTTTAATTACACAGCTTAGGGGCAGGTAGCACAAGTATCCCTTGTTTGGCTTTGCGAAAATATTTAAAATTAAATATTTCAATAGGGAGAGGGTTTAAACTTAAGATTTCAAAACCACAGTTTTCAATGGCCTTTCAACTGCTGTGAAAATACGAATTCAGCTCAGTTGTTAAAGATAAAACGCATCTTTATAACTGAAAAAAAAACATAATACTTAAAAATTATATAATGCTAAACTAAATAAAATACATTGTTTGGAAGTAACAGCCATAATTAACTTACCATCCAGGTTATTTAAAATATCACTGAAAGTTGCATCCAGACAGCTCACGGTTAAATATCGGATTTGCTGTGAACAGTATTGAATTGTGCAAAATAATTAGAGATTTTAAAAGACTGTTAAAACATTTATATGTTTTCAAACAAAATTATAAAAACAATTTTGTTACAAAAATAGATATCCTAGTTACGCATCGTAGAATTATATTATAAGCCTATATCAGACAATTAACATAACATCAATATTATCGATTGACATTTAACTTCTTCCGTTCAACACAGGCACAGGAATAAGTAGTACAAAATATTGTTTTAAAAAATTAAAAGTAATAATAATAATAAATATTAATGTGATTTGGCAAAGATGAAACCACTAATTCGTAAAGGGTGTTTCTATCTCCACGATAATTTCTGCTGAAAAGGCTTTTAACGGAGTTGTCTTCATACTAACAGTTGCAAACTAAAACTTTTTAAAAATTACGTTACTGAACAACATGTTCTCAAAAAGTAATAATACACTATCTTTCATTAAAATTGTAATGAGATGCAGGGTGATATACAGAATTAAAATAACTGAAAAATATCTATAAACTTTTTTTCAAAATATCCTTCACACAAAAAGTCAAGTCGATTTAGAAAAAAAAACTCGAAGCTTATTCAATAAATATTAATCATAAAATAAAAAACTGACTTCATTATTATTATTTACATATATTATGAGTTCAAAACAGAATGCTTTGTTGGTATTTAGGTACAAAACAAAAAGAAATATGTTCTGCTAATCTAATAATCATTACTTCTATTTATACTGGAACTGCTGTATCTAAGTTAAGGTTATTTCAAAAAAATAATTTAAACGTTGTTTTTCAGAATATGTAATACTTACTGGAGAGATTTAGTCATTTTTCACAATAAAGTTAGAAAAACGACTTTTACTTTTCAGATAATAATAAAAGCTTCTTTTCGCTAATGTTCAACCTTTGCGACTTCATCAGGGCTAGTTATTGTTTCAAATGATTATTTGCAGTATGTAGCGAAACATTGCTCAAAATTATTTGATAGCATTATTTCTGCCAACTGTAGTTAACTATGGTCAAATAATTGGTTTGTTTTTTATGGGTTTCCTATTGCGTCGTATTTCCCATATCTTTAGTTCACGTTGGAAAAAGAAAAGAAAAATTATGATAATTTCAAACTTCCTAAATTAAATATATGTTGTTGATATTGAGTAACTAGTGGCAAAGAAGTGAAAAAGAAGAAAAATTCACTGGAAAATTGCTCAAGGGCTTTACAGAACTTTACTTTATTTACATTACTCACGAAGGTTTCGAAAAGTTAATCTCATGTATTTAAGATATTTAGTGAGATAAAATGACATAAGACATAATAGTGTTAGCAGCTGATTTATTAATGTAAAATATTCAACAAGTCAAAAGTGTAGAAAACATTAAACTGTAAATGAAATTTTATTAATAAAATCTACTATTTTAATATTTTCTGTCACTCAAACCGATAAGACTAGTTATTGTTACTGTAAAGTTATATTTCTAGTCAAAGTTTACGAAGGTCAAAAAAATTTCAAAGATCAATAATAAAGCTCTAAGCCGTTATTAATTACACTGGTTTACAAAGAAATTGAGGAAAGCACAAAAATAGCTGTTTTAACCTAATTTGGGGGTGCTGAATTCAGATTTTAAATCCGTTTTTACTCATCATATCTAGTTTTTTAGATATGCATACTGTACATTTTATACACATACTGTACATAAAGGCGTATATACATTCAGGGTTAATTTCTAATATTGTGTGACTTATGTCTTCTTTTATAGTTATTATGCAATAAATGTAAGTGATAGCATTACATTATATACATATATAATTGGAACAAAGACCTTGCTTCATTTTTTGACATGGAAAACAAGTTGTGCCACTGCACAAATGTACCTGGCTTGTTCACTTTCCTTGGTTTGCCACATAATCCTTCAGACTGGCGTCTTTTCATAGACTCTTCCAAGCGAAGTCTCAAGGCTGTGCTTCTGCACAACGGGAATAAATATCCCAGCATTCCCACTGCACACTCTGTCCATCTAAAGGAGTCCTATGACAATATGGAGTTTCTTTTAGAAGCTGTTAAGTACAACCAGTACCAGTGGAGTCTGTGTGGGGACCTCAAGGTCATTGGTCTTCTTATGTGTATGCAAGCGGGCTTCACAAAGTACTGTTGCTTTCTTTGTCTCTGGGATAGTCGAGATGTATCCCAGCATTACAAGTAGAAAGAGTCTAGAAGCACTTTCGTTCCTGGCGAACACAGCGTCAAGGAGAATCCTCTGGTTGACATGAAGAAGCTGCTTCTTCCTCCTCTTCACATCAAGCTTGGTTTGATGAAGAATTTCGTGAAGGCCATGGACAAAAATGGTGCTGCCTTTCAACACTTGTCTACTGTGTTCCCAGGTCTCAGTGCTGCTAAGCTCAAAGAGGGCATCTTTGTCGGACCTCAAATCCGAGAAGTGCTTAAGGATACTGATTTTGAGGAGCTTCTTACCTTAAAGGAACTGAGAGCATGGGAAGCATTTAAGTCAGTCTGTAGTGGCTTCCTTGGTAACACACGCGTACCAAATTACCAAGCCTGTATTGAGAAGTTGCTAAAGACTTATGAGGATATGGGATGCCAAATGTCACTCAAAGTTCATTTTCTCCATTCCCACCTCAACTTCTTCCCTTCAAACCTTGGAGCAGTGAGTGATGAGCACGGAGAAAGATTCCACCAAGACATTACGAAGATGGAGAGCAACTACCAAGGCAAGTGGAACCCCAGCATGATGGTAGACTTCTGCTGGATGCTCTTGCGTGACATCCCGGAGGCAAAATACACCAGATAATCTAAGAAAACACACTTCTAACTGTCTGCGGTACTATGAATTGTGTACATTGTGTCATCCAAGTATATTTATTCCGTCAATGTTCTTTATCTATCCTGTTTTATCTGTAATAAGCTGCTGCAACTGTTGAAATAAGCACGTATATACTCTGTTTATACTAAAATAAGACCATTTACAAGCCAGAAAACTAGAGGTGATGGAGCAAAACTGTATAAATTTGAACTCAGCACACCCAAATTAGTAAAAAACACCTATTCACATTGTTGCCTCAGACAAAAAATATTTTTTTTGTAAACCAGTTTTACTGGATATATATGTCTGTAATTCATTATATGACAATTCAAGTGTTCACACAATATAGATAACATGTGCTTACGAAAGGTGCTTTGAACTTCGCCAATACGACCATTTTATGAACGGTTTCTACAGTGGCGGTGCCAGGATATTTTCGTTGGGGGGGCTGAGGTAAACTGTGGAGGGGCTTCCCAAAATGCCATCAGTATGAAGTATAGATGGTAAATTATAATAATGTAAATACCAAAGTAATTTCAGAAAGATGAGATATTTTGAACTGCATTTTCAATGCAGTTTTCATTGGAAACTTATACTCCTATTAATAATACATTATTACAAATTAGAAATGTTCTGTTTATGAAAATATGCGTATATGTAAAAGAAGAAGCTCACCTGAATTCCACCAAAGGTAGTACATATATAGAAAATCAAGATTAGCTCAGATTGAACATTTAATATACCATTATGAGTAAAGCTACAAATCAAAAGAAATATAAAATAAAGACACAGTTTACATCGCAGAAACGAATTATCCCATGTGAATTTAATACGCTCTGAGGAAAAGTAAAGTCACTGTCAGGCTATCTCAATGAAGACGTTGAGTTCTACGAATCTATGTCTCTTTGATGTTAATTGTTAAGCAACAACGACGACTGTGTTTTCCATATTTTATGAATATATGCAGGCAACAATGTTGGGGGGGGGCTTGTCTCACTTGGGGAGGCTAAAGCACCCACTAAGCGCCGCCACTGGGTTTCTACTTAAAATATTTATTCGAATAGTGCGAGCACTACCATTAACCCTAACTCTGTATGCACGATGGGATTGTTTATGACTAAGTCTGTACAAATGAGATACATGAATGAAGAAGATATTATTTCTTAAAAGAAACGTTACCTCGTAAGTGGTGTTCATGAAATGATCTACATCGTTAAATCCAGCAATAATATTATCTTCGGTTTCACTCAGAGAGCCTTTCAGACGGTTGTTAGTTGCAAACATGCAAATAATGGCGATCCTGAAAACATGAAGAATCGAAGATTTTGTGTTGTTTTTGTTTTTTTACATGGAGCTACATCTGTAAATATAAATCTCTTACCTTTTTACATAAGCCTCGTATTACTGTATTATCATTTTCAAGGCCTTTTAAAATTACAAAGTTAAGCACTTCAACATGACATAAACCAAAGAGACATTAATTCCATTAAAAACCTAAAACAAGACAAATACACAAAAATTCTAAAAGCAGATAATGATAACGCTACAGTCATAATGAACATGAATAAATACATCCAAAAAATGAAGAACATCCTATCAGACACGAAATACACAAATTCAACAAAGACACACGAGACGCAACTAAACAAATTACCACTAAAAATGAAAAAACCCACAATTTCACAAACACTTTATTCCTACCTACATAAAATCGATTCACGCACACCACAAATATACGGCATCCAAACCTCATAAACCAGATTGTCCATTACGAACAATAATGCCCACATATGAATCGTTTAATTACAATCTTGGTAAATACATAGCATGGGCATCCTCCAAATATGTAACATCAGCCAGCTCATTCATCAAAGACTCTTTTCATTTCAAGTCTGTTCAAAATCAACTTAATCATAAAGCCTTAATGGCCAATTTCGATGTTTTTATCCCTCTTTACAGAAGTTCCAATCACTGAAGCCTGCAAGATAGCCTTAGAACTCTATATTCGAGACCCTAACCCGATTATAGACATTCCCAGTAACCAGTTAGCAACCCTCATGGAATTCACCACAATAAAGACAAACTTCATGTTCAACAACCACAACTATATACAAACAAATGGCCTAAGCATGGGCAACCCAGTAGCACCAGTTCTAGCCAATATTTTTATGACACAAGTTGAAACACAAGCAATTAACACAGCATTACACCCACCGCTATACTGGTACAGATATGTAGACGACACAGTTGCGGGATTCACATCTACAGAACACACACTTAATTTTTTCAATCACATTAACTCTATACATCCCAACATTAACTTCACATGTAAATAGGAAGAAAGGAATCAAATATCATTTAACCTTAAAATTACAAGAACCGACACATAATTCAAAACAGAAATCCACCGAAAAATCACCTATACTGAACTATACATTCCTTGGGACTCAGCACATGAAACAAAACAAAAACTCAACATACTTAGAAACCAGATAAACACAGGCACAAAACTATGCTCACCAGATAAAATTAACGATGAATTAGACAAAAATAAAACAATACTTCATCAACATCAACAAGTTTTCTCCACAAACCGTAGAAAACATTATACGCACACACCTAGACAGAAAGCAAAATCAACCAACAAAAATAAATATAACTCACGAATCAAAAAATCACGAAACCATATACTGCTGTATACCATATATTCCCAACATCAGCAGAAAAATAACAAATATTTGGCAAAAACTAGTAACAAAATATGATATTTCAGTTAATACCAAGTTTATTCAAAAACCAGGCACAAAACTGAGGTCTATACTGTGTAAAAACTACACTGACAAACACCACACCAACATTATTTATAAAATACAATGTGATAACTGCCATGACTTCTGTATTGGAGAAACAAGTAGAAAACGGAAACCAGATTCAAAGAATACAAGAAGTCACCTTCACACGTTTACGAACACTGCAAGTCAAATAAACACAAAATAACCATAGAAAACACTGAAATACGAAATAAAGAAACAAACTTAAACAAACGCAAAATTAAAGAAGCCTTACTTATACAACAACTTAAACCCTAAATAAACCAATATAAAGGAATGCCTTTATACCTATATTAATAATAATAAAATAAGATTATATATTCAAACATCTAACACCGCCCTCTACATTCCGACACTCAGTTACATAACCCCTTTCAAACATGTGGTCAGCTTCCGGTCAGTTACCTCTTTCTTTTTTTGTGAACCTGACGATGACTGATGAAGGTCGAAACGTTCTTCGCTCTTTTACGTAAAATATTTTCTCAACCCAAACGGGCCGTTTTTTGCATAAATATTGAACAATAATAACATTTTGCAGGTGACTCAGTTGTAACCTAAAATTATATAATCAATACCTACGGTAGATACAGCGCAGATATTTCATTCTCTGACTTAATGTTTAAAACAAAAGGTAATGCAAAATTAAACTGCGTTTTAATTAAAAGAAATACAATAAATACTTACAGCATTAACACAACTACTAGACCTAACAAAATGGTTAAAAATTGCCGCCAGAGTCCCATTCTTTCGGAGATACTCTGTATACGCTTTCCGCCACAGTTATTGCACAACCGACAACAAAAAAAGAAAATTCCAATCAGCCACATCACAATGACGTAAATTAGGCCTATAACGATGCAAGCTACGATACCTTTCTCCAACGATAGTATCTGAAAAGGAAGAATGGTTTGGTAAGAACGATAGTTTCATAATGAATTTTATTAGTTTGTACGTATATTAAACAAATAAAAAACTTTCGTTTAAATTTGTTTATGTTGTAACTCAAGTTATAGGAAAATATAACGGAACTACAACACGAAGCTAAGCCGAAAATTTACCGAAAAATTTTTCTGTAAAAAAAAACCGAACTGAATGTGTCCCAGCCAATGTAATTGTAAGATTCAAGTATACGATATACTGATTACGTTCATCATTTTCTGCTGCAAGCAAGGTTAAAAAAGTGATAGTATTTGTTTGTTTGTTTTTTGGAATTTCGCACAAAGCTACTCGAGGGCTATCTGTGCTAGCCGTCCCTAATTTAGCAGTGTAAGACTAGAGGGAAGGCAGCTAGTCATCACCACCCACCGCCAACTCTTGGGCTACTCTTTTACTAACGAATAGTGGGATTGACCGTCAAATTATACACCCCCACGGCTGGGAGGGCGAGCATGTTTAGCGCGACGCGGGCGCGAACCCGCGACCCTCGGATTACGAGTGCACGCCTTAACGCGCTCGGCCATGCCAGGCCAAAGTGATAGTAAGTTATTCAGTTAAGCGCTACTTGCCATTTTACTTTTCTCAATAGATAATTGCTCACTTAAATGTATTACGTAACGTATCAATTTAGAATGTTTGGAACTGAGTTAAATTTAGAAGTTAAATAAATGCTGATGTGTATCCAATTTATGATGCTTGTTAAGAAGATTGATACAAACAGTTTTCTTTTTTAGGTTTAAATATATTTTAATATACAAACAATAATACAATTTACAATAACAGTTGTTGATAAGATTTAAGAAACCAATCTTCACACTTCAAAATTTTATCAAAAATGTGCAAATTCTTCAGTATGCACAACTAATTTCGATAAACGACAACAAATACCGGTTATTATGAACAATAATCTGTGTACAAAAATTTTACAAACTTACAAACAATATTGAGTCTTCTATCTATTTTGGAATTTTCTTGGTATCTTATCGAAGGTTCACAATGAACGAATTAACACTGAATAGTTGTGAATATAGTGCACTCAAAAAGAACAATCTGGCTAGCTACCTCTATTTTTTTCGTCTGCCACACGCTGAGTTTTTTTTACGTTGGGCTCGGCATGGCCAGGTGGGTTAAGGACTGTGAATCATAATCTGAGGGTTTGCATCCCCGTTGCACCAAACATACTCGTCTTTTCAGCCGTGGGGGCATTATAATGTAACGGTCAATCCCCTATTCGTTGGTAAAAGAGTAGCCCGAGAGTTGGCGGTGATGACTGTCTGCCTTCCCTCTAGTCTTACACTGCTAGCTTAGGGACGGCTAGCGCAGATAGCTCAGGAGTAGCTTTGCACGAAATTAAAAAAAAAAACCATCACGCTGAAAGTTGTATAATGTGTTTATAAAAATACTAATGTCCAATGTTAATTCACTGAAGTTAGATGTTTTATAATATTTGAAATCTATAAAATTATATCTATTGCAGTTATAGCTTTCGAGGTTGAAAGCACCTCAACTGTTGCAAACCAATAATATATACAGTTTCTTGGCGTGTCGCGTTGGTTATATTTATAGGCAAGAGGAGAGTTTCTAGAAATTTCAGTTTGCAGTCATATAGACGATACACCAGTGTTTGCATACACACATGTATTGTTGAATCTTACACTCTAGAATCTTCTACAACTTTAATGGATTAGTAGATTTAATAATGTAAGTTATGTACATTTCTAAATATAAATTCAACTTAAACAAACATCCATATTAAAATAGAAACACGATAATAAATCCGTCACACCTCACTCTTCAGGAATTAAAAATTAGCATTAGACAATTTTAAACTAAAATATTATGTATATGTACATTGATAACGATAAATTAAATATAATAAATATATTATCAAATAATTTTACAACTTCAATATTCATGACAGTATAAAACAAAATAAATACAAATAACTTTATGATGATAAAACTACATAGAACGTGAAAGTGCATCAACAGAAATATTATCATGGATTATCTTCAAATCAAGAGGGAAATGGACTTCATGAAAAGGCCGTAAAATTGGCGTTCTCTTTTAACCGCAGCCCCCCAGTGGCTCAGCGGTATGTCTGCGGACTTACACGCTAAAATCCGGGTTTCGATACCCGTGGTGGGCAGAGCACAGATAGCCCATTGTGAAGCTTTGTGCTTAATTCAAAAACAACAACAACAATTTTAACCGCATGAGAAAGCCCATTAAGAAAAAAAACGAAACAGTTGAAACTGGACACCTTCTTCAAATAAATTTGATTGGGATTTTGTGTCCTTATGTATAATTTTGTTTTTATTCTAATAAATATAGCATAAATAGTATAATAACTTTATTCACAAACGTCTTACTTCCCTTGAGTCAAGAAAGTATAACGCGCCGCTCAAAAATTATATATAATTAAGGAAATGTCTAAACCGGTAAAACCTGCTTAAGCCGGAAATTTTGCTCGGTCCCGAGTGATTCAGCCTTAGACAGGTTTTACTGTAAATCTTTGTGTTTGTAGCAATTGGATAATTTATAACGCAATAAATTTTGGCTTGAATTCGAGAAACTCAGCTGTGATCCACTACATGATCTAAATGAAAAATTTCGACTTTACAAAAATCACTTTTTGTCAAATTTCCAGCAAGATGGACTTTCTAAAGCCTCTCAAAAACACCATGTAATACAAATAAGTGTTCTTCCCAGCTGTTATTGTAAATTGTAATATAATCAACATAAATTCCAACATCTGACAGATTGTTCAGACGTTGATTCATAATTTGTTGAAAAGATACCCGAGAATTTGTCAGCCTAAACAGAATCACAGTGTACTATAATAATTCATCAGGAATAACAAAAGCATATATTTCATTTGCCCTGTCAGTTAGGTGAGCAGAGCCAAGTATCTATTTAGTAGGTCACACTTTGTAATATATCTGGGTTTTTTTCTAATTTTAACAATACATTCCTCTATTCTTAGAATAGGATAAGAATCTGTCTTTGTCAAAGCATTCACTTTGTGAAAGTCTGTACATAATCTATTCAAACCATCATATTTGGGAAGAAGTTTACAAGGAGAATGTTATGTAAATATCATGTAAATGTTATGTAAACGACAACCATGTCGAGAGTGTTATGTAAATGTCATGTAAATATCATGTAATGTCGTGTTTGAATTCCCATATCTATTATTTATATTTTCGAGGTTTAAACCAGTTAAATTTAAAATAACATTTTAGGATTAATTAAAATTCATTTAGAATTATTCATGTAAAAATTTTTAAAACTAGGTAGATTGATCACTCGTATTGGCCTGGTGTTTGTACTGTGGAATTCTGGGAAGTTACGCGATTAGTATATAAACAGATGGCGATGCGAGGGAAGCAATCATCCATTTTTACTCGGATCAAGAAGTTTGTCTAGTTTGAGAAAGTTTAAACTGAATTTGTGTATAGAGCTAGATCGACTAAAGCGGTGAAATTTTTATTCCGTCAATCTTTACAATTCAGTCGGATTACGGATTATACCGAAAGTCAATACGAATTGGACTGTGAATTTTTGTTTGAAATCACCTAATCAAATTTCGAAAATTTCTCCGTGGAACTAAATTCACCGCCTAGATTGGAAATTTGGATTTCGGATTTGGACACTTATTCTGGATCATATTATTAAGCACAGGCCAGTACCTTTTTGTATTGTAAGTTGTTTTGATGGTTGAAACTGAATATCTGTTATTGATATTGGATAATTTATTTTGTGTCTATCACATAAGTAGATCATTATAATAAATTATACAAGCTGCTATCTATGTCTTTCTGTTGCGTTCAGTCCGCATTAAAAAAACGTAACAGAGAAGAACAATCTCTTTTACTGGACTACGCAATGCAGTTTTCTAGTGCATAAAATATTTCTGTACAATTTTATTGGCCTTGATTCGACTTGCACGATAAGGATGTTTCACAGGAGAAATGTTACCTACATCTACATAATGAACAGTGATATTGGTTTGATTACAAAAGTCCAGAAATATACATTCATATTCAGTCAATAAACTAGCAAGTTGATTCTTCTGTTCAGGAGGCAAGAAATCGAGTTTTGATTCAAGATTGGTCAGAATGTCAGAACTACTCAATTTGTTGTTGCATTCATATCCAATAATTTCGAACTTATTGGCGTCCGAATTAAGGTAACTGTTTCAACGGCTAAAGTATTTTTGGGTGCATCTCGGATGTGATAGGGCTTCAACATATTGACATGACCCAGCTTGATAGCCTTTCGACGATTGGGTATTTTCACAACACTCTATGTATCAATAACTTTCTTAATAACCTCAGAAAGATCATGATATTTAGCTTTCAGTGGATGTTTCTTAATGGGTAACAGTTATCAAAGAATGTGATCAGAATAGAAATTACGTTCTTTAGCCTTGTGGTCATGAAAAATTTTAATTTTAGCTTGAGAGGATTTTAATTTTTTTTCCGAGCCAGTTAATAAACACGTAAAAGTTTGAACCAAAAGATGAAAACATAATCCAATAATGCATTTATTTCAGGTTATCTTTCAACCATTGTTTCTTCAGCAACTCCAAGAGACCACGTATTCAAAGGCTGAACACTAACACAATGGGATAAACCTCAATGACTCCTGATCTGAGTCACAAACAGCAAATAATAATAAACCAACTTCTTCGTCTCAATCGTTTTTGTTAAAGAAACATTAAATCTGCTTCATATATTTGAAGGTAGAATGGAATCTCTCAGAGTATCTTATGCTTCTGGTTGGTGCCTAGTAGATTTGATCTGTTTTGCACTGAGCCAATAAGCAATTTGTTGAAACAATCCTGACATAAGGTTTGGTCCTTAATGAGACTATTTCTTTGGACAACCCAATGAAACTAAAAAAAATAATCGAAGCCTTAATGTTTCGGCTGGAATGTTTCTCAAAGAGATAGCTTTGCAGAACCTAGAGGATGCGCTCATAATATTCAATAAATACTGGTTTCCTGATTGAGTTTTTGGTAAAGGTCCAACACAATCAACAATCACACGACAGATTTATATAAAAGCTGAGATAGATTTCAAGGGAGAAACAGGACTTTTCTGGTTAGGTTTTCAGAGCAGTTGGCAAGTATAACAAGTTTTACAAAACCGAGAAACATCTTTCCTAATTTTTGACCAAACGAAATCTCTCATATTATTTTAATCTAAATTACTTCCCATGGAGGGTTTCATGAGCAACTTTCATGAAACATCCAGTGGTTTCAATTTTTTCACAAACACGCCATTTTTGAGAACATAACCATTTGGTACTTTCTAAACTGCATCTTTTGTAAATGCTTATTTAAACGGTGGAGAGATCTGCGGCTTCCGTTCTTGCTTACTGATTGGTTTACTTTTAGTAAACGAAACTTCACCAGGTGAAACAGATTCCTTATATCCATCAGTGTCACTTACTAAAGAATCAATCGTCAGTAGGACAATGATTCACAAGATCCCTGTTAGATCCAAAACATGTCTGAGACAAACCTATAATATCATCCTATAATAATGTCAATAATTTGTTTTGGGCTTAATTTCTTTGCCTGCACTCGAGTCCAGCACATGAGGAAAACACATCTGAATTCTTCTCAACGACAACATCATGCGTAGATGAAACAGTGATCGCTTGTTAACCATTCTGGGTTCAGCAACAACTTTCCCCAGTCAAATTGTTTGCATGTTGTGCACTATAATTTATCTCAGACGAGTCTACGATTTATTATGCCACTTGTTATGATCTCAAATTAGAAGGTAATTAAAAGTTAATATGTATCAATTTATGGTTTTTGTCCTGTTTCCGAAATTTGTAGGAAATTCTTAAGAGTAAGTATCAATGTGCTTTACAAAATTTGGCGTGATTTGTATAAAAGCAACTTAGTCGCCGAAAAACAATCTAATAAAATTATTATTGGTCAGCTACAGTCAGTTTATTATAAGCCTAGAAAGCTATAATTGTGATTAGCGATCATTATTCACAAAATTACAGAATTGACCAGGAAAATGTATAGATTTTGAGCATTACAAACTGTTCAACTTTAGTGAATTACTTCTGATTTTAGTATTTTTATTAGGACATTAAATATCTTCGCCGGTAAGAAGTAAGCTTGTAACTAGTGAGAAGCCAGCCAAGAATAAACAGCTGACTTAAGTGAGGTGAAACAATATCAACTCAGTATTAATTTCTCATCGTGGACCTGGATCATCAATAAAATATTCAGTTCTAGAACAAATAGAAGACTCAGTATAGTTTGTAATTCAGTAAAACGCGTATATAAACCAATATTTGTAATAACCATTAATATCAATTGTATTATTATTTGTATATTAAAATATATTAAATTAAGAAAGCAAATTCTGTGTGTGATTCTGTTGACAAATATCATAAATTTGATACATATCGACATGCAATTAACTTTTAAATTAAAATTAAAATTCCTAGCTATTCGAAATCGTTAATACGTTAACACATGTAACATACTAACTCAGATACACGTCCAAAATAAATTATAATATGTGACATAATAAACTGGGGTCTAGTGTCCGAGATATGAAGAAAAAAATCGTTATAAATTAAAATTGAAATCTTTGTTCAGTTTATAGTTCTGAGTGCCGACAAGAGTTTATTATGTCTGATTATCAAGGTTTTCTTGAATCACGCTCCTCGAACAACTAGAAAAATATAACATAAGTGAATTACTCAAAATTTCCAAGAGTTTAGAATTAGAGAATCAAATATCAGTGAGAAAAAATGAAGTAAAAAGTTTATCGTTGAAGTATTAGTCGATGATGATTTCTTCTCTGAAGAAGTATTAGGGGAATACTCTAGTGTCTCCACTAGTCAGTCAGAGTTGAGTAATAGAGATAAAAAATAAGTTAGAAACAAGCCCGCATCGAAGCCCAGGAAGAGGAAACCCATATCAAAACTGAGAAAGAAATTAGGCTGAAATAAATGGAAATGAGACTTAATTCTAATCTACCAAGGCAAAATGACAACTTTAAACTCAATCAATATATTAAAGTACCAACGTTTAATGAAAAACGAAGTTGATAAATATTTCTAACATTTGGGGAAAGTTGTTCAAACCAAAAAATGACTCACCGAAAAATGGTTATTAATGTTACAGAGTTTTTAACTGTAAAGCAAAAGAAGCTGATGTCGCTATTTCTTTTAAAGGTTGCACCAATTATAATAAGGTTAAAGCAGCTACTATCAAAGCATAAGAGTTAGTACCACAGGCTTATCGCCAAAGGTTAGTCTACAGTCAGAGGTTATTGCAAGCAAAATAGCTAAAGTTATATGGAATTCGCCCACGAAAAAGAGGTTTATTTTGACCGATGCTGTAATTCTATGCATTTTGGTAACAGTTTCGACAGACTAAAATAATTATTCTAATTGAGGAATTTAAACGCTGTACAAGTGTTTGCCTCAAGACTTATTTAGATGAAAAGAAAACTGAAACACCACACAATGTAGCTTCTCTTTCCGATAATTACACTTTCACTCATAAAACCACTTTTTATAAAAAGAAGTTCCTGCCGTCTCAGCGAAACTGTGCACCTATTCAATCCATTAAAGTTAATTAAGGATTCATTTGAAAATTCCAGCTTCTCTAGTTCAAAATCATATCACAGATGGGATAAACTTCGTCAAGGTGTGTGCTTTTTCTGTATATTATGTCCAGTTGTTGTTTGTGTCCACATATGAGCGTATTTTTACAAGGTTACACGATGTTATTATTTGGACACTAATAAAAGGGTTAATGTAATTACAGGAAGATTTAAACCTTTTGTGTCTGTTGATTCTATGTCTTTGACAACAAATACTGCTAATCGTATACTCATACGTATTTCACGTGTTACTGATGCGGCTCAATCATTGTTGTTAGAAGGTGTATTGCCTTTATATTTGAGTTCTGCAACTGGTGAGTCTGTTACTGCTCAGGGTACTGGGGTGGGGGCTTTGTTAATGTTTCTGTTTATAACATTTATTTAGCATCAGACCTCGTTTCGGGATCAGTTAAGAATGTATCATTATTCTTGAGAAACGATTTAGCTGGGAGAAATTGTTGTTGAACCCGAGATTGGTATTGAACCAGTCACTGTCTTATCTAAGGATGATGTGGAAAAGAATCCAAAAGTTTTTGCCGTGTGTTGTGACTCGAGCTCAGGCTAGAAATTAAGTCAAAAACAAATGATAGAGATGTGTTTAGAAGACGATATTACAGATTTGTCTCAGGCATTTTTTGGACCCGACGATTATAATGTGAATAAATGTCATACTGACAATTCATTGGTGAGTGACAATGATGAACGTGAGGGATTTGCTTCACTTATTTAAAACTAACCCGGGATAAGCATAGCTTCGCAAATAGCATTAAACCATCATTAAGTTCTTAATTTCTTTTTTATGTCTACATGCGAGTTTCTTTTACCGTTGTACTGTTGTCACAAAGACAAACAGATCTCAGATCAATGGGGAAGAAAAGGTAAAAATGCAATTAATATCTTACACTTGAAACTAAAATCAAGCTGACTAAATAAACAACAATATTATACTGAAAATATTTGCTCTTTCAGATGTGGATATATTGTAATATGGTGATCAATTCCACTATTTGGGTCAAGCATGAGCTTAAGAATTGGTGTGGATGATTTTAACAATACACTGTAGCAGAGTTCTGAAGCGTCAAAGAATAGTCCAGTCATTAAGCCACGTGCTTAACCTGTAAGTCAAATTTCCTTCTGGCCAAACAACAACACAAACTTATAAGTTAAATAAAAATAGAATAAACTTAATACTAAAAACGATATTGTTTATAGCTAAAATATTCGCAACCAGTAATGAATGCTGTTGCTCTCTAAGTAATTACTACTTTGTGTTCTGATGTAATAACTGATTGGGTTGATTAGAAAATTAAATTACAAGAATTACAGCGCGTTAATATCAAGTCTTTATTAGATATCTTCCTAAACTGTAACCGGCGGTTAATCGTTCATTTTTTTCTCAAGTGATTTTATAATATTCAATAAAACCTTGATTCAGCAATAAATGGTTTTAGCCTTCCTCACCTGGTAAACCGATTCAGGTATATGGAATTCTTTTGTTGTGGCATAGTCAATAAAGGAATCTGCAAGAAAAATAACCGGTTGAAACAACTTTAACTGCTGATTACAAAATATATTTTAAACAAGGGGTTTACAATAGGGTAGATTACATGCTTCATAGCGTCTATTTTATAATAAAAGTAACACATGTTCTATTTAAAAGTCATTGCTGGAAACTATTAACACTGTGTTAACTTCATTGGAACATATCAGTGAATTTAAACATTATGGACATATTACATTTATATATATTGACTTATAAATTGAAAGCTCCAAGATAACTTAATATGTGACAGACAAAAACTTTTTATCTTTTTATATTTTTATAATGAATATATTATGTGAGCAATATAATTAAAAATAAATTAGCTATTATTAACGTTAATAAATATCCAATAGGTTTGAATCTTTTTTAATTCAGAAAAAATCAGTAAAATACAGGAAAAATATATTACAGTGCCTGCAGATAAAACCAGTGTAATTTTGACAGATACTACAGAAACATTTAAATTACAAGATAATTATAAAAAGAGAGTATTTGTTAACAATTGTTGAAAGTTGCACAAATTGACATTAAATCAATCAAACTACATCCAAAATTACCGTATCTATATGCAAGACTTAAATTACATAAATTTCCCATTCATTGTTGCTTTATTTCTAGGCCCGGCATGACCAGGTTTTAAGGCTCTCGACTTGTAATCTGAGGGTCAAGGGTTCGAATTCCCGTCACACCAAACATGCTCACCCTTTCAGCCGTAGTAGCGTTATAATGTTTCGGTCAATCTCATTACTTGTTGGTTAAAAATTAACCCAAGGCCTGGAGGCGAGTGGTGATAACTAGCTGCCTTTCATATTGTCTAACATTACTAAATGAGAGACGGCTAGTGCAGATAGCTCTCATGCAGTTTTCAGCAAAATTCAAAACAAACTATTCATTTTATTTCTAGTTCAACAAAAACTATACTGAAGCAACATTCGATTTTATTAAGCAAATGACCAAATCATTCATTTGTTAAAAATATTAATTATACTGTTAATCTCTTGATACTCAGAAATAAAGAACTTAGAAATGTTGAATAAAACATAATTAGCAGATACAATTCAAACTTATGATTTAATGAACTACATTATTTACGACTATACTACTTAACGATTTGTTGTTAGTGATAAATTCTTTAATAGGTCCATTCATAGATCTACCTATTTTAAAGTAAAAAAGTCAAAGTTTTACTGCTACCAATATTAAAAACATAATTAACTTTTTGTTTATATAATAATTATATTCATTCTGATAAGTACGTTCATAAGGAAATAGTGCGTATATTGATGGAATCTATTTATTTAAGTTACATTGCTAATTTATATCCTTTGAATTATGAAAACAAGTTTATAATTTTTTTTTTTCAAATCTAGAGATATTTTCCTTAGATATATAAATATAGATATATTGATAATGTAAATAGTATTAGCAATCAAGTAATACAAATTGTATTAGCAACATCTGTCCTGAAGTTCAACAAATATTGAATATGTGAATATCAAATACGAAAACACATTATTCAGGTTTAGATAAAAAGATAATAATTATAGTGATATTAATATTTAAGACAACATTTTTACATTTCAAATATATTGACTTTCCTTAATAAGAGTAGTGGTCCAACAAATGACATATTGTGTGCACATGTTTTAGTAAAGTCACGTCGAACTATTTTCCGTGTCTACTGGGAAGAATCAAACCCCTGCTTTAAGGAATGTGAATTCGTTGACTTACCGCTGCACCACTGGGGAGTTTTATATATTGTCAAAGTTGTAACAATAGAGAATATATATAATGTCAATTTATTAACGGAACAAAAATAAAATTATATATTAAAAGAAGAGTCTATACATCCTTATCGACTAAACCAGAATTTTCAAAATAAACGTGCTGAATATTTAATTAAAATATTTGTATTTGACAAATTAAACAAATAAAATTAATTTAAATATAAAAATAGAAATAATAGGTTAATTTTGAAAAATTATGCTTTGACAGATCTATTATTTTTTTAAAATATAGAATAAAAGAATTATCCGAATTAAACGACACAAAACTGAAATACTTGCCAACATATATAGATTTAAACATATTCACACTAAATATTTAGTTTAGTGATAGGTCTGATTAAATTTAAATTCAAATGGAATCATGTTCTAACGAATATGTTGGTCAAGAACAAAAATATATATCTTATATGGTAAAAGATTTCAAACATAAAGTATGTAATGATTTATCTCTTCCATATTTAATTCATAAAATTGTTAGTTTTAAGAATAATAAACCTATAGAACCACGTCTTGTTTTAGTGTATAATTAAATCCGATACAGTTGTATAATTAGTGGGGTTTTTTTCATACACATATATTAAACTGCAACTGAGATGTTATAAGAGATTACGACTAAAAATTGCTTATAGAAAAAGCACCAAATTTAGAATTTTAAAAGTCTTTAAAAAATAAAATCTTGAAATATTTGGAAAAATATTGATAAAAATCAGTAAAAAAATTTATTATCCTCCGTGTTTTTAAATGGAAACTATTTCTAACTTAATAAAAAGCTTTAAAATTATTAGAATATGAGATATTATTATATTATTATTTCAATATCTATCAAAGTAAAATAAGAGAATTTTAAGAATAATTTCCTATTACCAGTATTGATAAAGTTTATTGTAATTTTGATTTTGTATGTAAAAAATAATATACACACATTTTAAATTTCAATTGTTGAAATTAATACAACAAACACATTTACAAAAGCATCTTCAATACAAATACAGTTACTAAAAATTCAAAGAAACCTATTGAAATCGACCTATAAGTATAGATTATACATGTTCTAACTTATCATTTTATATGCAGTTTTGAAATTGCATAAAATTTCTTTTAAGTTTAGTTTCATCAGAAGCTCTTTAAACAGTGATTAATTCTGCTTCTGTTGTACTTAATAACAACATTCTAGATGCTTTATTAAAAAATAAAGTAACTGTCATTAAATGATTTGAAACACTGTTTTATCACTAAAATAATATAACAATTTTTGGAATGCTTAACTAACTTAATTTCCTTAAAAATAACCAACTCTGTTACTACATTATATTCTAAAATAGGCCTGAGAGATTTAGTCAGGATTTTTAATAATTCACTTGATATATTTGAAAACATAAAAATAATAATTAAAAATATAAATATTAAGAATAACTCTTTCCAGAATTGGCTGCAGACAGTGAAAGACAGTAGGAGTTGAGACATTGTATGTTCAAATACTCACATCCTAATCCTTAACTAATTTTCTTTAGTTGCTGGCTTGTTTGCCATCTGCATTTTACCTGATAGATGGACTACCCCTAACGTGTTTGGGTGCTATGACCACAGACATTGCTCGTTACGAGTTTTAAGGACAACAAAGACTCGTAATGTAAAAATATTTTAAGATTTTAGAATATTTATAGAGCCGTTCAAAATATTGCTCATTTGCAATTAATGTATACAAACTATTCTATAAGACTCAACAGAACAAGATCACCTGTTTTGTGACTGTCCAAACTTTCTTAGTGCTCAGAAGGCAAGGTTAGTTTGTCAGAGCACCAAGCCTTCATCAGCAGTCAAACCAATTGTTCATTTCTCCAATATTTATGTTAATAAACCTATCAGTCTTAGCTCTATATAAATAAAACATTTCATCCTATATCCTAGCTAGACTGACCACACTATTATTTGAAAGTAATGTAAGTACCATTTATCAGCTGTCCTAACGGTAGAATGTCATATAATTATCGTAAGATACAATATATATACATCCTATCATCAAACACCATTTGATAGCTTAGAAAACAATAAAAATCACTTTCGGCCACAGATATTTTAGATAACAGGCCATCCTATCCCCAATAAAAGCAGTTAATCCCAATCATAGTGATTAAAAGGTCATCATCAGCGCCTCAGGCATTTATAACAGAAGACAGATAAATACTGTTAATTTAAGTACGCACTAGAAGTTTTTTTCCTTAATATCAGCTAATATTATATTAAGCAACACAGTACTGTTATCATCACAGCTAATTTACAATTAGAATATATATCTTGACAAAATCATTGCTCAAACTACCCACTAGTGATATACAATGTAAGTTTGTTGACATATTTAACTACAGTAACTCACAATTTAACACTAAAGCTGTTATTTCTGTGCTACAGTTGTATTTTACAAATATACTTAGTCACAAGTCTCAAACTATTGTTATATCATTATTTTCTTGTGACATCTTGTTTGATGTACTGCTACTTTGCTAACTTTCTGAAGCAGAAATTTATGCTAATTAACTTCACAGAATACACTCATTTCGCATGTACATATGGACATTGCAAATACATTCGTTAGGAAAGAGGATCATAATGCATTAGACCTCCTAGGAAATTTAAAGAACAACCAGTTGACTGCTACTCTGTTATATATTATGTTATTCTAACGTATAATAGATGTCCATCTCAATCAGTTCAGTTAGGCCTCACATAGTTGTCGAGTGTAGGCTTGGTATCATTGTTAGCACTGCCTGAATTAATTGGAATGGACGTCTACTATATGTACAGCCGATTCAGCAAGATCATCAGATTGAGAATTAAAGCGTGTATTCTCCTTTCCCCCTTGACATAACTCTACGAATCACTAGCTTTTCAAGGTAATTTCTTGATCTGTATCTTTATTAAAATGACAAAACTTCTTTCAGGTGTTTAAATAGTGTGTTTCACTCCTTGGTGCCATATAATATTTCCATTAAGAAAGATTCCTTGCTTTAGAAGTATGAGCACTACTAGCTTTATCATATATTGGTTATCATATCACAGTGATTCATAATGATGGCACAACTTACCATACTGCACTTTCAACTGCCTGTAAAAGTGCCAAATTTCATATGTTATTTCTAAATCTGCCAGTTTGTATTGGTCACATACTGCAAGTAGCATTCCTGACTGGTCATTAATGGTGTCCATCTATATACAGAAAATGACCACTGTTTGGATGGTTCATTATCAGTGCTGGAGCAACGGATTTAGCTATTGTCGTTATTTTTATGTTGCTAACCCAAATAATGTTGGACAAAAACGTAAATTATTATCCAATGTGCAATCATACCCTTAGCCAGTTCAGTGAAACAGAGTGCACTTAAGTAACGAACTCATTATTGTACATTTAATGGGTAATGTTTGACAAATCCTACAGCTGCAAGCAGTACCTTTTTCACACAATATCAGTGCTCAGGTTTCTGCATACAAATCACTGGCATGATTACATGCTTCATAATAATATACAGGTGATAAAGGTTAGGTCTGTTTCATTAAAACTAGTATCTGTATAATGGATAAATTGACATTACTGATGAATATACGCCAACACTGATACTTTGACTAAGGTATTTCAAGAACTGGAATACATCTCCACAGTAAAATGTCCAATAAACGGACTTCAACTTTAATCAATACAGAGAGTAGTGTAGTTACGTTAGAAAAAAGAAAGTGATCACACACCTTGTTAATATGATGCAAAATTTGAAACACTGCTAGTTTCTTGTGCAATTTAAAGATAAGAGCCATAGTGATAGTTGAATAGTCATTAGATATTCCATTTCTACAAATTATGTGTGTCATGCATATAAGCACATACTTTGCAGGTTTCAGTTTCAAACTTGTGTCCTTGATCAACTGAAATACCATTCTCAAATTTTTAGCAGCGGCTTGAATCATATGGTGAAATATAGATATGAGAGACCAGTATGTGAGACACCTCTTCTATTGATGTTCTCCAAGTGTAAATTCCATCAGTCTCTCAAAGTGAGAGGTCCATTAAATAGGTCAAAGAGCATGATACAAAATTCATCCACTTTTTTGAATATTGAAATAAATCTTCGGCCATATTTTATTATTCACTTCTATTTACCGTTAACGATAAATCAGATCTAGGTATGTTATCCAATGGATGGGTCCCTATACGTGCATACGTTAATGTGCGTGGCACCAATGCATACCACCTGTTTCATCCATCTAACCCTACGAAACCTTATTATTCGTTCCTTCTTTTTTATAGTCATCATTGAATAGGGCCAAGTACTCTCTGCAGTTGTATCATAGCATTCCTTAAATATTCACTCAGTTTCAGCGCCGGTAACATTCCTGATATTCTAAGAGAACTTGCACAGTGTTTTTTGTTCAGTTGGCCATATATCATCTTATCTATATCATAAAATTGTATTGCTGCCCAACTAAACTGATCATGTCGTCCTAAAAATACATCATAAAATGCATTGAACAATTTGCTCGGTGCTGATTTCAGACTGTTTACCAATTCTCCTCTTGTAACTAATGATGCTCTAGAAATTATGCATTTATTTTTGGATGTGATAAAATACTAATGAAAATGCCTAATTGGCTAATTCATACCAAAAACTATTTAAGTTCAAAACTTAATAGCTGGGAATCTTATTTATAAACTAGTTCTGATACAACACTCACACTTCAACAGACCAGTGTTCAAGCAAGTAAAGCCTGCTTTCCAGTTAGAAAACTGTTTATTGTGTGGGTTATACCATTGAACAAAACAGCGGTCATGCAGTAAAGTACATACTTATTACACCATGGAATCCCACACTAGACAAAATTACAATATCATTTTCAACTTGCATGCACTTCATTATTCTTAGACCAAATTCTGTTGCCAAACTTCAATTCACCTATAGCACAAGTAAAATTAACTGACAATGTCTGTAGTAGGTTAATCCCTTATATAAACAGTTCCTGAGCCCAGATCACTGACAGTTATCTTTGCTTGGTAACGAATGTTGCTGAAACAACATTCTAGATGTACCTCCCTACTTATGAATTGCTTATTGCCATTCACTAGAATAATGTTTGTGCTAACTAGATGAAGTAGTGACTTTCCAGAAAACATCTAATGCATGACCAAACTGAATAAAATCTTGGTTGTACTGCTATTTACAAAACTTCAACTTCTATTTGATGAAAGAAGAGAGTACATATTTTCACTTTAAAAAAACTACTTTAGCTGTTGTACCCCAATGCCTTACAACACTTGATTTATATTTTTGATCCTTGGGTACCATCACAAATTCTTGAAGTTGTCCCAAGCCTATGTTCCTAGCTGCAATTGTCACTGTTTCTGCTTGGGGTTTCCTGTGCTTCAGCTCATGGTTTAACGTGTCCATTTAAAACAGACCATCAAAAATAAATGCTTCTCTGTGAATTAAATATTTCTCAGGGTTATGTGGTACCACATAGGTTTCTCAGCAGTTCTTGATGAACTTATGGATGCATATTCAATAACAATCTATGGGAGATGTGCCTGGCCATAATTTTGAGCTTTGAATTTAGTCCTTTACACAGAGCTTTATTCTTTACAGGATAAATTCTCTGGTGCAAATTGTTAAGAATTGTGTGTTACAGTTGTAATATTGCTTTTTATCCAACTATTCTAAATCATCAAAAAGACGCTCATCAAGAGTCAGTATTTGATATTACATTACCTGTTCCATAGTATATTCATATGAAGCAGTTACTTACTTGAAATATTTGAGGAAATTGTTCTTAGCTAATCACTTGAATACTGGTGTATTCACCTGTTTCACATATCACAATACTCAAATAGTGGTGCAGTCAAGTATATGGTTTCAGTTTCTCTACAGTAACCAATAACCCAAATCTAAGGCAATGAGAATTTCCTCAGTCAAGGGTTGTTTGTGAATTGATATTAAAACGTATTAAAAAGTGGAGAATATCAATTGAAAAGGGATGTTACATAACATAATAGTTCCACAAATTGGCTCCAGAGTGTTGATAGTAACAATTGGGTTACTAGGAGGCAGGTAAATCTAATTTGTGTTGCTAGGAGTGAGTACTTCTTAGCTTCACGGGAGTGATGAAACCATAATGGTTTATAGTCAGATGACTATCATGTTGTTAGTCAACAAGCCACCACAGGGTGTTGAAGACTGTCAAGTTTTGTCATTTTATGCAAATATACTACTGTAATTCTTAACCTGATATTAGATTTTGTGTTATCGTAAACATCAGCTTTATAGCATTATGTGAGTAGTATCAATAAACAAAGTTTTGAATATGTATAAAGTACTATTTTATGTATTACAAACTGATTTATTTTTATAGTATACTTTCTGAATATTGCTATACTAGTCTAACACATATGTTATATAAAGACCTGTTTTCCATATTAAAATAAAATATTTAATCTTTAGATACATGTAAAACAAAATTATTAACTAAAGTTGTATATTCAAAGAAAAATCGAGAATTGTAATTAATTAATGATAACAAACATCAGTGTTTGTTCGCAGCATTTGAATATCTGTTAGTATCTTTCACTATTTATGACTGCCCGGCATAACCAGGTGGGTTAAGGCGTTCGACTCGTGATCTGAGGGTCGCGAGTTTCAATCCTTGTCGCACTAAACATGCTTGCCCTTTCAGCCGTGGAGGTGTTATAATGGATCACTCAATCCCACCATTCTTGGGTAAAAGAGTAGTCCAAGAGTTGATGGTGGGTGGTGATGAATATCTTCCTTCCCTCTGGTCTTACACTGCTAAATTAGGGATGGCTAGCGCAGATAGCCCTCGTGTAGCTATGCGCGAAATTTCAAAAAACAAACAAACAATATTTACGTAAATATTAATTTAACTACAGTCTAGTCCTTCAAGAGAAATAATTTTAATAGCATAAACATTCAAACTCCAGGTATATCTTATGTATATCCATACCCTGATTTAACTTACAATGTACGTAGTCCAAAAAATAGCCATTTTTTTGTTTCTTACATAAAATATTCGTGTCCTACATAAACATCATATAAGAAATTAAGCTATCATTGTTGTTCTAACGAAATACAGTAACACTGATGCTATGCTTTACAAAATGTTCTTCTTAACGAAATATTTAAAGTAGAACAAAATCCAATCACTTTTACTATTATTGAAACTAACCGAAATATGTTTAATATAGCATCTGATAGGGCATCACAACTTCTATGGATTTTTTTATGTATATCATTTTGATTTGTGTATACAAGTATAAAGTACAATCATTTTACCAAGACAGTAATTATATATATAAATTTTCTTCAAATGATATTATGTATGACATATATCTCAAGGGGATCCACGGGATCATTACAAGAAATGATAACAAAAGAAAAATTCAGAATTTAGATTTACATTACTGTTTTCACTTTTCTACAGATGAGAATGGCCTTAAGAGCAAATGTCAAAAAAGCTCAGCCATGAAATATTATTTTATTTCTATTTACAGATTTTCAGCATGATCTGGATAATCATCTACAAATTCTATTTAAATATTAGTGTCAAATCGAATAGGGAAAATGTTTGTTTGCTTGCTTGCTTTGGAATTTCGCGCAAAACTACTCGAGAGCTATCTGTGCTAGCCGTCCCTAATTTTGGAGTGTAAGGCAACTAGTCATCACCACCCACCGCTAACTCCCGGGCTACTCTTTTACCAACGAATAGTGGGATTGACCATTACATTATAACGTCCCCACGGCTAAAAGGGCGGGCATGTTTGGCGCGACGGGGATGCGAACTTGCGCTTTAAAGTTGGACAACCCAAAATTTAATACTGTAAGGAATTTGGACTATATCAAATTGATGTACAAACTGCAAGGTTTGAAACATGAAGTAATAGTGGTTTCTAATGTATTATTAATTAATCATACTGATGGAGAAAACAAACATTTTACACCTCATATTAGCATATACTCTTAGTTACTTTATCAGTAAAATATGTCTTCAACTAAGAATGCATGTAGTAACTTCAATACAAGGTATGACAAAGATGAATTTCTAAATGCACACTGAACAACAAATCGAAATGGGTAAAAATACAGAATGGTCCTAATTCATCTTACTAAACGCTGACTGGATCAAGTATATTGATAGATAAAGGCTCATTATTGTGTATATAAATATAATAGTGGTTGTTACATATCTAAATACACTGAGTGGCTATTAAGTAGCTAAATATAATGACTGGTTATTGTGCATCTACATATATTGACATGCTATTCTATATCTAAACATATATTGAATAGTTATTATTCATCTAAATATACTAAGTTGCTACCACAAATATAAATATAATGACTAGTTATTAAGTATCTAAATATTTTGACTTGCTATTACATGAATTGACTTAAACTTTGAAACTCTGAATGTAGCGTAGGGATTCAACAGCATTTTGTTAATTTGTAAAATAGCAACCTTTTTTTCTACAACCTACTTATCTACACGTCGACGGGGTTAACCCTTAGACATCTCGAACTATTACTACGTTTCTTCAGCTTACTTGAGTGATCTGTGGGTGCCTTGTTTTGATATTGAGATAAAAATCCATACATGTACAAGTATGACATAAATTATAAACATATGCATGTATTTAAGTATCTTTTCAACACAATGAATGGTATTATATATGAATGGATAGACACCTGACAGTTTCTAAAGATAAAGTACATACTTGATGGGGCTCGGCATGGCCAGGTAATTAAGGCCTATAACAGTGAGTCGCAGCTAAAATTTGGAAAAATCGATAAAGAGGAATAAAGGAAATGGCAAAAAGAAGAAATTAATGTTGGTATGAGATACGTTACATAACATCAGTTTGTTTTCTTTCATAAATAATAGCTTTCGTTGCTTACACAGAAATAAAGTCACTTGTTAACAAGTAAGCTATACCTGCTTACGAAATTTTTTGAGGTAAAAAACTAGAAGAGTTTGAATTAGTGTTTTAAAGCTAATATATCAACGTAAGTTCAAGTTTTCACGAATTAATAGAATACGAAATAGAATATATTTCTATGAAATCATTTCTGTTGTACGTAATTTCATTTGTACGATTGATTATTGATTTTTTTATTACCTTGTTTTCCATCAGTTTTAGTTTCGATATTATTCAAGAAACAAACATATTTTTCTGACTTGAATATGCCATTTTTATATGAAAGTCAGATATAACTGATTTTACATCTAGAAATCCCTCAGTATACATATGAAAGCTAAAATAGCACATAAGTTACAGTAAGTGGCTCTTTCTACATTTAGTATTTCGTTTTCCTCAACAGTCAAGTAATATAATAAAAATCAATAGGAGAGTCTTCGTTTAAAAGAGCAAATCCAAACCTCTGACTAACAACATTTTCTAATAAATAAAAATAAGCCTAAAAAATCAGAAACTCTTCACAAATCAAGACAATTCCCACGCCACAGATAATGGCGGATAATGTGGATATAACATGTACCCTAGGTTTTGGAGGTGATTGCGGAAGTACAACCCACTTGCTGTGTGAATGCACCGTCTATAAGTCTTAACCTACGTTCACTAGTCCCACATAAGGAGATTCATACATAATAATAATAAATAAGCAATAAAATAATTAAAATAAATAGAAATTAAAAAGTAGGAGAGCGATATGTGGGTACTCAAGCCTATAACGTCTCACATCTATATCACTTTTCGTTGCCTGCAAACAGTTATGGGAAGGTGACTGCTCTACAAAATAATAATAATAATAAGGTACTACCACTTGAGGGTAAGTAAAATAAACTCACCACATAAAGTTAGCATGATAGGCCCCAACCAGTTATCTCAATCATCACTTATTCAAGTCCACTGTAATTACCAGTATTCAGACTCTAAAGAACCTTTATATGCGATAAAGTGTTCATCCGCATAAAAGTAGTTGCATGAATAATTCAACATTAATAATACAATATTGTAATTTATTACAAATTTTCCAAAATCTGAATAATTGTGAAATTATAATGCTTACAACCGAAGAGTATGGTATATTACTATAAAAAGACGATGAACTATATATTCTAAAACAAAATATTTTCTTTTATCAAAAATATTCAGATCGATATCATTATCAATTATTTTAATTTCTAAATCTAAATAGTGTATTTCTATATCAGAATTTAGAATTTAAAGTATTTTAAGTTCAAAATTTTACTATATAAGTAGTATTAATAACGTTATTCATCTTATGATTATTCATACTAATTAAATCATCTATATACCTTACGTTAAAGCAAAAATGTCCAGGTTTATGTAATTTCCAATAAATTCATTCTCATAAAAATAAAAGTATAAATTTGCAATACAAGTAGAATAGCTAGTTCCCAGTGGAACTTCTGTTACTTGTTTAATTCTCTGGTTATTGAAATATATACAATTACTATAAATGCAGAAACTTAGTATGTCTTTCATGTTTTTAGAGCTAATTTTTCTTTCTTTTAGTGCTATGAAAGAATAAAAAGACTGTTGTATTAATGAATTCAAAACAAATATTAAATCTTTTAATAAAATTTTGATGTACAGTGTAGTAAAATCAAATGCTTGAATATTTTTTATTTGTTCACAGTTTCTTGGAAATTTTAAAATGGATTGATTATTTTTATTATCCAAGATGTGTGTTTCTTATTATTAACACTTATATTTTAAAATGTATCAAATAAAATACGTAGTTTATTGTTGTTTAGAATTAAGCACAAAGCTGCACAATGGGCTATCTGTGCTCTGCCCACCACGGGTATCGAAACCCGGATTTTAGCGTGTAAGTCCGCAGACATACCGCTGAGCCACTGGGGGGCAAATAAAATATTAAGTAGCTTATTTAATAAACTAGCCAGTTGTTTAATAATTGTTTTTATTGAAATATTAAATTTAGACATATTTCTCAGATATTTATGGAGTTTAGTAATACCATATAGAAAAGGTAAAACTAAAACCGAATCTGGTTTAGCATAAAGTTTTTTTAAGCTTTAGTAAAATTATTAATTACTGTATCTTTAGATCGGTAAATAAGTTTAAATGTTTGCGTACTGTTGATTTCTTTTTTTTCATAATTAATGCATAAAACGTTTTTCAAATGACACCAAAATTACGGTTTGCTTTATCAATGGAAACTATAACATATTTTTCCTGTAATTCTCGAATCTTATTTCTCAACTGATGGAAAGACAAATCTGAGCGACATTTCTTTAATTTTATATGGGATAATATAAACTTTTTTGACATATAAAAGTTCCTCGGTGGACACAGCAGATATCCCGATGTGAATTTGTTATAACAAAAACTCCAAAACCCGCAAATAAAACTCTCATTTTAATAAACAGCTAGGTGGATAGAAGGTAGTATAGTTAAGTTTTAAAATATATTTATCAGTATTATTTTAAATAGATTTTATAATATATTGCTTATTACACTCTGTGGCAATTCTGTATTTAGATTCTTTTTAAGTATTTCACAGAATAATTTATCTTTTATAACTTCCAAGTTACCAGTAATGACATGCTTATTTAAACGTATCAATAAATAAACTGTTTTCACACTCGCAAGGTAAGGTATAAACTTCATTTACATTTAAATTAGTGTTAAAAAAACTTTTATAATTGCATAATAGTAAAGCAACTGGAATTTCGTATTTTTATAGATTGATGAATAAATCTGGAAATCTGTAAGTCATTGAATATTTTATCTTTAAAATTAATAATCAAATATGAAGTTTTAATTTGTAATTTCTGATTTTTAAAACTTGATAAATCATTCATTTTAATTGATATTTTATAACGTCTGAAAGTAAGTGCTTTTGCATGATTATTTAGAAAACATTTTTAAAAATAAAAGCTCTTAATTTAGTAAGATTAAGTTGATGAAACTTTTTGAATAATAATTTACGTGCGCTAACACTAGTATAAAAATATTTTCTAAATTACTATAAAATTGTGAAAAAATAACACCTTTTAATTTATTTTTATCCCTTATTTTCTTACTTTTATTATCATTATTGTTTATCAATTTCTTTATGTAAAACTAGTAAACAGAGGTTAAGACTGATAGGCGATGTATCCGAAATGTGGGTTCTACTTCACAGTCACAGGTACATTTTATATCTCAACAGCCTGTACCTTGGAGATTTTTCAGTTTGGCAGCCTTTTTGTTGTTTAGGCTTGTTTCTGTTTATGGGAATGTATAAAGATATAAAAAACAAATCCTTACGATTCTACTGAAAAATCAAAATAAAAACCTTCTTACCCAGAAGTTCGTCACTTGGTTGGACAGCCCTAATGAACTTGTTCACCATATTGAACCATCCTTTCATAGCTTTTTGGTCATTGTTCTCTGAAATGTCTAGCTGGTAGGACTTAAAGGAAGGAAATCCCTCGTCTCCCACACACGTGTTATTTATATTCCCGAGAGAAGAACAAGGATCCAGGAACGCAACAATTAAACATAGAAAAATCACCATTTCGGATGCAATTTGGTCACCTTACCAGCAAAATTTGGAAAAAAGATTACGATCCTGAGCTACGTAAAACACAAATAAAATAACTTTCAGTTAACTTACTACAATCATCTTGTAAGAGCAGTTTATCTTATCGCTATTTTCTTTAAACCACCGAAATCGTTAATGATAAAAGTCCACTAGCATGTTACGCAAATAATGTGACGTCACTCGTTACCTTATCTAGAATGTTATTTTTAGTTAATAAAACCATCAGATTCATTATTATTTCTTTAATTATAAAATAAATACTTGAATTACTTTAGCTGGTGAGGTAGAATTAATATTTTTCAGAAAAGACAAAAAGTAGCTCATATGTGCTTCTTTTTTTAATTGAAAATTTGTCACTTTTTTCATCTAAATTAAGTAACTAAATTACATAAAATCAAATCTAAAATAATTACGTAGTTCAGATAATGTAGACGCTTCGCAGAAAAAAGTAGCATCTCCCAAACAAAGAATTATGAAATTAAGCTATATTTATCACAATCTATTATGCTTTTGGAAGAATGTACATTATAATCGATAAAATATTTTACTTACTTTCTCGAAAAAAGATCAAAATACAAAATAGACACTGCAAGTCAAATAAACACAACATAACTATAAAAACACACTCAAATACTAAAATAAGAAACAAATATAAACAAACGCAAAATTAAAGAAGCCTTACTTATACAACAACTCAAGCCCAAAATAAACGAATACAAAGGAACACCTTTATACCTATATTAAAAATAATAAAATAAATAATATAACATTATATATTCAAACATCTAACACCGCCCTCTACATTCCGACACTTAGTTACATAACCCCTTTCAAACATGTGGTCAGCTTCCGGTCAGTTACCTCTTTCTTTCTTTGTGAACCTGACGATGACCGAAGAAGGTCGAAACGTTGTTCGCTCCTCTACGTGAAATATTTTCTCAACCCAAACGAGCCGATTTACATATATATTTCTCTACAAGTGGGTTTTCTTGACATCACTAAGTTAGATCTTTATCTTAGTAACGTTGTAGGTTAAGAAATCCCTGACCCACCAACTCGTGTTTTTGTACAGTAAGTAGTTTGTTTGTTTTTTTGAATTTCTCATAAAGCTACGTGAGGGCTATCTGTTCTAGCCGTCCCTAATTTATCAGTGTAAGACTAGATGGAAGGCAGCTAGTCATCACCACCCACCGCCAACTCTTGGGCTACTCTTTTACCAACGAATAGTGGGATTAACCATAACATTATACGCCCCCGCGGCTGGGAGGGCGAGCATGTTTAGCGCGACGCGGGCGCGAACCTGCGACCCTCAGATTACGAGTCGCACGCCTTAACGCGCTGGACCATGCCGGTTTACTACCGTGTAGTAAATGGATACACGGGGATCTGGTTTATTTATGTTTTGAATTCAATTTTATGAAGAGGCACTTGGCTTTTGGCTACATTCTTCCTTTACCAACAACTTTTTAAGCAGAATTTTTTCTTATGAACAAAAGTAATAGAAAAGAGAATTAACCAATGAATTACCATGAAAAAAGCAAAATCAATTATTTTCTGTACGAATCTATATTTTCTCTCGTGTTCAAAACTCTTAAGTATTATTGAAATAATTTATAATTTAAACATTTATTCTCTTTTTCCATAAATGATCACAATAATGCTTTATTTTAGGACTTTTGCCATCGATATTGTATTTGTACTTCCACATTATCTCTCGTCATACTAAAAACTCTTCGGTTTACCCCATGTAACACAAAATATTGTCTCACTTTTTTATTAATGTATATATATATATGTACATACACAGTTTCTAAAGAAAGCTCTACTGTGGTTTAATTTCATTATTTTACTGTATTTAATTTTGGCACACAGTAAATGTTTGGCAAGTATCCTATTATTGAGAAATTAATCAAATGCCTCATAACTATGTTTGCGTACTTTTTTCTATCAAGGAATTGTACAGCAGGGAAGAAATAAGTTTTCGCCACTATCTCTACAGAAATGTAAAGTATTTTAAATTATTTCTAAAGAACATGCCTAAAAGTACATGTTTCTAACTTTTATTGGATAACATATATGTATTGGAAAAGTTTAATTACATATGAATTGCCTAGATAACAAACACAAAATAATTATATTCAATTAATATATAAAACGTAATGGTGAACGTGTTCTGATAAACTAGGTATCTTCTAAGCAGTAACTAACTCGGTTTTAAAGTTACTTTAAATATAATTATATAACTTTCATGAAGATTATTTTGCATTTTTCGTTTTTATATCAAGTATATATGTACATAATGAACTATTTGTGCTGCGCCCGCAGCGGGTATCGAAATACGATATTTTAGCGATATAAGCTCTAAGCTGAACTACGGGGGATTTTGGCCTCGTCATGTGGCTAAAATGCTTGAATCTATTCTAGAGACAAACTAAAATCATCGTTAATAGTAGTGAGATTTTTAAAGGACTTATAAAGCTTTGTAACATTGGTTAGTTTGCAAATCGAAGTTAATTCAGTCAAATAAATTTTTTTAAATATTTTATAAAAGTACATGAAACAGATTTGATTGATTGTAAAACTACTTTTTTATGAGATTATTGGATTCATGAAATAGTTTGAAATACTCACTTTGTTTCATAATTCAAAATAACAACACTGAACTTTAAACATTAAAAAGACACCTTGTTTTAGCAAAGAATACCTACCGGTGGACGAAGTGTGTTGCTTGTAAGGTTTCTTTCTATGGCTACCCTGAAAAAGGACGTATAGAAGAGTCCTCGTCCCATACAGACAAATACTACTACACCAGCTCTCACATCCGTAACGTTCCAGCAGGTCTAGCACCTGTATTATGACGTTGGATGTAGTTCATTCCTTGATTAGCTTAAGTAAGAAATGTACGTGAATTTCTAACATCTACTGTGGATAGAAAGGTATACTATTACCCTTGCAACAAAGATGCGTAGAAAAATGTAAACGACAAAACAGATAGAAATCTTCCGTTTATGTTTGTTTGCTTATAAAGTTGCTTCTAATTATTAAATACAAATATGTGACCGCACATCACAAAAAGAGGAACCTTTCAAAGGCACTATCAAATAGATTTTAAATAACTGATTGGTGTTAAAAAACACACCAGAATGAGGGATCTTAAATGAATTAATATCAAGTTTACAGTTAAAGAAGGAAAATGATAAACACACCATATAAATGTATCTACAATAACTGTAAAAGAACGTATTCTATTGTATTTTATGAACTAAAGATTTTAGTTGAATAAAGAATTAAACAAGTACAGGAACTATTGTGATAAGAAGAGTAAAGTATAGCTTAGGAAATACTGAACTGTATATGATATAAAGGCCAGGAGCTATTATTACTACAAGCCGAAGTACCTATCCTCCGAACAGAAGTTACGTAAATTCATGATTAACGAAAGGTTACCTGAGGACATGAAAAATTGCTTCCATTATTTGTAATTGCACAGAAAGGCACATAAAAATCGCAAAAACACAAAATGTGTTTGCATGTATCTCTACTTGGACCCATATGTATATCATGTGTAGAACAAACGTTCCCGACCATAATATGTTATAGAATAAAACAATTCCTGATATTTACATCATATATAGCAACACAATTCCATTTTTTATATCTTACATAGTAAGATAGTTACACAGTACAGAAATAGTTGATTTTTACATCTTGCAAATTACAACACTTCCTGATATATATATATGTTGTGCATACTTAAACAGTTTCTAGTCCTTATATTTTGTATAATACAACACTTCATTATATGTATATTTTGAATATTACAACGGTTCCTGATCTTTATATCTCAAATGATACAACGATTCAGGTCCAGTACTGGGTGTAGCCATTACCAAAACAGTAAGGTAGACCCAGTTTACTGTAACTAGACTAGAGTCCTGAAACATCAATGGAGTAGAGAAAACTTTGTTCCGGAAAATCCTACCGTTATATTCCGATAAAAATGTTGCCGAAATGATCGTGTTTTAATAAGGTTAACTCTTCAGGGTCGAAAAAAGTCTTGTAGTACCTTTCGACAGGAATGCCATAAATACGTAAGTTCCAGGATATCCAGAACAACAGCGAATAGGAGACTGACCAAATAAAGTTAGTTTACAAGAGGTATCTGCAAATCTATATTAATAGAATTCACCATCTTCACTATTTTACACGGGTAAGACAGTATGCCACTTTACAGTAAGAGCACTAGCAAAATGTCATCATTTCAGATATGCCCAATTTCTTATTTGATGATGCTGATGATAGAATTAGTTACCGTTGTTTGCCTGGAGAACAGATAAGAAAACACACAAGAAGTGGTGCAGTACTTATTTGGGAAGCTACTCATCAAGATGGAAAAAACTGCTCTTTGCTTTTCATATCCTATGGGCATCACTTTGACCGATATTTTGGCCATATGCCCTGACAGGATTTAGCAATAACTTTGTGTTCCAGAATGGCAATGTCACTGACCATAGTGCGAATGTTTTACAGTATTACCTCAACAAAGAAGATGTCATAAGATTACCCATTGAGAACTGTTGGGCAGAACTAAACAGAAAAATTACTAACCATGACCCTAAGCTAGCTACTACAGCTGAACTGCAGCGTCTTCCAGTGACAAGTTGGATGAAGTTACGGTGCAATGGATTACACTAGTAATCTCACTGACAGAATGCTAGGTCATCTTAGAATACAAGTAATATAAATATCAATTCATATTAAATATTCAGTTACACATACTAGTTATAATAATTTGATATTATATTTTTTCAGTATATATGTTTGGGAAGACTATGTCCGCGATAGGTGAAATGCTGAATTACACAGGTGTCTTATAAAATGATTTGCTGTTCTAATAAATCGTTCATAATGTCCATAGCACCTGTCTTATTATAAAAGTTACATATATAGATGTTTAATATAACATTTTGACAGATTTACTATTAATATTTATTAATATCGATACTTGCTTTAGTTGCATATATATTTAAAAATGCATGTAACTTATACTGTTAAATGTGTTTTGCGAAATTCCCGTCTATTCGCTAAATTTATAGAAATTTCTCGAGTGCAAGAATCAACAATGCTCTATGCTTATATATAAGCTCTAGTGATTGTCAATACTGTTGCTACCTGAAATTTCTAGAATCTCGCCTAATTATTATAATATGTAACCATCACAACACGCAGATAGATAGTATATATTGTTGTTTTGCTACAATTGGTATACTATACATCTTAGAACCTTTAACTGTGATAAACGTTTATTAATCGGTAATTTAAAAATATGTGATCAGGAACATTTATTTAATTCAAACATTACAAATCGTTTAACTTCAGCGGATTACGAAGGTATGACATGACGTGTTTTCAGTAGTGCAAAATTCACGTGGGATCAGTGAAGATCTAGTTACCTCCCCATTATTGTTGTTTTGGAATTAAGCGCAAAGCTACACAATGGGCTATCTGTGCTCTGCCCACCACGGGTATCGAAACCCGGATTTTAGCGTGTAAGTCCGCACACATACCGCTGAGCCACTGGGGGGCAATCCTCCCCATTAAGCGAATTATGTATTAACTCAGAATTAATTCGCTTGTCGTTAATCCTCCATAAGATATGAAGGAAGTTCCCGATTGAATAGAAGACTCAATATTGTTTGTAAGTTTATAAAACTTTTATATATAAACCATTAGTTGTAATAAATATTTCTAATAACCGTTATTTTAAATTGTATTACTGTTTATATATTAAAATATATTTTATTAAGAAATAAAACTGAGTGCATCAGTCACGCTAGCAAATATAATAAATTTGATACATCTAAATTTCGAAACTGAAATTAAAATTTAACTCACTTTCAGGGTGTTTGAAATCGTAATACGTGAAATAATAAATCGGAGAATCGTCCGAGATAAGTAAAAATACGTAACAACATGCATTTTTCAGATTGACAATGTATCAGGTCGTGTCTCAAGTAATGTCCGATTTTAGATTCAGAAAAAGAGAAAAGATTTCAAACGTTTTTAATGTTATTCAATCAATAATGTATGTTTCATTATTATTATTTCCTGCCAATGATTTGCAAACTTCTGAATGACACTTCTATAAAATTCTTGGGGTTTGGAGGAAAAGAATTTAGAGATGGTAGTTTTGACATATTCATGTGTTTCAAGCTCTTTTCCATCAAGATATTTTTACAAACTGCGAAACAGATGATAATCAGATGGGACAAAGTCTGAAGAATAAGGAAAATGTGGAAGTTTTCTCAGTCTAGCTCTTCAATCTTTGCAGATGTGATTCTTGCTGTATGGGGCCGTGCATTATCCTGGTGTAATATAGCACCTTTACGATTGATCAAAGCAGGATTTTTTCTTTCAGTGCAACATTCAAGTGTTCTAGCTGCTGACAATATAAGTCTGATGTAGTCGTTGAGTGGCAGCAACTCAAATGAATCACACCAACAATATTCCACCACATGCATAACAAGACTTTCCTAGAATGGAGGTCCATTTTGGGCTGTGCTTTAGTCAGTTTAACTGCACTTAGCCATTGTATGCAGCGCTTAACATTTTTATAATATATCCATTTTTTCATATCCAGTCACTAACCTGTTCAAAAAGGTGAGTTACGTTCACGAGAGTGCAGAAAAGTGCAAAAGTTCAGTCTTGCTCTAAGGTTCGCTTCTGTCAAATCATAGGGGATCCATTTTCCAAGTTTGGCATATTTTCAAGCTGTTGCAGACGACAGTGAACTGTTGAATGGGTTGGATTAGGCTTTTGAGTTCTTTAACTGTTACAGTATAATTTTCATCAAGTGCAACCAGCAGCAAGTCATCATTGAACTCAGAAGGGCGACCTGAACGTGGCGCTTCACTTAACCTGTAGTCACCTGATCTGAACTTTTGAAAACGCCTTCGACATTTTATTTCCTTGAGAAACCCCACACCATAAACATCTTAAATGTTTCATGTAGTTTCTGCTGCATTATTACTTTTTTAAACCCATAAAGCATTGTATGCCTAACGTGCTCCTCAGACGCATTCATCTTCATAAGGGTTTACTTGATTAACGATCTAAAAAATTGGAGTTGAGTGAGTTTATTTTATTCGAACATTTTTATACACGTCCTACTACATATTTTAACCCTAAAGCCTTATACAAAGACAGAAATGATGATACACTTTTTGTATTAAATTTTCCGACACTACTTATGGGATGACCTGATACTTGTATTCCATCTTAATAATAATAATTTTATTTGTTACAAAATACGTAAACATTCTAGCGTTTCCTGGAATAGCTTTTTATGTCTTCCAATGTTTCAGTATTTTAGATACAGTAAATGGTTAATATTCTTCTGTTATAGCAATGCTCATTTGCTTCATGCTATTTCTAAACAGTCAAATAATTTGACTTCCTGTAATTTTGGCACGTGGTCAAGAAATTGTTTGAATTAAGCATTGATGTTTCTAAAAATGTTGAACCAATGTTTATGTTTTCTTATAGCAAAGCCACATCGGGCTATCTGCTGAGCCCAACGAGAGTAATCGAAGCCCTAATTTTAGCTGTAAATCCGTAGACTTACCGCTGTACTAGCGGGAGGCGGGCAGGTTGTACCAAAAGCACACCCTTTTATACAAAACAAGTATGTATGCGTGTTTTGACGAAAAATGCTCAAACAAGTTTAAAATATCAGAATAATAACTTCTACATGTTTTTTTTTTCAATTATAAGCTGCCTTGTCTGTTACTACTCGACCACTTACTCAATAACTACTTCATGTATGTAGACAATAGCATCAGTATAGAACAATATACAAACATCTTAGTCAAGATTGTACAAGGAACTTTTCGCTATAAGACCTGGAACTAATGTCTATAGAATCTATAAATCATAAATTGTTGTATTGTACAAGATTTATGAAAAAAAAATTAAAAAGAGAAACTACTGTATTTAAAATAGGTTGAAAAATCAAGGACTGTTGTTTTTATAAGGCATAATGATCACGCACTGGTGTCTGTATGAGCCCTTCTGTTTGATTCTCTCTGTGTAGGTAGGAAGTGGATTATTTAAAATCAGTTTTGCATGAACTCCTTTATCTGTGTGAATGTTAGGTTTAAATATTCTTGGTAGCTCTCTCATGGTTTTTCGTTTGTTTTCCTGTGTTTATATAGGAAATGGACTATTATCATCAAAGAAATATAACCTTCTGTCTATATATGTTACAGATGTGTGCTGTTATTCATATGAACCCTGTGTTTTCCTCTGTGTGAGTTGGAAACGGACTGTTCTTAGTGAAGGAAACATGACATATCTGTGTATGTTGTGAATGTATAGTACTGAGAAAAACTGTTAGGACCAGAGAATATTTTGTTATTCTTTCTACTTTATATAGCTAATTCTTCCGTATCATTACACAATGTAAATTTCAATTATACGTTAATGCTTCACTAATCCCTGTTGACAGTTGAACAAGCCAAGGTGCCAATACTTATCATTCTTTAAAATTCTCATACGCTTGTTCTAAGGAGATGCCACAACTTTGCCGAGCCCTTTAAGGCATGCGCTCGTAATCTGAGGGTCGCGGGTTCGCATCCGAGTCGTGCTAAACATGCTTGCCCTCCCAGCCGTGGGGGCGTTATAATGTGACGGTCAATCCCACTTTTTGTTGGTAAAAGAGTAGCCCAAAAGTTAACGGTGGCTAATGATGACTAGCTGCCTTCCCTCTAGTCTTATACTACTAAGTTAGGGACGGCTAGCACAGAAAGCACTCGAGTAGCTTTGTGCGAATTTCAAAAACAAACAAACAAGCCACAAGCTTTCTGGTTGAATGGACATACTGATCAAATTTATGGCCTGAAATAATTGCCATAGTACTCCATGTAGTGCCTTAACTATATAGAAATCAGCTGGCAAGGAGCGAGCATATGGTACTGGTATAAGTTTTATTGTCATGCCACGACCCAAAAAAAAGAGCCTAGAGAACTGTCAGTAGAAAGGATAGTTCACATAAAAACTTTACATGATGTTGATTGGACTTTGACAAATTGCTGCAAACATGAAATGCTTCCCAAACAGTGTCAAATACATCCCAGATCGTGTGACAGACAGGTAAATTTGAAAAAGCTGGGAAAGGAAGAGGCAGAATACCTAAAACTAAATCATAGTAATGTTAAGTATTTTCGTTGATTCAGTCTTCGGGATAGAAAGAAGACTGCCATTGATCTCAAGCATGAGATTAACGATCATATACTAAATGACAGAAAAGTGTCCAGCTCTATCAATAAGACTTAATAACAACAAAAAATAATGGAATGTTTAGTCGTGTAGTAGTTAAAAAAACCTTTACTTTGATCTCCAAATTTTGTCCAGAGACTGAAGTGTGCTAAACGATACATAAACTAGATTATTGATTATTGGAAAAAGAGTGTTATGGACGGATAAGTCAAAGTTTGAAATATTTGGTTCAAAGCGTAGGTTATATGTCAGGTGGACGAAATGTCATAGATACATAAAGCACAATACCTATCATAAAGAATAGAGGAGAGAGCATGATGGTTTGGAAATGTTTTTGGAGAGATTTGAAACATTTCAAGTAAAATACCAAAGAACACTTTGTTTAAATATATTATAACAATGCCTGAAAGACTGTCTAGTTGTTGAAGCAAAAGGGGACACACAACATATTAACTGTTTTCATTTCCACTGTTGTTTTGGAATTTCGCACAAAGCTACTCGAGGGCTATCTCTGCTAGCCGTCCCTAATTTAGCAGTGTAAGACTAGAGGGAAGGCAGCTAGTCATCACCACCCACCGCCAACTCTTGGGCTACTCTTTTACCAACGAATAGTGGGATTAACCATAACATTATACGCCCCCGCGGCTGGGAGGGCGAGCATGTTTAGCGCGACGCGGGCGCGAACCCGCGACTCTCGGATTACGAGTCGCACGCCTTACGCGTTTGGCCATGCGGGGCCTTCATTTCCACTGAGTTTCTGTTCTATTAAATACTACTTAAAGGTTTCACCTGCAATTTACTTTCACTTGTTTTTTGAAAGTAGTTTGACATCTAATTTTTGACTTTGTTCCGACACTTTGTCACAATATGGTACGTGTGTGTGTGTTCTTCTTATAGCAAAGCCACAGCCGGCTATCTGCTCAGCCCACCGAGAGGAATCGAACCTCCCCCCCATTTTAGCGTTGTAAATCCGGAGACATACCGCTGTACTAGCGGGGGGCGCGCAATATGGTATGTTTTCACTCGTATGAAAACTTTTGCCTGTTTTCTTTTTCAGTCTAGAAAACACGACTTTTTGTTTATATGTGCAATTTTTGAGTAAACTGTGCACACTCACTCGTATAAGTACTAGTGTTTGTTTCTATCTGCAAATGAAAATTTAATTACTGTTAATCTATCTAATGTGTTCTTCTTCCTATAGGGCCTGGCATGGCCGAGCGCGTAAGGCGTGCGACTCGTAATCCGAGGGTCGCGGGTTTGCGCCCGCGTCGTGCTAAACATTCTCGCCCTCCCAGCCGTGGGGGTGTATAATGTGACGGTCAATCCCACTATTCGTTGGTAAAAGAGTAGCCCAAGAGTTGGCGGTGGGTGGTGATGACTAGCTGCCTTCCCTCTAGTCTTACACTGCTAAATTAGGGACGGCTAGCACAGATAGCCCTCGAGTAGCTTTGTGCGAAATTCCAAAACAAACAAACAATTCTTCCTATAGACTATTTACGATCACTCATATGAATTCCGTTTTCTTTCAGTCTTTGTAGGTAAAGAATGAACTGTTCTCAGAAAGGCTAACATAATCTGCGTATGGGAAAGATAAATTATTATTGGTAGTTCTTGTGTATCTTTCCATTCGCTCTTCTCTGTGTAGTAGGAAATATAGCGTTGTTTATCAACCTAACATAATTATTGTCTTTGTGCAAAAGAAAATTGCTTTTCTCGATAACTCTTATATATCTCTTTCTGTTCCTCTCTGTATAAAAGGAGATATAGCCTTGTTTGTCAACCTAGTATAACCTTCAGTGATGTCGAGAAACCCAATTGTTGAGAATTATATATGCAAAAACGGCTCGTTTGGGTTGAGAAAATATTTAAAATATAATTAGTATAACCTTATATCTGTAAATCAAAAAGTCACACGTTTGATATTAGATCTTATTTGGTTTTTGCTCTGTTTCTGTAGAAGTGGGGAATGAACTGTGGCCATTCGAGTTAACATGACCTTCAATGTGTATATGTAGGGAATGAGTCACCTACGTAGGTCACTAATGAGTTTTTCCGTTTATTCTTTCCTGTGTTTGTAAGAAATGTGCTTTTATCAGACTAGTTAATGTGACAATTTGTCTGTATGTGCATGGGAAAGTCAAATGTTATTGGTAGTTCTGCGTATTTCTCCATATGTTTCTCTCTGAATAGGTTTAAAATATATTTGATTAAGCAACATAATATGACATTCTATTTGTGTAGGGACCAAGACCAATGTACTTCTTCACTTATGTGAGTTCTTCTTTCTATTTATTTTTTTAAACAGGAAAAAAGTTGTTGTCAGTCAGTAAGAAGCATGCTTCTGTTTATAAATGTAAGGAAAGGGAGACAAGTCAAATCTGTAAGATTATTCTTATGAGTACTTCCGGCTTTTTCTGGATGAGTAGGAAATGGACTGTTATATGTCAATCTAACATTATTTTCTAACTCTGTTTGAAAGACAGTCTACCACGATACTTTTGTCTGTATACGTTAAGAAAAGAAGAGGCAAACATGTACGGTCAGTAATATGAATCATTTTCTCTGTTCCCCTGTGTGTATGCAAGGAATAGCTAATGTCAAAGAAGCTAACAGTTTACCTTTTGTCTATGTTTGTACATGATAAGCCAACTGTATTTGGTCCCTTGTACGAGTCTTTATCCCAAAGGAGTTCGTTTGGGTTAAAGTCAGACCTGTGCTCAGGCCAGTCAAGGTCTTCCGCAACAACCTCGACAAACCATGTCTTTATGGACCTCGCTTTGTGCACGGGGGCATTGTAATGCTGAAACAAAAAAGGACTTTCCCCAAACTGTTCCCACAAAGTTGGAAGCACACAATTCTCTATAATGTCATTGTATTCTGTAGCATTAACGTTTCCCTTCATTGGAATAAAAGAGTCTAGCCCAGACCATGAAACAACAGCCCTAGACCATTACTCCTCCTCTACAAAATTTTACAGTTGGCACTACGCATTCAGGTAGGTAGAGTTCTCCTGGCATCCGCCTGATTCATCACTCCAGAGAACACGTTTCCTCTGTTCCAGAGTCAGTGTGCTTTATGTTCCACTCCAGCCAACGCTTTGCATTATGCGCGGTGATCTTGGTCATGAAAGCCCATTTCATGAAGCTCCCAATGAACAGTTCTTGTGCTGACTTTGAAACTTGGTAGTAAGTGTTGTAACTGTGAGCAGGCCATTTTTACGCGCTTCAGCACTGGGCATTCCCGTTATGTGAGTTTGTGTGGCTTACCACTTCGTTGCTAAGCTGTTGTTGCTTCTAGACACTTCCACTTCACAATAACAGCACTTAAAGTTAACCAGGACAGCTCCAGCAGGTTAGAAATTTGACAAATTAACTTGTTGGAAAAGTAGCATCCTATGACAGTGCCACGTTGAAAGTCACAGAGCTTTTCAGTACGACCCATTCTGGCCCAGCTTATCCATGTGGTTAAGGCACTCGACTCGTAATCCGAGGGTCGCGGTTTCGAATCCCTGTCACACCAAACATGCTCGCTATTTTAGCCGTGGGGATGTTATAATATGATGGTCAACCCCTCTATTCGTCAGTAAAACAGTAGCCCAAGAGTTGACGGTGGGTGGTGATGACTAGCTACCATCACTCTAGTCTTACACTGGTAACTTACAGACGGTTAGCGCAGATAGCTCTCGTGTAGCTTTGCGCGAAATTAAAAAAAAACAAAAACGATCCATTCTACTGCCAATGTTTGTCTATGGAGATTGAATGACTGTATGCTTGATTTTATGCACTTGAAATTGCGGAACCCACTAATTAGAAGGGTTGTCCACATACTTTTGCCCATGTGGTGTATGTATATATATATATAGAGAGAGAGAGAGAGGAGAATAATTATTGTTGTCAGTTAAGTCCAAATGACTTTCCATTCATCTCTACATGGGAATGTCAGACTGGCAATGATAGCTTTCATATGGATTACCATCTGTTTCTTTCTGTGTAGGTAAGGAATAAGTGTTGTGAGACAAACTATCATGACAGTGTCTACGTATTCATGGGAAAGAGAGACTCTTCTTTTTTAGTTTTTATGACACTGTTTCTTTTCATGCAGGTAGGGAACGAACAATTCACAATTAATATAACGTGACTACCTGTCTGCCTGTGCTAGGCAGAATTACATTCTGGTTGACAGTTTTTATGCGACTTTCTGTCTATTAGTGAAGGAGCCGGATTTAAACCGCGTGTATTCAAAATTTTTTTTTTTCTGTGATGTATTCCATTACCAAGTAGCACCGAAACATTATAATCTTTCTTTTTCAGCTGTGAATTCTGTGTTGAATAAACAGTCTAAACGTGCAATCCTTTTTTCAATAAGTCCAAATTCTTGCAGCTTTACACGTCCTGACTATTTGTAATACAATAACTACAATACACAAAGAATATTTCAGCTCTAAAAAATGCTCAACCTTCAACAGAAATTTTAATCTATTATTGGTGTATTATTATTATTTCTACAAACATTATCGGCAGATACTTTATCTTTCATGTTCTTGTCAGTAATGGCTTTACTTGTATTTCAGTGCGTATTGAATAGTATCACCAAATGCAGATCCCTCGCTGAGACAGCAGTAAGCCTTCGGATTTACAACCCTAAAATAAGGAGTTCGATTTCCCTAGATGGACGCAGCAGACCGCTCTATGTTGCTTTTCTATAACAAAATTAATACACACACCAAATACCGACCAGTTTTAACTTTGAACCTAATATTTTCAAACACAGAATTCCATATTAAACAAGTACATAGACAGCGTCACACGTATATTGACATTCTCATCAAAGGACCTGGACTCAGTATTCAACAGTACCTTTATAAAAATATGAAATGATGTATGCAAACTCCTTGTTATATCAGCAGCTCGATAGAACGGCCTCCAGTAATTATAAATGAGAATAAAGAAGAATATAGTAATATGTCAACCACACTATTACTGTTACACACAGTGAGAACTAGGTCTTTCGCCCAACACAACACATTTGGCCGGCAAGGATACAATAGTCTTGACTTTATTTACAGTTAAGCGAAAACCTATACAATGGATTATCTGTGCTTTGCTCACAAGAGGTATATAAACCCGGTTTTGGGCGTTAGAGGCTTTTAGAGTTACCACTGGTCTACTTGACTAAAATACGACTGTAGTGCTACGTTTTCCTTGTAATGTTGTTGACACTTTGTTTTTCTAATATTTCATGTGTGCCTCATTTGATAGTTGAATGTTCCAGCACAAATCTCCAGGATGGGCTATCTGCATTATGTTCTTTAAAACGGAATCAAACCCAAGATTTTAGCACCGAAAGTAAGGAAACTTATAGCTGGTCCATGGGTATAGTAATTCAAAAAATCCATATAACCTGAAAAATTAGATGTAAATACATCGTGAACATTTCCAAGAACTCGATTTACTTTCAGTGTATATGTTTCATACCATATGCCTATTGACCACACAACTCAATTGTTTTATTTTTGCAGACAAAACATGAAGTGGTTAATCATGTTGGGATCACTTGAGTATCGTTTCTTACTACACTATGATTCTTTATTAAAATCCACAAGATAAATGTAAAGTGCTCAAACTTGCACGTGGTACTTATATCTGGTAATTGACAATTGGATAATAGTAGTTAAAGTGACGCCACATATTATGTGACTTCTCTTCTTCCGCGTGGTGTAAAGCTACACTGTGTATAGTACTTATATCCGTGTTACTGTTATATTTCTCTTTGATAATTTTGTTTAAAAAATGAAATACTGAAGCTCGGGTTGAGTAAACTTTTATTAATATAATAACCTCGTTTCACGTTAACGCGAAATTAAAAATAAGATTTTGCTATAAACTACAGATTAAACTTGGATGTTTAAGTTGGCCGACTTAAAACATCTATCTAATAGAACAAAACTTTATACCGTGAGTTCCACATTTGTCTCGTCTTAAAAAAATAGGTATTTTGGTAAATTTATATGTATATTATTGCAAAGTTTTTCAGTGTATTTCAAACGCTTGGGATAAAGTCTTTTATGATTTCTCGAACTTCAGGTCTTTTCAATTCATGATTTAAAACGTTTAACAACAATGTATTGGTTAGTTCAGCTAGTTTCGGTTGAAACCTCTCAAACATTCCCTTTCCCACAGTTGGTAGTACTTCTGCGATCTTTTCAGCAAATATACCTCCACCAAGAAAATCAGTAAGTTCTACCACACGAACGTTCTTCCACTCAAGGTGATCAAGTAACAAAGACGACAGCATAATGTCATCCAAACTGAAAAACAATCGACCAGAAAACGCAAAGGTGATGTCATCACCTTCTATCTGATATTTCCCTTTACCAGATAGAGGGAAAATGTTGATGATAAGACCATCTAAAGAGTACGTCCCAGTTACCAAAACTTTCGGTATGGTGAAGCTTATCTTGGTGTTGAATGATACCAGATTTGACTTGACATCTGTGATTTTAAAGTTGGAGAGACCTTTGATGTTAACCTGAAAACAGGCACAAAGAAGTATAAACATTTTCAAAGAAATATGATAAAGTTTGAGGAATGAATGAGACGTTTATCATTCCTTATAGACCGATCTACGCCTCACATTCACTGTTGTATTATTTTATTATAAATAAAATATAGGAATGATTTTAACAGTTAAAGTTAGTACTTTTGCATAGCAATAAGTAAGCACAAGGCATAAAATGCACAAAGATAAGCATAATACTTTTACATTCCCTGTGCTAGTTTTCCTAAGATTAAATATATATTTTGAGAAAGACTAGATCGTGATAACTTAATTTTATTTTTCATGTACTAATAGTTTTGTCTTTCAAGAGAAAGGATTTTGATACGAATTAAAGCAAAAAAGGGCAAAAAATCAAAGGTGTTTGATTTTGAGCGAATTATTTGTTTTAATGCATATAGTCAGTGGTTGGTTATACAATGTTCAACTTTTAAAGTTATTACTCAGTTAAGTAAACACATGGCACTCATGAACAAATTCAACTTTATTGACAATTTAATTCATCCCCTGCTAGTTACCTTTCTTTAGAGTACCAACTTCACAAATTCCAATATACAATTTTTATATACATGCACATAACCAAAATATCATATGTAATATAATATTTTTGTCATTTTAAAAAGTTACATTGAAAATCATATGCCAGATACAATCGTCAATTTTCTCAAAGTTTCGTCTAATTTTTTGCATGGCTGTTAAACAAGCTACAATTTTACTTCCGAACGCTACCTTATAGCACAGCAGCATGCCTGCGGACCCACACCCATGGTGGACAGAGCACAAATAGTCCTTTGTGTTTTTAATTTTAAAACAATCAACTAATGCTCTTCCGGTTAATATTTATTTCTATGTCATGATAACGAATCCAAGAAATATTTCATTCTAGTAGAAAAGACGTTTCAGTGATGTAACAAAAATAAAATAAATAACAAAATAAATTAGAAATATTAAAATTATTAAATTCATGATTTGAAGAATTGAGAAATAAAAATGGAAAATGACAATAAACACAAAACGAGTAGCACAAATATTAATTAAAGAATATCTTGTATCTGTCCATTAAAAGTTTTGAACATGTCACGTTTGTTGTTATTTCTTATAGAAACAAATTGTTAAAACGTTTATATATATATATATATCACATTTATATGTAAATTGTTCTTACACACATTTATAAAAAACAAAACTACAAAGTAAATAAATCATAATTATCTGAAAAAATTAGCAAAACTTTCAGCACCATGAGCTAGGCATAAACAATGAAAATGAATTGTCCCAGCAACCTACGAACATATATTTATATACATACACAAGATACCACTTCAAAAGGATAAATTTAGTGATATCATCGAAAAAGCGTTGAGGATATCCAGTCTCTCTGGTTATGTCTCTAACGATGAACTTTAATATACTCATGCAAACTCTTTATGGTATTATACAGGAAGGTAAAATAATACTAAATTAAAATGTTTATTTGCATTATATTTACACGTGTTTAAGAACTTAAAAATTGTATCTAGTGCACGATGGTTGGATGTTTTCATTATACTCTATATAGGCCATAAAAATTATTTTTTTTATAATTTAAGATTGTTACTATAACTATAATCTTCCGAGGACAGTGAGTGATAGTCTAAATCTACCACTAACCGTCGAGATAGACTATCAGCAAAACATCCACAGTTTTCAATCATTTTAGCTTTACATGTTTGAAAATACACATCTTGGTTATGAATATATCAGTGCACATTAAGAGACAAACATTAAAGTTTTCATACCTCATTAAATGTTAGATCCATCTTCATAATATCGTCAACTACATTTATTTTCAAGTTGCTTAGAAGTAACGGATCGAGTGGAGGAATTGGTTTTAAGCCGTCTTTCATTTTTTCTCTAAAAACTTCTAAAGCTTTTAGAAGGAAAGCTTCGAATGCAGGGTCTCCTCTGCTATTTAACGTTCCTACTTCATTAAACGTACTTGATATAAATAATGCTATATATGAGAACAGAGGCATATAAAAGCGTATATAACAAACTTGAATACTGAAGTTCTCCATTTATACTTTATTATGTCTTTACATTTAATTATTTTATTGTGAAACGACAAATTTTGACACTAAACCACTCTCCTAATTACGGGAGTAGGAGAGTTTGTTAGAATTACCTAGTGTAATTACAGTAAACATAACAATTTGGTAAGGCATATCATAGAGTTTCTCTCTGTTATTCAGAATAAGAATGTAAGTAATGCATTCAGTTAAACAATGATAAAAGTTATTCAAAAACAAACAAACGCGTTTGCCATTTTATACTTAAGTAAAATATTGAGTTCTTTTCAGTTGTACTGTACTGCAAAGAATTATTATACATGTAAAATACTGTAATGTACAGAGCTATTACAGATGTTCAGTACTCTACTGCATCATATATTATATATATGTACAGTTTATGAATTTTTAAATGTACCTTGCTATGCATAGTTTTTCTTACATGTAGCTTAATGAGCTTTGTAGTTCATTTAATGTCCATAATTACAGAATCACTGATATATATATGCAGTCATGTGAAAAAGTGAGGAAACTCTATGAAAGCCTGTGTATTTTTGTAACATTTTTGGATATATAGATATTTAATCTCAATTTCAACAATACTGCGAGATTATAGGAATATAACTAAACAATTAAAACTAAAGAAAAGACTTTTAAAGGTCTTTTGTAAATGTAATTATACAAAAATGCACATTCTAACTGAGAAAAAATAGCTAATATTACCCTAATATTAACCTAATAGCTAGTGTTACCCCCTTTGGCAAAAATAACTGCAGTGAGACACTTCTTGTAACTTCTAAAGCTATTTAGAACTGGTAGCCATCTACCAGTTTCTGACATTGGTCTGAAGAAAGTTTGCCCCACTCCTCAATGCAGAATTTTTTCAGCTGTGAGATGTTTGAGAGGTTTCTTGCATGTGCAGCCCGTTTCAAGTCACCCCACAGCAATTCAATGGGATTAAGATCTGGGTTTTGACTCGGCCATTCCAGGACTCTCCATTTCTTAGTTTTCAGCCAGTCCTTGGTGGACTTACTGGTATGTTTTGAGTAATTGTCGTGTTGCAGGGTCCAGTTCCGCTTCAGTTTTAATTTTCGTACAGATAGTCTCACATAATCCTCAAGTACCCTCTGATACACAATAGAATTCATGGTGGATTCTATGATTGTGAGCTGTCCAGGTCCTACTGCAGCAAAGGCAGCCCAAAACCATTGCACTTCCACCTCTATGCTTCAAAGTTGATATGAGGTTCTTTTCCTGGAATGCTGTATTTGGTTTACGCCAAACGTGTCCTCTGTTCTGGTGTCCAGTTTTGGAGTCATCTGTGCAAAGAACATTATGCCAAAAGTCCTGGTATTTGTCTACATTCTCTCTGGCAAACTTCTTTCTGGCCTTGATATTTCTCTTAGAGAGCAAACGTTTCCTCCTTGCACACCTCCCATGCAAGTTGAAGTTGTGCAGTCTCTTTCTGATTGTAGAGGCATGCACATTTACATCAACAGTAGCCAGAGCCTGCTGTAGGTCCAGTGATGACATGTTAGGATGTTTGAAGACCTCTTTTAGCATCTTGCGGTCTGCTCTCGAGGTGAACTTGCTTGGAGGATCAGACCTGAGCATGTTGACAGTTGTTTTGAAAGCCCTCCATTTGTTGACTATTTTCCAGACAGTGGAACGGCTGATTTCAAAATCTCTTGGAATCTTTTTAAATCCCTCACCAGACTCATAAGCTGTTATAATTTTCTTTCTGAAGGCCTCCAACAGCTCTTTTGCTCTCACCATGGTGTTCACCCTCTCTTCAACAGTCAGGAGCACACCAAACTAAATGTCTGAGGTTTATATATGGCAAGCCTCATTCAAAATGCTGAGTAACGATCTTCTAACCATGTGCACCTGGTGTGATATACCTGTGTGTAAGTTTAAGTGGGAATAAATGTGGGGGTGTCCTCACGTTTTCCTCAGTTAAAGTATGCATTTTTGTAGAATTACATTTACAGATCTTAAAAAGTCTTTTCTTCAGTTTTAATTGTTCAGTTAAATTCCTATAATCTCTCAGTATTGTTAAAATTGAGATTAAATATCAATATATCCAAAAATGTTACAAAAATACACAGGCTTTCATTGAGTGTACAAACTTTTTCACGTGACTACATATATATACCACGATATATACCACATATATATACAGATCTTTTAAAATGTAGGTTACTTTACTATGAAGTTATTAAATACGTACCGTAATGTACTATTCAGAATTATCAAAAATATGTTCTATTCTCTTGTGGTTAGTTTTAAAATATGTACTGTGCTGTGCATACTATATCCTATAGGAAGTAAACTGTTTAACTCAACAGTTATTATTTACTAATTCAATAGTTAATGAATATTTCGTTCTCATAACAAGAGCGTTAAACGCTAGTTATTTTAAAAGTTATAGCTGCGAGAAGTTTCTTTGTTTTTAATTAGGGTTTTGTGATATTGTTGACGTCATTTTATTCGAAGATTCTAACTGTTTCTTGTTATGCTTAATATTTAATATTACTAGAAGACTAGAAAGTTCTAGATTTTTCTGTCGCATGTTATAAATACGTACAGAAACATAGAAGAAAACTAAGTTATTGAAAGTGAAAATAAAAATAAAGTTGGACTGTGTGTCATTTTGGATGTAATGGGCGATTTTTAAAGGGAGTTTCATAGCTTCTATTGTAATAACAGAGACATAGTAGAATAATTTGTCTTGTAAAAGCATGTTTCAAAATAACGCAACCCGCCTATGTAAACACGAAAAATAGATAATCGTTTAAAGTTCTTGATACAACTGTGATAATCAATAGAGTAACGATATTTTGTACATACACTTGACTTGTTTTGAATATATTATTATAAAACAAGTGGATTTTGTGCTGTGTCTTATTGTTGAAATTTATCGCTAACAAGTCGCAGACATCTACTGCAAATAATCTGGCCTTAAAAAACTTGTCAAACATACATTTTGAAACATAGTCTTGATTTATTAGCCCGTCATCATCTTTGTAATGTGTTTTAGCATATACAATGATTTATAAACCAGTTATCGAAAAATGCATAGAAACAAAGAGTACTAGGTCTGTACAGCTTGTCTGTTCTACTAAGTTCTAAGTAAAGTCTGACTATAAACTAAAACTAGTAAAAAACGTTTGTGTTAGCAGATGTACAAGATGATATGTCATCAGATCGAAGAGCTATATAGTCGTGCTCATAAAAACGACTTGTCAAGTGTAATTATATCACCACAACCAATACTATTTTATTAAATCTTAATACAGGCAAATTATATCACAGAAGTTTACTTATTTTTAACAAGCAAAGTGAGATCAAAAGTTTCTCTCAAAGTTAAGAAAATATTTAACTTTGTGCTAATTTTAGCAAGCTAACAAATTAATATAACCTAATTAAATGCCTCCCCCCCAAGTTGCACAGTGTTTGCGGACTTATGCTATTAGAAACCGACTTTTGATACCTTTGGTGTAGATTTGTGCATAATAACAAAATAAACAATTAAATTGAAGTAGGATTCATTCAAGATAATTTATAAATTACTGTGAAAACCTGAAAATAATTTTAATTTATTTTAGTGTTTCTAAGTTAATAAAAAAATCCGAATACGTTTTTATATCATAATCAAACTATGTTTTATTGATTATGTTTTTTGTATCATCCCTAGCGATTAAGCACTGTGGATTACTAGTTATGACGAGATATTCCTGTGTTTGCATGTTTTATCATAACACTTAATGATTGAGTGCGGCCGATTATTAATTATCCTGATGTTCCTGACCAAGATGTTCCTGTGTTTTCATGATTCAATTTGTATCAACCCTAGTGATTAAACAGGTTCAAAATTTTAGCTTTCTGATTATTTAATATCAGTGAAACAGCTAGTTGGAGAATTGAGGACCGAAATCTGTGTTCTCTAATTCACGGCATTTGTTGTATATATCAGAGATTAAACTACTTACATCCATATTTCTTATATTTTTAAAGATGTAACTAGGCTCGTTGCATTTCTTTATCAACATATTATCATGAAGATTCTTAAGTTAACTTATTATTCAGGCATTTCAGAGCTAATGCAAAAAGCCAGGATTTCTTGAATAATTATATATAATCAATAACAGTCGCTTATGCACGCAGTGTACACATAATACATTCTTATTAACGGTAGACCTAGCCTGATTTAGTGGTTATGGTGTTTGGGTTGCAAGTTCCAACCCCTGTCACCAAACTGCTTTCCTTTTGAGTCCTGGGACCTTATAATGTGACAGCCTATTCGTTGGTTAACCAAGAACCAAGAGCTGATGGTGGTCGGTGATGACTAGGCAGACTAGCTGCCTTCCCTCTAGTTTTTTACTGCTAAATTAGAAATAATTTTGCGCGAAATTCAAAATAAACAAACAATTACAACCAATAAGACTTAACTTAGTTATAAGTTTTTTTACGCTAAATCTTGACTTCTTATATTAAAATGTTACAGAAGATAAAACAAATATTCCAAAAGTACGTGTTTTATAGAAGAGTCATATGATCAGATTATCGGGAATTTTCCTCCATACTGGTACCCTATTCACCTTACTTGTGAAATAAAATTTTAAATTTCGTGAAGCACTTTCCTGAGGAAATTCTTTACCAGTTTAATTGTTTTCTTTATATATAAGTTCTAAAAAAATTATAAATAAATGATTGTAATAGTGTGCTGATAATTGTTCCAGGTAGATTTTAGGAAACTTGGATCTTTGTTTTGTATACGTTTGTTCGAGAGCAGCCACAAGGCAAAGCCTGAGGATAGTCACTTTCCACTAACATATGGTTTTACTACTTATCGTATCTTTATGCATAATATATATGCGCAATATATGCGAGCACGCGCGTGAATAGATACGTGCTCTGTAATTCGTTTGTCGTATAAACTGTTGTAAACTATATTTCTAATGTTGGTGAATGGAAACAATGGGTTTAAATGAAGAAGTTAATACATAAGAATTTATTACACACACCTCTAAGAAACTAATCACATAACGTAAAATATTTTGGCGCATTTCAACTTCCCTTGAAAGGTAATTCTGAACTGTAGAAAGTTTTCTGAAGATAGAGATTAAACCAGTCGGTGTATCAATTATCCCAATTACGTTGTGAAAATGCGTGAATTTGTTTTATATTAACTAACGTCATTTGTAACGTAAGTTTACAGCAACTTACAGCAGCGCACAAGTGTTCAAGTTTATAGAAACGTTAAAAGATGAATAAAGTAATTTATTGTTGTTACTTGGACGTCGAATTGTTTTCACCATAAAATTTAAAATAATATACCAAAGAATGGACAACGTTACTACATTGGTGTCATATGTTAGATATTTTAGTATAAATTTAAAACGACTGCTTGAAGACAAGATTGATAAAGATACTAAAGATCTACAGAGTGATTAGAATAACAAGTTTGAATAAATGAAAAAAATATCAAAGATGTAAGAAAAGCTGTGATAATAAAATTGAAGGTGTAAAAAATAAATCAAGAGGGTAAAAAAAGCGCTACTGAAATATAAAGAAACATCAAAGAAAGAATGAAACATCTGGAAAGTAAATTATTAAATATGAAAATTAAATCACCCACTTATTTTTTTTAATCAGTCCAAGAGTTTTAGTCTGGAACACGATCTGATATAAAATACACACGAGGAGTATTTATTTGGTCTACTCCCATTACCGCTACTATACCACCTGTTCTTGAAGAGCCTTCTTTGATTGTTTCAGCCATGACATTATCAAGTCAATTTCCAGAATTCAGCTGGTTGGTTCAACATCAGCTAATAAAGAAATCAAAGAATTATGCTGAAAAGGTACCATGGAAGGCATATCAGGATCAGTTTAAAATAATTCCCAGCGTTTATAAGGTTGAATATTGAACAACAAGCCATCCATCCTGCTGCTTTGACAGCATTAATACCCTTCCAAATGAGAGATGTTAGAACTATCAAGCACTGGTTACCTTTTAGGTTAAAATAGGATATACTGAAGAAATAAGAGACTTTAGCTGAAGTTGAGAAGGACGAAGAGAGGCTTGCCCACTTATATCATCCGAACACTCCTAGTAAAATGATGAATTAGTTGACAAGTAACCAATTTATAGACGTTATAACAGAAGATAATATAAAAATTAGGCTGAAAACAAGTAAAGTAAGTTCTTAAAGAAGCTCTACAATTGACAATGAAATTGAAATTCACTAAAGTCACAGACAAACTAATAAAGGCGCCATCTGGAAGTTACAAAAATATAATATCCTGCAGTATTTAAACAAGAAATTTTCATAATAACAGCATAGAAGAACTAAAGAAATTAACAAGAAGGGCATATTGTCAGGAATTATAATAAAAGCTAGTATGAAATAAGAACTTTCAAAAGATATCAGAAAGAAGTAATTTATGGTTGTGGGAAGCCTAATCATTACAGCTAAGTCTGTAAGGAATCAAAATCTCTCATCAAGTCAAGAAAAGGAAGTCCAACCAGATAAATAAACAAACAGTAACGAGCTAACTTGATATAAGAAAACAAGACTTAATTGAATTTATAAGGCAAATTTCAACTGGAAATTTTTCTATTATGAACGGGAAAATAAGTTCATTATTTGACGAAAATCGATGGTAAATCAACTGGATTTTTTACAGAAAACATTACAGTATGATAATTGATGGTTATTGATCGTTAATGGAATATTATAAATTGTCTCCAAATTTGAAAAAAAATATGAGACAGATGAATACAAAGTTTAAGCAAAATGGAATATAGGAATTACCTTTGCTTTAAAAAGCTTCTCTGTAAAAACTAATATGAAATAATGTGTGGATAATGATACTGAAAAAAGTGTATTTTCGGAAATTATTTCAGGCAAAGATTTTGGTATTTGCTCCTACTTTATCTTTGTAATGATATGGAAATTCCTTTCATCAATTCCTGTAGCCTGTTTACCTTACCAAAAGCCTTAGTGTAATCTACGAAGCATATATATTTTTTTATATATAAGATTACAGGCGCTATTTATAATAATTTTCTTACTATGTATATTTTGGTAAGGCTTTTATTGTGATAGGTGAAATGCTGAATTTCATATATTTCTACAGGTGTCTGAAAAAAATTGTTTTCTTTTCTAATACATCGTTCATGATATCCATAGCACTTGCCTAGTCATGCATATCACATATGTAGATGTTTAATATACCATACATATCCCTGTTTGATAGTGCTTAGTGCATTTGCATTCCATCTTAATAATTATGTTCTTTTTTATTACAAACTATGCAAACATTTTGGCCAAGCGTATATTTAGTGTATACCTGTTGAGCAATTCTGCTGTGCCATCTGTAACTGCAGAACTTTTTGGGACCTCTCCAGCTATATCACAACCAAGTTCAGTTCCAGGATTTAGCTTGCTAGTTCAACAATACTGCCCAATCGAGAAACCAAATACTATGACAGAAAGGTACCGTGGAAGACATTTCAGATCCAGTTCAAAATAATTTTCAAAGTGAACAGGTGGAATAATAAACAAAAACTATTCATTTTCTGCCTATTGAATTAAAATGAACAGCTTTTCTTACATTAAATAATCTTTCAGCTGAGAGTTTTAATAGCCACCAGTGTGCTTTGTACGAGGCTCAGAGTAGTATATCAGAAAAGAAGTAGTCTGGTGAAAGTCTTGAAACAGGATACGAAGAAAATAAGATGCCAACGTCTGTCATGGATTTCATATTAAAATTATTCAACTCGAACACTTACCCGGTAAACTTGAAATCGGAAATAATGAATTTAAATTTCTTATTAAATTCTTATCATTCATATTATAAATGATGACAGAGACAGCAGATGAAGTAGTAGTAAGACTTATGTTACATCGTTACATTTAATTTAGGACTAATAATTAAATTACGCTAGAAATAGACCTACTATTAGTAAACGTTAAATTCAGAGAATATTTAGTTATAAGTGTACAAATATAAACACATAATGTTTAAATTACGCAATAAAATAAAATAATATTTTTAATTAGGTGATATAATAGCAGAATAGTTTCTTACACGTAAAATATATCCAAATTCATCCTCACTTTTACAGAAATTAATAATCTCATCAAATGAATTTGTACAAGAAAAATTAAAAACCTCAAAATTATTTAGTTTACATTTTAGTTATTCTTAGACTTAAATACTTTGCCATTGGATTACTGTGATCATTATCAACAAAAGCCTAAACTCGTGACATTTACCTCTTAGACTTCAAATCTTGCATGCATACATGATTCATTTTGTCAACAAATAAACTGCACGAGTTATAAACACGTATTTTCTAATAATGATTAGTCAAAATATAATCCTGTAAAATTTTCTATATTTTTGATAGTTTTTACTGCTAGGTCGTATGGTGATTTTTATATTCTATGCGGTAATGTGTCCTCTTTTTAGATGAGGCATGCTTCAGGGAATCGTCAATGGCGCCACGTACAAGCACCACATCGAGATGATATTTCTACCATATGCTCTAGCAAGGTAGGCAATAATTCTCTCTTCCAGTGTGGTATTGCCACTGCTCACAGTATTGCACAAGATTATCTCGACCAGGAGGAAATTACACGGTTGCTACGGCCAGTAAAATATCAAAATTGTAATCCTATTGAGAACCGTTAGGCAGAACTGAATCGGAAAATTGCTAACCACCACCCTGAACCAGGTACTGTAGCTGAGGTTCAACACTGCATAGTTTTGTGTTAAGATGAAATCACAATAGAACTTCATCGACAGCATACCATATCGTCTTACAGAAGTCATTAATGTACGAGGAGGACCAACCAAATATTGGATGTTTAATATCAACTGGTATAAGATTACAGATGCTATTTATAATAATTTCATGTCATATTTTGTTATTATATATGTTGCGATAGGTAAAATGTTTAGTTATACATCTTTTTAAAATTGTTTGCTGTTTTAATAAATCGTATCATAAAACCAGTCTTACTATACAAATTACATACGTATATCTTTAATATATCATGCATTTCTCAGTTTGATGGTCCTAAATGTATTTTTATTCAATCTTTATAATAAGGATCCTATTTGTTACAAAATATGCAAATATTTTGGTCAAGACTGTAGTTATGCACATGCCATAAAATACAACTAATTGTATTAAAACCATGATTTTTGGAAGCACTAAATTAGTAATAAAGTTTGATTCGTCAATTTAATACCTCAACAACATTCTACAGATACCTAAAGTTCAGACTTATGTAATTCAACGGACTAAATTATTCTGTCACCAGTATAATCTAAATACTTCAGATAATAGCTACTTGTAATAAACTGTAAGATTAAACTTCTTAAAACTAAGACGTCATCATAAAACACAATTAAAACCAAATTTAAAGGTTCCTGTTTGGTTCACATCGATAAGCTAGTCTGTCAGCAGTTATACAAATAACATCAATTTATGATCCACTTCTTTAGTTCAATTTGCCGAATTAACCAGTAAGCACTTTTGCATAAATGAACTTGTGTCACAACCTAACTGTATAACTCAAATAGCTAATTTAACAGTGGTATTACATATATAGCCTGAAGTTAAGATGTTTATGCTTCAAACTGTGTACTCCAACTCAACAATTTAACCTGTTAACATTATGAAAAATAACTTCAAGTTTAAGTAGTAGTGTAGTTGTACTGTTTAGCTTGTTACGTTAACCCGTTTGCAATACTACATAAATAAACACAATTTAAAACTGCAAAACATGTAGGGTTAATCTCATTCAATTAACCTCCCAGTTCTTTAACACAAACATCTCACATTAAAACCAACTTCTATTGTTTAAATTACAAAATCAAATCTAAAACATAAATAATCTGAAGAGCATGTTGGATAGTTCAATTCGCTAAATTAACATGTCGGTATTATTATATTGCAATACCTCAATTTAAAATCACCTTCTGTAGTTCATTATCCCTTGTAATACATGCCTACCGTACCCTCTCCAATCGTAAGTTATGTTAGCTTCTCCTAGACAAACAATGGTTTTTATCAGTAATTTTATGGTACATATAACACTAGCTAGCGCCATAACTTACACGAAAAACTATTATAATTGAAGATTAAGAAACATTTTAAAGACTAATTTAAAAACGTGACCAGAACATGTTAGCATCAAGTTCATTCAAAACATAAGTAATAGATACTTGGTACAAACTGGCTGAATACCGGTCAAGTAATATTTTATCTTTACGCTCTTGGAAATACTTACCTGCTAAAGAAATCCAGATTAAAACTAGGCCAATGGTGCCACTTTTATCGGACATGATGTCATTACTTGCCAGAAACAGGCCTATAAAACAAAAAATAATTGTATCTTTGTGAAATATACATATAAAGCGAAGAACCCACAAACTATTTAGGTTGTTCAACTAATATATGTCTTATTCTTAATTTGATTTATATGAAAAAATATGACAACATAGAATTTTACGAACTACTTTTCTTTTACGATATGTTTGGTTGATATTATATACGCTATTTTTTGTGTTATAAATGTTACAATATATTCATTACCTTATAAAGTACAATTCCCTTTAAGTTAGTTTTTGGTATTGCTACGTAACCAACTAACAAGCGGTAGTTATCTCATCGAGACCGATTTGAAGTTAAAAATTCCTCGGGACGTGATAAGTACAGTCAGCAGGTGCTTAAGATGGGTTTTTTTTATACATTTTACACAACTGAGACCTTATCTCTCTGAAAAGCGAGTCGGTGATATTGAGTTATTTTTCCAGGCCAATGCAAAGTCCTTGAAATGTTTCTTTTACACATCATAAGGAAGATGTTCTGTTTTAACATATAGGTTTTATTTTTCTTCTTCAAATAGTTGTTGTTATAATATCCAATAAGGCTTTTATGTACTGAAGATCTTGTATGATTTTTAACTCGGTTCGAATAATATGCATTATATATAAATTTGTATCTTTAGTTCAAAACACAATCACCAGATGACACCCTATTTTTCATTCTCAAAGAATAGCTATCAGCTGATTATGAGAAACCCATTGTTTAAAACTATCTTTTTTATCTTTAAGATGATCTAAAAAGGTCCAAATGTCTTTTTATGCTGTATTTTAATTAAAATGTTAATACCCATACCATCCGTTTTTAGAATACAATTATTGATTATGTTATTGACTGTTAAGTATTCAAGTATTTAATATTTCTGCTAAAGATACAACAAAATAGATAAAGGATATTAAAGTTCCGCATCGTTTTTTATTTCATAATTGTATTTAAAATCTACGTAATATTTTTGTGTAGGTGCTGAAAAAATTTAAAAAGTATTAGTATTTGAATAAACAGTGCTGTGATGCTAAATAAAAAAAAATGACAGAACGTGAAATCTAGTGCATAATTGCGTAACGTGGGATTCATTTGAAATAGAAGTGGGCATAGCGTTCCGACTGAACTAAAAAGTATCGTATAAACTTGTATAATAGTTTTCATATATGCGGTGTAAAAGTCGACTTAGTTTTCTCGGTAACCTAAAAGAGCAGCTTCTCACCCCAGGATAAGTTATACTTTATACTAAAACTTATGAAAATAAACAAAAAACGCACTTTCATTTCCACTTATATATAGTTTTAAAGCTATATCTAGTATGACTTCAAGTTGTAACACGAAGCTACATTTTTTTAATTCTAAATAATTTTAAACTTGCAAAAGTTCACATTTATTTACACAAAATTATGCTGTGTTATTTTTCTTTAAACCATGTCCACACGCTAAAATCCAGGTTTCGATACCCGTGGTGGGCAGAGCACACACAGATAGCCCATTGTGTAGCTTTGTGCTTCATTAAAAAAACAACAACAATAAACCATGTCTACCCCCATTCGTGTCATTATTAATCATAAGTTATTAGTAAACTATACAGCTCACTTTACGCTTACGAATTACCCACGAGCTACTCTAAAGCTGCTAGCGGACATCCCTACTAAAATTTTATATTATATATTATTCTACAAAATATAACTTTAACTAACTTAACAAAATGTTTTCAATTATTTATTTTTGTTACTTCTAAAATAATAATAAAAATAATACATATGAAGAACAAGAAATAAGGTGTTTACCTGGGTCTCTTATTTTTCTGTCAATTGTTGATAACACATAACTTGATTCATATAGTACTAAAGCATGAAATAAGTTTTTAAATTAATTAGTACTCCGAAAACACAAAATAATTACATTCAAAAAGCAGAATATGTTCTATAACCACAAAGTTGTTTTGATTTTCTTACTCTGTGACAATAGCCGTTTGTAATTCAGCTAAGCTCGTTCATATATTTCAGAAGAAATGTTCCTGTTTTTGCGTTTATCTTATACTATAAATTAAAAAAAATAAAATTGCTTTTGTGTTGTTTATTGTCTTTTATATAGATTGGAGTTTTATTTTGTGTATTTCGATCTCTCGAGAGAATTACTCCTGTAAATGTTTACTTCTAAATTACAGCCTAAAAATTGGTCACAAAAATTCGATTATTTACAAAATCGGGACTGAAGTAAGGGCACTGGCTTCTCATGATTGTTTTCCTTCTCACAGTAGTAATGCTTAAAAAGTGTGTAAACTATGGAAAAAACTTGTTAATTAGTATTTAGTTTAGGCTTTACAACTTATTTAACATGATTTAGTTGCTCTGTAATTTTTATGCAATTAACAAAACGTTACAGTCAGACCCTTTTCGAAAAAAACACACAAACTAGAAATACCTCTTTTCATATTGTCCCTTATTGTGTCAGCGATAAGTTATAACGTTACAAATCACGGGCTCAATTCTTCGGGATGAGCAGAGTGCAGATACTACATTGTATAGCTTTACACTAACAAATTTACAACCTTAAAATTTAATATTTTATTTTATTATGTGTCAAAAACGTTCCATTATATCCAGTCAATCTTGTTACGTATTATAATTTATCTCCAACAAGTGTCCGATTTATTATGTTATTATGTTGCGTTCATCACGCATGGAGATTTGATACAGCCGAACATTTTAATTTTAATTTAGAAGTTAATTGAATGTTGACATGCATTAAATTTATGATATTTGCCAATAAAATTGATACACACAATTTTCTTTCTTACCACAAATATATTTTAATATATAAAGAACAACATAATTTATAATAACGGTTACTTCACATAGTTATTTTAAATAATGATTTATATACAAAAAAAATTACAAGCTCACAAACAATATTCAGACTTTTATCTTGTCTAGAATTTGATATTTTATTGACGGCCCATTTTCACGACAAGCGAATTAATTCTGATTTGATATTGTTACACTTTGCTCAAACTAGCTAGCAGTTTATTCTTGGTTCGCCTCACAATGTTTACAAGTTGCTTTTGTACAGACGAAAATATTTAATATCCTTGTGCAAATAGTAACGTTCGAAGTTAATTCACTGAAGTGAAACTGATTGAAATGTTCGAACCCTATAAAAGTTGCTGGTCGAATGTCTGTAGTTTCTCGATTAATAAACGTTTATAACAATTGTAGCTTCCGCAATGCGTAGTATAGAGATTTTAACAAACCAACCATATTATTTTACTCTTTCTTTACGAATCGATATACAATCTTTAGGCAAAATTTTCCTCAAACGTTTAATAGCCAACAACAATATAAAACATATTTTTGATTCTTATACTCGAGAATCTTCTACAAATTTAAAAATGCACGTAACTTATATTGTTAACTGTGTGTTGCAAAAGCATAATAATAAATAAATAATAATACAGCTTCAATTTGATTGACTTAAATTACATGTTTTTTCCCGCACTAGTCTCCAATTCCGTAAAGCAATTATAAAAACTACATCAAAAACTGACAAATATTTATTAAAGACTTATTACCTGACTTCTCAAAACAACATTAGATCGGACTAATTAACAAGTGCTAAAATATAAACGTGAAGCCAAACTATCACTTCATTTACCATATCACTAAGTTATACTAATTTTGGAAAATTTCTTTTTCCTCAGTGTAATGGATTTACTATTATATACTTATTTTAATATTGATGTTTGTTTCAGTTAAATATATATTTAGAAACGTATATAATTTATACTGTTAAGTGTGTATTACGAAATTCCGGCCTATTCACTAAAGATTCAGTAGAAGATTCTCAAGTATAAGAATCAACAATGTACAATATCTGTATGTCAGTACTAGCGACTGCCAGTACTGTTGCCAACTGAAGTTCTGGAATGAGTATAAGTTTCAATACTGTTTGCAAGTTTGTAAAACTTTTGTATACAAATCGTTATTTGTAATGACCGTTATTAATTGTAAATTATATTCTTGTCTGTATATCAAAACATATTTGTTCTAAGAAAGAAAATTATGTGTACCAATCTTACTGGCAAACAACATGAAGTTTATATATCTCTACATTTACTTAATTTATAAATTTATATTACGATTTACTAAGTTTCGGGCTATTTTAAATTCTAATACATAACATAATAAAATGGAAGCTTCTCTGGGATAGACTTCCAGTAGCACAGCAACATGTCTGCGGACTCACTTCGCTAGAAACCAAGTTTTGATACCCGCAGTGGGCTGAACACAGATAACTTATTTTGTAGCTTTGTGCTTAATTCTAAACGATCACGTCCCGGAATGGCCAGATAGTTAAGGCGCTTGACTCGTAATCTGAGGGTCGCGGGTTTGAATCTCTGTTACACCAAAAATGCTTGCCCTTTCAGCTGTGAGTGTATTATAATGTTATGGTCAATCCCACTATTAGTTGGTAAAAGAGTAGTTCAGGAGTTGTTGGTGAGTGGTAACGACTAACGGTCTTCCCTCTAGTCTACATTGTAAAATTAGGGACGGCTAGCGCAGATAGCCCTCGTGTAGCTTTGTGGAGAATTCAAAAAACAAACCAACCAAACACTCAAACTCGTTTATAAAAGAATGTTGTACCTTACACTCGGTAACCTTCGATAAGAGCAAATTGAAATATTTTTTCCTACGTTCATTACATTTTAACCATAGAGTTTACGGACCACCAGAATTTTATTGGCCATGATATTCGATAGTAAAATATAGCAGCCATAGAAAATAGACAGACAAGTGTACTTTTTTAAGTGAAAATGATTTCAAAACAGAAACTTAAGGGTATGAAATGTTGCTTACCAATTGTTCGAAATTTTATTAAGGTCAGACGTGAAGGGAAATAGGATACAAGAAAAGAAACTTATAATCAGACAGAATAAATATACAGGACAGGTTTTTTTCATACATTCTTAGCCAAAATGCTTGCAAACTTTTTAATAAATAATATTGTTATTATAAGGATGGAATAAAATATATTTAGCACTGTGTTATATTAAACGTCTTCATGCGTAAAAACAAGTGCTAAAGATAACATAAACAACTTATTAGAAAAACAAACAATTTTACCATGCACCTGTTACCATATTACCGTATGCGTAATTCAACATTTTAACTGTCACAAAAACTTTAAAAAGGACAAAATATAACACTAAATTAATATAAATGCTATTTTTAACATTATATCACTTTATATAAAATACTGAGTACTTGATAACCTCTGCCAGCTGAGGTGGCATGCTGTCGATGAAGCTACTGATGCAATACTTTGTTATTTCACCCCACTTTATCACTTTAAGATGATACATCTCAGCTTCGATCGCTGTTTTAGAGTCTGTTTAGCAATTTTCCGGATTAATTCTGCTCAACACTTCTCAGTCTGGAGGCTTTGCTACCATGACGATATTGCGATGTCCTCCTTGTCGAGATAATCTTGTACATGCACCTTAGACAGTGGTATTGTCATTCTGGAACACAAAGTTATTGGAAAATCTTGCCCTAGTACATGTCAGAAACATTGTATCTCTGTTATACCTATAGTAAGCGCTACTGAAAGTCCCTGGATGATTTTCCAAGCAGTTTTCTCAAGATGATGAACAGCTAGCTAAACATGTACAACAACACCTCCTGAGAAGAAAAAAGTCGTCCCTCATATGTATCTAGACAAAGAACAAACAGAAATCCTACCATTAACTTTAATAATTAACTTTAATTAATAATTAATTAACTTTAACAGGAATCATCTGAAAGAGAGAGACCTTGCTTTTGCAGCTCGACGATTCTGCCACGTTCAAACGCTGTCAACTTTTTGGACTTTGTCATGTTTTTACCCAATATAACACAGGAGATGTCAGGAGGAGATGTTGACAATGCTAATGCTTGAACACAAATGACTAAATTTCGTTACGTGTTTACCGATTAACACTTCGTTTCAGTATGGTCTTAAACTTTTGACCAGCTAGTATTTAGGCTAATTTAATAGTGTTCACATTTTCCCTATTAAACGCTAAAAACGTTTTTTATTTTTATTTTCCCTTTTCTTATTTTCATCTTTCGAAGCTCTACTCGAATAAGTGGTTGAGTCTAACAACGCAAAATGCATATTTTTTATGTTCATTGGCCTTAAGATTTTGGCCAGCAGTGTAAGTCATTTTCGGAGAATGGTTAAAATTGGAATAAGCTCAGTTAGAGAAATATCACATAACGTGGAGGTGTTATCTAAAATATAAAAATTAATCGAATATGTTTATGGAAGTTAAAAGTTAATTTCAAGAAACCTGCAAAGAGATTGACTTTGTCAAGAAGCATTGTTGGATAAATGAGAGAGTATAACTAGCCAGCCAGTAACGTAAATATATACCAGTAATGAGAGAAGGTGGGTGAATTCCGAAGTTGATTACATACATTTTGCAGTTGAAGTTTTTTTAATTATGTCCCTGGATAGAAAGTATTTTCCAAATAGAAAAGTGTCTGAGAAGGTAATGAATGTTTTATGTGAATTAGAACAAAAGGTTGAAATATATTGAGAAATAGCTGAAATAAATACTACTTCAGTTTTTGACTAAAGGAGTTAATACTTTCAAGAGACAAAAATATCCACAACTGTATCCTGTATATGGGTCTGGTAAGAAGGCCAGTCTACATTACTGTAACTTAAAAAATTATTTAGAATAACTATTTTTGCATATGTATTTCTCGTTTCTAACTGAATCAAAATTGTAAAATAACTACTACCAATTGGAAAAAGACGGGAAGAGTTATTACTGAAATCAAATTATCTGAGCCACAGAAACAATAGAAGTGGTTCTATATTTGGGATGAGTATGAAAGAAACATATTAAATGTTTTAACACTGTCTAATGTGTAATGAAAATAATATAGTTTTTGGCTTTGGAGAGTATGATCCACGTAGAGTAAGATGTCATGAGGCAAAAGATCTCCGGATCAAATGTAGATAGTAGCGAGAGTACCGACCCAAGAAGCAAAGTTGACAGTAAATATGAGATATTCAGGGTTATGATCCAAGTGATAACAATGTAGTTGGATTGGAAAAGTAACTGTATTGGCTGCTACAATTTTGCCCTCACCAAGGGCTATAGGATTGTCAATGCAATGTATGATATTTACAGGTAATTGTGCAGTCTGATATGGCTTAAGAAATATCTTATTGAAAAGAAAGTCTTCAACAGAGTTGGCAGACAGAACCATTCCGTTATCTTTTAGTATGTAAAAATACTAAACAACGAGTTACTGTACATTTAAAATAGTAAAGAAAAAAGATTAGACAAAGAGTTATTGTCCATTTAGAGTGGGGCTAAAGAAGTTGAAGTACCAACATGTAACTGTGAAAAGGAAAGGAGAAGTAATAGGTGAATTTAACTTGTCTCAAAGAAAATACTGAGCAGAAAATCAGAAACGACGGCAGCATAGGAATGTGTAGAAACGTCTAATGAAGAAAAATAATCAGAAAAACCATCCTTAACAGAGAAGAGTGTTTCTGATAGGGAGGCGAATGTAACTTTAAACCTAATATGTCTTGCCTGATTTCATGTTGTAGGAGAACGTATTTGTGGCTTCTAAGCTAACACACTTTAATACTAAAACATTCTTAAGAATAAAAATAATGACTAAAAAAGTTCTAAAAATTCAGTATTTTTAATGTTTCTAAATCTCTTAAACATCCACTACAATTTGTTGTTTTCTCTCTTAACATGGCCTGGCATGGCCGAGCGCGTTAAGGCGTGCACTCGTAATCCGAGGGGCGCGGGTTCGCGCCCGCGTCGCGCTAAACATGCTCGCCCTCCCAGCCGTGGGGGCGTATAATGTGACAGTCAATCCACTATTCGTTGGTAAAAGAGTAGCCCAAGAGTTGGCGGTGGGTGGTGATGACTAGCTGCCTTCCCTCTAGTCTTACACTGCAAAATTAGGGACGGCTAGCACAGATAGCCCTCGAGTAGCTTTGTGCGAAATTCTAAAACAAACAAACAAACTCTCTTAACACGCCAGATCTTGTTATCCACGGTTCATTAAATTACTTCTAACATATTTAAATAATATTAATTGAACTTTCTTTATAAATATTTCGAAAACAGAGCTCATTTATCCTCTGTGAGGTCATATAGTGGGAATGAAGATGTCCTACTTATAACAAAACTTATGGAAAGAAAAAGAAAATCACTTAAAAATAAAATATTGGTAACTGTGTTCTCAAGATATGATAGTTTCCAAGCAAATATAAGCTTATGCTTTGAGTCGAGGAAAAAAATTATAAAACAACATATAAATATATCGTTTACAGATAAAAGTCTGGAGTTACACGTAAATGGCTGAATATTTTCTAAAAAATATTTTCCTTTGTGAATGATATCATATGGATGCCACCAAATGAGAAAACAAATATTTCTCAGTACAAGTTGTTTTGAAATGGTGTTCTCGCTATTATTTTTGCTTAGAGTTTGAATTTTTATATGCAAATGTGAACAGTGAAATATGCTCAGTGACACAGAAATGGTTAAGAGATGTTAGGTTAACTATATCAAAATCAAGTTAAGAGAGAACGAAAAAAGAAAGTCATTTGGTCTTTACCAGTTTCTGTTATGAAACAAAAGTCAGATGACATTTTCCACAGCCATTTCACTCATAATCACAGGAAATTACTAATGCCAAATGGATTAGTGTCTATTTTCAAGAGAAAAGAGTGAGGAAGACAAAGTGAACAGGTTGGCGTATAAATATATATATATAGCCATAAATGATTGACTAGTAGCATGGAAAACACATGTGTTTTCCTGCTTAAATAGAAACAGATCATAATGATATCGTAAAAATTCCATAGGTTTACTTTTCCCACGAATATTTAAGGATGCAATATGTCCATTCTTGACTCCTAATGTGAAAAAATGTTGATAACAACTGCTTCATTGTGTGATGAAAACTTGATTGTTTGGGCTATTAAATACGCGTATGGCAACAACCTGTAGTTGTTTAGTAAGTAGGATCGGCATGGTGGAGTGAGCTGAATAGCAATCAAAACTATTCTCCATGAAAACACCACAACACAACTTGTTCTTGTACATTAAAAACTATCAAATGTTGTTGTAAATATTTATTGAAAGTACATACTAACAAAATTATATAAACTGATTAGACTCAAGATATTATTATTTGGTTTATATTATGGCGAGATCATAAAGATGAGGGACATGATATGAGAGAATCTTTAAATACAGAAAGTTATATCCAAAACGAGGTAATGTTTCATAAGTGGAATATATGTGATTTTTTATTCTTGTTCTGAAAATAACTGGCAATGTCTGTACTGTATTGTTGATACTATTTGATGTCACACTTAAAATATTTTTTTGTGCTTTTGTAAAGAAAACATGAATACACTGAGTGTCCACAGATACCATTCACTCTAGAGTTCTGCAAGGGCGTCCTTAGAATCGCATAGCAATACCAAAATTATATATAAACACCAATATTAAACAAAATGTCAACAACACACATTTAAGACAATTGGTACTCATTTGTTTCTAACTACAAATTACCAGCCTCTTATTTGCAAGAATTCAAGACAAAGTAATGTACTTTAAGCTTGAGTAACCATTTAACTATCGGAATTATATCCTGTCTTATATGAATTGCCACACATCGTAATTACGTTGACGAATCTAAGATAAGGTAATGTAGACAAATAAATCGTTATCTGATAGTACCTTTACTACAAACAGAGATCCAAGTCAAGGAGAAATCTGTAAAAATTCTAATTGTTTGTATTTCTACATATTCTTAATTCGTAAATAAATAATATCAAACAGATAGTCTTCGTAACAAAGCATAAAATAATAAATGTCACTTAATTCATTTGTGTAATTAGCATGATTTATGTGTTAAGAAAACTATGGAAAAAACGATATGGTATTTAATTTTTGTTTTTAAAATATTGTTCTTTTATACAGTGTATAATATTTTATAGAATACAGAAAACTTAACAACTAATATATAAATAATAAATAATATAACTTTAGCAAGAAAACCGTCTTTTCAGGTATGTTTGAAATCGTTGCCTGGCTGGAAGATGCCTCCCTCTAAATGAGTCATGTTTCTGAGTCAAGGTGTCATCAGTTCTGTGTAGCTCGTCTACGCTACTGGTAGAATTACACTTTCATACATGTACTGATCCCAACTGTACTTCTTAGATGTTATACATTTTTTGTAATACCTTTATCCTCTTCACCACTAAATTGATGCTAAATATTGCTGAATAATTCAATCTTGGATTTATCATGAAAGTTCACAGTCTCCATCATTGTTTGTTCCTCTATTTATGGTCCAATGCTATCTTTCGATTACGTTCCCTCTTCTCAACATCAGTTTTTGAAAGGTCAATTGAGAACACTTCTTACTAACGTTGTGTTACTGTTTTATATGTAAAATTCATAGTTATGATTTCAACAACTTTATTGGAAAACTTGTACTCGACTGTCGCCTAACCCGTAAAAGACCGTACCTTCTAATACTTAAAGTCACGTTTTGATAGTTTCTATTTTCTATTGTGAGGGTCTTGCACACAGCTCCACCTAAAAACAATGTTTTGCATACAGTATTCTTAAACAGCCAGATCTTTTATTTCTACATTATTTTCATGATGTACATCATTTCTGGGAGCCATAACTTAATTATGCTGATATTACTGTGTATAATATGACAGACTGTAATTTTATAAGTTTTACACGGGTATGACACTTTTTTATTAATTGAATGATAACTGGTCCACAGCATACACAATCAATAGGTGACAGTGCTGTATGCATTACATTTTACACTAGGATTCTGGGGTATTCTTGTGGTATTTGTCTTTTATATTCTTTTATTTTAACATATCCATAATTAGTTCCAATACTGTATATAGTAATATATTTAACTATTTAGTTGTTGTTGTTTTTTGGGGGGACTAACAGTTATGTCCATGATGAAGTACCACATACACCACCTTTAAAAGTCAGTTATCCTTGTTGTAATCCCTTGTCTTAATGATTAACCCTAACATGGTTTCATACCTACTTATGTATAGAACTCAAGCAATCATTTAATGTGTCTTTTCGCTAGTCTATTGTTATCATGTAAAGAAATCAGGTGTTGCATGTGTAGAGAGAGTTGAAAGTTGTTCATTAAAGATGTATTAGTTTCACTTTTCTATTTCTACCTTTACATGTATGGAATAAACTATCTGCATTAAATATATTATTTTGAAATAAAGAGAAAAGGCTTCTTTAGAGCATTAACCAATAGACACTAGGATTTGTATTTTTACTAATTTAGTTAAAGAAGATTATGTTTAAGATAAACTGAAGAAAATAGGTTATAAGTGATATACCACGTATTACAACTGACCATCATGACCATTGCATGACAATATATTCTTATTATAATCCCACAACAGAAGATGTATGCCGTTTCTCTAATATGGAACTAACATCGTCATTTTAAATTAGACAATTTGAAATGGCTTCTTAGATTCAACCTATATATTAGATGGCTGTTGAGGATGCCATATTTTTCTGCTACAACCCTAATTTTGATGAATTCACCTTTTTTCAGGAAATTGTTGTTGTTTTGAATTAAGCACAAAGCTACACAGTGGGCTATCTGTGCTCTGCCCACCACGGGTATCGAAACCCGGATTTTAGCGTGTAAGTCCGCAGACATACCATTGAACCACTGGGGGGCTTTTCAGGAAATATTGTAGCATCATTTTGTTTTCTGATTGTTTTCGTCAAACAACAATTGGTTAAGAAAGCTATAGACTGTAGGTAGGTTAAACAAAAGTTCGACCCTGTTTTCTGTCTTAACAACCATTTTATGGATGGTGCACCTAGGTGTGAATGAAATATTATGTATGGTTCGCACACTTTGTTTTTTTCAAGTTGAGGTTTGCTTGTATGTTCATGTTTCTGTGGATAGGATTATCTTTCCATTGTGTGTATATGGGGAAGTTCACTTGGAAACAGATTCGCATTTGTGCATGATAATTTCACTTCTTACATAATTATTTTTTCTTCGTTTCACTAGAACATGCCTAAGAAATATCTCAACGTACTATTCAAAATCTGATTGTAGTATCAACCCAAGAATGGGTTATCTTCTAATGTGATGGCGTGAAAACACTAATTACCAACACGTCAATTAGACCACAACGGGCTCGGCGTGAGCAGGTGGTTAAGGTGCTCGACTCGTAAGCTGAGGATTGCGGGTTAGAATCCCCGTCGCACCAAACATGCTCGCCCTTTCAGCCGTGGGGGTGTTGTAATGTGAAGGTCAGTCTCACTATTCGTTGCTAAAAGAGTAGCCCAATTGTTGGCGGTGGGTAATAATGACTAGCTGCCCTCCTTTAGTCTTATACTACTAAATTAAGGATGGCTAGCGCAGATAGCCCTCGAGTAGCTTTGCGCGAAATTCAAAAACACACAAACAAACAAACAAACTATAACAATGAATAACATTCACTTACCATTTTTTCGTTTCTCTCACGTGTGGCCATTTGCCAAAAATCATCAAAAACTCTCTCTTGTGGCCAATTTTATCAGAATATGTTGTAATATTGAATGAACTTTTCAGTAAAGTTTTGTAACAACTAAATACTTAACATTTAACAGTATGACTTTTAGGGATGATGGGAGATTTATATATACCTATTTTTAAGCAGCATACATATGTATATATAGTTGTAATATTTTGTTTCACTTTAGGTTTATCTTATTGCACAATAGTTATTTTCAACTTCGGTTTTTCGACTAAATTAAATTTTCCTGTTTTATGATATTTTTTTAAACTGATTTCCCGATTTAAAGATTTTGCATGCGATCTGCTATTGCGCACTAATACCATCATCAAAAATTTATTATAATCTGTGATGTTGTATACTTCATCTGTAAAATGTCATGTATTCTACGGACACTTTGCACACTGTGCTAAACGACAACTATTTTAAAAAAATGATGTAGTGTTGTTGATCAAGAGTCTTCTTGTTTCCTCTAGCAAACAGCTTTAAAGGCTCATAAAGCTGATCAAGAGAGAAAATAAAATAGCACTGGCAAATAAATAAAGTTGATGATTCAAAGGCCAGTATCTATCATTAGACAACACCGTATTTAGCTTTTAAGGAAACAAGACTGCAAATCATAAAATCAAAAGTATCACATATTTTCAAGTACATTTTGTCATAGAATAGTAAAATCATTGAGAAATATTTAATAAAACTTAAGGATAACTTCTGAGAAAAAGTAAGCTCCTAAAGAAAATATTAAAACAATACCTGAATGAGATAGGGTGATAAAAAGGCGAAGAATAAATTTCTTAGAAATAGAGAGAGAGAAATTTTAACGTAAGTATCCTTTAACAATGAGAAATAATTGTAGTTATATGCTAAAATACACCAAAATCATATGACCACGAGGTTAGGCAAATGTAATGCTATAGCTGTATCCATTTTATAGCTTAGAAAATGAACATATCTTTAGTTAAACATTATTTTTTAAAAATATTAGATGCCACCCAGCTGGGAATCAGGTTTGTTGACCATAATCTTAGGCAGTCAGAGTTAGAAGTCCAGAAAAATCTGATTCTCCGTTTTTGATATCTTAAATTGCTAGTATGATATCTGAAGAAGATTTTCATTTAAAGTTTGCTCCAAACAAAGTCAGATATTATTCTATTATAACTGTCCTGGTCAGCTCTCAACAATGTTATGTTTACTCAGTTACTGTCAAAAAGTAATAAGGAAAACAATCTTTTTGTACAATAATACAGACAATGACTTGTTTTCCATTTTGTTAATAGAGTGAATTTTTGTTTCAAAAGGTAGTAAATATCTTCAGTTTTTTTTAATGTTTTAAGAACCTCCTGTATTTGCAACTTTAATAGACTTGTGATTTCTGTATTCCTGTAAAGGCTTATTTGTGCCAAATATTTGATCCAGTAGAAACTGAAGCTATATGCACACCTGTGTTTATAATTAGAAAGAAACATGTCTGTGAAAATTTGGCCCAAAGTATAGACAACCTGCAACTATTATGTTGGAAAGTGCAATATAGTAAGCCATTAGCAGATTGTAATAAAATCCTTATCTTATCGACAAAACTACTGAATAGAAACCATTGCCGTAGCAACAAGGTTGAGATGGTCACTTTAAGCAAGTTTATGGAGTGGAGAAAGCTTATAGTTGTGGCTACAGTGGATGAAACTGGTACGGAACATGGTTCGACCTCAACTCCTTTCCATCATAAACCATTTCTGTGCGTCTACAGTAGTAAGCAGTGGCAAGATCTTTTACAGATTATGTTCACGTTCTTTTATAATGTTTGTTTATTAAATTAAACAAATTTTTAATGTTAACTAAGAATAAAAAGTCACTTCGAAAAGAATAGTAAAGATTAAAATGTAAAATTAATATATTTTTAAACTGGTTTCGCAGCTTCAGAGGTTACTATTTAATTAGTTTATTGTTTTTGAGTGAATAACTGTACAAAAAGTAAATAGATGGTCTAATTAATGCCCAGTTTAATTGCAAACACAATTACTCTGATAAACATATAATATTTATCAAGAAACATTTGAAAAGAAATGTACATCACTTTAAAAGTTGTGTAATAATATACACTATAAATATTTTCCCTAATTGCACAAGTAGTTTGTGGTTATTATATTAACTAATATACATCAGTTATTCCTTTTTAGCCACTAATATAATACATACAATTAGTTCTTTCGATGTTTTGTTTGGCTGACAAATTTTGTATTTTAATTGTCAGGTCGAAATTATCTACTGTTTAATTGGCTAATTACGTTGTTTGCTCAGTTGTACTGTTTATTTTATTATGTTGCTTGTTGAGTTGTGTTGTTCGTTCTATAGTACATACACGATAATACCTTCGTTTACATATTTGTTCAATGTATGTTTTATAGCTTTTGATCCTGATGAATAAAACAGATTTCAAAATTCTATTTAAACTCAGAAAACAGAGAAATGCTCACCAGAAGAAAAAAAAAAATATTTATTTCTGAACAGAATACACATATATTCTAGTTTTAGAATATGAAAGAGTCGCACACGTTACCAAATAATTACTATTATGATGGTACGAAGCTATAAGCTAAATATTCTACAGTTTTATCTTCATATATTTTACCTAGAAAGAGATTGTTCACAATTACGCTACATGATAGTTAACCTTGAGTTGTCATAAAGTCACATAATGTAATTACGTCATAACCATTTTTAATTTTATTTCTTGTTGTCCAAATGGCGTATTCCCACTATTGATAAAATTATCTGAGGTCAGATATAAACGAAGGAGAATGTTGTATCCTGGATCGTTGAAGACGAGCTGCTTGGTATGGAAACACTACTCTTTTCATAAAAAATTAACTATTACATTACTTGTCAAAATTACCTATTCATTATATAATTTAGAAATCACAGTCTAAATTTAATAGAATGTTAGAAGACGACTGAAAACTTGCTATTAAAGTGTGACGTAATTCACGCTTCGAGTATCATATTTTGTGATTAATTTATATAATACTGAAAGTTTCACATTTGTGAATGTTAAGAGCGGTACATGAACAAACTTCATTGGCTGATTAAAGTAAATAAGTATATACTATTTTGATCTCGGATAATTAACATTATGAAATTAAATTTGTATTTTATGCGGGTTTGTGTGTTTGTGTTTTTGTTACAGCAAAACCACATTGAGCTATCCGCTGTGTCCACTTGTACTGTAACTTGATAAAGTTATTATGAAAGTTAATCTTTGACAAGGTGCTAGCGGAATACCAGACGAAATTAAAAAAGACGTTTAAATATTGTTGTTTTTTGTAGTTTTCATTTGCTGCTAATTACTAAACTTATTCTTATTTAAGTTGCTTAAATAGAATTATAGCTTCTAACATAATATTTATAAATTGAAGTCATATGATGTTTTCTCTCAATATCTTTATGGAAACACTGCAGAAGGACCAACATGTCTCCATCAGGATACTTGGCTGCCCTGTTTTTCTTGCTGCTAGTAATTATTACACAGGCAACAGGTAAGTGATAAATAGAAACAAGCAAATAAAAAACTACTGAAAATCGAACTTGTACAATGTCAGTACAAGCTCTTCTCTTAATTAAGAAAAACGACTTTACTATAGTAAATTTATGGATTATGATTGTTTTCAGCATAGTACTCTTTGCTTTTTTAAGATAGAAAACTGAAAAAGTAAAATGATTTACCCTCCAAAGTGTATTTTGATTCAGTATTTGGTTAAGAAGTAACCAAACTCGTTTATAATTTTGTAATACTTATAAACTTTTCTTGCATTACAACTTATGAACCAAGATATCTCATACAAATAATCATTTTTCATCGACCATAATTACCAGAAACTAGCAGAATTTAAGATAATGATATCATTAATACGCTAATATTCGTTCTTGCTGTACAAGAGATAAATATTGTACTAATATTTCTACCTGATGATGTGTTTTCATATGTTACTTTTACATGGCAGAAAATGCTGTCTTACGTGATACTGTATTTACAGATGTTACTTTTCCGTAGTAAAAGCTGCTGTCTTACTTTAAACTGTGTTTATAAATGTTACTTTTTATTGGTACAATATGCAGTCTTGCTCGTATTTATATAACTTTATCCCAAAAAATACATATTAAATTTAATGAAGAAAGATACTGGTACTGCTTTTGTATCACAAAACTGTACATTGAACTACTTGCGATCTGTATACAGGGCGAATCAATCCCCGGACTATTTAGCGCTATAACACATTAAATGTACACTTAACCTATGAAGAGACATAATGAAAATAAAATCGGTTAATTCTAATGTAATCCATGATAACTTTGATGTTCATGCTAGCTTTTGAGTGAAAAATTAATGTAATTATAAAATGTTTTTTTTTAGATATATGTGCCTCCCACCAGTTGTACAGCCTGCAGACTTATAACGCTAGAAAGTGGGTTTAAATACCCGTAGTAGGCAGATCCCAGATAGCCGTTCTGTAGATTTGTGTTTAAATTTAAACAATTAAATATATGTTGGGAAAATAAATCTCCAATTTTTTTGTTTGTTTGTTAAGCACAAAGCTACACAATGGGTTGTCTGTGCTGTGGTCACTATAGGTATTGAAATCCTATGTTTCAGCGTTTTTCAAACTTAACCCTGAGCCACTGGGGGATAGGGGGGTTGCTCCAAATAATGAGATTATGTGATTGACACTGCACCGAAAAAATGCAAGTTGATAACAGTAGCATAGATTGGTAAGTGGTGTAAACGGGAAAATTGGCCTTGGTACAGACGTAAAGCCAATCAAATATGAAAGTTTTACATAAAGATAAAATGTAATACTGAAGAATACTACCAAAAATGCAATAAGGGTTTTTACATTCTCCTTTTAATTTACTGAAAAAGTTTTCATTTCCTCGATTATAGCTGTTTAAGCTATTCCTTGCACAATGAGAACTAAGTTTAAAATATACTATAGCCAATACATATGAATTACTTGGTCACAGAAGTATTAATGCATTTTTTCTCAATAAAATAGCAATGAGATACAATACAACATACAGAACTACAACAGCTGAAAGAAACCTTTTAACAAAAACTCAGATAATATTGTATATTTACAATTTAAATTGAGTTCAAGAAAAGAAATTGAATCTTTATTTTATCTGTGATATGAATTCAAATTTTGATGATGCTAGAACTCAGAGAAATAAAATTAACCATTCAGTTCTCGTCTATAAAATCAATATAACACAAGCGAAGCAATCGTTATTTCAAACAACTCTCTTTATTTAGTTATTAAAATTTCATATCGCTCAAAATAAATTTTCATTAGCATTATGTCCAACGCACGTTATGAAATTTTTTTGCTAAAGCATAATTTATCTTCACTAATTATGGCTACATATTACATGTTTTAAACTTAACTTTGACTTTAACACGTTTACTGCTGCTGTTTTGTTTAAATAAATTCTAAAGGGAGTTATAAACGAAAATAATAAGAAGATGGATAAAATTAAAATTATTAACGCTTCCAAAAATAAATTAGTTTTATACACAACTAAGAAATACCCGAGGAATAAGAGAAGGAAAACGAATTAATATGTCTGTTCAGTGATGGCAGTTAATTACTTTTTTTTTTGCAGTATGCTTATGTTTCAGGTTCCAAATCTTTGTTCTGGCGAACAATATTTTTAACTTCGCTATATTTTTCAGTCCAACTGCAGAAACGCCAAACTGGAAATGCGAACGACTACATTGATAAGGTATTGGAGAACGCCAGAAACCATTTTCTGGAGAACAATTTGGACCCCCTACCACTACCAGAGGCGTATGAAGGATTTTCGGAGAAGATTTTGTTCGTTACATTATCTGGCGATGTAAAGGCATGGGATGGCTTTGTGCAAGGCTTGTCTCGATTAAACAGAGCTGGTGATATCACTCTCAGGTATGAAGGGGGAACCATTTTCCTGTCAGGGACGCTGGGAATTGATAAATTATCAGCGGGTTATACTGCACGAGCTAGACTTGGGAAACTTGCTCCAACCGTCAAAGTTCAAGCATGGATCGCATACGTTAGTGTTTCACTTGGAATACAGATACCCTCTGATGGCAGTCCTGCATACGTAAACCATTTGGATATCCCCAGTATTGGAAAAATTGACATAAAAATCGACGGCCTTATTCCATTAAACTACTTACTCACTGCAATTAGCTTCGTCTTTCTGAACATATTCAAGAATGTCCTAAAGAAGGCTTTCATACCACCTATAACCAAAGCCATCAACGACGCTCTTCAGAAAATTGAGTTACCATTTGGTTTATTGTAAACGTTTAATAAAATTTACTTTGCAGTAAATCGAGATGTTGTATGGTTTTTCGGTAAACGTGAAATAATCTTTGCTCTTCGGCAAATTGACATATGATCTAGTTTTTTGTAAACATGTAATAATCTTCTAATGTTTGTCTTTACAAATGTATTTCAATAAACTATATATTTCCTTTTTAAGTTTGAATTTCAAACCAAAGCTTACAAAAACATTGTATCTGTAATACATCTATTTCTTTCTTTTCTTCTAACCACAATAAAAACTCTTCTTGAGAGCATAACATCTTCTATTTTAATTTATCTATCTATAATTTATTCATTAGTTTAAGAACTACGGTGAAATTTACCGCAGATGAAAGCCTAACTAAGCCGGCTTTGCATTGATGCCTCTCTAAGCGATCAGTTTGAACATAATTAGATAAAGATGCAAAATACACTGACTTTCGTCCGTCGACCGCGTAAGTTCACTCTAAAATGCTTAAGCATTTTTAGACAGGAGGAAATAATGACATAAATTGTAAATCATCATTCAGTTATTAACCATCAATATTTTATCTTATTTCTATACAACTTCTTATCATCAATAAAATTTCAAACTGAAGATTTCTAGCTTCAAACTATAGTTATTATAAAAAAAAAACTAAATTACATAACGTCTTTCTTCTATGATATTTTTTTTGTTTGTAGTTAAGTAGAAAGCTACGCAGTAGAATATCTCTGTTCTAGTGAAGAGAAAGATGTGCTACAACTGGAAGCGTAGACGTGGGACATATTTTAACAATTCGAATAATCTACACATGATAATCTGGAGAGATCATTTTCAATTTTTAATAAAGATATTAGCTAAATCCTTATTAAAAAAATCAGAATGTCAACATGAAATCATCACAAGTTGAGAGAGAGCATTAACCAGTTCACCACAACTGTATGAACATCATTACTGACAAAGTACTATGTAAGCATCGGTACCAACAAATTACTATATTAAAGTGACATTTGAAAACATACTAAAAAAATACAAAGACTATATCAAACACTTCACAGTACTTTATAAATACATTACATATTTAAATTCTAAAATAAGTGAAAAATAACTTTCCGACGTACTAAGATAAAATTTTCTGCACAGACTTTTAAATGCTTAAAATGTAAACTGAAAAATGAAATACGTTTATGAACATTAAAAAAACAATTTTACATTTAACTCACAGTCTTGAATGTAAGTAATTCATACAGTTATGTTTTATTTCATTACACTGTGGCTCTATAAGCACCTAATACATACATTTATTAACGAAAGTAATTCATACAGTAATGTATTATTTCATTACACTGTGGCTTTATAAGCACCTAATACATATATTTATTAACGAAAGTAATTCATACAGTTATGTATTATTTCATTACAGTGTGGCTTTATAAGCACCTAATGCATACATTTATTAACGAAAGTAAAAAGTAATTCATGTGGTTTAATTTTATCATAGCCTAGAAAGCCCTTTTCACATGTACTATAAAAGCGAACAATTCATAGAGAGTTATGTTAATATCTGGCAAATATATCTTTAATAAAATAATTCATATACTTTAGTTCTTATTTAATCAGAGCTAGTTGTGTCTTTGTATTAACATCCAAAACAAACAAATGCTTCAAGTGAGTATTTCAGAGTTTTATTTCGATTTCTTTAGACTCGACCTGAACACTGTATAAATGTAACAGAAACTCTTCACGCGTATAATTCATACGGATTGTTTTGATGTTATCACAATATAATACATTCTTTATCCAAATAATTCACACAGTTTTGTTTTGATGTTATCACAGTATAACACATTCTTTATCCAAATAATTAATAGAGTTTTGTGTTGGTGTTATCACAGTAAAACACATTCTTTATCGAAATAATTTATAGTTGTTTATTTTAATCAGAGGTGCATATTTGTTTCTATTCAACTGTGACCTATATTCTTGAAGCAATTATTTTATTTAGTTTATTTTTAATAATATCAGTGCTTATTGTAGTAATCTAATTCGCAAACACCAATGAAGCAAATAACTGGTATAGTTTTATTATGATCTGTCAGATATGACAGTGGAGATCTTCACATAAGCACGTATATCGTCAGATTTAATGTTATGAAAGTCTAAACAGATTCTCTTCAAATCTCTTCACACACACTCTTGCAAAAAGTAATTTTTACAGCTTAGTTTTGTTTTAATCAGAAATAACTGGCTCTTTTCACATCGAAGAAACATTTTTTAAGAAAGAAATTTGTACGTTTATATTTTTAATGTGATCAATGTAACTATATACTTTATCAAAAGTATCCTACATTATTGTAAGAAGTAACTTATACAGTTTTATTTTGATCTTATAAGAAACGACTGTCGTTTGTTCATATCTAGCATAAACGCACACGCTGTCGAATAATGTAACTTCCAGTGGCATACAGTTATGTATGCGGACTCGCACAGCCAGAAACCGATTTCGGTAATTGTGGTGGGCAGAGCACAGATAGTTCATTGTGTAGTTTTGTGCTTAATACTAAACGAAAAAAATAATTTCCAGAGTTCCATTTTGATTTTATCATAACTGACTGTGATTCTCCTCACACCTAACTTAAAGGTTTTCTTAAGGCAAGTAACTATTTTAATTTTATCTCTTTAAAGCCAACTGTTGCTCTTTTCACATTTATCCACACGCACACACTTTGGAAGTAATTATTTCATACAGTTTCGTTCTCACCTTATCAGAGCTGGTTGTGGCTCTACATATAAATAACCAGATTGTTTAAAGCTAAAATAACGGTAGATCCTAAGTTTGCGAAAAATAAACGGAATTGTAGCTAAGGAAGTATGCGTTATAGAACATTTTACTGCAGGGATTATATTTACAGTGTGTCAACATTCCTACTGATCTTTAGTTGTTGTTTTTCACCCTTAAGATAATAGAGTTACATATTGAGTGAGATTTACCTTTTAATTTAAGAAAAAAAAAACAATATTCATCAGTCATATATATAGCTATCACTCTGCTATTCTTATAAAATCATTGGTATTTATTGCGAGTAGAATTTTGCTTAGAACTTCTGTTTATTAATTTCGCGTAAAGCTACAAGAGGGCTATCTGCACTAGCCGTCCCTAATTTAACAGTGTAAGGCTACACTACCCACCACCAACTCTTGGGCTAATCATTTACCAACGAATAGTGGGATTGACCGTCACTTTATAACGTCCCCACGGCTGAAATCGCGAGCATGTTTGGTGTGGTAGGAGTCGAGTGTCTAATCTACCTAGCCATGCCGGGTCGAGAACTTCTGAAGAACTGCAAGTAACTTGAATACTTAAAATAAAAATCAATGAATATTTTTCTAGCAAAGCGACGAGGGATCTTAAGCATTGTAAATCAATAGGATCTCGTACAATATTCGAGCACATTTGTTTTGCATGGTGTTATTACTCAGCCCTTTACAAGGATATAACAAGCTTTTTAAAGTGGCTAATTCTCCGTTTACTTATGTCTTCTAGTTAGTACAGTTTCTTAGACGAATACAAGTATTTAATTTTCAATACAGGACTCTTGCTTTAATTCCTTCTCAACACGTATTTTATTGACTTTTTTCTCTGTTTGTTGAATTTTTTTGTTTTATACTTTCTCTAGACTTAGTTAACTGGTAGTTAACTCGACGATTAACTATATCAATTCACAGTAAGATAATCTCCAGAATGTACAGGGTGGTCGCTAGAAAAGCGGAAAATTTGAGGGTCAGATGAGATCATGAATAAAATGCGTGCTTACTCATTTCTATTTTGATTTCTTTACATCATGAATAAAATGCACGATTTTAATAATTTTGAGCATCTATGAGTGTAATATAACATATGCCTTTAAAAACTTTGTAAAAGTTATTATTTGTAAAAATAAATAGCTGTTTGACAAATTTTCCGCTTTTCTTGCGACCACCCTGTATTTGATCTATTATGTATAAAACGAGAAACTATTATTTACTGATGACTGGTGTTTTTAAATTTGTATTTTTAAGATTTCTAAGTTTGATAAAGTAATGAAATGGGAATGTTTCCTGTTGCTACTCAATAAGTACACACGTAACACTGGATAAGAAGTATGCGCTTCCATTATTTAATTTAATACGTGCAAGGTGACTGAATGTTCATCAAACTTCAAGCGTGTTTGTTTCAGCTGCTCCACGTTCGAAGGTTCTAAAACATTGTGGTGTGATAATCAGATTTTTATACGCCCGCTTGGAGCAAGATCATACTATTGTATCAGCATTACTCTTGACACAACATAGAACAGCACATTTTCAAGATGTACACATTCCCACATTTATAGATAAGAAACGTTTTCAGATACAAGCAACGAGAAGATTGCGACACATGTTTTATAGAGATCTTTCATGACTGTGTCGATATAAATGTCTACTGAAGTTTGTATCTTTACACAAAACGTAAGTACATACAATATAACAAACTTAATTTTAACCAACTTTCCCTTTGATTTTTACTTTTTAGAATTAAAATTTTGTAATGTATTGACGCCATAAAATATAGTATCTTATTAATACAAGAAGGAGCAGAAATCATGCTTATTATCACATCTCATTTGAAAAAAAATCTTCATGTGAAACTTCTTATAATGAATTTTAAGTTCTGAAGATCATTTGTAATAAAAATATTAAACATAAAAGGAGCATAATTAACAAAAGTATATACAGATTATTCTAAAAGACTTACTATGAGAAGACATAGATTTAATTATCACTATACAAATTATATTACTTTCATTTATTTAGTTTCCAGTTTCCTAAGAGAAGCTTTAGCTTTACATGACAAAATACCTGTATGAGAGTTTCACAGAGTGTAGCTTATAGCAAAAAACTATACAAATGGTTATCTGTACTCTGACCACCAAAGGTATCGAAACCAGGTTTCTAACGTCATAAATCCGCATACATATTATTGTGCCCCTGAGGGGGGGCAGGATCTTATAAAACCGCCTACTGTCTGTCAAGTAATCATAAAATGTATAAAGTGAAAGGTTAGTATTATGGTCTAGTTTCTATCAAATAATCACAGATGTCTGCAGTAGGAAGCTAATAGAATGGCCTAGTTTGTGTCAAATAATTACAGAAACTATTACAATAGGAAGCTAATAATCACAGGATCGAAAGAGTGAGAAGCTAAAGAGCTGATAATGTCTGTCCAGCAATCACTGGCGTTTTACAGTAGAAAGCTAGCAAAGTTAATAGTGCCTATCAATAAATTATAAAAGTTTTTTCAGGGTAGTACTGATCAGACTAATGAAAAGCAAGCATTACGTTTAGTTGCAGGACAAACTTTTTATTAAGATGTCATTTAAGCAAAACATGACAATAAGTGAGGAAATAATTCTTCTCTTTTTATTATTTTTTCTTATGATAAATCCTGCATTTCTTCACACACAAAGTTATGACTAATATTAATTTTCACTTGCCAGATATAATTGAACTTTCATTTGTTTAACTTTCCTCGCTTATTTCTCGGGCCTGTCATGGCGAGTTAATTACGCGCTCGAATAGTAATCTGAGGGGCGCAGGCTCAAATTCCCGTCATAAAGAACATGTTTGCCTTTTCGGCGTGTGACGCTGTTATGTGATAGTCAATCTTACTATTTGTTAGAAAAGAGTAACTTAAGAGAGGGCATGATTGGTGATGACTAGTTGCCTTCCCTCTGATCTTACACTGTAAAATTAGGGACGGCTAACGCAGATAGCCTTTGTGTAGCTTTGCGAAATTCTAAACAAACAAAGCTTTTTTCTCAAATCGACCCCTGGCCTTTGTCTTAAAATGTAACAAAGAATTGTACACATAAGCAATGAATGAGAAATCAATAAGTGTCCAATAATAGTTGATCATATTTCGGATAGCTAAGTGTCTTTTGATGACTTTATTTTACATGTTGTCATTGTAATTGTTATTGAAATATATTAATCAGGTTAGAATAGTGATGAGCATACTACCTCATACAGGAGCAGTTCTTACCTTTCTTTTATTATCAGGTATGTTGTTTTTTTCTTATATATATAGATTATATTGCGTGAGAGTGTGAGGTCAATGATAATTTCCACAATATGTTCAAATTTTATAAGTAATCTTTATCTTAAGATGTAGAAAGTTTTCGAAGACAATCTAAAAAAAAATCAAAAATATATCTGACGAACAAAAACGCAAATATTTGGCCATGTAAACGTGAAAAAATATCGTCCTTATTAGATAAAAGACGACACTAGAAAACAAAAGAATAACTGGTATGTATTCTTGCTGTATATACATAAAATATCATACTTTAGTAATTTGTATTCTATATTTTATCTAATTTAGAGCATTAATGTAATTTTTCTAATTTGTTTATTGTTACTGAAGCACTTTTACCTACTTAATCACTCTAAGCAACTTAATATTATTAATTATGTACGAAATAAATATATAAGTAACGAGATGTTATATAAATTCGAACTATACAGCAGGTGTCAATGCCTTCATTCTCCGTAGTGGGGGAGACCCAGATTTTGAGGCTTACTTGCGAGAGGTGCTTGAGAATTTTCGGAATACAATGGAATACGGAATTCCACCGATAGGTGTCCCACCACTAGAACCACTGACTCTTCGTAACATCGATATAAATGTAAAAGAAGACGTCGCTGATGTTGACTTGAAATTCTATGAAGTAAGTTTACAGGAAAATGAAAGGTATTTCAATATGTTCTAATAGTTTGTTTCTTTTTTCTGCCCACTACAGATATATAAACCTGGTTTTTAGGGTTGTACGTCCGCAGACATACCGCTATGTCACTGTGAGGTGTGAGTTACACTCGCGATTGTTATTTTTATTGCTATTCCATTTCTATGTCGGAGCGATATCATAAGAGAAACGAAAGAATTAAAAAGCTTTTTATGTAATATGTGTATAATACCATGTTCAGTTTAGTAATACATAATAAAATATAATTGAAACTTGCTATACTTTTCTATTTCTAGTAATTTAATCCTAATTTGTACAATGATCGTAAGATGATTAAAACAAAAATACACTTTTCCATGAGAGTTAAACATCTATAAATAATAAAAAGTATTAATAATAACGAAACTTTATATTTAAGTAAAATAGCAAACAGTAATAATCATAAAACAGATTTAATTATGCATATAATTTTGGCATCATAAGGTTATCAAAATAAGATGTTATGTAATATTTATCTCTCTTAACTACTTTGAAATTGTAATAAACAAATTGTCCAATGGACAATCTTATAACGCTACAAAAATATCGGTGGAATTGTATTACATACTACATGAAAAGCTATTCAAGTTAAAAATATGTATACTTTTATTTGTATTTCGGAAATTGGTTTTTCTTTATGAAGCTTTCACACAATCTATCTATCCATTACATTGTAAAGAAACGTGTTTAAAGAAAGCTCTGCTTTTGTTTAAACATGTTATTTTGATATGACAAAATTCAACTTTTCTTAACACAAGTTTAACTTGTGATCATTTCCTCGATTTATCTAGTAAATCAAAACAGTGTACAGTCACTCATGTTATATAACTTAGTTGTTGGAGTTGGAATATTAAATCGGGTTTATCATACGAAGAGTGAATCGGATGTTATTTGCATCATGTTTAATATCAATATATTTCGTTCCCGGCAAATTCTTAACCAATCGACAGCGGATTATTGTCGCAAGCCAACATATTACAAGAAATTTGTATACATCATGAGATTTTACGAATATGGATATTCCTATAACAATATTGTTAAAAAAGGTATAGCCAAAGAACAATATCTTGAATTGAAACTCGCAGCTGGAAGTTTAGGATAGCAAAGAACTCTGAAACCACACTCCAGGTCAATCCAGAGCAAAGTCCTCATTATAAAAGTTTGTTTGTTTTAAATTTCGCGTAAAGCTACACGAGAGTTATCTGCACTAGCAGTCCCTAATTTAGAGGCGTAAGACAAAGTGAAGGCAACTAGTCATCACCACACATCACCAACTCTTGGGCTACTCTTTTACCAACGAATAGTGCGATTGACCATCACATTATAACGCCCTCACAACTGAAAGTACGAGCATGTTTGGTGCGATGGGGATTCGAACCCACAACCCGAAGGTTACGAGTCAAGCGCCTTAATCCGCCTGGCTATGCCGAAAGTAAAAGTTATGATTAAGAAAGAGTACAACTGTTGCATCGATAGTCAACTGATATAAAATTCAATCTTTTGAGCTATATAAGTTAAGTACTTAAATAACATTTTATAATTTACTTTAATAACAATTTTTCCATTTTCAAATATTCTTATAAATTCAGTTACTAAGTTTTCAGTGTAGACTTTCATTCTCAATAATTTTAATAACTGAATACATATGATTGTAGATCTTGGTATTAGATGCGGCGCAGAAAAATATCCAAGACTGATCTTAAGATTATGATTGTAGCTTGTTGATGTTTTTGATTTTTTAAAGAAATTTATTTGTTTGTTCTTCTGAGGTAACCCCATACGTTTTACGAAAACAACGATGTACAATGAATGTAGAAACATCTACCAGTTGGAAACAATGCGACACGATGTTAATTTTTTTTAATAAAAGAAAAATAACATTTATGAAAACTGCGTATTATCTCTAATTTTTAAGAACAGCAATTTAGAATTCAATGTAGTCAATGACTGTCATTGATTTTCACAGCTAAAAATTGAAGGACTTTCAAAATTCGTCGTCGATAAAATGGAATCGAATCTAGCTAGCTATTACGCAGATATTGGACTTTCCCTACCTTATCTGGTGGTGACTGGTCAGTATTATTTGGCTGGGAAGGTAATCGGTATATTCCCTCTGAAAGGAGAAGGAGACTATCAGATAATTGCAGAAGGTATCTACATTGGTGGTATGGGACAGCTAGTTTTCAATGGACAAGATCTACAGTTTAACGAGCTAAATCTAGGACTAAGCTGGGATGAGCTGAAAGTTAATTTAGAAAACTTTCTTGGTGGTGGAGAATGGTCTAAGCTAATCCAAGTACTACTTCCCGCTGTTGGCAAAGGTGTTTTTGATCGTTTCAAACCCAAGGTCATGGAACTTCTCAACAAAGCTCTGATGAACAAGGTGAATGAAGAGCTTCGAAAGCCAGACGTAAAAGAAATAATTAAGGGAATTTTTCCAGATAGAATTCTTACCTGAAACATTTCATGTTAATATTTTTTCAAAGCTTTTATAAATATTGCTATGATTTTTATGTAATTATACAAGTTTATCAATGTTTATATATATACATATATATATATACATACACACATACATTCAAAGTACAAGAACATTTCAGTTTAAGCAGTGTTACATCAAAGATAAATCTAAAACCTGTAAATGTATTCACAGAGGTGTTTGATAATACGTGTATAAATAAAGCTTATTTTCTGTTGCATGCTTCATTGTTTAACTTTTAACTCAAGATTTCAAATATTTGTATGTAAAAAGATACTCTTCTAATAGGAATTCTTTTATCAAAGACAGTTTCTTAGTCCAGCTGTTCATACTCATCTACCACCAATGTAAACTTTAAAGTCATTATAATCTTTACTGAGAAAATCTTTGTCAGAACCATAGACAGACCACATGGGTGAAAACGTCTCAAGTACCTAGTTTTGTTGAACAACATTTTTTTAGGGTTAGACTACTTTCAACTTTATCATGCGAAGCACATTACAAAATACTGTTATGGAGTAGCCGATCCACAGCATCTGATTATATGAGATAAAGCTAGAAAAAAAACACTGCTCTAGTGTTCCTAAAAAACGTTGAAAATCTGATGGTTGGTACGTTTGATGAGTTGTTTTTCCCTCAATGTAAACAGATAGATAGTGAAAAATACACAAATACACTTAAGTGTGGTTATTAAGGACAGAGTAACTCAAAACTCTTGTCAAAATTATAACCTCATCAACGAAAGTGGTAGTTTTAACCAAAGTATCTCTCTTGTAAACAGTAACTCACTCCGTATCTTTTGCTGGTACTTCTTGTTTTGCTAATTTCTATAAACGTTTCGTTAGTTAAATATAGTGGTTGTCTAATCCATACGCAAGCGACGCTAACTATAAAAAAACTAATTTTCTATATTTTTTTAGTTTTAAATTATGACAATACGAAGTGGAATGTGTGACTTATGCAAGAAAAATGTGTTTTTTTTTCATGTTAAGCACACAGTGAATGAATACCCAGACTAACAAGCAATGAAAAAAACATAAATCAGGTCATATAAAGCTGTTTCTAAGCTATAACCTTACAGATTTTGGAAACTATTAATACTTTATTCGAGATTCAATTAAAACATACACAGTTTAAAATGTTGTATTCACAAGCGGCTTCATAACCAGTCACAAAATATCTACCTCGTGAGAAATTGAGTTATTAAAATAAAACTATTTGAGTGAAAGATAAAGGTTTAAAACTACTTTACTATTCTTATAGTGAATAACTCAATCCAAAAAAGATAAATCATAATTTATTATTTTAGTTTTCACTATAGGCCTCAATGTCCATTCTACGATATTTTTAACCAATCCTTCAAAGAGAGTGAGGACAGCTGAGGACAATTTATTCAAGACAAAACTTAATGGACCAAGTCCTTTTACACTGATGGTTAGACCGTTTAGCTGGTCTAAGGTAAAATCCTGTAAATGATTTTCACCCAAAAGAGAATCGTGGATAACGTTCATCTTAACAGAAGCATAACCTAGTCTACCAATGATATCAACTGTACGTCCTCGATTCATAAAAGCTACCGAAACCTTGTACGAACAGCTCATGACCCCCATTCCTAAGCTGACTGTAATGTTCACGATATTATCATTCTTGAGGATAGTGCAATCACCAGCTCTGAGTAAAGTATCCAATCCTGTGAGATATCCATCGTACAGCCTGGCCTGTCCTTGCAAAGGCAATTGGAAAATTTCTTGCTCAAAGCTGATAGATTTCTCCGGTAAACGGTAAGGGTTGAGATCATGAGCAAGTTCTTCTTTGATGTTTACAATCAGTATATCTATAAAATTGTTGGCATTTCCAACGAGAGGATCTGTAAGGCAAAGCCATAAAAATAGTCTAATAAATTATGTGTATTAATATACATAAAAATGGTTGTTTTCGGTAGTTTTGTATTATAATACTAATTATTAAGAAGTTATTGTATCTCGTCTTCGTTATTTGATCTTAGTTACTACGTTAATATTGAAAATAAATTATTTATAATGGTTAGAAAGAGCTAGTTCGACAATTTATGATACGATTACTTACAATAGCAATTTATAAAGTAGGATATTTATTAAACAAATATTAACATTTCCACCTTATTTGAATTTCTTAAGGTTGAAGAAGTTAAATTATTTCCTTGTAAAATAATTTGTTTATTTACATATAAAATCCAAAACCCGGTCGGATATGTTAGAGATAATGTAACGTAAAAAACATAAATCAGAGCCAATTGTGTAACTTTGTGCATAATTCCAAACAAATAATTTCAGATCTGTTTTTGTCTCTCACAAGTTATTGCCCAATATGCCTTTCGTCAATACCAAAACTTGGTCTTTAAATAAATAAAAATGTTTTTATTGTAACTGAACTACAATTTTACCCTAATAGTTCGGTGGTAAGCTTGAAAGCTTATGAAACTAAAATGCAGAGTTGTAGCTTTACGTATGATATTGTGCTGACATCCAAATGTGCAACTTTGTGTTATATTATGTGAAAAGTTTCGTTTCATTTGACTTGCCACTTATACTCCTTGGAATTTTTAGTTTAAACTCACAGAGAGTGAGCAAAAATTATTAATTAGCAATAACAACACTCTTTTCGTTTGTTTTTTTAGTTTCAAAAAAATTGCTGAAGCGTAACATATATTTTACACAGCTTCATTTTGACTTTAAAACATTTTCTACACATTAATTTTCTTTTGTTGTGTTAGTTTCTCAGGATAAAATTCAAAGAAATTATTTTTAACATTCCGTAAAGTCATTTACATTCTCTTAAAATAGCTTTAATAAACAACCATTGTTTTTAACGTAAACTCTAAACAATTTCTGTCACTAGTAAAAAATAAGGAACACATCTGCGTATTTTAGAAAAAAAATAAATGTATATAAATCATTTCGATCAACATGGATTAAATAATGAGAGTTTAGATACCCCGTTTATGACTCCACTCTAGAGTAGACAATATATAAAAACACATGTGCTTCCTCATCCACACCCCCCAGTGGCTCACCAGTATGTCTGCGGATTTACACGCTAAAATCCGGGTTTCTAAACCCGTGGTGGGCAGAGCACAGATAGCCCATTTTGTAGCTTTGTGCTTAATTCAAAACGACAACATTCTCATCCATATCACTAGAAGCTTCTCTTGCTTACTGGTGAAAATCACTTTTTCAAAAAATGTCATAGTTTTATAACTAGTTACCCATTGATTTGGTATCTACAATAATGTTGGAAAAAACAAAAAATTTTGCTTTACTTGTTCAAACTCTATTAAACAACTTTTTACTGCGACAGTTAAAATTACTATACTATATAGAATATAATGTTTTGCCTAATAAAGCTTAATTTTTTTTGTATTTCGCGCAGAACTAATAGTGAGCTTCCTACATTAGCCATCCCTAATTTAAAAATGATAGATTACAGAAAGATAGCTATTTATTACCACCCACTGCCAACCATTGGGTTACCCTAACAGAATAGTGGGACTGGCTACCATAATATGACTCTTCCACTGCTTAAAGAACGAGTTTGTTTTCGATAATAGAATTTGAATCCATGGTCCTCAAATCTCAAAGAAAGAATAACAGTTGGACAACACATAGGAACCCAAATTTAAATTGTTTTTGTCTGAATGACTTGATATTTTTAACTTACATTTTATAGCGGGAAAAATATATAACATGGTTTACAATAGTTATAAGAAAATTCTTTCAAGTTGCAAAACCTTAGAATGTACGGGAAAGTCTTAGAAATATTTCTTACATAATAAAGTCCAGATTTTTAAAAAAATCAACCAGTAGCTACTTCTTAAAATACTCGATGGATTTTAGAATATCAACGAGTTAGGTCATTTTACACAAAACATTTATAAAATAAACAATATAAAAATAAAAAAGTAGTTCTAATGCTAAATGTAGGCTGATATATATTAACCCTTAAATCATTTAATATTTTAAATATCAGATTATTAAAGTAACTATTACTTGTCTTTTTTTCCGTCTAAATGATATGAATATCGTATTTGAAGTTTACAGCTGATCGTCGCTCACTATATTCCCTGTTAAATGTGTACAATATGCATCTATCAAAGTCATTAAGTTGTTCTATAACATTTTTACTTGTGACGTTTTGAAAAATTGCGTTTACTGAAAGTCAATGGTTGTATGATGATATTCTTCCTTGTGGTGTGAAGAGCTGTGTCTAGTAGTGAGGATAGACTGTTATAGGATCATCTTCCTTCTGGTGGTTTATAAGTAGCATAACGGCAAGTATGAAGATTTATAACGCTAAAATTCGATTTCGATATCTGAACTCCACACGTCGCAGATAGTTCATTATGTAGCTTTGTGCTTGACTACAAACAAACAAATATTCTGTTGATTTGAAAAGTGTACCTGGTAGTAAATGTCGACAGTGGTACCTTGTAGTAAATTTCTACAGTTATATAATCATTTTCCCGTTGTTACTTCGAAAGACAAATGTCTAGTAGTGAATGTAAACTCTCCTATGATTGTCATGACTTAAAAATTGTGTATAGTATTAAATGTCAAATGTTGTATGATCACTTTTTTCTGTTGCCTTGAATGTCTCCTAGTAAATTTCGACAGTTGTCTGATCATCCTTCCTGTTGGATAAAAATTATATCTAGTAATGAATATCGACAGTTATGTGATCATTTTCTTTCCGTTCATTTCACAAATTATGTCTTGTAATGAGTGTCTACTATTTTCTTATCAGCTTTCTTCTGATATTTAGAAAAAACTGTGTTTGTTGATAATTGTAGACTGTTTTATTGGCTTGTCATGACAACAATCTTAAACTAATGACTTCAATATAACACTTACATTTGTCTAATCTTTCAATTCTTCAATTTAACTGACTTTTGGTACTTGTACAGAATTTCCCCGGTAACATATCTAGTGTGAGAGACACGTCCATTTGTAGTGATTTAGTTTATGCGTCTTTAACACTCGACATGTTGCTGAGAAAATACTGTATAAGTACTGATTTTTTTTTCTATACTTGAAAGGACATGTTTTTAAAACTTCTAAATTAGCTTGAAATACTAATACTCTATAAGTTGATAATGTTTTCGGCTTTTGAAGTCCTTTCAAAAATCTTATTTAAAAAAGTACAAAAAAGCCAAGAACAGCATTTTAGATTTTTCAAGTAAGATGTGTAGCATATCGAAGAAGGTAATATCTATTGCAAAATTAATGATTTACATAGAAAAAGACATAGTGATAGGAATTTATTAATTAAATTATGCATTTAAAACTATTTTTAATTACTATACGACTTTCACATTCTTTATGCTACAGTGATATCCATTTATATAGTTTCCAGTTGTTTATGAAGTGATGTTAGGAAAAAATTCCAGTTTCAAAATGTCAAACTTACCAGGGTTGTGAGATCCACAAAGAGTGAAAAAACAACAAACGAACGTAGAAACTGGAATAAAGTTCATGACTTCTGACTGGTATATCTTATCTTGCAGTATTATCTGAAAAGAACCTGTATTTTCAATGTAGCTCGTATGTCCAGTCAGATTTAAAACGTTCTTCCTTTGTAAAAAGAAAAAACTGAACTTCTGAATCTGCTTGTACTGGTTAATCCTTACTAATGTAACAGCGTTGTTTGGTCTGAATCATGTGAAACAGCATATACATTGCGATCATATGATGTAAACATCCTTATTGAAGATTGAGAAGGAAGTACTTGTCGACACTATGATTATCTAGCTCTTGTTAAATGTTTATTTTTTCATTCCCACGAGACATCCAAACATCGACACCTAGAGAATTAAAAGTGCTAAATCAGAATAAGTAACACAACTTCTTCGACTCCACATTAGTTGTTGATCAATATTCTAAGAATCGAGGACCATAAATATTTTTCAGGCTCGGTATGGTCAGGTGGTTAAGATACTTAACCCATAATCTGAGTGCCGCGGTTTCGAATCCCCGTCACACCAAATATGGTTACCCTTTCAGCCGTTATAATGTGACGATCAATCTCATTATTTATTGGTAAAAAGAGTAGCCCAAGAGTTGGCGGTGGGTGGTGATGACTAGCTGCTTTCCCACTTGCCTTATACTGCAAAATTATGGACGACTAGTGCAGATAGCTCTTATGAAGCTTTGCGCGAAATTCAAATAAACCAAAATAAATGTTTTTCACAAAAATTAACACCAGGGGATAATGTTACATATAAATTAAATAGACTTTGACGAATCCTTAATTAAAATGTAGCAAAATTTAAACCTTTTGTTACAGAAGTTAACATATTTCAATATGTACCTAAAATACTTTGACTTAAAAGCACTCATAACATATAGGGTTTCCCTATTTCGATGTAGTTGTAACTCAAATAAGAACTGCTGTGACTGAAGTCCTTCTTGCATGTCACCATGTCCACATGGTAAGTATCTGTACATAAAATACGTGTCTTGGTCATGATATGTACTAAGTGTAGTATGGTTGTCATCGTGAGTGCCTGACATTGTAATGTTAATATTTATTTTGTTTCCGTGCCAGCCATAAGCTAGTAGGAGTTCTAAATCGAAGTGTGTTTGTAAAATTAGCCGTTCTGCACAATTCATTTGATTTTTTTTCTACTTTGCAAACTAGTTGCTTGTATAGATTACAAACTCTATTCTGTGCAGTCTTAGCCACCTATGCCCAGGACGAGTTGTATCTTATCTGCATAACTCAGACAAAATATCATTGCTTGTTTTCCAGGATTTATCAGGATAGCTGTTCCATCAGTATGTGGTGTTCCTTTGACAGAAATTTGCATTGACTTTACTCATTGATGGAGAAATGCTTGAAAGTAAAAGCACTACCAAGTTACTTGTCATGTTCGCATAGATTTTCAAACTGCTTTATACTGTTACGGCTTCAGGTTAATGATGATATTATGTCCTCAGTGCAAGGCAAAAATGACATTCATTGCAGGTTTAGCAAAAAGATGGTTTATAAAGGAGAATCTCAATAATTCTCGTTGGTTTACCCAAGCTAATTGTATAAGATTGGTGGCTATACTATTTAGATCAGAATGTAAAAGATTCTGTAACAACAGGATTAGAAAGAAGTAAGCAAACAAAAGACAAAAACAAATATCAACGCACACATTTAATATTTCATTTCATATGAAAGCTCAAAAGTTCTACCAAAGCACCAGAAAGCATAAAACTAGAAAGGAGAAAGAAGCAGTGCAGCTACCACCTTTATTTCAATCCCAATAAAGATGTGCCTTGGTCTTCAGGGCACCATCACACCAACATCAATTCTGGCTAGCTGAAACATAAATAATCAACAAATAAAGCTAACACTGTTAAGACAAAACTACCAGATAACTGGGAACCCGGATTCTGAAGCCGTGAAAAAACTGTTGGCAAAGAAGAAGAATGAAGACCAAAGATTAGTGAGTGACTGCTGATGATTGCTTCAATAAGGAATTTTCTGGGTACAGAAACGCCTACGTTAACCCAAAATTGTTCCCTACAGGGTTTGCACAGAAAAATATAAACTAAACAAAGAATTTTAACAGATTTTTATCATTGCTGTGAAGAGTACCTTCCGTTTTTGTTGTTGTTTTTTACAAATTCAAGCTATTTTTAAGATTTTAGTTTACGTACTTACACCTATATGGTTCAGTTTATTTTCTTTAAATTTTATAATTGATCAATATTATTCAAAAAGCAAAAATTAATTGCGCTTTAATTTTGTGTGTATATATTGTATTTAGTTACGTTTATTCATATTATATTTTGTAGTTTATAATGCTTTCTATTTCAAGTTGCATTGATCACGAGTAACGCATAATGTTTTCTCGTAAACTCTTTTTTATTACTTTTGGTGAACTTATATTTTTGCGTTATATTTCATTTAAAAGTTTTACTGTTTTAATATTGATAACTTATCTGTGTTTATTGTTGTTTTTCAGTGAATTTGTTTATTAATAAGCATAAAACTAAACAATGGGCTATCTGTGCTGTGCCCACTACATGTATTTAATTACAATTTTTAGCGTCACAAACCTTTAGAATTACAACTTAGCAACGATGGACTATCTGAACTTTGTCCTCCACGAACATCTCAGTTTATTTAATTGCTGTATCATTAGCTTTTTCGCTTTTACTATTGATTATTATGCTAGATTTTTAGAATCTCATATCTGTGAAGATTACTTTGTCAAATTTTGCTTTTATGCTTGAACGTTGACATTTTAAAGTTTATTGTTCTGATTTACTTCCCTATGATCAATTTAATTTATAAATATCATATAACTGAGTACAGTTAGACCATTTATGTGATTCATGCACATGGTTAGAGGATCTCCTAAAGATAGTTCAGTTTGTGCACCTTATCTTCTCTGGAATCTTAACATCTACCGTATATTTCCTGCTCGTATTGAAAAATGATAGGGAGGAGAGTGGTATATTTTACTTTCACTTTGAATTCCTGTACATTGTTCATGTAATGATATAGTGGTGATCCTCTAGGCTTACGACGCTAAATATTAGTTTTCGATACCCCGTGATGAGCAAAGTACAGATAGCTCACTGTGTAGCCCATTACTCAGTAACACCTATAACAAACCTTCTATGCATTAAGTAGTGGCTCCATCAGGTTCAATAAGTTGGTCAATTGTGGATATGAATAAGTAAGTGCCAGTACTTAATGGCCTTAGTTGGTGTTGTATGCATAATTCTTGGTACAGATATTTAGGTACAAAACCCATGAAACCTGGTCGGTCTGCTATGCTTTCCTGAAGGTATGAAACATTTGACAGTGTGCCACATTCCCTTATAGAACCCAAAAGTGAATAAAAATAGTGGTCAATTGATTTTTTTCATTTCCTTAAGGATTTAAAAAACAGAAAAATGACAATTAAATTACAAAATATACATGATTTTGATCATACATCACTATTTCTTGCAGGTTTTAAACATCAGTTTATAAATTTAAATTATTTGTCAGGAACGTTGTTTATTCAAATATTTTATAGGAAAGACCTCAGATAAGTATGTCAGCTCTCCAAAGATGGTAAAGGAGCAAAGATCTGGAGACTCGTCGAAACATCATAACTTTAGAAATTTAAGTTTTCTTAAAACCAAAAACCATTGAAGAAACACTTCATGAGGTTACCATAAATACAGTGAATTCTTCAAAATAAATTATTTTAAAATTGAATTTGTAAATATTCTTAAATAGGGAGATTCTTATTGAGCTTTGCAGTGAAAAAGTGTTAACTGAAAAATATAGAATATTTAAGTCAACTAGTATGCTGATTTTGACATTTATATAGCAATGTCTACCTTCCCTATAAAGGCTGGTGAATTGACACATAGTATCCAACTATATACTTTCAACTTCACTGATATTTCATTTTCAGTCATCCACAACATATTGTGATGACTGTTTAACCCATGCTTGCTGTGATGTAAAAGACAACAACAACAGCGAAAAATGTCACTTAAGGCCACGATGTGTAATCTATATTAAATCTCAGCTTTCCTATTTAAGTGCTCTATTATATTAAAATGAAGAAGGAATACAGATAATGAAGACTGTCATACCTTGGGTCAAGTAAGATATATTTATTCATCTGTAAATACTTTTATGATCATTTCAAAACTATGTTACCCTACAATGACAAACGATGGAATATATTAACATCCAACACCATCTTTTTTTTTCTATTGATTATCGAGCATTTAGTATTAGTCCATTTGGTTCCGACGTACTTCTTAGTTGTTTAATTCAGGTCATAAACCAAAATCATAGCGGAGCTCCCAATTTAAGTTCCTCAAACTTCTAAAGAAGTGTGCAATTGTACAGGATTATCATGACCAGGAAACTTTACACGATTTCCATAGCCAGCATAGTCTCCAGCTTGTAATCACATTGAAAACTCTTAATGAGAACTTAGCCGAAAATTTGCTAACCATAATCCTAAACCTGAGTTTCAGCACTTTCTAGTGAAAAGTGGGAATGAAATTATGGTAAATTGTATCAGTAATCTCATCAACAGTATACTATATCACATTGTAGAAGTTATTAGGATACAAAGAGGATTAACCAAGTACTGAATGTAATATTAGGTTACAGTCGCTATTTATAATAATGGGATATTATATTTTGTCATTATTTAAAGTACTGTGCAAAAATGTTAGCATTAAGTCAAAAATTAGATTTCAATCTACTTTCAAAGAACAATGGAAGATAAATCACAGGTGAAACATCAAAATTTTATTAATCTTCATATTTAATACAACAGAAACAAACAGTTAATATTTTGTGTTTCACTTTTAGTTTAAAAACTGTAAACAGTCTTTTGGGCATTGTTGACATATTTAATCAAAGTGTCCTTTGGGATTTTACTCCAGATGTCTTTAATGCACTCCCATAACGTTTTTGGCAGTAACTTTTGATTTGTCAAGTTTCTGGTTTATCAAATCCCAGATCTCCTTAATTACGTTGAGACCAGAGCTTTGAAGAGGCCATGGCATTAACTGAATGACTTCAACAACTTCTTTCTTACCTAAGTAATTTTAACATGGGTTGGATAAGTGTTTGGAGTCATTATCTCCTTGCTGGTAAAATACTTTTTACCAACAATTTGCTAACCACAAAATATACCATAATGGATGGTGGTTGCGTTGATCCATTATTCCATCTATTTTGCAAATATATCTTGCCGTCTCAGCAAGAAAGTACCCCCAAACCATCAAACTGCCTCCCGTATACTGCATGGTAGGTGTTACGTATCGTGGTAAGTATTATTCACCTTTCTTCCGTCAGATATACAACCTACGCTTTGAACCGAATACTTCAAAATTGGACTCATCAGTTCATAAAACCATTTTTAATCATCAGAAATCTATTTTATGTACTTTTTAGCAAATTCCAATCTTTCAACAATATTTGAAGATCAACCTAAAGATTTTTGATCTGCTAAACGTCCAAATATTCCATTCTCGATAAGTTTTCTTGATATGATAGATCTAAACACTTTTCCATCATTTGATACATGGTTGTTTATCTTATACCGTGTTCTGCCTCTTAATCTTTCAAATATATCTGTCTCGATCTCACAATCTAGGGTGTACTTGACAATGTGTGAGAAACATTCAAGTCTGGAGCAATTTATAGGAGAGTCCAACTAGCATCAGGTATGCGAAGTTTCTGCTGTAGTGGCAATTTTCTACGCCTTTTTTTGGCCGTGAGATGGCAATAAAACTTACGTTAAACACTGTATTTATCAAGGTTTATTTGTAGAATGCTATTAAATTGATTTCTTCTAGCGTATACCAGTACCCTACACTAACTCCTTGCTAGCTTCTTTCTATGTGGTTAAGATACTTCACAGGGTACTAAAACAGTTATTTCAGACCATAAATTTGATCAGCATGTTTATTAAAACAGAACCATTATTGCATGCCCTTGGTACAAGTACAGGGTGTTCGGAAAGTCACTGTGCAGTTTTGTAATCATATTTTATTCAGTCTATTTCAAGCCAGCAACTGATAGCGGTGTTTAGAAACAAAATAAGAAGGATCCAGGCCTGTGTTGATGCCAACGGGTGTCATTTTCAACATTGTTTATAATTGTGATTCACATTTACCTCCTGTATTCTGTATTTAAACATGTCTGTTAATAAATATATAAGTGCACAGTAACTTTCCGAACACCCTGTAAATGAGAATTCTAAAGAATGATAAACATTCTCATCCTGGCTTATTCAGCTGTCAGCTGGGATCAATAAAGCATTGTCAAAGTGTTGAAGTTTACATTCTCTAATGGCATAGAAGAATTAGTCCCACTAAATGTAAATAATAAAAAAAACATTGTCAGATACTAACTTTTGTACAGTACTGTAGGTTTCGGTAAAGTTTTGTTGTGATAGATGAAATTCTGAATTACACATCTTTCTACATAAAATCGTTTGGGGATCTAGTAAATCTTTCATGATGTCCATAGAACATTCTTCATAATAAATAACAGATACAAATGTTTAATATAACATGCATTTCTCAGTTTGACAGCAGTAAGTGTATATTCATTCCATCTTAATAATTATTATCTTATTTATTACAAAATATACAAACAGTTTCGCCAAGGCTGTAGTAGTTAGCTATCACATTCTTAACAAATATATTGAAACAAGACAGCTGGGTTTTATTCTGAAATTGCATGTGTATTGATCTATCTTTAGTACTAGAAAAAAAGCGTTGACTCATGCCCTGTGAACTTGTCTAGTTGAATTGTTTTATATCTTTTTGTGTTGAACAATAATTATTTTTTCGCCATCAAGCTTTCTGTACTTTTATTGTTAATAAAAGTGTTTACTTTTAAAAAGTTTGAAATTGCATTTTCCAGGTAAAATACTTATGCCAGAGAGTAAGTGTTAATCTCTAAAAATGTACTATAACTATAAAAAGTAGCATGCCCTAGAGGAAGTCCTCTTGTAAATATTAATCTTTCTCACATAATCGCATTCCAGCTACACGTTTATAGAGAACTACTGTAAGGAAGTTCCCAAGCAGCTATCCCTGTTCTCATTGTGATTGTAATTTCAATGTGCACGAGGTATTAACTACTAAATTTCCTAATAGTGACGTACTATGAGAGGGCCAAATGAGAAGGGCTATATGAGGAATCCTGATTGTTACCGACCATCGAGCTTAATCTTCACTGCTAGTCGATGTCATGTATTGTAAATAGCCAACTGAAAGTGCCTCTGATGGTGAAAATTCATCTGATTATGCAGTCTCCTTATTTAGACAAGCTACTGAAAACACAGGTCAGACCTGGTTTATAAGTTTACCTAGGAAACTCATCACTCGATCGATAAATAGAAGGGATTACAAGCCACTGAGCACCATTGACCCTAGGCACTTATGACGTTGCAGGTGTCTCGTTCACTTGTTAGCCAAAGTGCCACTACACACGTTATTTTCTATCAAACACATGTATTTGTCGAAAGATGAAAAAAATAATTATACTATCATTCAAAGATGCTGTTTGAGAAACCCATAACTACATCCTTAAATGTTTTAGGCACCAACTACTCACTGGTTAAATGCCTGATTTCTAGTCTCAACACATCAACTTAATCAAACACTTGGATCAGTGTTATTCAGCAAAAGCTGGCATGTCAATTGGGCTAAATTCAAGACTTAAAAGAGAAGAGGGAATTAAAACTCGACTGCTTAGGAAAATGACCTGAAATTGTTTCATGGAAAAGTATATCCAACTTTGGCAGTTGTGGCACACAAAAACATCCTCGTGGAAAAGTTCATTGAAAGTCTTCTGAGTGAGACGATGCAACATCAATATATGTGTCACAGACCTTAACAGATGTCATTTCGTTTGCACCTAGGTTTGAAGTTGAAATATCAAACAGAAGAAGAAGCTCACTGTAACAATCGAAAAAAACTCAGTCACAGTAGGAAAGAATTTCGGTGATGCTTGCATCGAAAAAAGTTAGAATACAACGTCTGGGTCACCCTACAACAAGCATCTTTTGGTATCTTGGTTCAGCCACAGTGAGTGACAAGAACTTTCTAAATCTTTCTATGATTATTAAGCTATAGCAGCAACAGTTACTTATTTCTTGATTTCTATATCATCAAGAGAGATGGAGTTTGTGATACGAAAGTGCACATATCTTGTTCCAAAACAAAATGGGACGAAGTTTCCATTCCTTTAAATTTCATAGCACATAACTGAGAGACGAAAACAAGCCTTGTCTGTTGTGGCCTCCGCTCCATCAAACTAATATTAACGCTATCGAACAATAGAACACATACATGAGCATTTTAACTGTTGGTCGTAATCTGATAAGATCAAAATATTTCGGACTCAACTGCTCTTCCATTATTTTGGTACTTTTTTATGTTTAGTTGAGCTTTGCTGTGATGAAAAAGTAATGAAGAACCATACTAACTTTGTTAAATATATTTCTCAAAAGGATGTTACTAGTATAATAGTTTTTGATATAACATGCCTGAACTGAATATACCAAATGTCAAGTTAATATCATACATTTAGCATGTATTTATGTGTTTGATAATTATTAGATATTTTATAAAATCAGAAGTTATTTTGTTTTGATAAGTCAGATTATTGCTTTAATTTAACTGAATAAATGTTTTCATGCATTTTATAAATCTATCAACAACAAGAGATTCAAATTATTCATACAAATCATCTACCACATAAATGTATTGTCAGTTTAACTCTTTTATATTCTACATTTTTATTTATTTTACGTTGACTGTTTTCAGGTATTTCTTGCCAAATCAATAGACGCTTTTGTTTTAATATGCTAATAATGTCGATATGAAAAACTAAACCAGGTGTAAGTGGATAACTTTTTAATTCCTTTGTCACTTCTGGTGTTACAAGTTTCTAACATTTACATCTGCCTGTTCAGAGAGCGATGTCTCTACTTTAAAATTCAGTATAAATAATAGCGTATTTAGTCAATTCGTATGTGTATGTGTGAGGAATATAACATGATTTCTCATTAGAAACTTTTTATTGTCTTTATATTATAAATTTGTTGTATTTCATCTTTAAAATAAAATGCTTGCTTGTTAAATTGTTTGAACTTAAACACAGAGCTACACAATACGCCATCACTGTTGCCTGCCACGGGTATCGAAACCCAATTTCTAGTGTTGTAACCCCGCAGACATACTGCTATGCCACTGGTGGGAAAGTTTTAATGAAATATTAATATTTTACCAGTTAGATCTTTCCCGACTTAGCTTTAGATCTTTTAAAACCGGTTTTAAAGTATAAAAAAATTATGTCTTATAACACAACAATCAAATGCACTCCATAGATATTTCAATCTTCAATCAAATTCCATTTTTTATTATGAGCCGCTGCTTTATTGAAACAATATATTTACGGCTTTGGAAGTGGAGTTTTAACAGCACTTCTTCCGAGAACGTAGACGAAGTCGTTATATATGACACTTGTAACGATGTTTCTCATCTCGCCAGTAAAACTTTGGCTAAGCTTGGAAAGAAAACTATTAAGAGGACCTAGCCCACTGAAAATCGTTTCCATTTCGATTGGACCACTAACAATTCTGAAAACTTTCACAACAGGGTAGTTTGATGTCAAATTTGCGTGGAATTCTACAAACACTCTAACAGCAGTAATGTTAGCTTTTCCCTTCACTTGAACGCTGGGCAAGACTCCATATTTCATGCTGGAGTAATATTCCACCTGGTGACAAAAATATAAACCATGTTAGCCATGTTTCAAGTCATACGACCTTATTTCTGTTCCCAAATAAATTTTCTAATATATGACTTTAAACAATATAACATAAGCATTTAATTATTGCGTTTGGTCTCACCGAGTTCTAAGTGTGTGTAATTTCTGAACCTTAAACTGCTATTTTGGTTTCGCATACGGAAGAAGTTATATATGAAGTTTTGTTGTTATTGTTTATAATTAAGCCCGAAGCTACACAATGGGCTATCTGTGCGCTGCTCACCACGGGTATCAAAACCCAAATTCTGGTCTTTTAAGTCCACAGACACACAGCTTTGCTGGTGGGGAAGAGTAGGTTTGTAAACTTCATCCCGTATTCTTCTCTTTTCTAAAGAAACGATATGAGTTATCAAACTAAACAACATACTCGTATATTTAATTTAGAATAAACTATCATTTGTATAAACCTCTATAATTTTAGTGCAAATGTTTATAGCATACACGTATATACTATATCTAATGGTGTCATATGAGAAATAATATTCGTGTTGATATGAGTACTTATAAATGCATCGTCACACACACATACACATAAGATGCCTGCGCATAAAAGTACTTCATGTTAAGTTTCATGTATTAACAAAGTAACTCTCATCTGATGCTTTGTCTTGAACGTAGGCCCGATAGACAAACAGATGCTGGATCCTTTCCGTGTAGACCCTGTGACAAATTGATACCAGTGTTCTCAAGACTATTGGTATACTGATACCAGTGTTCTCAAGACTATTGGTATACTGATACCAGTGTTCTCAAGACTATTGGTATACTGATACCAGTGTTCTCAAGACTATTGGTATGGGTATTAAAACTTTTATTAAAATAAATTACAGAACAACGTTTCAACCTTCTTAAGTCATGTCAGCAATCTTTAAAATACTATTTACTTCAAGTGGGTTTTTCGTCATTATGAACAGATACCAGCTCTATTTACATGTACGCCCTGTGACGAAATGATATCAGATCCGTTACTGTGAAAGCCCTCTGACAAACAGATGCTAAATCCGTTACCGTAAAGGCTCTGTAACAGATGTCAAATTCGTTACTGTGGAGGTCGTGTAATTAATGAATAACAGATCCATTACAGTGTGAGTCATTTAGCAAACTCATAGCAGTAGACCCTTTTTAATTCATGTAACAAACAGACACAAGAGACATTACTCTGTAAGTCATTCGAGAAATTGAGAACAAATCCTTTGAAAGTCAAGTATTTATTAAATTAATTCATAAAATAGTAGGCATCTTTGAGGGGTGGTCGTTCTATATGCTCAATCCTCCCAACTCGATAAAGTTGTCGCATTTTATACAAAATATAATGCATGTTGTAGTTACTAACGTTTCAATACTTGAAAGATATACACAGAAACAGATCTAAGGCATCAGAATAAACAAAAGAACAACCCTTAACAGTACAGCGTACGAAGATTTTATTTTAACAAATGCCCGATTTGTGTTCTGAATAAGAAAATCTGGTTATTTTGGGTGGATATCATTTGAAAAACATTCGTAATAAAATAAACTTACGATTTTGATCACATTGAAAACAGTGCTTCATCAACTCATCAAAATTTAACAGTACTTCTCAAAAACAAAAGATCGTAAGTGAAGTAATATTTTTTTAAATGAATAAAAATCACCGTAAAGCTTTGCACAAACAAATGTAAATGTCCTTTGTTTTTACGTATTCAGAAGTTACAAGCATAAAAGTAGGCGAACATATAAGTCACAGCTTCTCTAAAGATTTAAGCATGAAATTGTTCGAAACTATACCCCAACACCTCAGAAATAAACAGTTGCAGCTGTGAGCGTGATAATTCGTCTGTCTAGAGTAATATATGATCTTGGAATATTTCACACTACGAAAAAGTGCTCTACTATCTGAAGTAAAAGTTAAACTGACCAGCAATTTCTGGATAGATACTTCTTTTAACAATTCAGACTACCACACGAGTAAAACGTATGTCCATATTATCTAGCGTTTTGCAAGTTAAATGTTTTTAATGAAGAAGATTCACAAACTATAACGTTTTAAAATAAGTGACTGACACAAGATTGCAGAGAAAATCTTCATCACAAAAAATATGTTTCTAATTGAAATAAGAAACTAGTAGAAGTTAACATAAAATAAATTTAGTGTAAAAGTACAAGATCGATGACAGATGAAATACCGTTCAGTATAAAACGTTTCTGCATGAAATAAGGGGCTGATGGAAGATGCCATACAACACTCAATATAAAAATATCATATGAAATGTATATGTGATGGAAAATGACAAAATATTTCAGTGCAAAAATACTTTTCTGAATGAAATAAAAGCCTAATACAAGACAACTTAAAACATTTTGGAGTGAAAATAAACACGTTTCTGTGTAAAGATAGAATAATAAATTTCAGTATAAAAATACAAAGTTGGTAGAATACGACAAAATGAAAGTGTAATACTTTTAGAGAATATTAATTAAAAAAGTTTAGCGCAAAAATCCTTTTGTATGACATATGTGCCTAATGGAAGATGGCATAACAAATTCCAATGAAATAAATTTTCTTTATAACATACAGCGCTGGCAGAAGATGAAGAAAAACTTTAACTGAAAAATACGTTTAACTGTAAGTTACAGAAATAATGAAAGATGGAATAATGTCAGTGCTAATATTTGTTGTTTTTTGCGAAATAAAAGGTAAATTAAAATTATAACGCTACTTATATCTCTAAATCTTTGTTGAATTTAAAAGGAATATTATTAATTAATAAATCACGTAAAAGAAAGCAAAGTTCTGCAAATAATCAAAATAAAAACGTTAAAATATTACTAACAAATCAACAGTTACCTTTAGATTATAAAAAGCCAAGGTACAGTTGAGTGTGATATTTCCGTAAGAGTACCTGGGTAGCGAGCAGTTACCCAATCGTTGTACTTGAGACAATCCGGACATTTTGCCATCGTAATAGTCAGAAATTATTTTTACCGTTACAAGAGTGACTTTATCTTTAACCTCGGTTGTGAAATTTGCAAGGGAGATGGGATCCATGCGAAGATTTTGAATTTCGTTTTGTAAGTTTCTTCTCAACACTGTGTCCAGGTAATTGTTGGAATCTAGAACTGAAGCTCCCAGTGTTGTCCCTAAAGCAAAGAAAAATAATAATTATGAGAATTATTCGAGAAATTATGAAGGAGATAGATGCAATGGATATACTTTCTTAATTAATTTCATAATGCACAGCCACTCCATCGTAAAGATTACGGTGTTGTCAAGCGTTCGTGCTTGGAATACATTACTGGTGGACGTATGGTCATGCTTAGTCGTCGTGCCCCCAACAACACACTTCCAAATTTGCTTTGATATACGCAGCTGAAAATGGGAGCCACCTAAGACTAGTGACTGAGCTATCATAAATTGGCAAGCCTTCCAGAATGATGTGTCACCAATCTCGTCCATTTGTGGTAACTGAAACCTCAATTTGCACCTACTTATGTACCTTTTATTCAACTATATAGTTGAACCTTAACATAAAAAGAGATAACTGATTTGGTTTACTTTACCGAAAAACTATGAAACAAAAATTAACAAACATTTTCTTTGCTTCAAATTTTTTCTTGGTTTCTGGCAACGAGGTGGAAAATAAATCAATATGACAACTGGTGTTTATAAAAATCTTAGTTTTCAATATTATTAACTTATTTTAATACACTACAATTTCAAAACACGCCATATTTCGTTTTGAAAATTATTCATTTATTACAAACTTTTCTTATATAGTCATATGTTCTGTTAACATCTCATGGCTGGGAATGTACACCAACACCGTGTTTTAATTTGTTTCTCTACAACTCTGTTCTAGACAGAATGTGTGTTACATCTAATATTAAAGGCAGGTTATACAGATGAATTCAATATATGTTGTCTCCTCAAAACTTAACTTACAATATTTCCTAACCGGTCGTAAAGAAGATATAAAGGTGTAATGGTTAACAGATAGAAGTCAATTCATTGTACACTTTTCAAGGGCCTGGCATAGCCAGGTGGTTAAGGCACTCGACTTGTAATCTGAGGATTGCGTCCTCGAATCTATGTGATGCCAAACATGCTTCCTCTTTCTGCCCTGGGGGTGTTATAATGTGTCCGTCAATTCCACTAACTAATGACAAAAGAGCAACCCTCTAGTCTTACACCTGATGTTAACTCATAGACGGCTAGCGAAGATAACCCTTGTGTAGCTGTACCCGAAATTCACAAATTTAAAAACTGTATTATATTTAAAACTGAAAGCGAACTAATTTACAGTAATTTATTGTTACACAATTGCCAGTTGGCATTGATTTAAAAAAAAATCATAAATATCACAAAGATTCTTTTCAATATGTTTGAATAACGAAAATACATATGTTTCAAAGATACAAACGTGTTCTTACCAAAGACTAGCAGCCCAACAAAATATTCTAACAGAGCCATCTATGGTTTGTTTTCCTCCCTATAATGGTAAATATATTCCTGATTATATTAAAAATATATTTTGAAAAAGAGATATTATTAATTTGACATTGCATAGAGGCAAAATACATTGTATGATATTATATGAAAGAGAATATTAAATTATATTTTTAAATATATCACTTACGAGAAGAACAAAATCAGATATTACCTTGAAAATGTTAGTACCTTGAATTTATTTTCCCACCTAATACAGATAAACTTAAATTCCTTTTTAGCTACTTATATACGTGATAAACAGTCACATGATTAGTTTCTTACACCACTGAAATGTAACAGCTGAACTGTTTACTTTATGACAGTTACGACTTTTTCTGAGGAAAATATTATGGTGGAACCAGGTGTCCACGAGGGGGTAAAAAGGCTGCTTCCCACTGAAAAGCGGATATGAAAGCTATAGATAATGCATCAGAAAGTATTACTTTATCTGATTGAACTATTTCAGAATTATGTGCGGCATGCGACGTTAATCAGAATATCCAAACATGATGTAATTCTTTGTTCGCCTTTGAAATACACGGTGCAAACAATATCCTTAACCTTCAAAACTTTTTCTGTTTTATTCTATTTCATCTCATTTTAACAAATTTTAATTGAATTATTTGCGTATATGAAAAACAGCATGAAATGTGATTGTTCTTTGTATTATATATATATTTTATTTTCAAATAATTATTCTTATATATATATATATGAAATACTATATGCCAACGGTTAAAAAGAAAATCGTATTTCTTTGATCCTGTATGTTCAACTCAAGGGGTGACTCATATGTTTCTACTATTCGTAATGAGTTGGAGAATTTCTTCCCCTATATGTTTCGGAATGATTGTTGACGTATACTGCATTAGATTATGGTATCCTACACTTTTCACTTATTATAAAAATTCCGGTAGTAAATCAGAATTATTCTTGTTCTATACGGATAAGAAATAATTTTTTTATCCTCTTAAGACACGATTTACAAGAACCTGTTCTCAACCCAAGCAACCTATGAGTTTTACTGTAATATACTACGAACGAGTAGAATATAAATTTCTTAATGTACGACCACTCCAGATATAAAATCCCAAATTACCTATAAAAGAAAGACAGTTAAAATATAACACAGTTGTATAACAATATAACAAGAAATTAAAAAAGCAAAAGAAACTAATTGGCAAAACTTCTGTAAAAACTTAGAAAAAATCAAGAACAATCCAAAAGAATTTTGGAAAATCTTCAAGAGTATTGCTTCAGACAAAAACACAAATCACATGCTACAACATATTACACACAACAATAAAATCGCAAGGACGGACGTAGAGAAAGCTGACCTATTAGCTGACCACTACGAATCCTCCTTTAGCGACCTAAATTCAGTAGACTTTGACACACAACACCAACATCATGTCAACAACTTCATAAATACAACCAAGCTTCATTCTCACCACGTTTCCCTGGCGAGACACTAGAAGCATACTCAAGTTCAATCAATAGAAAAATAACCACAACCGAACTAAAAATTCATATCAAAAACTTGAAGAATACTTCTCCTGAACATGACCAAATACTGATCATTATTCTGAAAAAAAGCTCTACTCTCCTGTTACAACACCTCATAAACATCATGAACATTTCACTAGCGATTGGATATTACCCTGACACTTGGAAAAAAGCCATCATAATCACGATCCCAAAGAAACAAACCAGCAGAACCAATCCAGATAATTTCCGTCCCATCAATCTGTTAAGCTTCCTTGGCAAACTGATGGAGAGAGTTATCTCGAACCGTCTTCTCCATTTCTGTGAATCAAATAACATCCTTCCAGAATCTCAAAATGCCTCCAGAAAAAATAGGCAAACAACAGATCATCTCTCACGACTCACCGAATCAATCTATAAAGCTTTCTACAACAATCAAGTAACCATCGGGGTATTCCTAGATGTCAAAAAAGCATTCGACAGCGTATGGCACAATGCCATCAAATACAAACTAAAACACCTGTAAATAAATACCATTATAGTTAAATGGATTTCAAATTTTTTAACAGATATAACAGCACAAGAAAAAGTCAATAAAACTATATCTAAATCATTTAATATAACCGCAAGAGTGCCCCAAGGATCAGTCCTCTCTCCACTTCTATATATTATTTTCGTAAGTGACATACCTTTCCCAAAGCTAATATACACGCATAATTCACAATACGCAGCGACATCGTTATCTGGAGCACCTCCAGAAACCCAGTGATGGCCATGTCTCGCATACAAGAATTACTGAACAACGTCTCAACATGGAGTAACAAGTGGAGAGTTGTGTTAAATCCAACCAAAACACAAGCAATCACCTTCTACAGGAAATTAAAAACCAAAGAAAAAATCTAGAAAAAATAAAATTATCACTCGGAAATACAACCATTAACATGAGCAAAAACATCACATTCCTTGGCATCACTTTCAACACAAAACTAACATGGAAAAAACATGTAAACAATATAAACTCATCAATTAGAAAAATGATTTCACACCTAATGACTCTAACCAGTAGACAATCGAAATGTTCACCAAACACCATTATCCAAATATACAAGACTTACTTCCGTCCACTAATAGAGTATGGATGTCAAGTAACATACAATATGTCAAACAACACACTCCAAAAAAATCCAAGTTCAACAGAACAGAATACTAAGATCTGAATTTAGTCTACCGTCATTCACGCCAGTAAATTATATACATCAAATTAGCAATTTACCAACACTAAGAGTTAGACTAACGGAAATATCACACAAATATTATCTAAAAGCAGAAAACAGAAACAAACTAACGACATCACTATACAAAATACATTTCACCTTACAACATATTTCAAGAATCACAAATTACACAACAAAGTATCTAAAGAAATAAATTCATCTCAATAATATGTATTCCTTTTTTTTTCAGATATCGGGCACAGGACAGGCAAAAGTTTCGGCGCCTGTCCTGTGAAAGTGGGTTTTCTCGGGGCACTCCCGTTTTCCCCCCACAGCAAACACTTAGGCATTGAATTTTTAGATCCCAGCCCAGGCAACTTTATTGCCAGACCCTGAGTCGAGTCGTTTGAATTGAATTCATGTTCACATTTGCTTGACTTCTGCCTTTTGGGACGGGACCTGACCATTCTCTCATGTGCTGCCTTTGCCTCTGTCCAAGATAACATTCAGAGTGACTTCGTCTACCCAAAAAAAAAGAGTCAAAATTATTTAATAAATAAATAAATAAAACTAAACCTAATAACATTTCACGAAAGGGGACGAAGAGGAACCACAACGTTCCTGAACACCCCAGTTGGAAAGAGAATTCTTACGATTTATCTCTCTTTAAACTAAACCAAACCCCTGCCACGTTAGTTTGCGTTATAACACAGTTATAGGCCAGCCAGTAAGTAAAAGGTATTTGGTCACAACTTTTTGTAAGTAAAGGTTTTTGTCTTTTTGTGTTTTTATACTTATTTTCTTTGCAGTCAGTATTCAATTTCTCTGTATAATATTTCCAGTATTTCCAGGTAGTTTTGATGTATCTGTGATCCACACACACATTTATATTTATTATATTATCGGATTCAAAGCCAAGTTCCTAAAAATTAATGGACTTATTGAAATATAATGTACACTTTACACTTTTGCTTTACATATTTTACTGACTTTCAGTATCGAAATTTCATACTGCAAATTACTTTTTATGTTGCACGCATGATCTGCCTTTTTACGTGTTTCACTGAATCAATTTTGATTTCACATCGTGTGTTACGCTACATGTAATACCCACGTTACAAAAGGTATACAGCTGCCCATTATTGTTTCACTTTAAAAATTGTTAATAACACTTAAGAAACTGAGCACTCAAACTCTATCGCAAAGAGTCGTGTAGTGTGAGATATGGTTGCAGAAATAAATCTAATGTGTTTTCGTGATAAAGGAAATGCGTTTGGGAGAAAAGTACAAAATCTAAAACGAAACATGAGAGGATTTACAGTCGCTGTGAAACTTTAAATTCATTATGCAGGATTAAAGTAAATTAGTCTGTGAAATCTGTTTTTCTTTCCATTACGTTCACCTTTTGTACTGGCGCACTGTAAGTGTGGAGCGAGGGTATACCCGACTCGATTTTATTACTCTTCAGGATCTTTACCATCATACCCTCAAATTGAAATCCTCTTAGGCAAGATTATGACAAATTAAGATATGAAACCTTGGGCGTATTAAAATATATCAATTTAACCTTTTGAGTCCAAAACTGTAATTAGATCTTAAATCAATCAGAAATGAGGGGGCATTGAGCTAAAAGTTTGTACTAGAGGTTCGACGGAAAGCCCGAAGACTTACAACCCTAGAAATCAGATTTCGATACCTGTAGTGGACATTAGAATATGTAGCACATTATGTAGCTTTGTGCTTAAAAACAGACAAGTAAAATCAACGAGTATGAAAACAACGTACGAGGCAACATCAGTTTTTAAGGATTGCTGTAAAATAAAAGATGTTGTTGTTGTTTAGAATTAAGCACAAAGCTACACAATGGGCTATCTGTGCTCTGCCCACCACGGGTATCGAAACCCGGATTTTAGCGTGTAAGTCCGCAGACATACCGCTGAGCCACTGAAAATAAAAGAATGTAAGAACAAAGAATGCGCAGAATGAAAGCACAGCGGTATGTCTGTGGATGGGCCTGGCATGGCCAAGCGCGTAAGGCGTGCGACTCGTAATCCGAGGGTCACGGGTTCGCGCCCACGTCGCGCTAAACACGCTCGCCCTCCCAGCCGTGGGGGTGTATAATGTGACGGTCAATCCTACTATTCGTTGGTAAGAGTAGCCCAATAGTTGGCGGTGGGTGGTGATGACTAGCTGCCTTCCCTCTAGTCTTACATTGCTAAATTAGGGACGGCTAGCACAGATAGCCCTCGAGTAGCTTTGTACGAAATTCCAAAACAAACAAACAAACATGTCTGTGAACATACCCAGATTTTCATCATCGTGGAGGACATAGCACATTGTGTAGCATTGTACTTAACCTCAAAATGACCACAACTTAAAACATGTTATTAAACTAACATTCTAGAAACAAACGTATGAGACAATAAATTAATTAGTTGAGTAAAAATTAGGGGAAATAAGAGCAATGTCTTATTAAACTAAACTTTATAGGATTAATTACAATTAATAGCAGTAGAGCCACCTGGCCGAGGCCTCAAGCTCAAAGGGGCATTTCTAAGTTTTTATGCAGTTATTAAAGTATCGCGATTTGTTTTTATGTAGTTTCTAATCAGACTAAAATGTAAGACAGTCTCAGCTCAAAGATGAAAGTTATTAATACAAATTAGCTATTCAAACCATAAACTTAGAAACAGGTGTACTTGTTAACATCATATTCACTTTTATTTTGTTGACTTATCTGACAGTCACAATTTTTGAGGTTAATGATGGTCTTATTTTGTATCATAGGGCCTCAAAAGATGCAAGTGGTTTCGTTTATTTTGAAATTCGCGCACAGCTACATGAGAGTAGCGAATCAAGGACACTCAATCAATTCGATATTTGAATTCGTATTTTCCATTATATTCTATTTCTTTTCCTTAAAACTCGTTTCCTTTTCATTTCAAACTTAATGAAGAGTTGTGTTACTCGAAAAGTCGTTTTTGTGTTTGTGACTAAACTTATTTTAATTTATCGAGTGCACATTGTTGTGCATTAAGAAATGGGCACAAAATAATATATGTTGTGAACAGCCTGCAATAAACTACTGTTGTGTCAGCCGCAGAGAAGTAAACCCCAGCTTTTACCATTGGAATCTCTTAGACATTATCATTTTCCACCGGATTACCTTCTATTCTAATATTAATTTGTGTGCGTATGTGTAACTTGATATTGTAATTTCACTTTGTGAGTTTTATTTATTGTTTGTATTTGAGTTATATAGTGTAGTAGTACGCCCAGTAAGAAAACAAGGTTACAATTCCAAATTTTGTCGCCAAAGGGCTCTACGTGCGCGTCGTCATTTAAATAACGAAGTAGTTTGAAGGTTTGCCACCAGAGATACGTTACGTCTTGTTGACAATCTGGAAGTTCTGGTATTTTAAAGATAGTAATCAGCGTGTTGTTCATTTATCGTATTTAGTTGTAGGAAAATATGTTATCACGTATATTGAGATGTGCAAAATAATAGTTTTAACATGATTAAATCTAGATATTGATTATACGAACAAGTACTGTCATATATTTGTTAAAAACCGCAGAATCAAAACACAGGTTCGAGTTCCTAGCTCAGCAAACTTGCTCGTCCTTTCAGCCGTGGGAGCGTAATTCCGCCATTCGTTGGTAAAAAAGTAGCCCAAGAGTTAGCGGTGGGTGCTAATGACTAGCTGCCTTCCTATAGTCTTACATTGCTGAAGTAGGGACGACTAGCGCAAATAGCCCTCAAGTAGCTTTGAACGAAATTCAAAATAAACCAAACCAAATATGCGTCAAAGTGATTAATATAGTCTTTTTTAGGACAAGAAATGTAACAATTTAGTACAGAAAATGTTTAATCGCTTGATTGGGTCAATTTTAATCAAGATATTTTCCTTTTAGGACTATTTAAATGGAAAGGAAATATAATCAATTTGATGACAGGCATGCTTTTATTAGAAATGTATTGATTGAATTAGTGTTAATAATTCTATAATGACTTAATTAACTAAAGAATTAGGATTAAGTGTTCATTTTAAGACGATTTAGTTATCAAATTCTTGTTGATACATGCTTTTTCATGCTCTACATCATTCTACCATTATGTAATAATCAATTATTATCGTCTCTCTGGTATCGAACTACATTTTCGATATCATAGCTGTTTGTTATAGTGGTCTAGCAAACCATCACTGTCGACAAAACTTAAAACTATGAATTCGTTATCTTTGATGACACCTCCACCCCCGAGATAACTAATCAGCAGATACGTTCAGAGTGGGAACCTACTTATTATCTCGCCCCCCGCTAGTACAGCAGGGATTTACAATGCTAAAATCAGAGGTGCGATTCCACTCGGTTGGCTCAGCAGATAGCCCGATGTGGCTTTGCCACAAGAAAAAAACCTATTATATCCTACTTTTATAAATTACCCTTCTGTAAGGATGCAATGAATGAGTTACTATCAAGTACTTATTGTATTTTGTCACGTTTCATTAGTTACCACATCACTGTTTGTGATATTTGTTTAGTCGGATTATTCAATGAGCTACATAAGATGTAGTAGAAAAATCTATTCATAATGACAGTTGGTATTTTATCTTTTAATACCCTTCAAACCCCATGATTTTAAGAATGTACTAGTACTAGGTAAGACTGAAATTAAGCTGAAGGTTGTGATAGTAGATTGTCGTTAAGATAATGTGTAGAACAACAACATACCTTTCACAAGAAAACTAGTGACCTCGTGGTTTCAAATATACCCAGAAATGTATGATATTTAGAAATATCATACAAGAGAAAACAAATTGTGAAGTTAGTTATTGTTGTTTTTCAAATATTCACGCAAAGCTACAACACCTTCTCCCAAACTCTTGAGCTACTTTAATTGAAAAGTAAGATTGACTATCAATCTAATAACAAACCCAAAGTGTAAAGCGTGATTTTGTGCCAAGTTCATACTCTGGCGAGCAAATACCTGGCTATTCCTGGAACACAATGTGAAGTAGTTAGTAGGTGACTATGTTATTTAGCAGTGTCACAGTTGAAATAACTGATGGTTTCATCTGTAATGGGCAGTCGTACGAAAACTACCGAGACTCAAATAGTATCTCAAATGCCAGGAATATACCATCAAAGGCATTAATACAGACATCGTCAACCTGAGAATAAGAAAACCGATGGTCATAACGAAGTAATAAAGTATATTTACTGATTGTATTATACAAAAGATTACTTTGAAAAAGTATCACACGTCACCCATTTAACATCATAATAATTATGATTCAGGAAACTTGGTATTTCAGCTACAACTGTACGTAATGTATCCCAGACGGGACTTTACTTCAGGAAGTATGACACATAGCAACAACTATCCTCTGAAAGTTGTACCAGTTTGTAACGTGACCGTGTCAGTTTCCTGTGAAGGTATAAGCCCATCTCTACAGGTGACACATATTGGTAAAATTTGGTACGAACTGATAGATAGCATAATTGGACCTCTCTATTTGATTTTAAAATACTGTATAATTATTGCCATCTTTGTCTCTTGCAGACATTTTGAAGAGCCTTTACACCCTCAGAATCACGTTTGAGCACAAATAATAAAACTGCCAATTTGTGTAAAAAACAATTATTGTAAATACTGGATTTGTTTTTCACATCTATTTGTTTTCTCTTTGCTATCCATGTTCAATTTATTCTTTGCATCACATTTCCAGAACTAGTTGTACTGTAGAATCATTTAACTTTCTGTTGGATTCATTTCACCTGAATACCACAAGAGCATCCATTCCTTGTTATAGAAGGAATACTGATATAATATATGAAGACTTATTCTAGAATAAAACAAAAAAAATTATGGAAAATAGATAAATACAGCACCTGCATCTGGCAGAATACTAATTTCTAGATGTATTTAAGTATCTATATTGCAGTGAATGTACACAGGCTCATAATTTTCACACTCTTCATTGAACTATGCATAATAATCAATAACTTTGGAAAACGCACTTAAGTCTGTGAAGTAATTTTCTCCATTATCTGGTTAACATACAAGACTACCAGTAAATAATGTACACACTAAACGATTAATTTGTGAAATTGATTATTTAACAGAAAATACATAGATTCTTAAAACAATTTGATTAATGCGCATAATGATCATTTTATGGATATGGCTTCACAATTTTACAGTTCATGATATTTTACTTCAATCTAGCGTATGGTCTCCACCAACAAGATGATTAGCCTGACATCAATGTTAGTCACATGCTTGAACTGAGTACTGATAAGACCCTATGGTGTTCTTCATTAACTACTCAAAATCATGCTTTCCATGACTTTTTTAGTATCTAGAGTAATTTAACTAGACATCACATTTTCCAAGAGCATCCACTGTATGCTCGATGAGATTAAGTATGATAAGACACTCCATTAACTCAATTCTCTCTTCAAGAAATGTTTTGATCAGCACAGCATTATCAACCACCAGAATAAAAACAGGGTCATACATACTAACAAATGGCAGGAGAAAGAATCGAGAGGATATAATGTGGCATTAAAATACATCAACTAATGCCAACTCCTATCCAATCAAGCTTTCACCACAATTATATGCACTGCATATTATATAATCAGGATGTAAGTGAAGCACAAGTCATCTGTAGAAAAATACTGCTCCAAAAATCATTCCAGGTGAATTGTATTATTTTAAAAATAATGTACTTTCTTGGGTGTCCAGCCTTTTATGTTTCTACCAATCTGTACTTTACACTGGCAAGGCATCCTAATGCTACTACAAACATCCATTTCAGAGCAACTACTGTATAAATGCAGTTTGTCAGTATTTACAAATAGCAGCAAATGTTTGCTTGTGTTGTGTATGATAATTATTCTGTCCATGCATTGTAGCTACTATTCTATGCCTTTGAAAGCAGTTCCATATTCTGATGATGATACTTAATATAAACTTACAACAGTCTGCTTGGATGGTTAGTTTCCTTTCTGTCAGTGGCTGTCGACATTACTGAAATATTCAAACTTCTTTATAGCTTTATGCCATATGAAATCACTAAACATATACCATGAGCTGAATGACAAGATTTTCATTTCAGGTCAAACATGATCATCAGTGTCTAAGCAATAAAAAAAATAAAACATAAAATAATACGTTTAGAAATCTGAGCTGTGTATTTGAGATATGCTTGTAGCTGGAAAAAGATAAAACATAAATCTGAAATTTTAATTGTCTACATTTCTGATTTAAAATCCAAAATAGACAAATTAAAATGGATGTGAAGAAGGGAGGAACTAAAGTTGACATAATATATTACAAAAGGCCTACTGGCTTCCATTACTTTTGAACGTTAGTGTTAATTTTCAATTTTTTTGTAATACATACATCATTTTAATGAACTGATTTTGTTATGATGTGTGTAGGATAAAATTCTGAAATGAGCCCTATACAGTTATTAATATAAAAAATATTCTGGAGATGCCATATTATATATACTTAAGATAAACTCCAAATTTCTAGTCTAAAATCAAAATGTTCCAATTTACTATAAAACTATGTACACTTCAAAATAATTTTTCCAATAATATTAGTTTGTTTTAAAATCCTTGGTTTTTACATTAGCAATGACAGTTTTAGACTGATTTTGCATAAAATCAACAAGAATTTCTTTTGTCATTTCACCAAACAAATGATAACCTGTACATAATTCACAATCAATTTTTATTAATGTCTGCAAGCTTGGGACCAACATTTTAGTAGTTTTCTTAAGTTTTACACTTCAAAACCAGTTCTTCAAACAAGTATAACTTCAATTATAAACAGTTTTTGTTTGGCTATTTCCAATACATAGATTAATATTTAATGAAACAATATGAACCTGTAAAACATTATTCAGCCCACAGTTTCAACTTAAAAACCTCATTCACTCCTGTAATTCCTTTTTCTTCTTCTTCTTCTTCTTCTTCTTTGGAGAAGGCTCTAAGGTGTCTACCTCTATTTGACCATTGGCTAGTGAACTGGACTGGTCTAATACTCCATATTCTACTGTGTTCTCCAAAAATGAAGATGGGTCTTCTTGTAAGTTTTTTTTCTTTTTCTTTTCCTTCTTTGAAATATTGGTGTCTTCCTCTTGAGTTGTATCCATGAAAGATGACTGTTCTATTGCACTCTGCTCTAGCTGACGTTTTCTTTTCTTTTTCTCTTTCTTTTTTTGTTTCTTCAAAACTGCTTCTTGATAAGCAGAAGCCTGTAAAACATTACTTTGATAAAAAGTTACTACAATAAAAAATTCAAAAAAACAAGTTTAGAGTTTTAAATAACTTAATCATTTTCTAAACTGAAATTTGATGTCATACCTACTTGTTTAGGTTGACAAGTGACTGTCAAAACTATTTTTATTTACTGATAATCATGTTTCTACTAACTATTTAAATATTTTCACGAAGACATCAACAGAAAATATAGTTAAGACACATATTACTGACAGAAACAAAAAAAATTAATTCCATGGATATACAAGATGTACCATTTTTTAAGTTACAAATATTATGCAGTTTTTCCCTGTATAGCATATAAAAATGTCCCCCTTATATGCCATTCTACAATTCTGACATAAAGTAAGGCCATTATTTATACTTTCACTTTTTGCTACAAAAACTAAATTTTTACAGAAAATTAAGGTAGAAAAACACACATCTTCAAATAGCAATAATTATGGAAATCTGCCTGTTAATTACACAATCATATAAAAAAATTCTTCCACCGTGCTTTAAACACTTCAAGTCTTGAAGGCTGTAAAAATAAGAGCAATCAGAGAAATAGCATAACCTCACCCCACCATTCCTTTCCAAAACTGCAATTGTTTGTAATGGATAACATCATATTTCACCTTCAAAAATACTCTGAAAATTCTCATCAGATCCAGAATTATTCAGATTATTTTTTTTGTCGTGTGATGAGGAGCTTCATCCTTAACCTGCCCATGATTTTGTACAAATCCTATTACACTTTACAGAACTACTAATCCCAAAATTGCCAAAATGCCTCACCATCAAGACCAAATTTGAGAAGCTCTGTCCCATAATGACCTTCCATCTTGTACAAAGTTTTTGTGTATGAGATACACTCAAGAAAACATGGACACACATGGAGCCAACTGCAATATACTCTCCCCCCTCCAGAGGGTAAGGTAATTAGGTAAGTGTTACTCTGGAGGGAAAAAAAGTTCAGCAACTTGTTTTCAATACTTATGTTACACAGCATTACATGTATTGGTCTTTAAGAGACTTGATTAAGAATAATTGGCAATTTAGAATTACAATTATTTGCCTAAGACCAATTATGTTACATAAAAAATAAAAACTATGACCTACCCTCTAAACGAAAATTACGATAAAGTTTCTGCATTAAAAATAAAAATTCCAAAGTAACATGACACCACAGTTTCTTAGTCTTGCTGTGCATTTTCAGCATTCACAGTCATATGGTTCAAACTTCCAAATGTCCATCATTGTGATAAAAAAAATGTTATGCTCACAGTAAACATAAAACAATTAAGAATGTTTTATGAAAAAAATAACTGGTAAATGTTAAGATATTTATATATTTATGTACACACATGTACCTTTTACAAAAACAACAAAGTATAACTGGTTCCGATAATGTAAAACCATATATATTACAAAATAGTGCAATTCCAACTTAAAACAAGTTGTAAAAACAGCATATAACATAATGTAACATTTTAGGACACCACTAAACCTATTGGTCCATCTCGGCTGTTCCACATAATGATCCATATAAATTTATAAAACTAAAAACAACTTAAACCAGCCCTTATCATTTATATACTTAAAACTTTCTCTTAAAACTTATGAAAATTTAATGCTTCCACAACATGTAAAGGCAACCCATTCCAAACCCAACCACCCTATTAGAAAAATAAAACTGAAATAAAGCTAAAGATGATTCCTACTCTGTCAAAATCTGTGTGTCCCCTAGTCCTACTATTCTCACAATTACATATTTAAAAAAAGATGATGCATCAACACCAACAAATCCCTTTACAATCTTAAACACCCAAACCAGAAACACCCCAACTTCATTTTTCACTAGAAAACAATTTCAAAGAATTCAAAATATGCTCGTATTACAACTCCTGCATCCCATATACCATTCTGTCACCTTTCTCTAAATCCTTTCAAAGAATTCAATGTCTTTCTTATGGTAAGGAGCCCAAGATTGAAAACAATATTCCAAATACTACCTAACCAGTGGCCCACACAATAAAATTATAACCTCTTTAGACTTGTATTTAATATTTCTGTTATTAAAATTTATTAACCTTGCTACAAGCAACAGCATACTGCTTGGATGGCTTTAGAGACCACTCAATTATTACACCAAGATATCTTTCTGTCATGACATTATTAAGGTTATCCCCATCCAAATTATGATAACCCACATGTATCATCTTATATTTGTTATAGTTAAGTCTCGTCTGCTTTTTATTTGCACAATCAATAAATGATCTAAATCAGTAACATTCTCCTCACAGCTAGCAACAACCAAAATCTTATCATCTGCAAATTTAAATAACTGATTGATTATTCCTTCATCTATGTTACTAACATAAATCATAAAGACTAAAAGGTCCTAAGACTGAGCCCTACAACATCCCACTTGTGACCTTAACCCAGTTTGATTGAACTTTATTTGTAACAACCCTCTGCTTCTTTCCATCTACCCACTTTTCTAATTTATTCCCCAACACCAACAGAGACCATTATTTTTACAAGGCTTTTATGTGGCGCCTTGTCAAATGATTTCTGAAAATTCAGATACACCAAATCAACACCTTTACCTCAATCCACATAAGCAGTAACCTTTTCAAAGAATATCCGAAGATTTATAAAGCAAGATTTTCCTGTAGCAAAACCATCTAGACTATCAAATAAAATTATAAACTTTGTTAAATGACTTTGCAAGTATTTTTTTAACAAACTTTCCAAAACTTTTCCTATAATTGATGTAAGATTAATGGGTCTACAATTATTGGGGCAATTTTTATCACATCCCTTGAAATGAGAAGTTACATTAGCTAATGTCCAAATATCTGGTACCTTCCAACCATTCAAGGTCTGATAAAAACTGTAGCAAATGGCTCACATATCCAATCCTTAACTTCTTTCAAAACCCTTGATGAAATATTATCTAATCCAAAAACCTCAACATTTTGTAAACTTCCAAACTTTTCTTAACCAGCTAAGAATTAATCCAGTAATCTTGTTTGATCTCATTTCTATTTATCAACTGTTCAAGATATGGGATACTTCTTAAATCTTCATCAGTAAAAAACAAAACCAAAGAAAATCAAAACTTAATAACCCAGCCATCTTATAATCATCAAAAACTAGCCTTTAATTTAACGAACACGTATATATAACCTTTATGAAAACTGACAAGTTAATGTTATTTATTACATATAAACTTCCACATTAAAAATACTTCTCTTTACAAGACTTAATGAATAATCTGTCACTTTCTATTGTACTTCTTGCTTTCAAAATTTTTTGATTTATGTTTCTGTCCTAAATTACTTGATTTACGGTATATTATTTTAGGAGCCAGTTTTAAGAATTATTTAATTGAGTTGGAATTTTTTTTTTTTTTGAACTTCGATAAAAGTTGCAAAAAACTTGGATGATAACATGTTTAACCCCTTTTGTAATAAGTTCAGTATAATATACACAAGTTCATTTACACATTTGCACACATTAAGTATTTACACTATACCTTTTAATGCAAAAAATTAGGTTGACTTTTAGTGAAGATCCCAATTTTTTATACACAACTTTTTTGAATAAAGTATTTTACTAAAGATATTTTCGTGAAAATATCAAGACAGTTTCATTACTAGTCCAAGCACAAGGCAAGTTTTGTTACGATTAAAAACCATTTTTTCCAAAAAGTATCAAATATTATTTGTGTAATCACCAAAACTTTCTGAATATATTTCAAACTTTTGTTTTCAGCAAGACATTTTGTTCATTATTCTCTCTACTCTAACTCTGTGAAGTCTATCACTGTGAAGACTATCAATTTGACCAATCTCATAACCAACATAAAGAAATTAGGACAAATATAAATTATGCTATTTTTTGTTGTTTTAGAATGACTACAAATTATCACATGAAAATACACCTTTAGTTTAAACAGCTTAAGTCTCGCAACATTATATATTTATGAAATTTGTATTATATTGACTATCCAGTTGAGCCTGGCTAACAATAATATATAACTTGCACTTGTTCAGTGCACATGTACTCATGCTACCATACTGAATAATACAAAACTGATTTTTAGTCTTTACAAAGTGACCTTGTCTTGACTGTTTTAGTTGGCTAGTATTTTGTAATATACAGTCCCATTTCAATTATTATACATTATATAGAGATTATTACTATTTAAAAATAAGTTATTAAACTTTTCTTACAAAACATGAACATTCTCCTTAAAATCTTGGTTTGAAAGAACATAGTAGTCTTTCAATGTATAAAACAGCAAGAAAATCACTAGAGAGACATTCTAAGCTGTTGAGTGCTTATTCACGTTATATACTCAAGTAAGTGTATATAAAGGACTATTTCCAAAAATTAAAAGAGGTGAATAGGTCTACTGTGTTTAATTCAGTACATAATTCATAGACAATGTTCTAATTTCATAATTTAGTTGTCAATATTGGCAATTTGAGTTCCTAGTTTGTACAAAACCACAAACTTAGTATTTTGACATTATAAACATCTAATCTGAAACAGTGCTGCATTCAACATACCATGTGACACACAAATCAACATTTCTTCTTTTAATATTTAATTTTAATTTAAGAAATTAAGTTATGACTAATATGAAAGTTTGAATTATAAAATACAATTTGATACTAACTTATTAACATAATTCATAAAATAGTAGTTCAATAAAATTTTCAGTGCCAGTCAACAAATGCAAAGACAAGGTCTTTGATCAGTGACCTGTCACAAAAGAGTGAAAGATACCTTTACTGGTAAATTTTTATATTTTCAGGCAACCATTTCTCATACATCCTCTTTGATATCCTAATTTCCTATTTCATCAACCTTCTTGATATTCTATAATCTTTTAAATCTCCTGCCATACCAGCAAATTAAATTTCTTAAAATTTATGATGCTTTTCTTTAATTTTCTCTTAAACTCTTTGTAAGCCAACCTGGTTTTTATTTGCAGCTACTCTTTTCCTTCTATAAGCAGTGGTTCTCAACATTTTTTATGCTCAGTACCCCTAAAAATTTGTTTAATATGTTCTCCCACCCCTTACAGTAATTATTTATTTGAGAATAAAGGTAAAGGTGGCCAAAACAAATGTTATCTCGCACCCCTGGTTGGGAACCACTGTTCTATAAATAATATGTTTATCTTAAATAGTTAAATATTTTCTACACCTAATCAATGTCTCTAAGTAACTCAGCTGCCCAATTTATAACTAATTCTTGTTGCATTTCTTCAAACTTTGCTTTTTTGAAATTTGTAATCAAAAAATTATTATTCCTTATCTCCATATGCAAAAAAAAACATTGAACCTAATAGACTAATTAGGTTCAATTGTTCCCCAATTTCTACCTCTATCATTCCTATATTTGAAATTAATAAATCTAAAATAGCATTGTTCCAGTAAATACCTTGACTAATTGGTGAAGAAAGCCATACTAAACAGTTTCAAAAACCCTCTCCCTCATAGTTTGACTCTGGCATTTCCGTATGTGTATGTCTGAACTTAAAATCACCCACAATTATAGCTTCATTAAAAGCTGAAATCTTAAATTCACTGTAAAGTTCCTCACTAACTTCATCAATATCATTTGACAGTCTGTAACAAGTTCTCACTAAAAGCCTTTTCCCTTTATATAAACTCAAATGGTTCAACCTCCTTGCTATTATATTTTAATGTTTTCTACTTTAAGTTAATAACCTTAACAAACAAGCCAGTCAATACAGTATTTAAGAGCAAATCATCCATTCCAAAACAAAAAAACATTTTTCCACTCAAATGATCCCAGAAGTCCAACCAAACTATCTGCACATCCTTATGCACCAACTATATACTCTTCATAACTTCTTGAATGTCATAATGATGCTTTCTCTTCATCCATTGGCTTCCAACCTACAAACTCTACATACAAATTTCACAACTAGCATCCTTAATAGTACATGCCAGCCCAAAGTTCTCAAATAAAATCCACTCATTGCACTGATTGCACTTAACAATCTGTGAATGCTTAACTTCTACACTAGTCTTAACCATTGTATGTATACTTATAACCTGAAAATACTTAATACCAAATACCAGTAGCCTATTGATAACATTGTTACTCTTAAGCCTAATGTTTAAGAACCTATTACATTGTTTTGATCACTATTTTGTTTTCACACCAATAGTTTATCCTTAATTATAAAGAACTTAAATACTTTATTAGAACTAACATTACACGTAACATATAATAAAACGTACTTAGCCTGATTTATAACATATCTATAAGTTATAACAGTGTAAGCTGAAATTAGAACACTAAGAGACAATAAACTAGTTTTTAGATTGTATTTATTTAATAAAACAATGTCTCTCTCCTATTTAATGATTTATCAGCAAGTTGAAACAACCTAAATATAAAGTACCATTACACGTACTAAACCTATTTCAATATGGTAGTCAAATTGACACAAGTAAGTTATGAAATCTGTAACAGCTTCATTTTTCAATGTCCCCCCTCTAATATCAAATTAAGTTTCAGACATAATTTAATAAAAAAAATGAAAAGCCCACAAAATAAACAATGTAAACCACAATGAAGCCAATTTTCAATTAAAAAAAAAACTAGTAAATTTAATTTGGTCTTTCACATTTGAAAAAAGGGGGTTAAAAAATCCATGATATAATGATATGCTTCCTTTTTACCTTCAATTGAAAAACAAAATTGTCTATTTCAATTTTAATTTCTAACTTTTAGCTATAAAAGGCATTAGTGAGCATAAATCATATAAACAGTATGCTTGTAGAAGAGAAGTTTTATTCCTTTAATTGAAGCAATTATTCCTGGCAGATTAATATAAATAATCAAACAAAAACAATCTTTACCTCTTTTCCTATTTTCTACATGATGAATTTTTATTTGTTTTTAAAATTATTGCTAAAGGAAAAAAACAGCTTCTTTATTTTGGCTTTTTGGTTTATCTAAACATGGTCACATGATTCATTACAAGTAACTAAACTGTGGAATTATTTCACCATATGATAATTTTGTTTTTTATTTGGGTTTTAACAAATCAGTCAATATATATTTACAATTTTTTTAAACACTAAGATCATATTACCTTTCATATAAACTAACTAAATGCCTCAAAGTTTTTAAACCTTCAAAATGCAAAAGATCATACATACCTCTTCTAGAGCATTCTTCATTACATCAATATTTTTACGAGGTAATTCTCCAGTCTCGTAAAACTTTAACCGTTCCTCCACTTGTTCCCTGAGCTTATTCCCAAAGATATCAGAAGGAATCTCTGTAAAATGAAAAATTAATATTCATAAAAACTTGAACTGAGAATAAAAAAGAAAATAGCTACTTAAACTGAGAACTAAACATAGCTATTTAACTTTGTACTAAATTACAAAATACAAATGTAAGGTTTTATAAACTACAGTAAAAATTAAGTTAAATATGCATTAAGTTTTTCAACAACACAATTTTAACACTTTCTCTCTTCCTCAATCAAAAGGTGCCTTGTTGCAAGAATCATATGTAAACAGTCCTTAATTTACCTGATTTTGAATAAATTCATATAGAATTTAACACATAATGAAATATGAAGTTTACACTTTAAAACTGACCAAGATATAACTGAATATATTATAATCAGAAACCCCACAGTTAATGAAAGTACTTTTTGTGTAGCCAATGGGTCTAGCTATGCAAATTTTTTCCTTCCTCCTCTGCCATTATGTATGTTTTACAGACCACAGCTTAACAAATAATCAGTATGTCATCATGTATAACCATTATTCCCTTAGTTACTGGCATGTTTAAAGTTCTGAGATGTTTCACTTGCAATAACTGCAGCCATTGTGAATGGGATCACAAACCTTTAGACAGCTTTTTTTCAGTTAAATTCACTTATTCAGTCCAAAAATTTTACAGCAGCATTCACAAGTAGTTGGATTATCATGAAGATAATAACAACAGCAGCAGTAATAACCTATCACTAGATCAAAAGATCAAAAACTAGGTCCCAACTACAAACAGTGAAAATAGGTCACATAGTTTCATTCAAGAATAAACAAAACAATAAATAATTTGCATGCATGACTGTTGTTGTTAAGTTAGTGTGGCCACTATAAAACCCTGTTTCTGAAATAAATATGTACCATATAGATTGCATTATTCCAGATTTTCCAACAGAGTGTTTAACATCTTCATTAACAATTATGGCCTGTTATCCAAATATACCATTTATTTAGTCTTTAGTTGAGGAACAGACCCTGTATTAAATATAAAGTGACAGAATTTTTATACCCTGTCTCTGAGGTGTATTTATAACCTTATAAGCATTAATTTATTATATAATGAATTAATAAGTCTTAGTGTGGTTTAATATGTTTTAAAACATAAATTATATCGAAACATGATAGTACCTCAATGAAGACTAAATTTAATCAATATAAACAAATTTAATAGGTTAAATAACAGAAATGGATATAATCAGCTTTTAAATTAAATGATCTTCATAATTTTTCAGGCTATAAACATACACAAGTAGAAAAAAAATGTGGGAAAAGTGTTTGCAGTTCTCATCTACACCTAGGAAAATATGTTAAGTCTACACTGCAACTGTTAAAAGTTGATTACGAAAAGTAAAGGAATTGTTACTAAACAGTAATCATGGAAGAATTTAATAATGTTATAACATTATTAAAAGGTTTAGCTTTAAAAATATATTTTGTGTAAAAGTTATTTGAATATAACAAATAAAGAAATTAAAGCCCTTGAATAGCCCTATAGACAGAAACAACTGGTTGCTATTAACCAGATATAATTTACATAATGATTACTAAATAACATTAGAAGCATTAGAAAACATAAGTCAACCTCACAAATTAAATTTAAACCTAACTAATAACAAGAAGAATTACAGTTGAGTTATAAAACAGATCGTTATTAATAATATATCTAAATGTAGAAAGTAATAGGATCTCATTGTGTAATTTTGTTGGTTTACCAAATATACATAAAAATTGATACTATATCAAACTTAACTTTCATTTTAGTTTTCATCATAGATTAGTTGCTTTTTAACAACTCTTCTCAGTTTAATGGCTGGATATATTGTATCAGTTAGGATATAAAAACTTTGTATACCAGCATATCATTAAGAGAAATAATCTAGTTATGTGCAAATTTAATACAGAGAAAAAGTGAATTTGATCCCACTTTAAAAAACATATATATATATTTACTGAATTAATCCTTATGCAACAGATCACAGGTCAAAAACCATGTCATCATGTTTAACTTGCATTCAAAAGTTTATTGAACTACTATTTTATGAATTTACATCAATAAATTTTAAATCAAATTGTAGATTATAATTCAAATGTTAATATTATATATCAGATAACTTTTAATTTAAAAGTAAATATTAATAGAACACACCTAAATAACGATTTTAGTGAGTCACATAGTATATTGAATGTAGCACTGGTTCAAATTAACTATCTGTGATGTCAAAATACTAAATCTATAGTTTCATACAAATTGGGAACTCAAATTACTAATATTGACAAGTTAGAATATAAAATAAGAATATTTTATCTATTTATTTGCTGAGATACAGCTTATATATTGAATTAAACATGGTGGCCCTGTTCAACTCTTTCCACTTTTTGAAACAGTATATACTCTTACTATAATATGACATGTGAATAACTAATTTACAGCTTAGAATGTCCCCTTGTAGTTTACTCAGCCATTTTAGTGATAGTGAGTAATTCTAATTTAATTTAATACATTTTTGGAGAGGTGGTAGATAAAATAGAGAAGATACAATGCCCAGAGAAAAAGTGTCATGTATGTTCCACTAGGAAAAATTCAGGACTTTTTAAAATTGTCTTATGAAATTAAGAACTAAACACTTATATACTATTAAAATATGGATCATTAACTTAGATTTTATGCTATATATTAATCGGCATAAAATAAACAAAAAGCAGATTAATTAAATTTTGAATGTAATTTACTGAAATCTTGTGACATGCAAGTCTTGAAGATGAAAAGTGAAAGACTTTCGAAATGTTGTCCTCTACAACAGGCAGTTGCCATCCATTCTACAAAGTTTCATCACAAATACTCTGCCTAAACAATCTATCAAAGAACATTTATATTGGAAAAAAACAATTACATATGACATACAAAAGAGCTTTTATAGTGTCATACATTTGAACAATAAGGTGATATATGAATAAATGAAACAACAAAACATGAGAAAGAAATAAGGACCTACTTGATTCTTTTATAACATTCTAAGTGATATTTTTGTTGCATATGTAAAATATTTAAATTATTCTGATTACTGTGCTTTCCTACATATATGTATGTTTGCATGCATGCATGCATGTGTGTGTATATACACACACACAAACACTAATACATTTTTATAGGGGCTTTCAAAAATACTAGTCTCCTACTGATCCTGTATGAAGAACATTCATTTATTTCAATACCAATGCTTCATGGTATAAGTAATCTTTCATTCTCACCACTGAAACAGTCAATTCTTGATGCAATAGAACACTTGTTGGCCAGATAACGTGAAATTCGACCTTTATTTTTTGTCCCAGCTCGGCCAATAAATGTGGAATGAAAAATGAGGCCATACTTTGGAGTATTCCCTCTCGTCTTCAGAGCTCTGAAATTAAAGAAAAACTTTAAGTGAGCCACTTTAAATGCTTATTAAATTTATTTTTATTACAGTTGCTATTCATATCTTTTAGAAGTTACATACTTGTTAAGAAATACAAGAAATTATTTTATTGCAATCAATACAGTACAGTAACTGTTCATTTATCAGAATATTATCTGTTAACGTTTAATAACAGAGGAGTGATATGAAAGGAATTGTTACTAAACAGTAATCATGGAAGGATTTTAATAATGTTATAACAGAAATACTGCAATCACTACAGTACAGTAATTGTTCACTTATCAAAATATTATCTGTTAATGTTTAATAACAGAGGAGTGATATTTTAAAAACTTTTTAAAGAATATCTTCTTACTATTAAAAAATATTTACTTGGTAAGCTACAGACATGTATGCATACATGCACACATACAAATTCAGCAATTACTAAACGAGCATAAAATATTTTTACAGTCCTATTTATTAATCATCTCCTTACAGGCTCAGTTGAATTGACTGACGACTTGTATTTGCTTAGTCATTATTGTTTTAACACTACCAATTTTTAATGCATTACATGCAACATCACAAAATTTGGCACTTTCAGAAAACATAAAAAAATCTTATTTTTTTAGTGAAGCATTTTGATAAATTAAAAAAGATTTGTATCTGAATATATAGTTTTTTTACTAGTACGAGTGTAAAGTGATTTTTATGTTAAAATTCTTTGTTTCATCTCAAATTTTATTTTAGTCTCTAAAACCTCCTAAACACATTTTAAATGTTCTTTTCTAATAAAGCTATATTTTATCTGTTACTTTCTCTATCCTAACTCTATACAAGGTTGGTCAGTTAAACTACCTCACAACCACTAAAAACAAAACTGAAACAAAATCTACATTATCCTTTTTTCTTTCCAGAATGACTAAGTTGTAACAACAAACAAGATTTAGCTTAAGTAACTTTCAAATTTTAACAGCATACATCAATTTATTTAAATTTCATTGGCCCATGAACTGTATCCAACTGCTATTCATGCCATTGTATAATGGTAGTAGTGCACTAAATTTTTATTTACTTATATAATGGACTGAAGAACATAGAATAATAAAATACAAAATGCAACAAAAGTCATTACAAATTCCTTTAAGCTACTCAATGTGTTTCCTGTGGGAACAAAGCTTGTACTGAAAGAGAAATTACCATTTGTAATTAATTTTCTGTACAGAGGTACAGAAAACAATATAATATGACATGTCAGAGGTGAAAACATAGCTTTCTACTAGTTATAAATAATGTAATATTTAACATAAAAGAGAACTATTGACAAATTCTGAAAGAAAGTGACAGGTGAGAAAGGCAAAAGGGGTCTGATTTTCTATCTGACAGTTCTGTACCCAAACATGATTGAAGGTTAAATAAATTATACTTTGCTAAGTGGCAATGATACTATAACAAGTAATTTGTATACAATTCTGTAATTATTGGAGGAGTATTGAATAAATAAGAGAAAACAGGATGAGTAAGAAAAGATCACATTTTCACACGAGGAGAAATTTGGGTGTTTGTTCTTTTTTAAATATTGCCTCATAAAATAAAAACATATACTTTTAAAATATCAATTAGCTATTATTTTATGCTATACTAATTATGTAACATAAAAAAATACTTAAGTTTTCAATATAACTCACTACAAGGATGCCATGATGAGAGGGTTAATATCCATTAAGAAACATTGCCATTTATATACAATTACCAGAAACTAATAAAAACACTTGTGCCGATTTATATAACTATATCATAAGATTCCAAGGCAAAAAAAAAATATCATAATAAGTAGCAAGATAGATTAACATTTTTATTATTAGATAAAACCTAAGCACATTCTTGTAGAAGTTATTGATTAAAACCTTTTTGTAAGCATGCCCTTGGACAACAACCAACTAGATTCTCTACATAAATTCAAGAAGCTATCTTTTTACACACAAACACAAAAGTTGGCAGCATCTTACCTAAACAGTGCTTTCTCAGCACCCAGAATCTGAACAGTCGAAGCTGGATATTTTGCAAGATTAGTTAAGCTACCAGCATGAGATATCAGGCGAGCTCCAACCTATTGATAAAATTTACACTTTTTATTGCACTGGTTTAATGCATCACAAAGAGTTTAAATATTTCTATTAATTCATGTAAATTCAAAATCTAAATGACAATATTAATTAAAAATACAAAATGTGAATGTAAAAGAATACTCAGTGGAAAGTCTTTAAAAATAGATGTCAAATATATTTATATTCCAACAGCAATAATACAGCTTAGTCTTACAATACTTCTAACTTTGAATTAATTTTTGACTAGATATTGTTATTTTCAAAATAAAAAGCATATCTGTGACATACAAATTTAAATGGTCAGTCAGACTCAGATATATCCATCTCTAATTTTGAGCTAATGGTCAAAGAAAAGGCAACCAGACAGAAGCACCCACCACTTAGAAAGGACTTTGAATCAAACAACATACCTGCAGCTTAAAATATGAAATACTTTCAACAATACCATGACAAGATCTTTGGAACTTCAGATCCATAATCAAATATACAATTAGAAGCCCATACACCCTGATCATGGCTGCCCTTACTTAAAAATGTTTTCATCAACATTTTAAATTAGAGGGGATGATTCATGAACAATTTGTATGACCTAATTATAATTATAAAACAATGCTTTTCTCAACTGGTTTTGACAAAATGGTGTCAAGTTTTGAAGTCTCACCTAACAAGTAATGACAAACAGCTAAATGGCTTTTATCATTCAAAATAATAATTAAACATTTTGGTGAGGTTTGAAGAACTAACATTTTAAAAAGCTAAAACATTACTGGTTAGTGTGTGAATTGTACATCAAAGTTTAAAATCCTAAAAATTGAGGCTGATTGAAATTTGTTGGTCCCAACTAAAAACCATATGCAGCAAGCAAAAGGAATTGGCTAATAATTAACAATAGTAACAGGAACATTTTTTATTATTTATTCCAGTGAATTCATGTTTGTTTTGTTGTTTTCATCTCACTTAATTTTGTGTTCAATATCTTTAAAAGGTAACTTTTGATAGGTAACAATGTTAATATTGAAATATCATTTAGTGTGTAACAGTTTTACAAATGTTTTTCAATTATTACAAGAAATCCAAAAATTATTGAAAAAGGTATCTGTAAAACTAAAAAAGGAATAAAATTTATCAATAGAATGCCATGTCAAATTTAAAAAATATTCTACTTAACATTTGTTGTGGTTATAATAAATTATATAGATTATGCATAGTGCTGGTTACAATACTGATCTAAATCCAAATAAACGATCTCTTCCTACTATTATATCTATTTTGTTATTCTTCTAAATTTTCATTGACAAATAGACTATTCAACACAAAAATTTACATTATGTCTTATTTCTAATGGACACCTCTCTTTATAGTTTTTGATTTGTTTTGGAATTTCTAGCAAAACTACACAAGTGTTGTCTGCAGTCTTTATAGTTTAAACCTAAGCTTCTAACGGTCATCCAAACAGTTTAAAAGTAACCATTTGTGCATGCTATATAATGTTTCAGCGAGATATTGTTATTCTGAAATCAGCTTTTGGAATGATTTGTCAACAAAATATATTTGCACGTTATTCATGAAAACTTATCCGTTGAAAGTTAAAGTGTTTGAACCAAAAGCTTATAAACTTATAAACAACAAAAACACACAAAGTTCACTGAAATACATATTTAATAACTTTATGCCACAGTATGAAAAAAGAATTTTTTATTTAAAAAAAATCTCAGAAAATTGCAGAGAACTTATAATTATGAAATGTACTTGTATACATACAAGAAGTTAGTGAATTCCATTTGTGTATAATCATAAGAAAATGGTGATGATTAATAAACACAGGATACACTCCTTTTTATGAGGTTTTTCTAAGGTAAAAAGATACTCAATTTTTCACCCCAGAAAATACAGCCATCATTATCACATAGTTGGATAATTAGTTATATAAGAAAAACTAGTAAAGCATGGTTATTCTGTGTCACATCATTTTAGATAATATTTGTATACATACTTATGAATGTAATACAAGTGCAGAGAAAAAGTCTGTGTTCATGTGTACATGTGCATACATGAAAGAAAGAGAGAAAGTTTTAAATAGAGCAAGCGATACACACACACGGGCATATGTTTTGTTAGTCACTTATGTTTCATACATTTGTGCAAAGCTACACAAGTTCTATGTGCACTAGCTGTCCTTAATTGTAAACTGATAAACTAGAGGATAGGGTTACTATTCAACTGTACCTACCAACACTCTTATTATGCACATCTGTAGCTCCAAAGAATACAATTTTTCATTTTGTAACAACTAAAAAAACATGGACAATCAGATACGGTCTGGTACAGTAACCACTAAGCCACAGCCAGCCCATATGAAAAAACCACTAAAATGTCACTCTTCTTTGAACCTCACTCTCATCGTGTTATTTATGCATTCTATTATTGTACTGTAAAGTAAATAAACTTATAACGAAAATAAGTAACATCTTGAAAAAAAAAATATCTTTTCACAAGAAAACCCCATCATGATACGAAACTGTTGTATGATTCATAAGCTTTGAGTTCTCTGTCACCATACAAAGATACCTGAAATTTCAAAATGACTTATGTAATGACATTTGATTTAGCAGCAAAATTTTCTTCATATAAAATTCATTTGTTTTACTTGGTTATCTACTTTGTCCACTGAAAAAAATGAAACCTTCTATTTTAGCACTATAAATCCATTAACTTACTGCTATCCTGTCAGAGGATCTTCATGATGAAATGGAAACCATACTTTAAACCATGCTGTATAATTAACGTAAGAGAAAATTTATATTAATAAGACAAAATTAGATGTGACACTTACACTCTCTCCTATTAATGCTGCTAAATTAGGAGCTGTATTATTCATCTTTGATTTGAGGTACTCCATTAACTGCTTCCGATATTCTGCCAAAGCAATTACTCTAGAAGCAAACGTTTCAATGTTTATCAGGTCTAAGGGAGAGATATCCATTCCTATAAAGAACAGAAGAAATGTTAGAACTTTGTTACAAATAATGCAACACATACACAGATTGCCTGGTTATTACCTGAACATATCATTTATGTTTAAGTATCCTTTAAAAGAAAGGATTAAAATCTTGTTTTTTGTATAATAACATGCCTAATGGTCATATTTTATGTGAAATAAATGACTCAAGATCCTTAAAATAAAACAAATCAGTGAAATCATACTTATTCTATAGTTCACACTCTATTACAATTATATATTTATTTCTTCTTTGACAAAGGTCTCATGTTCTTAATGTTACTTGAGAACAGCACTATGCATGACAAATGCAACCACTGTCTTTGCAAAATTAGCACTCTTATTCAGTCTCAGCATGATGATGAACAGTTTGTCTTTTTCTTTGGCTCTCAAAACACATTTTCCTTTCTTGTGAAGTCTCACTCAATTGCCTTTCTCATACACATTTTACTGCTTGTGATTGGCAACCAGAATTGGATTTTCCCTTTTCCTTGATGTTTTACTCTGAGATACACAATCAGAAATGTTTTCACACATAACTCCCCTCCAAAAATAAAATAAATAAAAACCAATTTACTTATGCAGGTTCAACTTGTTTATTTGATAAAAAAGTTAGTACTTTTTATCAATAGAAACAAAAATGCTTTATAATTTTTTTCATTCCAACACCACAACAGCAGCACATCTATATAAAATACACATATTTCTGATGTGATTTCCACTTAAATCTGACCAGAAATTCCATCCATCTTCTATATAAAAATTAGATTAAAAAGTTTTCATTGACACTAAAACTGTAATGTTACAGACACTAAAAATGCATACACAGATTCCATATCTTTACAGGCCTACTATTATAGGTGCTTGAAGTGTAAACAGACAGGCACAAACTGAGCTTTATATATTAGATAATTACAACATGTATATACAGTAATATATCATCCAGTAAAACAAAAAGGTTTAAAATATTATATATTTAACCACTATGTACAATCCTAGTACATTTTAAAGTAAAGAATATTGAAATCAATACAGTATTTTAAATAAAGAAAGAATTAATTATATTATACATGTATTTTTGTTCTGCACAGATTCTAATTTCAATACTTTTTATTTAACACCCCTACGAAAAAAATATTTACATCCACTAAAGTGATACCCTTAGTGAATGTTTAAAAAAAAAATTTAAATATTATTTCGCAAATGTCTGAAAAGTCAAAATATTATTGCTCCTTAAAATATAAAGGCATAGGGTCAGTTAATGGCAATTTCATTTAAATACAAAATTATTAGCCTAATATTAATAACCTTTCAAGTTGCTCTGGGGCCTATTCGGCCCCAATTTTCATAGGAGTGTTAAAAATATGAGCACCTTTAGTAAAGAAATAGCACACTTTAACTAACATTACCCTTAAGAACTAAGCTACATAGGGAAAAGTGTTGATAAACCAACAACACATTTTTACATATATAGTTCAATATTTTTGGTGTGCAAACAAATATTCAATTGCAAACCCAACATTTCTATTAATAACACACAAGATTTTGTTAGTTTCACAACTTTTGTGCAAAGCTAAGAAAGGACTGCCTTATAGTTTATATATATATATATATTTTTAGTGAAATTAAATAATTACATCTAAATGAATAAATAAAATCATGAGGAAGGACTGCATTAAAAACAGCAAATCCCAACCTCTAATTATAATCACAAATTTTAAAGCTATAACCAAAACACATTAACATGCAACAAAATATGTTGCACATTTAAAAAAAACAATCCTAGGGTACCAACTACAATGTGATATTATAAGATGTATCCTTGGTTTTGGAGGTGACTGAAAAGTAGGATCCACATTGCAGTGGGGATACACTGGCTATCAGTTTTAACCTCCAATTTGCCAGTAAGAAACATAAGAAAATTAGAAATTACAAGAGCAAAATGTAGGTGCTTAATTAAGCCAACAACATCTCACATCTGTATCACCCTACACTGCCTGCAGACAGATGTGGGAAGGTGACTGCACTCCCAAGTTAAAATAAGATAAGAATAAAAAGAAAATAAATAAAAAATGAAAGTAAGGTACTACCATTTGGGGGTAAGTAAGATAAAACTTACCTCTTGAAGTTATCATTCATATATATATATATATATTAGTTTTTACTAATTTTTTTAACTAGCCAACTAGAAAGAAAAAAAAAAAAGCTAACAAACAACACTAGCCATCACTTCTCTGAATAAACAGAGAGTGGAATGTCCATATTGCAAACACAGCCCCAAACTACAGAGTGCACTTTTGTACACTTGACAGAATGCAAACTATGAAACCCATGGATTCACAATCTAAGTAAATTAACCACTAGACCACAACTCGGTTCACATAAAAATGTTCCATCACAAAAAAAATACTTCATTCATGTAATTGAGGCCAAATTCAAATTTTTGTTTTACACATTGTAATGCACTTCAAAAAATTAAATAAAACATCCTCCAGTAAACATAATAGAACATATTGGTTTATAATTGGCAAATGTTTTATTTAATTTTTTGAGGTGAACAGCAATGTGTAAAAGAAAAACTTGCATTTGGCCTCAATTACACAAATGTATTTTTGTGATGGAACATTTTAATGTGAACCAAGTTGTAGTCTACTGGTTAATTCACTTATATTGCGAATCCACGAGTTTCATAGTTTGAATTCTGTCAGTGTAAAAATGCACTCTGCAGTTTGGAGCTGTGTTTGCACTATGGATAGCACACTCACTGTTTATTCTGTTCAAGTTAATTTTACTGTTTATACTTTTTTTTCTGAATAAAGAATTTCACTTTTTAGGTCATTGAACATTTAAGATGATAAGCCATCCTATGCAATAGCCACAGAAATATTAAACTGTGATACTTTAGTTGCTACTTAAAACATCTTTGATTAAAAATTGCCAAAACAGTGTTAGAACTATCATTTGTAAGAAAAATTTGTAATTTCATATGTATGACTATACCTAATACTGCTCTGCAATTCTCATAAGATTAAGTTAATGTTTTTAGTGATACTGTTTAAGGACTTACGTTAGATATATTAAACAGAAATAAAATGGCCATACTTTGTAAATTCAAAAAACATTTTCATTCCTTGCTCAACTTAAAATCATCAATAATAACTACTTTAAAGTTTCTCCCAATCTTTAAAATGCTTTTCAAATAGAGAATAAAGAATTTAACCAAAAATTGTGATTGCTATATTGCCAGGTAAAAACCCTCTGTTGAAAAAGCTTTATAACTTTAATAAACTTAAATATTTTAGAACCTACCCATTGATGACCTTGCAGCATCTATTATAGTTTGGGTCTTTGTACTGTCCATGACAATTTCTTCCAAAGTCTCAAAGTGTTCCTCATTTAGGTCCTTTCTATTCTTGATCAATTTAGTGATACGAGCATATGTGTAGTTGTCTGGCACAATTTTATAAAGTTCTGGAAAGTGGTACGAGTACCATTCCCTATATTTAATGAGAACATAAAAAAGGGCATCAATAAAAATACAGAATTGTAAAACTATGAATGATTATAAAACTCATGTTATATGATTCACTATAATAGTTATTACAGATCCACAAAATTTTACTCATAAAATGCAGAAATCACTCACACTCATGTAGCAGCATTTAAGAACAAATCTTCATTCACAAAAACATAATTAAAGAAAATTGGCTCAACAAAGATGGTTTTGATACACTTTCTTCTGCAAAATTAATTACCATGGTTTCAGCTGCCCCACCTCTGGGAGTTCTAAAAATTGGGAAATTTTGAAGGGAAATGATAAAATTGACCTACAAAACCTTTCCAACTACAGCCTCTTCTCCTACTTTTCTAAAAATACTGCAGTCATATTCTGTAGATACACTGTACTACTTACACACAAATAGAATTACAAAAGTGCAAAAATAATCAATACTTTGATATGATAGTTCTACAAGTAGGAAAATAATTTAGTATAAGGTAAAGCAAAAAAAAGGCACTACACACAATCCAATGATGTAAAAAAAAACAAATAAATGGGTGACTGACATGTTTAGTGACTTTAAAAATATGGTAGATAACAGGAGCACAAAGTTTGTGAAAAAACTTGGGCTTAAGACTGCAAGATCAGAAATAACACTCACCCCGAGAATGTTTTAGGATGACAAGTTTTTGTTCAGCTTGATCATCCCAAGACTACCTTGGGGTAACTGCCAAGGAGGTTAAAGTCATCAAATTAAGCATAACTAGTCTTGATTTATGTACAACTTTTTTCTATCATAAAGCAACAACATAATTTAAATGATGCATAAAATGATATAGAAATTTAAAAAAATAAATAATTAGATTTACTTAAAAAAAAACCTAACAGAATTCCTATTGTTTGATGAAGTTTAATTACATTACACCACATTTCTACTCAAAATGATTTACAAAGGTTTATTTGACAAACAAAAAATTAATTCTGAAAATATTTTATGTAACATTGCTTTAACAGAAAATTATTTAAAAACTATTAAATATGATTCAAAACTCCTGTACTACTTTCAATAATCATTCAAATATCAAAGTAACTATAAAATACATATGCTCTACAAAATATTCATCTTTAGTTACAGGTTAAGAGCTTCAAATGGTTTCTTTCATGACAGATATACTCAAAACATTAGCCAATATTTTAATCCCTTCCAGCAACAACAACAGTAACTTTTTTCATTTAATCATTTTATAAAATGGCATATCTCACCTGACTCTCATGGCAAATGTGTTGATATCTTTGTCTAGTTGGTCCAATAAACTGATAGACTGGATAATCATATTGTCTGATCTATTGACATTAAACTTGACCTTGGCTCGAGAGTAACTATGTCCTAGGCCTCGCTGAGCAGTGGATGCAGATTGCTGGGTCAGACCTTTTATTAGATTATGAAAATGAAGTCGAATACCTACGTAAAAAGAAAAGGGAGCAAATTCTTTAACTTTTCTTTAATGTAAACCCACTAAGAATTTTATATGTCAATGTATATCATGGTAAGTGACAGTTACAGGTTATTGATTTCTGTATTTGGTTAGCACCTTGCTTTTCTGTTGCCACAATGAGGTAAAAAATAGCTAGTCTTCTCATTCAACTACATAACTAAAAATCATTTTAAACATATTATACAACTATAATAAAATAATCTTGAACTAATAAAAGAAACAATTGCTTAAAATCTTGAATTGAAAGAATGTGGTAGCTTTTCACAGATTAAAATGGCTTAGATAACCACTCTGGGGACATTTTAAGTTTTTAATTGGTTATTCACATGTAATAAGTGAATATAAGGGATCATTTTCAAAATTGGAAATAGGTGAATGGAGCCACTGTGTTTGATTCAGTACATAAACTATATATCAGTAAAATAAAAAATTTGAGGTTCTTATTTTACATTCTGGCTTGATAATATCAATAATTTGAGTTTCTAATTTGTACAAACCTACAGCCTCAGTATTTTGACCTAACAAACATTTATATTTGAACAGTGCTACATTAAACATATCATGTGACTCACTAAAATCTATATTTAGATATACTATTTTAATATGAACTTTTAAATTAAGAAATTAACTCATATGTAATATTAAAGTTTGAATTATAATCTACAGTTTGACTCTAAACATATTGGCATAAATACATAAAATAGTAGTTCTATAAGATTTTGAATGCAAGTTGACAAACAAGATATGGCCTTCGACCTGTGACACATACCAAAAGGCTTAATCCAAATCATTTACACAGCTCATTTCTTATTTACTAGCACAAAGACTCGTACTTTCAGCAATGACAAGTTCATTGACTTCAACTCATATTGTTTCCCCACATCACTATACAACAGTGGTTCTAAGTCAAACAACACTAAAATAAATGCACATAAGGGACACATAATGTTGCAATTTTTACTGTTATGATGTCAGTTTAAACTATGCACATGCCATGAAACATAAAAAGGCAAGAAATAAAAATATCTATTACTCTGAATCTCGGTTTTATTTACTCTTGAAACAGAACACTTTTGAGTACCCTGTAAAAGTATACCTAGTAATAACCTAAATTACTTGTAACATGTCACTTACAAGGAAAGAGTAAATCTCAAAGCATCAAAAGTCAGTTAGATAAATGACACTATGACACAGTACACACAGGGGCTTTTCATCTGTCTTTCCTTTTGATTTATTAATACTAAAACAAACACACTAGTTTTCCAACTCTTTTAAGATCTCAAACATATTTTAAATATATATGAAAGTCATAATTAAATTTTAAAGAATGTACAAATACTTGATAAAATGAACAATTATTCTGAGATAAGTGTTCATAAGGGCAATTTCCAAATGTAAACAACCAGTCTAGAAGTCACATAATGACATATCTTTTAACATCATCAGTCGCTGTAGTTATATCTAACATTTTCAATAATCTTTATCTTTATTTTCCACAGTTAAAAAAACCTCATCTTAGCACAGGAAGAAAAACAATTAGTTTTTAGCCATAAACCTTCCCTAAATTTTTACAATGTTATTATCATCAATGTATGTCTATAATAAACTTGGAATGAAAAATAACTTCAAAAATTCAATTTTGTTACTTTACAAGTTTTATTTCAAACTGGAATATCGAAAGAAATTCTTAACTTTCACTTGTGTTATATGAGCTAAAAATGCCAAAAATTCTTTGACATTATTATATTACTCCATGCAACACAAATTTTGTTCCTGAATAGTACGTGGTATTTCTTAATTGCTTATGTTATAAAAGTACAGAAAATAGCCATTATTCCCCCTTCAAACTTTGCTTTTGTGACATGGATAAAGAAATTTAGAAATTAACCTATTTTCTATGCATAAAAATGGGGAAAAATTTGCACATTTTCATTTACATAAAGTTTGAATGAAACAACATATGAATCAAAATTTACATATATTTATACTAAAGTTACACAAAAATGAACAAAAATGTTTAGAAGTGAGTGGTTTTGAGATGTGTGACTAATGTAAATCACTTTCACACATAAGCCCGGAAATACAGTCTCCCATCATGTTTTCATTACACACTCCTTGGTAGTAATGTTCAAAGTCCAGAATATCTTGGTAAAACTACTTACGTTGCTTCCCTGAGTACACTCCCATGTTCTCTATGAATTTATCAAGATGAGCATCAAGTATATGGACTTTCAGGTACATCCTGCAGCCTATTTTGCCATAGTTCTTTACCAGAGGTCAACAAGTGCCACATAATTTTTGGCCTTGTGACCAACCCAAAAAGCCCCAAACCACTGTAACAGAGCTGCCCCAAACTTTTTTTTTCCTTCCTAGTGAGCTTCTTGGGGAATTCTGTACACTCCAGGATCATCTTTATTTGTGATCCAACAAAGATATCAGCTTTGACCTTTGCCTCAGACAGCTTAGGAAAGAAGTCTCGCAGGTACTTGAAGGCTGCAGACTCCTTATCAAAAGCTGTGATAAATTGTTTCATAAGACCCCATTTTATGTGCAATGGTGGGAACAACACCTTCTGGAGGAGGCTCACACTTGACATTGTGCCTCCCCACAGAAAACTGTCTGTTGTGGACCATGCTTCCAATTGTAGTGCACTGTGATATCCCTGCTGTTCCAAAGGCAAAGATAATAGGGAAACTTGGTGAAGCCTCCTTGGAGACCCATCAGGAATGCCACCATTTTGAAGTCTTAGATAACTTTCCAACCATACTCATCATATTTCAAGGCTTCAAGCAAGGTCTTTACACTGTTATATTCCTCTTTGAAGTGCATCAAATTTTAAAAGGTCTGAAATTTGTTTCACACTATTCAAGCAAGCAAAAATTGTCCATCTTACCTTCTTTCAGTTTTTTGCAGTGCTTGCAAGTAAAATGAGGTGCCTAGAGTTTGTCTTGATCCCTGAAAGGCATGCTGAAATAAGCCTTGTAGGCTTCAACACTTTAGCAGATGCTGTCACACTGTACTTTTATGCTTGTTTTGATAAATTGGCCACACACATAGCAGAATGCATCTGGAGAATGCTTGCTGTTTCTTGATATCATTTCTGATAAATTCAGATAGGTCTATGTGTTCACTTAGGCAGCTAGAACTAAACTGAAGTGGTGACCCCTATATATATCACTATGGAAAGTTCTAGAAAATTCTAAAAGGCTCTTGAAAATTCTCTATCAGCTACTCAGCAATGAATCTACCTGGAGTGTTCTGTAAATTGGGTAAATTTGAAAATTTCATTACCCAGGTCACAAAAACAAAGTTTGAAGAGAAAAATAGGTCTTTTTCATTTAATTTAAACAAGCAATTGGGAAATAACACTTTCTGCCAAGGAACAAGAAAAAGTAAAAATTTTGTTACATAGTGTTATTTAGAACCAATAAAAAGAATAGATTTTTCTTCTAAATATTTCTTACACAATTAGATTGTGTTACACATAAATAGATATTAGCCTCAGTTTCCCTACCTATAATATTCTCTTTATTACAAATCTTAATCTGCTTGATGGTCATTTAAGTTTTGAATCATGCAAGATCCTGAGGGGGCTAGTGAGACAACCAAAGGCACTTAAAAACTTTCCTTTATTACAAGCAGCTAACATATTTTAAAAGCTAGAAAACCAGTTAAATCAGTTTGGAAGATTTTACTCTAGTGCCAAATATACTTTTTTGTGTTTTAAAATGAATATTAATCATTTTATAAATAACCAGCACAGTATGAAACAAAATAGCACTGGAGGAGCGTATCAAATGTTTAAACTTCCCTATTTTTCATCTGAATTTTTATTTACTTTTATAATGGTTTAAGAACTAACCACAAAATCTTAATCAAATTTATTTGAAGTATCCAATTTCATCTGCTTTGTTTTTTTAATGACTTTTTCATGCAGTTAAAAAAGAACACCAATTCTACAGCCTTTTCATGAAGTCTGTTTCTCCTTTCATTCCTGCATATAATTTGATAACGTTAATATAACTTAACACTTGTGATGAAGTAGAAATTTCTATTTCCTCACTATTTTTTCCATTTTGTTCATCTTCTGTATCTCTCATGCTACTACTATTTTGCGATTCTATTATAGATTTTAAATCAATTTCATCAGTTTGTTAAAACATTCTTGTAAACGTTCACAAAAGTTTTTGCATTCACAGAGTTTGGATTTCACTAGAATTGTCATAACAAACAACTTTTAAAAAAATGAGGATATTTAGTAGCTTTCTTAAAAATTAAATTTTCCATAAATTTTAAAATTGTGGAAGATAGGAATTTATTTTTTTCAGGAGAATTATTTAAAGAGTAGAATTTTGCACTTAAAAGACAAATATATTTCTACAAATCATGATAATTTATCTGCAAAAATAATGATGGCAGAAAAAAGAACAAAATATATTTAACCAATACTTACTATAACAAAATATCCAAGAACTTATTAATATTTAAACAAATTATTAATGAAACAAGAATTTGTTAATGTTTAAAAGAAATTAATATTTAATCAAAAACATTTTTTCTGCCTTACTCAGGTTATAATCATACTTATTGATAGATGAGGTAGGTGAAAAATAGCTTTCCGTCAGCATTACGAAGGTTCTGCCACATAGAGGGCTTTTTATAAGAGAAATCTTAAGATAATGCTCTCTTCAGATGACTCAAAGAAAAATCACATTTGGGGATGGTAATAAGCCATGGTGGGATAGACTGACAAGTGCACTCAACAATTTTAACCATGGAGAGACCTAATTCATTCAACCGTGCTTGAAAACAAAGGCCAAAAGGAACAAAGGGAAACTGCCTGTTCTGAAAAAGCACGGTCCACTTACGAAAAAAAACACAATGTGGAATGCTGTGGTAAGGATTGAAGTTTTGAAGCATACAGTAAAGACAGCTGCAAACAGCAGAGATGTAGAGGAGGTTCATGAGACTCAATGTACAAACTCTGAAGTGCAGAAGATTCCTGTGTGGAGCTGAAGCCCATGATAATCAATAGGATCCACCATCTTCAAGGCTGAAATCCATAGTCCAGTATTGATCAACCAAGAGGTGGAAGAGAGAATACAGAGGATGTTCAGTGCCCTTATATACTTAACTTGTATCTGCTTGATGTGTGGTATAAAGGTCAGCTTACTACCAAATATAAGCATCAAGTATTTTGTCTCAGGGACCATAGGAAACATAACTTCACTGACTCATAGCTCAGGATTGAGAAGAATACCTCACTGGCAGTAAAAGTCCATGCACACAGTTTTAGAGAGAGAAAAGTTAAAACTCTTTGCTGCAGTCCACTTCAGTAAATGATTGAGGGCAGTTTGTAGCTGCCACTCAATAAACCTATATTCAACGACTGAAAAGAGATGTGGAAGTTGTCAACATAGAGCCCATTTGCAATTGCCCAATGATGGCATTAATCTTTATACTGAAAGCGTGACACTCAAGCACAGCTTTAAGAGACTCCAAGTTCTGCAGGAAAGAACAAGAAAGTATTGAATCCCCATAAATTTGGAATTGCCTGCCCATTAAAATTTTTTTATTAATGGGCAAATGACCACATAACTTATGTGAGTGGAAATCTTATGTCGTACCTTTACATAGTATCATAAGCTATCTCTAAGGATTCTCTGATTGACAATTCAAGTTAAATCAGGTGGTTCATAGTGGACTGCCCTACCAGCAAAATATAGCTTCCTCCAGGGATACAGCAAAATTAGTATTATTCTTTAAGATGGACAGAAATATACTTGAAAATAATCAACAAGAAGGTTGTTTTGTTTACATTCAAAATTATTTGTAAGTGTACAAATATGAAGATATTAATTTGATTTCATGTTTTCACATTAGATGAGTGTCAGAGCAAAACCAAATATCAGTAATAAAATTGTTCAACTCTTTCCATATGATTCCCAGGTCAAAGATCATGATATCATTTGTTGACTTGCATTCACAATTTTATTAAACTAATAAATGTACGTCTTTAAGTTTGGTATCAAACTGTAGATTATAATTCAACTCCTTATATTATACATTATTTAATTTCTCAATCTAAAAGTAAATATTACAAAATACTCTTAAACATTGATTTTTGTGTGTCACATGGTATGTTGAAAGTACTGGTTCAAATTGAATATTTGTGATTTCAAAACACAGTATCCACTTTTTTATGAATTAGGAATTCAAATTACCTGTATTTAAAAGACAGAATATAAAATAATTACCTCCTATCTTTTCTATATGATGAGATATCACTAATGTACTAAATCAAACACAATGCCCCCCACTCATTTTTTCAATTTTTTTGGAAATGATCTCATATGTACCCTTAATTCTATGTTACATGTGAATAACCAATGTCACACAAGTAGTTTTTTTTCCAATCATTTTCAAATCGAACTGCATAATTTCTTTCTTTTGAGACAAACCCTTCATGCTGATAAATTGGTCTTTAGTATGACCTATTTACAGCTCCATTGCTACATTAGATAGTTTTGTCAGCAATGGCAAAAAGGTCAGTATAATAATAAAAAAAAGTGTTTGTGTGTATAAATCTATAATGTTACAACCAATTATTTAAGTTTTAGTTATAATTTATAATCATTTTACAAACTGAAAAGCACAATTTATATTTGCTTCCTATATTTTTAAAGTGGTTACAACATTGGTCAAATCTAGCAAATAGAGAGATTCTGGCTTGACAGTGAAAATAAGATAAAATAGTTTTTCTCGAACATTTGATAATTATTTAGAGGGCAAAAAAAATTCAGATGAAATTAGAAACATTTCTGATACATAAAAGTATTTTTAATCTTAAAATGAAATTAACTATGATGTTGTAAAGTCAACAGTATGAAAAAAAACCTTTCATTAAAATATATTTATTCTTAATTTAAAAACTTGATTTTTTTAAAGCCTTGTAATGTTTATTAATAACCTGTAAAAGTTGGTAAACATTACTTTCATGGATACCTTCATGGTTATGAGCTGGATGAATTCCACCCAATATATAATTCAAGGGTTAATGACCATAATAATCAAACACTTAACATATTCCACTAAATTCAGTTTTACTGACAACAGCAACATAGTCATCCAGCTTGAAAAAAACAAAAAAACAATCAATATAAAAGTATTTTAACCTATTTTTCTATTTTCCTTTTTCATCACCCAAGCATTCTGTCCATACCTTTTTGACATCTATTTAGAAGAATATTTGCTCTTGTTTTGACATCAATTATTGTAGTTAAAAATTAATATTTTAACATAAGGTATTGTACTTAAACATAATACTAAAAACAGTTTTATAATGTGTTTTTGTGAAGTTCACAATGAGTCACATGCTCTGTTGAATGCAGCAATGGTTCAAATTAGATGTTTGTGATATCAAAATAATTAATTTATGGTTTTTGTATGAATTAGAAACACAAATTACCAATATTGACATATCAGAATACAAAATAAAAACCCCATATCTTTTCATTTAGCTGAGATATGGTTTATGTACTAAGACAAACACAGTGGTCCTGTTCACCTCTTTCCAATTTTGGAAACTATCCTTTACACACACACTTCAATATATAACATGTAAATAACTAACTGAAAGTTTAGAATATCTCACTAGTGATTTTCTAGACCATTTTAATCTGTTATAACATCTCTTTTTTAAACAAACATTTGAAGAAGGTAGGTTGTGTCTTTAGTCTACCTGAAGTTTCATATTTTGTTAAGACCTAATTACAGGTTAGTTACTAAGCTTAATAAATTATAGTGGAATTCTGTGGTATCAATATAGTAATGTTTCACTTTTTGGTTATTTAACCATATACATGAAACCTAAAAAATTTCATCTCTTCAACATGTAAAATTTTAAAAATTTATGTCAAACAGCAACTGAATTCAGCGGGCATAGCTAGAAGACATAACTGTTTGTTTCACTTTATTTACTGTTCTATATTTTAAGAACTATAAGTTTAATAACATTTCTAAATAGTTATAACCTATATAAATATATAATGTATAATAATTTAAATATGATTGTATATTATAAAATATTACTAGTCCACTGAAACATAGCCAAGATAAAGTCCTTTGTAAAGACTAAAGATCAGTTTATATTATTGGATACAGTAATATGAATGCATTAATTCAACTTATGTTAGCCAGGTACAATTGGCAGGCCAATATTATAAAAAATTATATATATATATAAACATTATGAGACTAAAGCTATTTAGACTAAACATTTGTAGTGATTCTATTTTTATTTTATGACAGTTAAAAGGTTGGTCAAATTGACAGATCCTACATAGTGATGACAGAGAAAATCAGACAAAATATAAAGTCTCACTGAATACAACCCTCTGAAATGTATTTAAAGGTTTCAGGGATTACATGAATAATGTGTAAGATTTTTAGGATGAAGAATAATTTTTAATGATAACATGAAATTAATTTTGCACTTGGACTAGTAACAAAGCAATCAATATTTTCAAACATCTTTAGTAAAAATACTTCATTAAAACATGATTTTTTGTCTACAAAATACTAGCAATCTTTATTAAAAGTCTACTGAAAATTGTGCATACACACACACACACTGCATCACAAGTTACAATATAAATACTTAATGTGTGCAAATATGTATACAAACTTGTGTATGTTATACCGAGCACTTCGTGAAAGGGGTAAAAACTCCTTCAGCTATTCAACACACAACATTTGGTACTTTTATCCCAAGTCTCTCAAGGCCTGGTACTGCACTGAATAATGGCAGTGATACTTACCTTTAAATACACATGTAAGTTATCTTTTAAACAATTGCTTTCAGGTTAACACAAAATGAAGTTAAAGAAAAAAATGCAACAAGAAAGATTTCAGCTGATTCAAGTCTACATTGAATAGAAAGAAAAGAAGCAATTGAGTTACACCAGAAAACGAATTTTGCAAAACAACAGTGTAACAAATATTTTAGTTGATTCAAGTCTAAAACATACAGAAATGCTTAATAATTAAAGAGATTTGAGATTTTATTATGTAACATGATATACCTGAACTCAAAATTCTCTTTCCCTTAGAATATTCTAGCTTTAAAAACAAGCTGCAGTTTTTAACCAATTAAACCAAAATGTATGCATAATTACAAAAAAGTATGTAAACTGCATATCTCTTCTCTCATATATATATATATCTCTTGAGATATCAATAAATCTGCCAAACCCATCAGAGACTCCCCCCCAATCAACAATACTTTGATGATGACCATGTTTATAATCAAGAGAAAGAGTAGGTTTTCCTCTATATCAAGCTCATAATTATTCACTTCAAAAGTGTATTGTTGTGTGATCATAATTCTACTGCTCTAAACAAGTTACAAAATTATTTTAACTTATTTAAAGCTTATTTAATTCTACTAACATGGACTGCATGGAATCCCGCACAACTTGTGACCATGAAAATACCAATGAGAGCAATTGTATTATGATTTTTGATAATGTAGGTACATCTTTACAAAATTTTGCAGATTACTAGAAAATATTAAAATTATTTCATATACAAAATATCAATCATTTTATTAACTTTCAATGTTTTGTACTTAATGTTTATATCATGTTTTTTATTTTAAAATGTTAACTAACAAGCAAAGTAATTTTGATTTTAAGATTAAAATACTTTTATGCACCAGAACATTCTCAAATTTCACATGCAAAATGTATATCACCACCAGATAATTTTCAATATATTTTTAGAAACATCTTTATATTTTATCTGTAATTTTCACCACTATAAATCTGTACAAGGTTGACTCAGTCTAACTGGCCTTGCAACCACCATGAAAAATTAGGAAATACATGTAAATTGTTGGTTTTTTCCCATTCTAGAATGACTACAAATTAAAACCCAAGAAACACAAATGCTCAGTCTAAATACCTTAAAGAATTACATATATTTATGTACATTTATTTTCATTCCACTTACCTTCCAGCTGTGCCTGGCTAAATTACAGAAACTACAATGACGTGATACATATGTTCTTATGTTACTGTATACAATATAAAACTGACCTTATAAAGTGACCCATCTTTCCTGTGTTTTAGTAGACTAGTAATTTGTAAAATAGTGTCATATTTTAATTATACGATGCATAATATATGTACATCCATTATTCCTATTTACAAATAAAACTTAGAACTGTAAATAAAAGACATAGAAAACAAATACCTACTCCAGTAATGAGCTTTACACTCATTTCGTTGCTTCCCACAAGTTCCTAAGAACAAACTTGCACATAAAACAAGTAAAATAAAAATTCTTTTTTTAGGTTTTATATATACATTTTGAAATAACCAAATAATCATAAGTTAAAATATCAATATCACAGAATTCCACTCTAATTTATCAATTTTAGTAACTAAACTATTTAAATCTAAAAAATATGAAATTTTGAGATCATTAACTATACTTACATTATGTATAGTTTCACAGTTTTAAGTTGGCCAAATTGACCAAGTTGGTTCTTATAAAGGTAAATGATGTTTAATATCTTGTTAGCTAATTGGAAACTGATTGTTAGACCTCTGAAAACATGACTAAAATGTAACCATACAATTACTGGATTAAAATATCTGTCAATTTTCAGTCACATTTCACAGGAGAAAAATAGTCCACACATTTATTTGAATATTCACAAATGTTATTTCAACCATAAGCTGAAAAACAGATACAACAGAAACTACAAATTATATACAAATCCTTCACACAAAGATACCTGATATCACCAAACTTTAAAAACTCCATAGATTATAGTTTTATCTAGTAGCTTACCTCTCAGTATTTCAGGCACCACTCCAGAATATTGACAGGAAATGCCTAATGTCTCCTGAACTGCTGCACTTATTTTAGCATCTCCAACTCCAAGTATCACTTTCTCCTTTTTCTTTCCTTTTGGAACATTTGTTTCCAAGAAAAGTTGAAGATCCTCATGCATTAAACCTAAAAATAAATGAATTTGAAAGTTCTTTGTTCCTTTTACACATAAAAGCATTACAGTAAATGGATAAAAAAAGATTAAAGGAAAAAAACTAAAATCAAAAAATAAATAACAAAACAATAATAAATTCACGTTTCTAATAACTTCATAGGAAATAAAACCATTTGTTTCTGAAAACTACTGGTAACTTGTAGCAGAAGAAAACCTTTTTGGTTTAATTTTTTCTGACTTTCTAATCAAATATGGTTAGCTTATCTTCAAATTATAGCTGTTATAATGTCATATTGATAATTACTTTAGAAATAAAGTTTTTAATTAGTTTGTCATTTTAATAATATGACTAGGAAATAAAATGTAAATTTGTATGCTCAAACAGCATAAACATTTGTTGTTTTTCAAGGTACTATACTGTGTTGAAATTCTATATGCTCAGGATTTTTAGAAAACATTTTATCTATTTAGCATGTGAAGAAATAGATTTCTAATAAACTAAAGATAGTAACAAAAATACTTTAATTTACAAAATTCTTAAAGGAAAAACAAGGGAGTGTGTAACAAATAACTTTACAACATTAGAAATTCTGAGGCTGCAGGGCTCACATTACTGAATGTGCAAATTTAGTATTTTGAACATTTCAATTTTAAACTAATTTTAATTAATCAAAAAGTGCTTAGTTTGCTTGGCCTCTAAGCACGTCACTTCTATTTTCCAAAATGGAAATCAGACCATGTTCTACAATAATAAAATGATTTGCACTGCAAGTAAGGTCTTAAATCCTTAATTTTTTTTATTCAGCTTTACCACAACCAAACTGAACACTACATAGCATTTATGAATTGTATAATAAAAATCATAGACATTCTGAATAAAACTAAAGATTCTCAGATCTAAGTTCTATATACACCCTAATTAAAATTGTATCCCACTTTGTGTTAAGCAGCATAAAAATGCATTGAAGGTAGACCTTATCTGAGCTGTACAGCCAAATACTGGATATTCCCTTTATGGATGTGTATGCAAGTGTGTATGTATTTCTGTCTAAACAAACAAATGCACAGATATTAACAACCACACACAACTTTTTTGTATTTAAACCCACAAAAGAATAAACACAAAATAGTCAGTGTATAGCTTACCTTCTGAAATACTGTTTATGTTATCCAGTGCATATGCTGAATTCTTAAATGGAGAAAATGCAATAAGTTGTACAACAGTCTTGAACTTGGACAAATCTAGTATGTTTTGTTCTACCTGGGCCTGAAGCATTGAAACTTCTTCATATTCTTTAACACGAAACAAAGAGTAGCCTGAGGCATGTTCAAACAGTAAAACCATCTGTGTCTGAAACATAATAAAATCAAATGTTTAATTTTCATAATATAAAATAAATAGATACATATATTTTTGTTAGATTACAAATGAAATTAAATTATACTTGTATTTTGGCAGCAAATTTAATTTAATAACATTATTCATTCACTACATTTGGCTTTTAAAAAACTTCGAAATGTAAACTCTGTTTAAAATTGTGTACATCTATTTCAAGCAATAATTTTCCAATCTTCAGCTGACAGCATGGTAATTTTATACAACAGAATAGAACACCAGATACAAACCACATCACTTTATCATCTTTACAAAAAGCAAGGCTTAATTTTTGTCACCTTGCTGAAAGCAGAAAAAGAGGCTAAACATAACCGTTAAATTTGATTTAGGTATATTATCAATTTATCAGTATAAAAGTAACTACAAAGTTAATGTTAGAAACCTATGAGGTTAAATGAGAATTCACATATAAGAAGTTGAATACAAAAAACTTCCTCAGAAAAGTCTATACACAAGCTGTTTGCAAGTTGTTTAATTCATTTATATAACCTGACCCATAAAGTCATGATGTCATATGAACATTTTCCTTACCTAAAAATTCACTCCCACACAGTTCAGCTATCTATCTTGAGCATTTGCCAGAAAGATTTGCACACTACTAGTCAGGAACAACTCCCACCTAGTTTCATCTGTTTTTGATGTGAATTTTACTAATGCATAATGTTATAATGTGACAAAATCCCTCCACCGACAAGGACAACACACCTCCATGCACAATAGTTCTTCCTATGTATTAAATTTGGAGCAACTTCATTTGAAATAATCCCTTAGTGTTATTACAGAATATGACATGAATAACTAATCAACAGCTTAGAAGGTCCCCAGAGTGATTTTCTCAGCCATTTAAATATTTGAAAAGAAAAAGCTACTTTGTTCTTTTGATCCAAGTTTTCAAGGAGGTAGGTTGTGTCTTTAATCTATTTAAAGTTTCTTATTTTTGTAACCTAAATAAATCTTAGTTACTATGTTTAGTAAATTATAGTGGAATTCTATGATATCAGTGTAGTTATTTATGATTTTTAGTTATTCAACTGTACATGTGTGTGTGTGTGTGTATATACACAACCTAAAAAACAAATGCTCCATATGTGAAATATTTAAAAGGTTTAGCAATCTATGTCCAGTAACAAGCGAATACAAAAGTCATAGTGAGAAGAGATACTTGCTTTATTTCTTGATTTATTGTTCTATATTTTAAGAAAATAAGTTTAATAATTTATTTCTAAATAGTAATAATATATATATATTATTATTACAACTATTAATTATGTAAGACTAAAGGACAGTTATATATTATTGAATATGTGACCTAAGTGTATGTACATTGCATAAATGCAAGTTACATAATCTTAGATGATCATGTCTGGAAGGTGAATATAATAAAAAATAATATATATGTAAATACATAGCTTTATGAGACTTAAGCTACTTAAAATAAAACATTGGTATTTTAAAGCTATAATATGTAGTCATTCTAACATGAAAAAAGCAATTTATATTACCTAATTTTTTTATGATGATTACAAGATTGGAAAAGTGCCAAACTCCAAACAAATACAGAAAATAACTTAAAAAGAAAGAAAAAGTCTTACTGAAAACAAACATTTGAAATGTAGTTAGGATGTTTTAGAGATTACACAAATAATATTTGAGATTTTTAAGATGAAGTTATTTTTCAACCATAACATGAAATCACTTTGCACTCAGACTAGTAATGAAAGACCTGATATTTTCACAAACAAATCTTTAGCAAAAAATACATTTCATTAAAAATCTGATGTTTTTTACACAAAAAATTGTAATCTTTACTATAAGTATAATAAATTTTGTGAAGATATACATATATCAAAAATTATAGTGCAAATACTTAAAATATGCAAAAGTGTAAATGAACTCTTGTATATTACAACAAGCCTACAACAAAAGGGTTAAACATTTCTTGTAGAGTATGTCAGCTTCTATTCACCTCCTTTAGGCAAATTTTTACTTTTTTCTTTGTATCATTCAATGTCAAGAAAATATTTTTTTATTTCCATGGAAAAAAAATCATTATCTTTTTTTTATCACCTGCTTCCTCCTGTTTTTTTTTGCAAGTTAATAAGAAAGAAAATAATGTTATGTTACTCTTACTACTTCTCATAAAGATTACATATGTAGTTTTGCAAACTTGTATTATTCTCTAACAAGATGTACAGATTTCTAGATTTAGAAAATTTAAAACAAACAACTCCTACAAACGAACGAAACTGGAAAAATGGAAACATGGCAACTTATGTAACCTAAAGTATAAGTTACATAACAGTAAATTCATATGAACTTTTGATCATAGCAAGCTACCAACTTAGAACAAAACAATAAACAAGCTAATGAGTATAGCTACTATATTTTTCTCATATTCTTATTTATAAAAAATGAAATGCACTGTTTCATCAGTTGAGTACCCTTTCACTCACCAATATTTTTGCCCATAAACCAAATACCTCATGAAGTTCAGATAGCTTCAGAAATTTAAGCTAGTTCTAAGTACAAACGTTAGGTAACAATGCAAACAAATCTCAATAATAAATGTTTAACAAGAAAGTGCAAGTTTTTATATTCCTTCCTGTAGTTATATGTGGTTTGTGTTTCTACTTAGAAGGAAAATACGATAGCCTAATTTTGAGCTTAGAAAATTCTAAAAATGAGAAATTTGGGTCACATGCATCACATATTACAGAAAAATGATGATTAAGCATTGTTTTAAGTATTTAAAATTGACTAGATACAAATGAACTGAGTAGTTGCCCCTCAAAGCTATTGCAGCCAATCAACTTCCACCATTGTTGGTAAACTTGTGTTTGATACAGTCCTGGACTAATATTTACTAGTGGACAAAAATGCACCATGAACTTTGTCTAGCATAATTCCAACTAGCTTTTGTAACTAAACAAAACACAAAGCAGGCAAAGTAAGTATTCCAGAGTTCTGAATACTCATAAAGGTAAAATTATTTATTTTCAGGTGCTCTTCCATGCCGTACAACACTTATTCAGAACTGTATGATTATTAAATTTTGGCTGACAAGTCAAGAAAATCTGCCAGTATTGCTTCCTTGAGAGAAATAGTGGCCAACTGCTTCCCCAGCAAATCCACAAGTATCACTCATGTTAGTCATTTTGAGTCAATCAAGTGTGGGGTAAACTATCTAATTATTATATCACTGTGGAAAGCCATGTCATAAAAGCATTTCAAATCAACACACGGGAAACTGGCAAATTACCAGTTTGTAACTAGCAAGTTTGCTTAGATGGTTGATAAAATTAACATTACAGCATGTTTATTTTATTACACTGCACAACAACTTTTTTGAAAAATTTTGATTCCTGATAAGTTTTTGCTGATTGTGACAGGTACATGGTGGGTATGTACAAATATAATTTTGGTTTTGCTTCATCACATAGGAACTCTGAGAAATACAGTTAACTGTTTACCGGCAATAACATATTTAATTGCGTTTATGTTTCTAATACACTATTAAGTTCAACATAATTAAAAGTGTTTTGCTCCGGATTTTCATTTGTATTCAATGCCTGTTGCAGTGTCCAAGCATTGATGGATTTCAGTTGCCCTGATATCATTTTTCCATTGTAGTAATGTCCTGGCAAAACCTTTCACTGTGTTCATCACTGACAGCACCGAGATTTGCGGGGAAAAAGTCTAAGTGTAAGTGGAGGAAATGAATCTTGAGTGACATGTTGCACTTTATTGTTTTGTATGCTTTGAAAAGTTTGTCTACCAGCTGAATGTAATGTGGGACTCTGTAATTGTCAAGAAAATTGTCAACAACGTCTCTAAAAGTTTTCCAAGCAACCTTTTCCAGCCCAACTAACAGATCTTCGAATCATTTGTCACTCATAACATGTCTGATCTGAGAGCCAACAAAAATGCCCTCTTTGATCTTGGCCTTAGTTATTCTTTGGAACATCTGTCTTAAATAAGAAAAACCTTTGCCTTCTTTGTTCATTGCTTTCACAAAGTTCTTCACAAGTCCCAATTTTATATGAAGAGGAGGCAAAAAAATCTTTGCCAGGTCAACAAGCAGTTCATGCACCACATTTTTCTGTCCTGGAACTAATTTTTTACAGAGTGACCAGTTCTGTCTAAAATAATGTGACTCTTTGGCACGACTGTCCCATTCACAGATGAAACAAAAGTACTTTGTACAGCTAAGCTGCAGTCCCAGTGACAGAGCAACAACTTTCAGATCTCTACAGATATTCCAGTTGTACTTGCTGTACTGGATGTGCTTCAGCAACATTTCCATGTTCTTGTAGGTTTCTTCCACGTGTGTTGCATAGCCAACAGGTATTGAAGGGTGAATGTTGTCAATGTGTAACAGAACAGCTTTGACGCTTAACATTGAAGAATCAATAAAGAGACGCCACTCTTGCGGATCATGGTCACAACCCAAAGCAGAGAACAATTCATCAATGTTAACATTGATAACAGACTGTCAACTTGTGCAAAGAATTTGGTTATATCATCTTGGTGGCTTCTAAAAACAGAAATTTTCATATCTGGTGACAGCAAACACCATTCCTACAGTCTTGAACCCAGCAATTTAGCTATTGCTTTGACAGACCCAAATTTCTGACCAGATCGTTTAATTCTGACTGTGTTATGAGATGTTGATCGCCTGAGGAGCACATTTCAAAATCTGGATCAATGTCACTGCCAGTTCCCTGCATTGCAGTTTCTTCATCTGGTTCGTCTAAGATCCATTCCTCTGGTGGTTTCGGAATTGGAAAGCTGTCATCATGTGAGACGGGTCTCATTGCTGAAGGCAGATTAAGGTATTCAAATGACTTCTTGTTTTTAGCAAATAAATCAGACACATTAGTCACACAGAAGAAGCAAACATTGATGAGACATACTGACTGACACCAACTGTCCTCTAAAACGTCTCTACCATCTAACTTACTTGTTACAGTGCTACTAAGGCAATGCTACATTCTGAAACATTACGTACACACTATAAGGTCTATATTAATCCAATGAACAGCATCTGTCTACGTAAGCCACTTTTATAGACTGATGAAATACTGTCAAGCTAGCTCCAGCATGCCCAAGCTGCATACATCTACAGAACAGTTTCCAACCTGGCCTGATTTCATGCCTGGACATGCCCAAACTGCACAAAACATTATTCATAGGTCTCCTACAGAAAAAAAAATTTGTGGACACAAATATAAGACAAAACTGAAGATTTCAATGAAACGGTACATGATGGGCAAACCTGAATGTGATTTTCGTGATCAGCAGCCAAAATTCTACAAGAAACACCCAACAGTGTTCAAAAAGCAAAACTTTATTGTGCAGTGTTATTACAGAATATTAAAAATCAAAAAGTGTGTACACGTGTTTTACTCCCTCCCTGGAAGATTGTGGAACTTACTTAGATTCTGACCGAACCAACTCTAAATTCTTGGAATCATCTGCTCCTCTTCCTTCATGGCAGAAGCAGGTATTATTTACTCACAACTCATTCATCACTCTGCCTAATGTTCATTCACTTCTCTCCATTCATCATTGCTCTCAATTCCCAAAATCAAAGGCAGAAACTCGTTCTCAAAAACATGACAAATATGAGCTGGCCAAATTGTGGGAGAAACACAACAAACAGTATGATCATTAAGTCAAGATCAATCCAGTAAGAGCCTTGAAAAACAATCTTGATGGTTCAGAGAATTGTCTATATCAGACAAACAGGTGGATCAAGTTAAGAATCAAAATGACAGAATTCAGAAAGAAGCTTCTTCAATCACACGCAACAGACTCTCAAGGATTTGCTGAAGACCATCACACCTCCTAAATATATGCATATCGGCCTGGTCACAATCAACCTGTGGCATGGGTGGCCATAAAGATAATTTTTTCAACTCGACCAAATTGTTTAACTTTTATAACCATTTTGATGCATGACATCTGATGCTACTTTTTCCAAAATATTTCTGAGTATCTGATTTTACTTTTTGCGCAGTGTCAACTGCATTACAGGTGGGGTCAATGGGGGTATGGACACTACAACATGAAAATATTTATGCATAACACGAATATTTTACAGCTTCTTTTTATTCAAAACTGTAAAATTTTAATTTTATGACATAATATTACATCCAAATGTTTTCTTAACACAGCTTGTTTGCTGTCCTTATCAATATTCAAACCTTTTGCATCTTATGTAATGTCAAACTGCATGATATATCAACAAAAGAGTCAAATCTAAAGTGAGCAGTGGAATATTTTACAATTTACCTCAAAAGGTGACCTACACATTATGGTGCAACGCATTCTCTGGAAATAGTCAGTTAATTAGAAAAACTACACTACTGCTGATGGATTATCCTAACAGAACACTTATCATTTAGGGGTATGGACACTACCATGGTATACATATTGCAACTGACACATATCAGGCATCATGATGTTTACATAAATTGTGAACATCACTTATTCATTTTAAAGGTACACGAGTTTTTCAAGAAAATCCTTATTCTTTAGAGCTCTCTCCCTCTGTATCCTTCGTTCCTCCTTTTCCCTCTCCCTATCCCTTTTTTTGAAGCCTTCATGTGTCTCTTTATTTACACGAATATTCTCCTTATATCTTTGCTTTTTTCTAGTGTTTTTGTTCATTATGTCTGGTTTTCTATGCCTCCTAACTTGCTCTTTGCTGAAAAAAGACAGAACTGTTACATCATTCATTTTTGACAAATTGTATAAAACTGTAGTATCCATACCCCCTGATCTGAATATACTCCCCTCTCTCCCTCCCTATGCATTCATTAAAATTCTAATCATGCATCTTATTCATGGATTTTTTATTTCCTGGCTAATATATAGTAGCATACCCTAAAATATTTTACATGTTTATTGATTTCTACATTACCTCAAAAACACAACTTTCTAACTCATATGTTATTGACAGCACACTTTCAAAGAAGGTTATTTTATCAATAAATTACCTTTGATCACTGTATATATCAAATAAAATATTTGGCCAACTGATACGAGAAGTTGTATCTGCATAGATGAAATTAAAAACTTGTATTTTGGGGGTATGGACACTACATTTGAAACATGTCTAGTCATGCTGGCTACCCTAATTGTAGTGATGCTTTATCAAAATTACTTTTTATACTACACACAATCAAGGGCATTATAGAAAAGTAAATTAGTTTCAATATAGATACTCCGTGGTATCTGTAATGTCAGGGGGTATGGACACTACACATTCTAAAGACATTTGACGCTTAAAGGTACTGGCATTCATCTCTAGTCAATGTTAGGAAAGAAGTACTTCATCTAAATAAACAGTCGTGTCAGTTGCATCACATTAAACATCAATTTTGACATAAAATAACCCACAATTATGATATAACAATAATGTTATACAATTAAATGCTCAGGTGAAGATATTTATAACAAAGTGCACATTTTAATAATCCTGATGCCAAACTTGTCACAATTGTACTATCTTGGTGGGGTAAACTGCAAAAGAAAGAATGCATGCATAGAACATTAAAAATATTAATGAATGACATTTATTTTAATCTAAATACCAAAAACATAGTACACAAATAATACTTGATTTTGATATGGCCAAACATAACACCTTAATTTAATCATATTTGTTCTTATGCTGGCATGTTACTGTTTACTACACGTGCTTGACTTATATCAATACAATGCAATAATCATTGCATCATGTCTTGTGTTGCACAGAAAATGCAAATATGAAGATGTATCTAAAATTTAATAATAATAAGTATAACACTGACTACAATACTCAGTACAGGTTGATTGTGACCAGGCCGATATCAAAAGACAGAATTCACCACACATTGATGAATGATAATAAATGTCATAGTGTGATAGGATAAGATAACTGGGAGCTTTACTATGATGATGAAAAGGGAATACATAAAAGAAAAGTAACAAACAATCAGGTAATGATAATGTGAATGACAGCAATATGAAATCTGTGCAAGGAAGCTATTATTTGCTCGAGACAAGTGACAGTGCAATCAATAGTAATAGTGCTTTCTTAACTTTATGACAAGAGGTCACAGGTCAAAAGCAATATTATTGCCTGTTGATTTGCATTAAAATTTTATTGAACAACTATTTTATGAATACACAATAATAAATTTGGTATAAAACTGTCAATTATAATTCAAAGTTGAATATTATATTTGAATTGATTTCTTAATTTAGAAGTAAATATTAAATGAACACCGCTTACTTCCGATCTTGGTGAGTAATGTGGTGTGTTAAATAAAGCACTTGTTAAAAAGGTGTTTTGATGTTAAAATTCTGTCTATAGTTTTGTACAATTAAGAACTCAAGTTACAAAATTGACAAGCCAGAATATAAAATTAAAACCTCGTATCCTTTCATTTTACTGACATATGGCTTAACTAATAAATCAAATGCAGTGGTCCCATCTATCTCTTTCCCCTTCTGAAAACATTCTTATATACAATTACTTCAATATGTGACATGTAAATAACCAATCAATGCTTAGAATGACCACCTAATGGTCTTTCACAACCATTTTAATCTGTTAAAAGGTTAACATATCTTTGAAACCAATTATTAAAGGAGATAGATTGTGCCTCTAGGCTGCTTGAAATTTTTTTTTTTACCTAAATGCAAACTAGTTACTAAGCTTGGTAAATTAGTGGAATTCCATGGTATTGATAAAGTAATTTTTCATATCCATTATTTTAAATCAAAAAACAAAAAGTTACTGTTATACAATGTTTTACAGAGGAATTTAAGATTATATTCAAAACAAAAATAATGTAAATGGTCCAAATAAAAACAAAAACACAAAGTGCTTTGAATTATTTTTCTTATTAAGTATGATTTCACAACCAAATAAATTGAAATATGTTTTCATTGGTTTTGTTTCAGTTTATGCAACATCTGCTATCTAATTCTTCAACTGCCTTCAAACATGTGGTCAGCAATTGGTCATTTACCTTCTTTACTTGTGAACTTGATAATGACCAAAGGTTGAAACATCATTCACTCCTCTACATAGAGCTTTCTTTACCCATACCAACTGTTTTTACATATACATTTTTCACTACAAGTGGGTTTTCTCGTCATCATGGGTAGGAGTATTGTGTTTAGAAACAAGCTCATCATAATGGTGCATGCAAAATGAGTTGCTGAACAAGCTTTGCATTTTACTACAGTGACCAATTCTGTGACTAAAGACAAAAACTATCAGATTTATTATCACAGACATCCTAACTGTCAAAATATGCATGTGAACTATCCTAAGAAGCAAAAACCCTCTAGGCTGGCAAAACTAAGTATAATAATATACAAGCTATATTATTAGATACCTTTGTTTTAAATAATGTACAGGAATAATGAAGGCATATAATTCACTGGAGATCTTTACAAATCCATCAACTCCTTCCTTGTATTAAGACATAATATCCAGATAATGTTTTTAATAACTTGTATAAAAGCAACTGGATTATTAGAGAACATGACAACATAAACAGATGCAGATGAGCATACACATTTAGCTAAAACTATATAATTAGTCTATTCAATACAAATGTAGACCTATGCTAGATTGCAGCAATATTTTAAATAATATACTGCATAATTTTTAATGCGCATACTTATATGAATGTTAAAGTGCAATTCACTTTCCTCCTATGTAGTTTTAATCCTTTGCTTGAAAGATGAAGTAATTTATACATTTACATTGCAAACTGCCTTTAATTATGTTAGCTGTAAGGTAATGCATTTAAGTTATATTTCCTGTTTAAAATGTGAAATCACTCAATTTTATGACTAAAGAAAACGATCTTGGCATAGTGTTGGGTACATTAGTAAAGCCATAAAATCAGTGTATTTTTAGTTTCAATAACACTCACAGAATTTTAAGGTGTAGTCAGGAGATGTAAGTATCTGTAAACAAATCACCAATGATTTCTCACATTGAACAGAATATTTAGTTTTGACACAAAAAAGCAGTCAGAAGAAACAAAACATTTTTATTCACAACCAACTTCATACTTCCTTCTTACAGGCATTGCAAAATTTCATACTTATGTTCAATTGTACATTTCTCACACACATTATTTTCAAACGTTATTTCAAGGTCTCAATTATGTAAAATTAGTGCTAAACACTAATTTGTAAATGTAAAGCATATTCCTAAATCTCTGTATTACCAATATGATTAAGATTAGATTACACTTGGTAAAATGTCTACAAGACAAGAAAGTTCACTAATAATTAATTAACATATGAGAAAAATCAGCCTTTTGATTAACATTAACTTAAATTGTAAGTCTACCATAAAAACATTAAAGACAATCACAGTAAGTGCAAAGATTCGCAAACTACAAAAGCCTCCTCTATAATATATAATTTAAACTATACTAGATATAATTTTTCACCATTTATACGCGGCTACAATGGATATCCTAAGACCGAATCGCGTTTAAAAATATTGTCGTTAAGCCTAACAATGGATACAAGGATGGCAATGTGAAGTTATACCTGGTAATAGTATTAATAATCATTTTTTTAAAAATATAACAGTATAACATATCTTACCATTTTGTTAAATATTTCATCTACCGCTGTAAAAATTTCATTTATTATAAAACATTTATTTTACTCAGGTTAAAGGCACACACAACTTTTCAACTTAAACACAAATCTAGATAGGCACATAAATCAACGTCTCCACATGGTCACAAATTCATACAACGAAGAACTATTGACAGATTTCTGTTGGTAGGTGAAAGTTGGAACAAAATAATTGATAAAACTTTAATTTCTTGTTGAATCAGTTAAAACAAAAAAGCCGAATAAGTCGAGGAAGTTTAATGAGATGTTATAAAACATGTTTTGTTTCAAAATGTATATATTATTCTAATATATATGATTAACAATATTATCATAATTTCTTGTTTCAAAATTAATATATATATCAAACTTCAATCTAAAAGCAACGATTTCGTCGACAAAAATAATCATTATCTTCGAAAAAATACTATTAAAACACTATGACAGCTAAGAGACTGATTAGCATAGTATTATACACTTAGTAATATACAGGAGTTATCTGAAAATGTATTTTCAAATAAATATTGGTATTTATTTTGTAGCTTGGCTGGTTTGAATTTATGTATCTGAGTTTCAAATAGTGTTGAAACTAAGTTCCTTTATAATTTCTTTACCTGAAATATTTTGTTGGTCAATGTTATGAAGCTAAAAGAATTATTCAACGTTTTATTAGGAAAAGGAATTACATTCCTGAAACTGCCCAATGCTCAGTGATTTTACAACTAATCGATAAAATACATTATAATATCAAAAAAAGGCATAAAGTTGAAAACAAATTCCATACAACCATTAGATTAGAGTGACAAAGCGTAGGATATGAACTTTCTTCAGCATAACTCAGTCTGTGGTAAATAATTTCACTCACTGGAATTTTATACGCTGTTACTTATGATGCGAGACTAACTTATTGTTGAATTTAGTTGCATATGCCATCCCTCTTCAACGCTATCTTAACCAGGAACCATGCATCGATTCATAAAGAGATTGATTGCTGCACAAATAAAATTGAATTGGTTTGTTGACATAGGCTGAAGAAAATATGAATCTGCAAAACAATTTTGTGGTTCTCCGCTTGATTATTTTTTAACTATTTCATTTTCTCGGACCATTTTTTTTTTATAAAGAAGAATAAAATGCGATCTTATTTAAGTTTACAAGAATATTCAAAAAATGAATAAAATATATTAACCTCTGATTTATTTGTGCTACAATATGAAAATATAAAATTAGAGAACATAAATTGAAGATTAGGGAAAGAGCAAGCTAGGCTTCAGTTTGTACAATTTTGTTTTTCTAACAAGGTAATTGAATTACTAAACGAGATGCTACTGGCATTGCAGAACGCCAGAAATAGGTGATATTATAAGAGTGAAATTGGTGGTTACTTAAAAACAGAGAGAAATTTAACCCTTGAGGGTCTAGGTGGTCCACTATTGTACATGTGTTATTTTACGATAATTCAGTCAGAAAGGATCAAGAAATATAACACAATTGCAAAAACAGTATGAAAAAGAAGAATAAAAAGTAAGAAACAGAAAGTTCCAAATTTTGCCAAAAGAGGTGTATTTTGCAAATCATAATAAAAATAAGCTCTCCATGATAACAAGAAATCCCTTAAAATAAAAAAAATTATCTCAGGACGGCTGATATGGGTATTAACGCTTTTACCAAAATAAAGCAGAGAACAACTTTTCGATCTCCTCGGGTCATCTTCAGGTTAACAACAGCAAAAAATCTGAAGATGACCTAAGACTGTCGAAACGTTGTGCTTTGCTTTATTTTGGTAAAAATGTTAATACCCATACCAGCCATCCTGAGATACATATATGACCATTAATATCAATGTCATTATAACAGATTTAAAAATTTGTTGCTTTAACTTAAAACAAATTAAGTTTTTGTTTTGATGAAAAGTTTAGCAACCACAAGAAGTTGAAGACTAAAAATTCAAAACTATAATAATTATGAGTTGTGGAAGCAAAGACTATTTTTGTTCATTTAACTAAATAATGTAAGCATATGTTTTCCTGAGAAGTTAAGCAGCTCTAAAAAAATTCAAAACTCTAGAAATTCAAAATAATAACAATTAATAACTTTTTGAAGTTAAAGCGTCTATTTCATTTCGTGCTTTTAATTATTTAAATCATTATGACAGACATATTGAACACATAAAAAACTAAACTCTCCTTCTAAAGAAACTTTTCACGAACCAAACCATCATCATCAAAATCAGATTACTCGCGTATGAGCTAGCAATCCTGAGAATTCTGCGGCCTACTATTTTAAGCCTTTGTATAGTGCAAGAACAAAAGACACGAAGTTGTAACATGCACTTGTGCTATTATGCGATGGTAGTTCTACTGCTTGGATACAAATCAAGATGTTAGGCACTGATATTGGTACTATATTACATGAAGTGTCCAGAGGAAAGGAAAAATTAATCTAAATAGAGTAAACTTGAAGCAAAGGATTGTTGGCTCTTACTGAAACAGAACAACCATAGATAATGTTAGGCCTCCTTCAAAAACTTAATGGCCCGGCATTGCCAAGCGCGTTAAGGGGCGCGACTCGTAACCTGAGGGTCGCGATTTCGCATCTCCGACGCGCCAAACATGCTCGCCCTTTCAGCCGTGAGGGGCAGTAATAATGTGACAGTCAATCCCACTATTCATTGATAAAAGAGTAGCCCAAAAGTTGGCAGTGGGTGGTGATGACTAGCTGTCTTCCCTCTAGTCTCACACTACTAAATTAGGGACAGCTATCACAGATAACCCTCGAGTAGCTTTGTGCGAAATTCAAAAACAAACAAAAAACTGAATGAGATAGTTAGTATGTACTGATTGATTTAGATTACTTCACCAATTGGACTAAAATTTAACCAATGGCCAATATAGCTGAGTTGTTGATTTGTTTTTGGAATTTCGCACAAAGCTATTCGAGGGCTATCTGTGCTAGCCGTCCCTAATTTTGCAGTGTAAGACTAGAGGGAAGGCAGCTAGTCATCACCACCCACCGCCAACTCTTGGGCTACTCTTTTACAAACGAATAGTGGGATTGACCGTCACATTATACACCCCCACGGCTGGGAGGGCGAGCATATTTAGCGCGAAGGGGGCGCGAACCCGCGACCCTCGGATTACGAGTGCACGCCTTAACGCGCTCGGCCATGCCAGGCCTAGAGTTGTTGATAGAACAATAAGTAAACACATTTTAGTGAACCATAAAAAATTCATACTGACCAATAAACTAAAACTAATTTTATCAACCAGCTGTTTACTGAGTTGTGCAAAGTGTTGGATGTGGTGAAAATGAATATAAACTATTGTTTTACAATCAGATACTTTGGTAAAATAGATAACATAAGACATGAGCTTGGTGCTTGTAAAATTTGTTAATCCTGGTTGAGCTAGTTGAGATGAATAATTGCTATATGCTACGATGGCATACAGAGTAACTGAACAGAGTTCTACAAAATTTTTTCTGAACGTGCTAACGTTTGGCTCAGAAATACTACTCCCTGCTAACGTTGTGTATGATTATTTCACACAAGAGAACTTTCCACGATCTCCACGAGAATGTGTGGAGTGAATAAAATGTTCATTAATGTATATGAATGAATTTGTTCTCAAGATGATAAAAGAATGAATGCATCATTGTGACAATTGGATCTCGTTGTGGTATACGCCACTAGCATAGAAACAACTTGTGTAGATTGGTTCAAACTTCATAATCCAACAAATTAAACCATCAGCAGGTGAGTTATAGTGGGCATGATGAGGGAAAGAATACGTGAGGCGCTTCAATAAGCTGTGTCCATACCTCTGATTTAGTGACTTGATCAAGAGTCTGAGGTTAAAAATGAAATTTAAGGCTGTCATCTCAGTCTTATTAACTCATCGGCAAAAAAAGGTAAAATTGTTTATCTAGCTTTTCACGACAAGTCCACGAGGTCAAACAAGTTCGTATTAATGCCAAAGAAGGAAAAGAGCAGTTCTCTTTCTAAATTGTAAAATAAAGTAAACGTCTCGACGTCGAACAAGTCATAATCGAAATGGAGAAAGAAATTACGTTGAAAGAAATGGAAATTAGACTCAACTTTGATCGGCTAAAACAAAATGACAACATCGAACTCAATTGATAAATCAAAATAGCACGATTTAATGAAAATTAAGTTAATAAATATTCCCAACATTTTGAGAAAGTTGCCTAAACCATGGAATGGCCCACCAAAAAATGATCATTATTATTACAGGATGTTTTAACTGGTAAATCACAAGAAGCTTATCCCCCCCCTCTCTAGAAGGCTGTATGGATGACGATAAGGTGAAAGCATCTATTCTAAAAGCATGTAAGTAATACCTAAGGCGTATCGCAGAAAGTTTCGAGTTTGTCGTAAAAAGATAACCAAACGTATATAGAATTCGCCCACGAAAAAGAAGTCTATTTTGCTTGATAATGTAATTCTATGCATACTGGCAGCAGTTTGAGAAATTAAGACAATTAAGTCTAATTGACGAATTTAAATACTATACAAGTGATGACCTCAAAACGTGCTTGGAAAAATAAAAGTTGAAACATTACAGGAAGCAGCGCCTCTTCCTGTGATCACATTTTAACACATAAAATAATTTTTCTTTAAAAGAAATTCCTATAATATCGACAAAAACTGTATATATTCAATCTATGAGGTTCGTTAGTTCTGCACTTCCATTTATATGCTTTGCGTTTCATAAGTATCTTGTCAACTTTCTTGATTCAAAATGCCTGTATGGTATCACCTAAGGACTCCAATAATTTTTGAAGATTGTTTTTATTAAATCATCTTGCAGGAAGACAATCATGTATGGTTATCATAACGTGTCATGCTCTTTATTTCGTTTTGTGTTACTTTTTCATGTCTTAATAAAATGCATTAGAATAAGAAGCCAGTTATGTTGCCTACGATGGGATTAAGAAAGAAAAAATCAGCAGTTTTAAATTTTCCATTATCTCTCATTATTAATATCACATGATTGGTTATTTTTCAAGTTACTGGTACACATGTTTTTGATGCAATAACTCATCATACTTAGTGGTATTTCACTAAGTAAAAACTTATTAAATCTTACCTTGAAAAAAACAAAAAAAACGATTTTTCAAAACATTCATATTATAAGCGATTGTTTCAGGATCGCCCCCTTCCAGTCGCACAGCAGCATGTCTGTGGACTTACATTGCTAGAATTCTGATTTTAATATCCGTGGAGGTCCGGCATAGCCATATGTGTTAAGGCGTTTGACTCGTAATCCGAGGGTCGCGGGTTTGAATCCCGGTCGCTCCAAACATGCTCGCTCATTCAACCGTGGGGGCGTTATAATGTCGCGATCAGTCCCACTATTTGTTGGTAAAAGAGTAGCTCAAGAGTTGGCGGTAGGTGGTGATGACTAGCTGCCTTCCCTCTAGTCTTACACTGCTAAATTAGGGAAGGCTAGCACAGATAGCTCTCGAGTAGCTTTTTGCGAAATTCAAAACAAACAAATAATTAATATCCCTGCTGGATACAGCACACATTATATAGTTTTGTGCTTGATTATAAATAAAATGAAAGAAAATGTGTTGTAGGATTAGTATCTATAATCTTTAGACCAATTCTAATATTTACCGTGGAATGGTCAGGATCACCAATATTCCTAACTTTAGAAGAAAAGTAAATACAAAAGAGAAGAAAACATTAAAACTTCAGCCTTCAGGATGCTTAAGGATCCATCCCCGACTTACGATGTCAGAATACGAAGTTCGATTCTCCGTGGTAGACAAAGACGAAATCTCTTAAACAAAATTTTATTTTGCTTGTAACACATTAAATAAAATATTTTCCAGTATTTCAAAATTTTGCCAGCTGTTGGTCATAAACTTTCCACAATTTCTTAGTTTCTTTTCAATCAGATTTACCACACTTCTGTATATTTTCTAACCAATCTCACAATTTAAACTTTTTAAATTTAAGGCATCGATTTTATTCGTTATTGTTTCGTTTGTACCATTAGTAGGGCGATTAAGTTTGTTTTTCCCTGTACCTTTTATTTCTCTTTTAACTTAAATTTCTATGTTGTATTGCAAACAATGCATTTTTAAATTTTATCAGTTTTGTTCCATATCGTCATCACTCTTGGTACATTTTTGCATAAAAAACATAAAAAAATATTAATAATACTCTCTTCGACTAGAAGTTACACAACATGTGAACTTGTAAATTACTTATATTGATAAGGAATATGAATCAATTTTTAACATGACTTAAATTCAGCTGTTTAAATATTTTATTGAAATTTTAAAAAACAATTAGACTTTTCATATGGTTAACATGACAAACTATAAAATAAGAATGGTATTAATAATGGCTTTAATTTATTGTCGAATTTAAGCATGTGTGTGCGTGTGGTCGTAATCAGCTTTATACACAACACGATAGTAAATTTTTATACAAGTTTTCGTGAAACGGTAGGAAGACTACTTACATATTATTTAAAATATTAGTGTGATCAAAACAATTTTAGAATGTGAGTAGTGTTAGTGCGTATTACCATAACTATTGTTGTTCGTAGAAAATGTTAACTAGTCGTAGTGGAACTTATCTGTACAGTTACGTACTGTCTGTGTTGCTTGCGCATTTTATTTACAATTTCACTATGACCAAGCTTCTTAACTGTTAAAAGCTGATTATGTATTTAAGTAGTTAATTAAAGGGTCTAACTAAATATAAGCTACTTGTTCTGTTCTCGATCAAAGTTATGCCTCTAGGCATACTTGGAAAACTCATTATTTAACAACAGTGAAAATAAATAACATAGCTCAGAAAAGAACACTGTTGGACATAAATAATAAACATGTTTCATAATATTATATTGCAATAACATATAAAGCGTTAGGTAGTCTGCCCAGAATTTTATTTAAATCAGCTGTTAGTGTTATGATGTGCATATGTCTATTTGCGTGTGTATATATATATATATATATATATATAAATGTATGTATGTATGTATGTATGTTAAGCATATCTGTTTTTTACTGTTTCAGTAAGTTCCGGTTGCTTTAAAGTGCTTTTACGTTTACTGGTTTAATTAATTAATTATTAAAAAAGAGCAGTAAATATGAGTGACAATCAATACAACTGAAAATTAATTTAATTTAAAACCAATATTTTGAATGTGAAAGAAGTACATGACTAGGCAAATCAAAGTCAAAATGTTAATGTTAAAATTAAAGTGTGACACATTATACTAATAATTATTATTTATAATAAAAATGTGCCATTCTTTAATTTTAAAGAATGTTGAATTTAATGGTAGAGGTAATTGATGACAGTATGAATAGTTCAGAATCATTAGTTCAGTAGTGGAAAGAGTTTATGAAAGTTGTAATCACTGTTAGTGCAGAACATAATTACTGATATGAATAGCTGTAATTTATATGCCTATGATTTATTGTGAAAGTAAATTAACATGTTCAGATAAACTTATGCCTTTGAATGATAATAACATGTTACCATTGCAAATCAAGTTTATTGTAGTTATCATTTTTAAAATGTTTTTATATCAAGTTTAAAAATATAATTCCTTGATTTATTAGTCTCATGGCTTTGAAATTGAACATTCAGATGAATTAAGAATTTATCTCAGAATGTCTGTTGTGAGTATTAACACTATTTACCTGAAGATAACCTAGGAAGGTCAAAACATTGTTCTCTCCTTATCAATAACAGTGTTAATACATATGTCAGCTGTTCTGAGATACATTTTTATTTCAAGTGGGTTTCTTGTCATTAAGAATGTATATTTGTTCTGACTGATATATCCTATAATTTAAAGGGATTAGGATCTGGTGGAATATAACAGTTTGTCCAAAATTGGTTGACAGTGGAGAAACTTGTAACGAGTGATAGTGGCTTTTGTCTTAAAGTGAAAGAAGAGCTAAGTTTAGCTCCAAGCTATGACAAATGGGAATGAAAGAGGATACATGGAATTTATTTTAAATTTACTGATATCTGTCTATTTAGCAAACTGTCATTTTGGCTTTCTTGCAAAACTTGTGCATCATTTTGTTTAATTGTTTTGATTTCATAACTTATATTGTTAAACCTATCATTACTTGGATTCTTATATCTGATAGCTTTCTAGCTAATGCATATTATCAAATTAAGATTAGCTCACACTCATTATAAGAGTTTTATATTATGCTTTTGACATTTCTTCTGTGTATTTTTTTTATCATGTATTTTGTTGTTTTTATTTTAAAATATTATGGTTACTGTTTTGAATTTTAGTGTCAGAATGATTTTTTTTTTCAGTGCATAATTTCAACATATATTTAACTATGCACATTTCTAAGAAAAAAATTGACAGTTCCATTTGCACTGTTGCTGCAGTGAATTCTTCCATTGACCTATTTGCAGAAACTAATTGTAGTACTATTTTTAATGGTATTCTGTTATGTTTTACGGTCCTTTTCACTTTGAAATAAGTTGTCATATCATCATATTATTATAAGATTTAACCTTATTAGACTTGTATTTTAATAGTAATAGATACAACCTAAAATCCTATTTGTCATAACAATAGTAACAGCACGTTGTTTTGATAGCTCAAGCAGCTTGTTAACCAAAACACCAGAACCTCATTGCTTAACAAAGTTAAGGTTATTCTCATCAAAATTATGTTTGTAATTAACAGTACTTCATAAAACATCATAATTACATAATCGAAGAAGATAAAAAAATAACAACAGTTCTACATTTCAAAACTATGGTTGTGAATAATTTAAGTTTTTATGAAATGTACAGATGTATTTTTTAAAAAAACTCTGTAATTATACTTGTGATTTAAATCTTGCATTTAGTATAGTTAAAAGCCAGATGGATCAAATTCTTTTGTAAAGCAACAGTAGTCTCACAACCAGCAACATCTAAGTCTTTAATATCGCTGAGGTCTGATGTAGCAAACTTGTGGCATTAACCTATTTCTGTTTTTCTTTTCAATCCAGTCTCTTTTCTCTCTGCTGAACCAAATTGTTCATAACTAAATAGATCATTTGTTTAACAAGCCTCTTAGGTGGCACCTTGTTGGATGCTTTTAAAAATTTAGGTACATTAAATCCATACCTTTACTTTTATTTACAATAGTAGTAACTTATTCAAGGAATAAAAAGATTATTAAAGTAAGATATTTTCTGCTATTTAAATCATGTTTACTATAAAAAAACAAAATGGAAAAACTTCAAACTTTGCAAAAGATTCTTAAACAGATTTTATTAAAATATCTTTCCCAACACTAATTTAAGACTTTTGACATATAATTGACAAGTGCTGAACTGAAACATCTCTTCATTATTTAAGGGAACTATTAAGTTTTTGTGAGTAGTAGAACAACAATTTTTTAACACTTGTACTTGCAAAATATTATAAGCAATTATTATTTGTTCAAGAATTCATACTTACCTTGGCCCTTTTTGCAACAAGCCATGAGTCATAGGCCATGTCATCATGGTTGTTGACTTGTACTCAAAATTTTTTCAAAGTACTATTTTATGAATATATCTCAGTAAGCTCGGAATCCATTTATTAGATTATAATTCAAACTTTAACATCTTAATCTAAAATCAAAATATAAAGTAAGATCCTCATATTTTTTCGGATTGTGAAGATATGCTTATGCACTGAATCAAGCGGAATAGCCCTGCTCGTCTTGTTCTGTTTTTGGAAGCAGTCCCTCATATACACTTATTCAATATATGACATGCAAATAACCATTTGAAATGTCAAAACTGTTCACCCAGTTGATTTCTCAGCCACTTTAAAGTGCTAGAAACCAATCTTGTTTTTTTCAAACTAGGATTTCAAGCATGTAGATTGCATTTTTACTCTGCTCAAAATTACATGCTTTATTAACAAAATACAGCTTAGTTATCAAGCTTGATAAATTATAGTAGAATTTTTTGATAACAGTATAGTTTTTTTTTGGTTATTTCAAAAGTATATATAACCCCCCCCAAAAAAATTATTTCATTTCACATTCTCTACATGCAAAATTAGAAGAGGCTAAGCAACTTATGGCAAGCAGCAAACGAGTACCAAGGTTGTCGTAACTCAAAGATATAATTGTTTGCTATACTTATTTAGTGTTCTGTGTTGTAAGAAAAGTTTAAAAATTATTGTGAATAGTGACCTATTTAAATATAAAATGTTTAATAACTGAAATGTGAAATCAAAAAAAAATGTGAATGTATTTTACCCAATACTACTCCATTGAAGCACAGCCAAGACAGGTCTCTTTGTAAAGACTAAAACCAGTAAAAGTCAGTTTTATAGTATTGGCTACAGTAACATGAGTACATGTGCACCACATTAGTTCAATTTCTTTAATGTTAGCAAGGCATGACTGGAAGGTCAGTGTAGTAAAAACACTAAATATACATAAATGTTCAGTGTTATGAGATTCGAGCTATTTAGACTAGACATTTTTATATTATAATATGTACTTTTCTGGAACAAAAAAAAAGCATAATTTTTAGTTCCTAATATTTTATGATGACTTATGAGATGGGTCAAGTTTAGTCCCCATGTAGTTAGGGTAGGAAAAATAGCAGACAAAATATAAAGTTTTACTGAAAAAAACATTTGAAATATATTTAGGAGGTTTTAGAGATTACACAAATAATATGAGATCTTTGGGACAAAGAATGGTTTGTTTTATAATAAAAAGAGAATCAGTTTACTTTTGGACTAGTAAAGAGATATACTCTATTTTTATTAAAGGTAATTTATTTTAAAAAATTGTGTGTATGTGTGTGTGTGTGTGTGTATATAAAAGACTTGTGATCATCACTAAAAGTCTGTTAAATTTTGTGAAGGTACACTTACTGTATCAAAAATTATAAATACTTGATTCATATGTTATATTAAGCCTGTCACAAAATGGTTAATTAAGAGCTTGAAACAGATCTTTTTGACTTGTTAAGATCATTCTGTAGCTTTCTAACAAAAAATTATGTACAGGGGATGGTTAAAATACCTCTAAATTAAATAAATATTTGAATGTTTAAATTTTTTATATGCCTATTGGGTAATATAAATTAAAAAATGTAATTTCCTTTCTCTTCCAGAAGATTTTTATTGCTCAAATAGTTTTTATTTTTTTTAATACATTAAATATTACACCTGCCATTATTTTTAGAATTCTTCTTTTATTTTGCAATACTGTACATAGTGGTTATAGCTGAATCAGTTATGCCACTGATAGCAGTGTGAACTAAGAGCTTAAATATTAGTCTACAGTGAAAATGATGATACTTGGAAAGACAGTAATGGGGAAAAGCAACAGTTTTTTTATTATTTGAAAAGTTACAGAAAAGCTGCAACCTGTGTTGTCATTGTATTAAATGTAATTATGTAATGTTTTCCTATATAGAATATTTTATTGGTGTTATGGTAATAAGAGGTTCACCAGTAGTTATTTCAGAAAGTAGAAATGTCAGAGATGTCTTGAGATAGACTTAATAATTGAGCAATAATATTACAATGAAAACATTAACTAAACAAATAATGGAATAAATAGTCCTGTACTTTTATGTGTATTCCAAATGATAGTTCTTTGCATGTTGTTTTTACTGACTGTTGCTAAGACACGTTACAATGTGCATACAACACAGGGCATTGTACAGAATAAGATTCAAAGAAGCACAGAATGTGCAGATAAGACTACAGTGCTCATAACATTTTTTCATCTATATAGAAAAATGTTAATGGCAGTTATGGACAAGGCTAACTAAAATGTGAATTATGTAATTTGTTTTAATGTTGTTTTTGAACCTCAGTATGTGTAAGTCTGTTATTTGTAATGCCTTCATTAGTTTCATCTATCCTGTAGGTCTAAAGTTATGATCTCTTTAAATTTTTAGATTTTTAAAAATCCACCTAATCCATAAATTTTGATTATCTTTGCTTTTTAAGAGAAAATAATTTTCAGTCTATTATATAACCAGTTCATCTATAGAATTATCTTATAGTCGTAAACTTCTTCTGAATCCTCTCCAACAGCTGTGTTAGTCCTAAACATAACAATAAATAGTATTTATGAAATTAAATTTCAAGAAGTGGTGGAGTATAGCTTTTTAAGTAAAGGGCATATAAAAGCCTAGTTGTACATGTTCATTTTAGTACAGTAGGGTTTCTATAAGTGGTATGCTAGTTTAATAATCTATGCACATATAGTGAGACTGTTGTGGTCAGTTAAGATATTTACATGACTTTTGTGAATGCAAGTTGTCAATGCAATGCCATGCTACTTTATTCTTGTAGTGTTTGCTCACTTTGCTTTCTTGGTATAGTGCTGCCCTCTGTATGCAAATGTTTTCTTTACCATCAGCCATGAGGCTCCTACCTGGAACCTAACTTGTGTTTCCACATATTACTTTGTAAAAAATGAGCATGTGACAACCATCCACCAAGAGGAGTGCAGCACTTTTTTTCTCATGCATAAGCTTTATTGAATTCCTGATTTTTTTCTTGTAGCTTTATTTAATGATACCAAACACATTGTTGTTGAAAATTTATTCTTGAACTTCAGTTTTACTTTTACAGTTACCTTTTAATATTATTTTGAACCTGTAGGTTTATTAGGTCCTTTTTATTTTACATTATGAAATCTTAAGTTACTGTCACTTCCACTTCGTTCAGCGTAGGACATCAAAATATTATTCATACTGGACAAACAAAATCTGTCTTCAGGATCCTTTTTGTCTTTCAAGAAGATGACAGCCATTGTTTGATGGGAGATGGAGATTGTTTCTCTTCTTCAGACTTGGAGTCTAGATCCTATGTTTTTTTTTCACTTTTCTCCGGCCCAAATTTTCCACCTTTATCTTATCCAAAGGAATCCATTATTCCCCCAAGATATTTTTGGCAGATTCTCATTGTTTTATGTTCTTTATTTGGGGTGATCATGTTCCTCTTTCTGAAACTGAATCCACTTCATGATGATGAGGATTTTGATGGCCTTTTTCCACCTTCTGCCTTTACTACTACATCTTCCTCTACTACAATTGATATCCCTTGGCATTTCTCTTCTTTCTTGGACATTATTTCTCATGTACATAAAATACTTTGTTATATTATTCTGTGTCTTCTCTTCTTCATTCAACCCCTTTTTCTAACTAAGTTTGTCTTCCTCCAGATATTTAAGTCCTTGCTGAACAATTTTATCTCAAGTTTGTTCTGATGCTAGTTTGCCACATTCATCCCCTTCCCTAGTTTACAAATATTCCATAACTTATCATTAGGTTGAATTCCCATTCCAGGACATCCAAATTATTGAATTTCTTCAGACTTGGAATGTACATTTTCTTTTACTTTTCTCAGGACAAAAATTCTTACCTTCATTTTATCCAAAGCAGTTCATTACACCATGTAACACATATTTTGTTCCTGTATAGTATGTGTTATTTCTTAATTACTTATATTGTAAAAGAACAGAAAATGGCCATTATTTCCTTCAAACTTTGCTTTTGATCTGGATAATGAAATTTAGACATTAACCTATTTTCTTTGTAAAAACAGAAAAATTTGCACATTTTCATTTACATATAAGGTCTGAATAAAACAACATATGAATCAAGATTTACGTGTATGATTACTAAAGATATACAAAAATGTTTAGAAGTGAGTAGTTTTAGAGATTTGCAACTGTAATGTAAATCACTGTCATGTATCAGCCCCCAGATATAGTCTCTCATCATGTTTTTGGTATACACTCCTTGGTAGCATCATTCAAAGTCCAGTATATCTTGGCAGAAGTTCTCACATTGCTCCTCTGAGTATGCTTCCATATTTTCCTTGAATTTATCAAGATAAGCATCAAGAATTTGAACTTTCAGGGACATCCTGCAGCCCATTTTGCCATAGTTCTTCACCAGAACTTCAACCAGTTTCATATAATTTTCAACCTGTGATTGACCAACAAGCCCCGAACCACTGAAACAAAGCTGCCCCAAGCTTTTTTTTTCTTCTTACTGAGCTTTGGGAATTCCATGCATTTCAGGTTTTTTTTATTTGTGGTCCAACAAAGACACTAGCTTTGAACTTTGACTCAGATTGCTTAGCGAAGAAGTCTCGAATGTACATGAAGGCTGCAGACTTCATATCAAGAGCTGTGACAACTTGTTTCATAAGACTTAGTTTTATGTGCAATGGTTGGAACAATGCCTTCTGTAGGTCCACTAGTAGCTCACACTTGACATTCTGCCTTCCCACAGAAAACTCAGTACATTGTGGCCACTGCTTCCTATTGTAGTGTGCTGCAGCATCCCTGCTGTCCCTAAGGCAAAGACAACAGGGAAACTTGGTAAAGCCTACTTGGAGACCCATCAGGAATGCCACCATTTTGAAGTCTATGATAATTTCCCAGCCATACTCATCATACTTCAAGACTTCTAGCAAGGTCTTGACACTACTGTATTCCTTTTTGAAGTGCATCGAATGAGCCAGGGGAAGAGACCGATACTTATTCCCATTATGGAGCAGTACTGCATAAAGGCTTCTGGATGAGCTATTAATGAAGAGAAGCCACTCGTTCGTGTTACAGGCAATTCCGATTGCCTTGCACAGACCAGATACACTGTGGCAGAAGCAAAGCCCACCTTGACAAGTGAAGAAACTTAAAATATTGGTGACACTTCCTCTGACTTGCGACTTGCACACTTTCATCTAACAAATCCCACTCCTTGATCCTAGATGTCAAAAGCTTGGCATTTGACTTTGTTAGATCAAGATCTCTGATCATGTCATTGAGGTCTCTTTGGTTGGGGTAGTATGGGTTTCTTTCACCAGCTACACTTCTGAAATTATAATCTGGATCATCAATGTCTACATCCTCTTCTGATTTGCTGTCCTCTTCTGAGGATGGCTGCTTTCTCTCTGGAGGAGTGGGTACTGGAAGCTTAGGGCAGTGTGGCACTTGAGCGATGGAAGGTCTGGATGCATGATAGCAGATGCATTCTTGCCAGCCTGACGTTTGGAATGGTCCACCATGCAGAAGTAGCAATTGTTTGAGTGGTCAGTGGGTTCATGTCAAGCTCTTGGAATAGTGAACTTCATGAATTTCTTTTCTTCTTTGTACCATCCTGCAAAATAAAATGGTTATTATGAAGAATAAATTTATTTCATGTGAAATTAATGCATAAGAGGTTCATGCAAAATATTTTATATGGAATATTTTTTATATTGTTGGAAATAATAAAAAAAGTAAAGTAAAAGATATTTAAATTTTAAAAAGTCTAAAATTTTTATAATATGAACTCTTACTGTTCAAGCAAGTAAATATTGCCCGTCTTATCTTCTATAGTTTTTTGCAGTGCTTGCATGTAAAATGAGGTACTCAGGGTTTGCCTCGATCCCCGACAGGCATGCTGAAATATGCCATGTAGGTATCATACATTTTAGCAGATGCTGTCACAGAGTATTTTTTAGTTCTTGTCTTGATAAACTTGCCACATACATAGCAGAATGTGTCTGGAGAATGCTTGCAGCTTTTTGATGCCATCTTTGATTAAATCAGATAAGTCTATGTGTTTGCTTAGGCAGCCAGAACTAAACTGAAGTGCCGAGTGGTGAGCCCCTGTATATGTGTGTGTGTGTATATATATAACTATGAAAAGTTCTAGTAAAGTCTAAAAGGTTCTTAAATTCTCGTAAGTTCTACAACATTCTTGAAAATTCTGTATCAGCTACTCAGCACTGAATCTACCTTGATTGTTTTGGAAAATTGGTAAATTTGAAATTTTCTTTACCCAGGTCACAAAAGCAAAGTTTGAAGAAAAAATAGGTCTTTTTCATTTACTTTAAGCATAAGTAATTGGGAAATAACACTTTCTGACCAGGAACAAGAAAAAGTAAAAATTTTGTAACATTGTGTTATTTTCCTGAAGGACTTTCAGCAGATACTCATTCCATTATATTTTTTGTTTGGGAACATTCATTTTCTTTAGCTTTATTTCTTTTTACTTAGTTGCTTTTGTTATTTTGATCTGTTGGGGAGGAACACTTTTCTTACTCTGGTGTATTGTGTCTTCCTCTTATCTCACAGACCTTTGTTTGGCTACTTTTCCTTTGCCATAATGTTTTTGTTGAAGTCCCTAATTCTCTGAAGTTGAGGCCATACACTAAAATTTTTTCCTATCTCTCAAGCTCCTCTTTCATCTGTCTCTTTCTCACCTCTCTTTGTTCTCTCCTCTTTTATTGTGGATGCCTGTATGTAGTGAAGGGACTTCCCAGAAAAGGTTCTGTCTTTTCAGTTTACCTTCTCTGGGGTCTGAACATCCACCTATACGTTTCTCATGCATGGTAACCCATGAAGGAGAGGAGAAGATCCTATTGGTTAAGGGGTCCAACCCCAATATACCATTTTGGCTTTAAATTTCAGCCCCCCAGGGTCAGTCAGCTAGTCCTGTTGGACTAGGGTCAATTGAGTACCAGTGTTGGGTGTTCTCAATGGGTGTTGTGAACATTATGTCTGATGCTGGTGTTTGGGTATAGTGCTCAAGAAACCTGGCACAACTTTAGCGTTCTTTTTTGGCCTTGTAATGTATTCCCTTGTAGGGCTCCATGGTGGATGGGGTCATTGGGCACTTAATTTTTGTTTCATTATGGATTCCCTACATTCAAATAAAAATAATATAAAACGATCATCAGTAAATGACTATGTCTTTAAGACTGGACAGCAGTTTCCACCTTCTTCTACACCTATATCTCATTTTCTCAAACTACATTTCTTGTCAGACAAACCTTTTGAGCAAATGTTTCCCTTTTTAATTCAGATGGAATTAGAGATGCTTGCTGGTTCTCCCCAGTCAGTCAAGTAGCTATGTTCTGGAGACATTATGGTGGAAACATCTACCCCAAAACACAGTGGATTTCTCTTGAATTCAAAGGCCATCAGAGATATACCCATTGAGATTACTTCACATGCTACTTTGAATTCCTCATGAGGAGTTACTGTTGAGAGGGATTTTTAAAACATCTGCAAGTCAGAAAACCTTGCTGGTTTCTCTACCCAAGGAGTTTCTGCAGTTGGGCATATTTCCACGCATAGGGACAGAATTATACTGCCTACCAATGTTTTAATTTTGACATTTACATCACCACATCCAGTTTTTGCTGTCATGGCAGGTTATGTGAACTGTAAGGTCCGACCATGTATTCTTAACCCTCTCAGATGTTTCCAGTGTCAGCAGTTTGGTCACTTAAAGGCATTATGTCAAGGTTTTTTGATGTGTGCTTGTTGTGGTGGCCTAGACTATGATGCTTACAAATGTGAACTGGACCATCACTGTGTTAATTGCAGTGGCTCTCACCCCTCTTACTTTCATTCTTGCCCTAGATGAGTTGAAGAGAAAGAGGTGCAGGATTTAAGAACAATTAACAACATTTCTTACCCTGAGGCATAGAAATTTTTGTCCCTAACTCCATTTTTGGACACATACTGTTGCACTGCATTACACTGATACTAGATCTTTTGATGTTTCAAACAGTGCAGTTCTCAAACTATGTGAGGAGTTTTTTGCCCTCTATGATTAAGTGAGGCGACAAGAAAACATGTTTTTTGTCTCTGTTGTCGTCATCCTTTCCAGTGACTGCCTGGGTCCATTTACTCTAACCTCAGCTTTTGGCATCTGCTAAGGTCCACCTTTGGCCCCCGAGACATTTGATAATTATTTTTTCACACCTTCAGTCACTGGAATCTCATTCTAGTGACAGATATCTGGTTATTCAAACCAGGGCAGAACCCATGGAAGCAAACAGTCTGGTCATAAACCAAAGGGTTCTTCATTCAGTTCTACTCCAACAGAATAAAAATGACTTCTTTAATACTCTTGAGATTATTGCTATAATTTAGATGACATTAAGGCCTTGATTGATTTTTATCATCCTATGTAGCTTTCTTTATAAGAAACATTTCTGAAACCTGCCAATACAGTTTCCTTTTGGCAGGTTATTTTATACAGAAATTACAGATTGTGTATTGAGCAAGTATGAAGAAGGATGGCATTGCTAGTTGACTGATTTTATTGTCCAGGCAGCTGACCATTCTATTCCTAAGATCTCAACATGTTTTCCATGGTTTCTTCATCCATGGTGGAGTCCTGTCTGCCAGGAGACATAGAAGGCTCAAATACAGACCTGGGATACCTTTCACAGGTATCCCACTCCTTTGAACTGCATTTTTCTTTAGTGGATCTGTGCCATTGTACAGCAGGTTAAATATAGACAAAGGGAATCCTGGTTTAAGTTCACAACTAGCATCTCTTCCACCATCAGTTTTAAAATCCTGTAGGACAAGATTTGGAAGATCAGTGTTAAGTATACTTCCCATCCTCTTTTCACCTTGCTCTCCAGTGACCAGGAAGTTGCTGATGTCCTGATCATTGCCAATAATCTTGTACATTTATTCTTAAATGCATAATTTAATTCAATAAAAATTTAGTATAGTAGGATCCATTTTAATTGACAGCATAATTAAGAAAACTAAGGTAAGACCTTTATTTCTTGTTTATTCTTTATTTATTATTATAAAAGTAACTAAAATGTAAAAATTCAAAATTTGTTAGATTAAATAAGATAATGATAAATATTTAGTGCAGTGATGTGAGCTTCATGTTTGCCAAATGGTTTACAACTTGTTGTGGAATTGTTAGTCACATGCAGTTCAAATGGCAATAAAACAATGAAATTTATGTTCAAGTGGATAGATTCTCTTTCAAGCATTTAAGTTATTTATGATAAGTCTATTTTTCTGTTGCAATTTACAATCATACTACAAAGAAAAAATAATAATTTAGATTTATTTCATAATTTTTATGGCAGTCATGTAACCAAATGTACATAGAGTTAAGGTTAAGAAAATAACAAGTAAAATATGAATATTTGCACAAAAAGTTTAATGTTTATTTAATAAATTTAAGAGATTGTACAAATAAAATTGGGCAATTATAAGATGAAGAAAAGTACTTTTAACCCTAATGTGAAAATCACTTTGTACTTGAAGCAGTTAACTCTGACTATATATTCACAGAGAAATTTTTAGTAAAACTACTTGATTTGAAAATCCTGCTTTATTGTGTGTAGGTGTTTTGTAATGCTCACTGAAAACTTTCAAAATTTTGTGAAGATACACAAGACATTAAAAGTTGTAGTATGGAAATTATGATGATCAGTTTGTGGGTCACAAATTTGGTCAACTAAACTGAGCCTATTGCAAGAGATTTAAGAACATAACCTATAAACACTAGTGAAGATTGTTATAAAAAATCTAAAATATTATAATTTTTGGTAAGAACTTTGTTAGTTCTTGTATGACTGGAAAAAAATTAGCTTTAACTGTTAATATTAACATTACTTTAATGTTGCAGCCTTTAGTGTTCGCTGAGTTAAACTAAATGTTAATATTTTCAAAACAATGTATACTGTATAGTTATATTTCAAAATTTATTACTTTTGCTCATTTGCATTTGAAATTTTGAACCTAATGTTTCTACATTAATCAAATGTGGCAAGCTTTTAAAAAGTAAACAAATCTATTATTAAAAAAAAAGCCATTAAATAAATTATAAAAGCAGTCATAGTCTTAAAATGTTTCTATGATTTGATACTATCTTCTGACTCTGACAAGTCAGAGTGACTGGTAATGTTTAACCCTTTTGTAGCAGCCTTGGTATAATATTCCCAAGTTTGTCTACATATTTACATATATTTCTTCACAAAATTTGGTAGACTTTCAATAAAGATCAGATTTTTCAATGAAATATTTTCCTAAAACGTTGTTTGTGAAAGTACCGAGTCTTTTCATTACTAGCTCAAGTGCAAAGTGATTTCATGTTATAATTAAAAAATCTTTTTTCTTTGTCCCAAAAATCTCATATTATTTGTGTAATCTAGAAATCTTCTAAATATATTTTAAACTTTTGCTTTAAATGAAACTATATTTTTTATTTTCTAAACCCTACTATTTGGGGTCTTTCAATTGGCCAATCCCATAACCATCATTAAAAAAAAATTAGGAAATGATTATAAATTACGTGTTTTCTGGTGTGAGAATGACTATATATTATAACACAAAAATACAAATGTTTAGTTCAAGTCTCATAACATCATATATTTATGTGTATTTTTTATTATAGTGAAGCCAAGCTAACTTGAGATAATTTTTATTGATGCTGAACACATGCACTTGTGTCACTGTATCCAATAATATAAAACTGATCTTCAGTTCTTCTTTGTCTTGGCTGTGTTTTAGTGGACTAGTATTTTGTAATATTCAGTTACATTTGAATTATTTTACATTTATATATGTATATAGATTATTACTATTTAGAAATAAATTATTAAACTTATTTTCTTAAAATATAGAGTAATAAATAAAGAAGTAAATTAAAGAATTATATCTTCTAGCTATGAACTTTAAGTTGGTTGCTGCTGGACATTAGGTTGTTAAGTTTTTAAAATTTACACATGGAGAACATCAAACAATTTTTTAGGTTTTATTCATACACACAGACTTACATACACAGTTGAATAAACAATAAAATCAAAAGTAACTACACTGATACCATATAAATTCCATTATAATTTATTAAGCTACTTCCTTGAAATCTTTGTTCGAATGAATGTGGTAGCTTTTTCACAGAATAAATTGCTGAGAAATCCACCAGGGGAACATTCTAAGCTCTCAGTTGGTTATTCACATTGTATAGTGAAGTAACTGTAAATAAAGGACCATTTCCAAAAATGGAAAGAGGTGAACAGGAGATGCATACCTGCAGTTTTTTTCAGTATACTTCTAAATTTTATCTGATATTTTACACCAGGGTGGTCTTAGTCATTTTAGGACTCCATAATGATTAGAAAACTCAGAAGTAGATTAAATAGTATAGCATTCTGAGCCCTTTTATATGTGGGGCCCCAAACAATTGCTCAATAGGTAAGACTGCTGATGATTTACACTTCTTTGCAGAAATGATTGCAATTTAAGCAGTTTAGAATACTTTTAAATTAATAAGAAATAATTTTGATATCAGATATGTGATGCCATGCTAAGTGACACTGTAACAGTACATGGCTTGTATACTTTAATCCTCACCTATGAACATGGGTCAGTCACAAGTTCAAGTGCATTGTGACATAATATTTTTGAGTTTGATATTTTTAACAATTTTAAAATAATTTGTTATAGTAACAATTAAAAATGTATCTTGTTTAGGCATTTTTAGTTCTTTTTCTTATATTCATCTGTTTGCTCATTGGATTTTTTTTTAAATGTATGTATATAGTTTTCTTATTTCTATTGGAGGCTGGAGGTAAAAGAGTAACAAATATGTTACTTTTGGAGGTTACACCCACTAAAAACATTTTGGAGAGTTGATGAATTTGTCAAAAGGTATTTAGATATTTTTTAGCTGATTTAGGCAGTCTTTATTGTGAAAAAGGTGAAATAGGAAGCAGTTGCATAGTTGAGTGTGACATTTGTGGGAACATTTTTTAAAGTCTAATCTGCAAAAATTGCACAGATGAAATGAAAAAATTCAAAAGGTGAAAGATGTGTTTCAAAACATTGCCCTTTCTATCTGTGTTACTCTTTTTAGATTAGTTCTCCAAAACTATATACAAATGTGTTATATCAAAGTATGCATTTGCTTCCAATTTCATCTTTGTTTTTATATAGATATTGTAATTTTTTTTCTTTCACTGGCATCATTTGATGACTAAAATACACAATAGAAGCTTTAATTTTCAGTATACAAATACAAATATTTATTTATGTGATTTAAAACTTTTAAGCCAAAGAAAACTTATTCTATGCTAAAATTGTACATGAATCCCAAAAACGTTTTTGATCCAAAACCCCAGATTGATGAAAAACTGAAGAGGTGCTAACAGGAATTTGTATTGTGAATGATCTACTTGAGAGGTGTGAGAAATTGAACATGTGTTACAGATTTAATGGACAACACAGCAAGAATAAGCTCATTATTTCAAGATAATTATCTTAAATATCTACCTAAGCCATCTAATATCTGTGTCCAGGAAATAGTTTTAACCTTCTCGTATTTTCCACATCGAAATGAAGAATATCCAAGAAAAGATGGAGATAAGATAAATCTGCCATAGAGATCCAGTCTCCTGGCTTTCTTGTCATCTAGAAAAATTTGGGAATTCAAAAACCTTGAGACATGATGAACAATTTTAACACCTTTTTGTTTCTTTTCTTGTCATTTTAATCCAAACTTTTTTTTTGAAGTTTTATTTGAAGAGACCAGAGAATCTTCAGGGTGAAGAAAAAGAAAAAAAAGAAAGAGGTGATAAAATTAAATAGAAAGACTGAATTTAAACAGCTTTCAAGTCCAAGGATTCTGTAATAAATTGAGTAAATGAACCCACACGCAACTATCCTCAACAGTTCATACAGAGTGTAGGTCTGACACTTAAGAAAGTCATTAAGCAGTTCATATAGAACCACCTTACTTGCTTCTGCATTTAGAAGCTCAGTTTTTGGCTACTGGAATGTGTAAAATTAGAAGATAAATAAAACTTAGGAATAGAAAATAGAGTGTTGGCTCTTGCCAGACATTGCAAAGGGGAATGATAACCATTAAAAAAAAAAAAAAAAATTAAGAGGGTAGAACCCAAATTAGCTCCTGCTGATGTGTCTCTCCTGATTGTAAAATAGATTTGGGGGAAATTCTTCTAAAACAGAACACTGCTAAAAAGATTGATAAAATGTGAGGAGAATGAGTGCTTTATGATATAGCACTATGGGCTGCAGTACTGAAGAAACATAGGAGTCATGTGGTAACAGATATTTAATTTTTGAGGTTAGTGAGGAATACATACCACAGACTGCAAACTAGAAAATTAATCTTGATTAAAAGATTCAGGTGAATAAAAGTAGCTGATAACCAGTAGGTGTATTAAAGAAGAATTTTTCAAAATGAGATAAATCATTTTGCCTAGGAAAGAAAATGATAAGAAGACAAGGAACAACACATGGAAGATATTCCCTCCTCCAAAGAATAATATGATTGTCTAAAACTTGGGAAGAGAGACATGTTGTAGAAGAAGAATTGAGTACCCTGCTTAAGGACCATTTTCATGGGTAATGGAAGGAATGTTGAATATGCTAACTTTCTACTCATTTATGAAAGCAGCATCAAACTGAAAGTTATCTTTATCTAACAAAACACTAGTATAATCAGGCCTAACAGAAATTAGTTGAAAATTTAAGATAGTATAGACACAAAAAGAAGAAAATGAAATAAGATAGGCAGAGCTTCTTCAAAATTAGTGGTAGTGGAAAATTATGCTCCTCAATTTAAGAAAGTAAATAGGCTTGTTCAAAATATCAGGTGAGTTCACTAAAATGAGAAAAAATGGGTGTCCCACAAAATGAGTATCCACACAATTTGGAAAATTAATTGGTACACCAACAGATACTTTGAAACAACAGTCTTAATATGCTAATAAATGAGAGCTGACAATGCAGCTTGGGATCTCCCTGCTCATTAAAAAGGTTATGTGAGTAAGGCCTTTAATTTGTCCTATACTTGCATAAAAGATGAAGTGATAGGTAGGTGAGTGAGAAATTTGAGTAAGGTAACACTTGTAATATATTGCACCAAGAATATTCAGAAACAAAAAAAACAATTGTTGGCAGAATAGGCTCATAAATTTTAGATTTTTATCTTGTCTGATTTAAAATATATATATATACATGTATATTACATTGAAAACATGCACAACTATATATCAGTTATTCATATATATGTACCAAATGTTTTTATGACCATTAGTCCCCATTCTGGTGGTCTAACAGATATGCCATATTTATTTATGATGTATAGTACAAAGAATGTATAATACTTTCTAAACCAGGTTATTTAAAAGTAGTTATATACTTGCACTAGGCCTAGCATGGTCAGATGGTTAAGGCACTCGACTCGTAATCTGAGGGTCTCAAGTTCAAATCACCGTCACACCAAATGTGCTTATCCTTTCAGCCATAGGAGCATTGTAATTTGACAGTCAATCCCAGTATTCATCAGTAAAAGAGTAGCCCAAGAGTTGGTGGGTGGAGACCAGCTGCTTTCTTTCTAGTTTTACACTGCTAAATTAGGGATGGATAGTGCAGATAGCCCTTTTTTAACTATGTGCAGAATTTAAAACAAAACAAACTAATATGTGCATTAAAAAGTAGAAGTGAAAAATCACTTAGGAAAAATAATTGTGATAATGTATTACATTCAGATTCAACTAATCTTAAGATCATTGGGATAGGTCTGCAGAATAACTGGAGATTTACTAAAAATACTTATTACTGAATTCCTGAGTCATAAGAAAAATAAGATCAGATGCATATATTCAAAATCACGTATACTGAAGTCCCCAGGTGGGATAGCAGTGAGCTTATGGACTTACAGTGCTAAAATCTGGGGTCTGATTCTCTGCATTAGAAACAACAGGTATACCAATTTTTCTTCTTTTTGCCTAAACAAACAAACATATCTACTAAAACAATCTTTCTTCAAACTCATTAACACAAAATAATGTGTGTATAAAATAAAGGGCAATGTCTCTACCATGTAGTTCTTTCTAAACTGTCTCAACTTATAAAAATATTCAATAAGTATCAGTTACTATTAAAAGTTAAACTTTAGAATATTACTACTTACAATGAAAGGACTTAAACCCTACTTACCAAAGAGAAGGCTTGAGTTTGAGAGAGAGAGAGAGCAAGTTAAGAAATAGTATCATATATCAAAAATATATAACACTGTATTATTAAGATGTGTGCACCACCTATGTCACAGTTTAATCCCATTGAAACAAGGGAGGTCTAATCTCACAATATCTCCTGACCCACCACTGAAGGACACTGCTGTTGACATTTTTTCACCATTCAGCATCACAGGGGCAGAGCATGTATTATTTTCAGACAATAAAAATGAAGAAATGTAACTCAAATGAAATAACTTAATGGCTTTCTCAGCCATATGCTATCTGAAATTTGCATATGTACAGATTCAAGGATAAATTCAGAATACTGTTGTAATACAAGAAGGTAGGAATGCATAATATTTATATACCATATTATCTTGTCTTTCCTATTTCAGGCTTGAAAATATTTAAAACAATATAATGATATGAGAGAAAAACTAAAAGAACCTTTTAATAAGATGATCACATCTAACTTTACAATACTGTGTATAGTTTGAACATTTACACATCAACATATCAATTGTATTACAACACCTTGGCATTACAGATCAGAATGACCATATTAATACATGTATGATGATTATGATTTAATTATTTATACATGAAATAAACTCCTTGATAATGCAGAAAAATATACAGCATTGTAAGCTCATGAAAAGAATGTCTTATAATCAAATTCATAATTTCAATTTCACCATGAATACCACAAACACAATCATACAATAATTTTAAATGGAAATATACAATACTACTTGATACATCTTTTTCAAATTAAATACAAAAGAAACTGAAAATACTACCCCCATTAGCTTAGTAGTAAGTCTGTGGGCATCTATGCACATGTAGTCCAATATGTAGCTTTGTGCTTAACTACAAACAAACATAGTAACTTAACAACAACAACACACACACACACACACACACACACTTACAAACAAAAAGAAACCCCTTTAGAATTTGCTGAAACATTATCTACATACAAGTACTACTTACCATACAAAACTAAAACATTTTTTACTGAAACAACTAGATAGAACAAGTAAATGAAAAATGTAAAAATTTTAGATTATATATATATATATATATATATATATATAATATATGCAACCTTTTATTTTAATAAAATGGTATATAAGCTTACCCAATAGCAAGCATGAAAACGAACTGTATTCTCCTCAGACTCTCCAATATGGTAGTTTACTGGTGATTGGTTGTTGCAGTGTCTAGGATAATATCTATATTTTTGACCAAGGATTTCTTTGTCTGTGTCAGTTCCAGGTGTAGTTAGTAGATTTCTTCCTTTTGAAAAGTCAAGTGCTCCTCCAAAACATAGTTTTCTTTATGGCTGTATGTTGTTTAGGCCTTTGTCCGTTTTGTGGTCATCTTTTAACAACACCACTTCTTCATGGAGATCTGCTACAGAGTAAGCTGTATCATAATTGTTACAGTTGGAGCTGTTGGCAATTTGGTCCTTGACTACTGTGGGTGCATTTGATGAGACCTCTTTGGTGGTGGTGACAGCTTTAGCACTAGTGAGTTTGAGGTAACCTTGTGTGTTTTTATCTTCTTGATCACCAACAATTGTTGGTGCTGTCATTAAACTTACTGAGGCACTGCCAGTATTATGTCTGTGGTGCTAACAAACATGATCTCAGTTACTACCATTTGGCCTTTATCTCCCAATTTCAAAATTTCTATAAATCCCAGTCAGACCTTGAGTTTCCTTTAGGTTTGGAAATATCTTTCTCAGTTTTGGAATGCAATGCTGCGGTAGATAGCAACACATTTGGTAGCACTTTTTTAATGTAGTTACACAAGACTAACCATTTGAACAATTGATGATTAAGTTCTGCTGCTTTGATAGTCAGTTTGATTCCATCTTTACCAGTATATTTCTCAGCTTTTTTTACCTTCTTGCAGGCTGGGTTCCAACAACATTGTTGTGTTTGCAGGCCCCTCCATTACTGGTGTTGGGATATTCTCTGTACTGTGTGTCTCCATTGGTCATTTTTGTGACTGATAAGTCCCAGAGAAGATTTTAGGTTTACTGTAATTGATGCTGCAAGTTTTCCATCTGTTACCCTCTGTACACTTGTATTTTTGGACACAATTTCTCGGGTTTCATCATTTTTTACAGTTTATTATGATCTTGTCTCTTCATAATGCTTCATTTTCTGATTACCTTGTGTTTTTTTTTTTTTGTCCTTCTCTTAATATTATTACATGCTGGACATTTTCTTTCTTGTTTGAGAGCTGGTGCCAGTATGCCTCATCTACTACAAGCTTCTGATCATTATGCATTGGTTGTCATCAGGCCATTTGTGCTTTTCTCAAATCCCTACAATTAAAATCATTTTGGCTGTACAGGAGCATATCTTGATAATTCTGTTTATTTAACTAACAACCAGTTTTTACAGCTTCATCTAATCCTTGAATCTTTCTTATAGCAGCTTTCTTCTACACACTTACTTTTTTAGTTTTTCCATCAATTCCCTGTAGGATTTTCAGAGAACAACTTTTCTCTCATTTCCTTCATATTGACATGATTATTCTCCTCCACCTCATCCCTTCATTCATGGTTTATTTGTTGTCAAGATCTCCTTGGTAGGGATGCTGTCTTGTCTCAGGTTTGTTTGTCTACTACAAATCTTTGTGCTTAAGTATGGTTTCTCTTCCTTACAGGTATGTTTTTGAAGATATTTCTGAATATTTTAAGTCATGTATGAATTCTGTGAGGCATCACCAAACTTTGGTTGTTCTTTCATTTTGGTCTGTTCCCATACATTTGCTCTACTCGTTTTCCATTCTTTGCAACATCCTGCTTTTGTCATGGATATGGCAGTTTATGATTTGCCATAGCACCATGTTCATTGCTTCTAACAGTTCCTGAGACAATCAAGTGGTTTCCAGCCAACTGGAGTTTCATTTGTCCAATTTTAATCACCTGTTGTAGGAGTTTACTCCTGATCTATGAGGGATCATGGTTTTGCCAGACAGGCTTTTTCCTTATTTCCTCTCCCTTCTTCCTTTGTCTCCCATGCCAAACCCCTTCCCATATCCTTAAAATCCTGCTACCAGTTAGCATCTATTCAAAGCTGTATGCATACTTCTCTTAACAGCACACTATTTATTCTTAGCCAGCCAGATTTGTCCTGGCTATCTTTCTAGGTTTTGTGTTTTCCCCCCAAAAGATCAGGGACTGGTATCATGTGGTTGATCTGCCCCACCTCAACCAATTTCTGGATCTTCCCATTTTACCTTGTAAAACATTTTTTTACCCTTTAGCAGACTTTCATCTGGGTCTGTGGATGGCAAAGGTGACATTTTGTGCATTTATCCTCCATACTTCCATTTCTCTCCAGCCCTAACACTATCTTCTTATATGTCCACATTGGAGCTATATTGTGGTTTTTGTGCTTTATGTTTTGGTGTGGATTCCTGTATATGGTGAGGGGACCTCCCAGGGAAGGTTCTGTTCTTTCACTTTACCTCCTCTGGGATCTAAACATCCACCCACGTGTTTGCTGTGCATGGTGATCCGTAAAGGGGAGGAGGGAATCCTGGTGGTTGTGGGGTCCAACCCTTTGTCCTTGAATTTCCTGTAGATGAGTGGCCTTCGGTCAGTTGGCTGGTCCACTTGGGCTAGGGTCAACCAAGTACTAGTGTTGGATGTTCCTAACAGGAATTGTGGACATTGTATCTGATGCAGGTGTTTTGGCATAGTGCTAACGAAAACCCTGGCATTGCTGCAGTGTCCTTGTTTGACATTGCAGTGTGTCCCTTCATAGGGCTTCATGGTGGGTGCAGTCAGTGGGTACCAAAATTTCTCTTTTGTTACTATCAATCCTCCAAATAAAAATTTAAAAAAAAATAGTGAAAAAGAGTCCGTAGATAAATGTCCACGTTTTGAATTTTCTGAGCAGTAATCTTCAACATCTGCACCACCTGTTATACCCCATTTCCTTATCTAACATACTTTTTAGATAAACCTAAATATTCTCCTTTTTTATGTAGAAGAGACTTGCTGGCTCTCCAAGGTCAGTAAAGAAGCTTCAATCTGGTGATATATTGGTTGAAATATCCAAATCTCAACACAGTGAACTCCTCTTAAATTCAAAGGCAATTGGGGATATACCTATTGAGGTTTTACCTCATGCTACTTTGAATTCATCATGATGAGTTGTTGTTGAGAGGGATTTGAAGAACATCGCCAAATCAGAGATTCTTGCTGGTTTCTCCACTCAAGGAATTTCTGCAGAGAGGCATATCTCCACTCGCAAAAATGGAATTACGATGCTGACCAGTATCTTTGTTCTGACATTTACATCACTTGCCACCATCAAGGCAGGTTACTTTAATTGTAGGGTATGGTCATACATTCCAAACCCTCTCTGATGTTTCCAGTGTCAAAGGTTCGGTCATTTAGAGATAATTGATCCTCTCTGTCCCATATAAACATTTCAACAAACCTCAAGATCCACATCCTTTGGTTCCAGATACAAGCATTTCCTCAGATACATCTTCTTCCATTGTAAGATGCAAAACAATCATTTGTTCACATCCTCAATCACTGGAATCCCCTTCCACCAGCAAAAACCTGCTCAATCAACCTAGGGTCAGATCCATTGAGGTTTGATATACCTCCCTCGAATAAGGGCAGGAAGGGAAAAAGACCTGGTTGTAAACAACCCAATTCATTTACATGTAATTAAATATGGCCACCTTGATACAATGGAACTGTCAAGATTTACATTCTAATCTGGATGACATCAAAACACTGATTGCTTCCCACCATTCTGTGTCTTTCCTTACAGGAAACATTTCTGAAACCTGCAATACAGTCATCTTTTGGCAGTTTTCTTTGTACAAAAATGACAGGCTGTGTGATGGATGAGAGCATGGAGGGGTGCACTGTTGGTTGATCAACATGTGTCCACCTTGTTTTTGCCACCCGACACTACCTTGGAGGCCGTAGCCATCTATATTTCCTTAGGTCATACCATCACTGTTTGATTTCTCTACCTGTTGCCTGGAGAGAAACATTATCAATCAAACCTTGATGCTCTCATTGAACAGTTGCTGTCTCCCTTTTTAATCCTAGGGGACTTTATTGGACATCATCCCCTCTGGGGAAGTGCTGATATTAATGAGTGGTTGCTTTGTAAAACATATGATCTTTGATCACAATCTTTCTCTTTTCAATACCAGTTCTTCTACTTATTTTCATGCACCTAGTCGGTCCTTTACTGTTGTTGATTTGTTTATTTGCTCCCCTTCATTATTCTCTCATTTTTCATGGAGGGTTGGCAATAATCCACAAGGTAGTGATCATTTTCCTATAATTTTTAGAGAGACTAGCAGTGGCCAAATCCACCTGATCAGCATGCCCTGGTGGAAGCTGGATCAGCCAAACTTGCCCTCTTTTACTGCTCTCACAGAACTTGATCCTGCCCTCATCTGTAAGCCATCAATAGACAACTATGTGGCAGCAGTAACTGATTGTATTATACAAGCTGCTGCTCAATGTATTCCTAAAACCTCCACACGTTTTCCACTATATCCTCATCTGTGATGAGATACTGCCTGCCACATGGCACAGAAGACTCAAAAATGAGCCTGAGATACTTTCTGTAGATATCACACATTCTCGAACCACATAGTTTTCCAGAAGGCCCATGCACATGCTCGGTGGGTAAGATGTCAAAGCCAGACGGAATCTTGAATTAAGTTCACAACCAGCATATCTTTTACCATCAGTTGCAAAGTCATATGGGACAAGATTCAAAATGTCAGTGGGTAATATAATTCTGTCCCTTTCTCGATTATACTCTCTGATGGCCAGGAAGTAGTTGATACCTAGAGCATCGCTGATACTCTTGGGGAAAGCTTGTGCCGTTATCTATCACTTCTGCTTCTTCCTCCACTTTCTTAGCCAGCAAGACTTTGGCAGAGCGATCACCTCTTTTTTTTTTGAGCTGATTGTCTCTATAACTAAAATCATCCATTTACATTGGTTGAACTCAAACTGGCTATTCGTCAGTCTGGCAGTACATAGGTTGGACCTGATAGTGTACACTATGACATGCTACACCATTTGTTTCCTGCCTCTCTTGCTGGTCTTCTGATTGTTTTTAACAGGATCTGGCAGGAGAATGTTTTTTTCTGATGCCTGGCACCAGGTTATTATTCTACCTTTCTCTGAGCCTGGGAAGAATCCCAAGATTCCTTCAAAATGCTGTCCAATTGCTTTGATGAGCTATCTCTGTAAGACTTTGGAGATAATGGTAAATGCTTGCCTTGTTTGGTTCCTTGAATCAACCTCTTCTCACCCACCCAGTGTGGATTCCAATGACAACATCTTGTATCAATATTCTATGACATTGAGAAGGCTTATGATACAACATGGAGTTATAGCATTTTGTGAGACATCCATATATGTGGGTTACATGGCCATTTGTCCACTTTTATTAAAAAATTTAAATGGACAGGAAATTCCAAGTTTGTGTGGGTTTGACACTTTCCAGTTCTTTTTTACAGGAACTTGGAGTCCCTCATGGGAGTGTTTTTAGTGTCTCACTTTTCTGCATAAAAATTAATGCCATCACTAAACAACTCTCTCTCACTGTTGCAAACAGGTTCTTTATTGAGTGGCAGCTACAGACTGCTCTCAATCCTTTACTGAAGTGGACCACAGCAAACGGCTTTAATTTCTCTCTCTCTAAAACCATTTGCATGCACTTTTGCTACCAACAGGGTATTCCTCCTGATCCTGAACTCCATATTGGTGAACTTGTGCTGCCTGTGGTCCATGACACAAAGTTCTTGGGGCTTATCTTTGATCGTAAGCTGAGCTTTATACCACACATCAAGCAGCTACAGGTTAAATGTACAAGAGCACTGAACATCCTCCATGTCATCTCTACCACCACTTGGGGAGCAGATTGATGTTCTGTATTAAAGATATATTGTGCTTTCATTTGTTCAAAATTCGACTGTGGATCATTGGTTTATGGCTCTGCCAGACCCTTGGCCTTAACAATGCTGGACCCCATTCATCATCAAGGGGTTTGGCTCTGCACTGGGGCTCTCTGCACTTCCCCAGTTCAGAACTTATACATAGTCTCATGAATCTTCTTTGCACCTCTGCCATTTGTAACTGTCTTTACTATATACTTCAAAATTTCATTCCTTACCTGAGCATCTCACTGGTCAGCCTGTTCCACCTTCGTTTACTACAGTCCCTAAATGTGACCTATCTTCAAGTCATCTGAGAAAAGCAGATACTTTAGATTGGAAGTACCATCTTTTATTTGCTGAACATCTTTCGAACCATCTTTCCATTCCTATTTATACAGATGGTTCAAAATCAGGTGACACTGTGAGCTTTGCCATGGATTGTTGTGAGTTGGTGGTTGCATGTAGAAACCCTCTACAGCTTGTGTGTTCACTACTTAACTGTATGCCATTTCTTTTGCCTTGGATCATATAGAAGCTAAGCAGTACTCAAACTGCATTATTTACACTGACTCGTTTACTTTTCTACTGGCCCTGGAATAGCTTCATGTTAGTTCACACGCTGTTCTCATCGATATTTAAAACTAACTGGCCCATTTCTCTTTAACATCTATTTCTATCCAGTTTTTTATGGATACCAGGCCACGTTGGTATTCTTGGGAACGAGCTTGCCGACACTGCAGCTAAATCTATCTGCTCTGGCACTATCAACATCATGCCTGTTCCATACATGGACTGTGGTCCTGTATTCAAGGCTTGGCTCCAACTGGAGGTTGAGTGAGCAATGCAAAAACTGGACTGTGCATTGGTCACAGTTTTTTAGCTTATCGTTTTCTTTTATCTTTAACTGATGTACCAGTGTGTAGTCTGTGTAAAACTCGGATCACAATAGGCCACATTTTACTTTATTGCTGTCATTACGACTCTCAATGATGGCACCATTTTAAACAAGTTTTGCCCTAAGGTTTGTCCACAACGTTAGACAGAGTTATTGGTGATGATGACACTGGCCACCGTGGTAATGTTTTTAGTTTTTTAAAGGCCATTGATTTTTTCAATGCCATTTAAGTTTTTTAATTTATACATAAAACCTTTTTAATGTGGTTTCCCTTAAAAGTCCATCTAGTTCAATTTGAAATTAGAAAATTGTAGTAATGTTAAAAAATTTGAAACCAGGACTGGAAAGACCAATTTCAAGTTAGAAGCACTGCTGTTTGAACTACCCGTTAGTCATTCTGGTGAGTTGTTATTATTAAAAATTTGCTACAAGTCTTTTAAAACTTTTATCACTTTTCAAAAATAGCCATAATGTTAAATAACTCGGAACCAGGACTGGAAAGGCCAACTTCAGGTCACTGACGGTGGTTTTTGTACTTACTTGTAAGTCTTACTGGTGGGTTATGATAATTGCAATTGTTCTACAGAAAGTATTTTATGAATTCCATTACTGTAGTTTTTCTCTTAACGTTGTAGACTAGATGTAAACATTGGTTTTATGCTATTTATGATTTTTTGTAAACTTTGTTTTGTTTTACTTAATTATCTTCTATGAATTCTACTAAATTTTCTTTAATTTTACCTTTTTACAGATGTTTGGCACAGATAGCCTAGCTGCTTTTTGCCATAAACCACTAAATCAGCCAACCAACCAGTACTATATATACTTTGTTGAGTGGTCAAAGCTTTTGCTTAACTTGTACATTTACACCTACCCTGCTATCTGATTTCTTCCCAGGGTAATTTTTGTCATTCATATTTCTTCATGTCAAATTCCTCTGATTGCTCTTGGCCATCCAGCACAATTTTGGTTTCCTCATTTTCTTCAGCTCCAAACTAACCCTGTTCTCATCCTCCAACTTAAAGCCTGCATTTTATCCAGTATCTTGTGAGGATAGTTAGATTGTGAGTGTGTGTTACTTTCCTTTAAGCGTAGTCCATTTTCTCTTCCCCCCTTGCAATTTATTAGTGTGGGGTTCCCCTTCTCACACCATCATTCCTCTCCTTAAGAACTTTTTTACCTGACCGTTCAACCATTAGACTTGTTTCTTCTAATTCATGTAATCAAGCAGCATTGTCTAGCACTTTTGATTTTTCTATTGTGTCGTGTTTTCACTGCTACTGTTTCTCTTTTATAGCATTTCTTATGAGTTTATTGACCATCTTGTCAGATGGTTCTTCTGTATTGGAATGTAAATGTTGTTCACTGTCTCATACCCTTTGAACCCTTGTCCTTCTGTTCCCTGTATCACATATCCCTTAAAACTTTTAACCTGTGAACATTGTCAGTCTGATATCTTTACCATAGACATTTCACATATTCTGTTCCATTCCCTTTATATCTTCCTCTATCTGAATCAGTTTTTACTGCTGCAAACTTTGGCTGCTTGTGAGAAATAATTTTCATTCTTGCTGATTTATGTATTCTCCATTTACCACCTTTTTTCTCAGTATTATCCAGATAAACCTTTGTGCCCCATCTGCATTTGTCCTGGTTATATTGCCAACACAATTTCCTCCTTTTATTCCTGATCCTGGTTTTTTTTTATTCCCTGGAACCTATTTTCATTACAAGACCTTTTTCATTTTATCCTGACAGATTGGGTTTGACAGCATATCAGACTGGCATATTTCTTCCTCTGTATCTCCCATTTCCTACAATTTGTTTCAAGTGTTATCTTATCAGATACGACATCTTACTTTTCCCTTTCATTACATCCCTATCATTTAATGGAGGAAATTCTTCATTTAAGCATGCAAACAATACCTCACACTTGTATCTCCCACCACCTTCATCAAATAGTTGTTTCTTCATTGTCAGGCCACTTCCTATCACTGTTCATCAAACATCAGTTTGACTATGACATGATCAGTTATAATTTACAGCACATTAATTTTACTTACAATGATGTACTATTTAGATCTAGAATCCCATTCAATGGCAAGAATTAGCTATCCAGGTATGCTATTTATTTATTTTTTCCAAAAAGCTTTACAGTACAGCTGACTACAAGTCATCCTGGGATGTATTATCTGTGTCCTAGTGATTCAGTTACTCCATCTCTGTGTATTTTGGTCCCAGAGATTTACATTCTGCAATCCCAGCTGTGATTACTCTCTGTACTGTAGTTGCACAGAACATCTGCTGGTAAATATGTGCACTCTAGTTTCCGTATTGTATTGTTTGGAAGATGTTTCTGGGCAAGTTGCACATGGCTACTCCTGATGCTCTGCCAGACCATACTAATATATGGATTTTCATAGGTAAAGTAAAAGGGGATTACTGCTTATTCCTGCCATCCATTTGATTGAATAAACCAGTGCAGTCAGCTTTTCAAAGTAAGTTTGTTTGTATTTTGTAATCACTCTTTACACTCTCTCTGTTGTTGGTATTCTTCTGGACTCTAACTTTTCTTCCCAGATTTCTTCTTATGGAGTATGAGAGTCCTTACCACTTTTGAGTTTTTAGCTGCATTTATGTTTAATTATAGAGGCAACTTCCTGATTTGTTTTATTCCTCAGAGAGTAGGGCAGTGCTGTTATATCAGTGTAGATGTACTTTACCTCCATGCATTTATGTTGTGCATCCAAATGCTCTAGCGTCTGTGTAGTCATTTCTGGAGGTTGATATTGTGCATATATCACAATAGTACATTCCAATAATTCAAATAGATCTGCCACATTGCAATTTACTCTTCCAATTGGGATCCATCATTCTACCATCAACTGGATGTAGGTTCCCAATTAATGGTTTTGGATTAGAACTAGAGCAGTCAACATAAATTCTCAAATGAGTTAGTCATGCTCCATATTCTACATTAGTCACAGTTTTTGCCTCATGCTCAACTTGAGTGCAGTGGTTTCCATCACATGAGAGGAGATAAATACCTGTTGGAAATATATTTTCATGTAGAAGAGTAATAGCTATTGTTTTCCCCTCGGTGTGGATTCTTGTTCGTGGTGAGGGGTCCTCCAAGGGAAGGTTCTGTTCTGTCTGGTTACCTTCTCTGGGATCTAAACATCTACCACATGTTTGCCGTGTGTGACGACCCGTGAAGGGGAGGAGAGGATCCTGGTGGTTGAGGGGTCCAACCCTAACACACCACTTTGGACTTGAATTCCTGTAGACGGGCATCCTTTTGGTGGCCCCCCTTGGGTTAATCGGCTGGTCCACTTGGGCTAGAGTCAACCAAGTACCAGTGTTGGAAGTTCTCAACAGGTGTTGTGGGCATTGTGTCTGATGTTGATGTTTGGGGATAGGGCTCACGAAACCCTTGCTGCATTATCCTTGCATGACTGCAGTGCATCCCCTTGTAAGGCTCCATGATGGGTGGGGTCAGTGGGTACCAAAACTTTTCCTCTTTCCTATGGATCCTCCAAAAAATTTAAATAAAATTGTAAAATAACAGTCAATGGGTAAGCGACCACGTCTTGAATACTCAGAACAGCAATCTTCAACATCAGTAACAGACGTACCTCATTTTTTTATATTACATTCTCTTTCGGAAAAACCTTAAGGGCAAATGTCCCCTTTTTTTATTCAAAAGGGATTAATGGGACTTGCTGGCTCTCCAAAGTCAGTAAAGAAACTTCGATCTGGTAACATATTGGTTGAAACATCGACATCCCAACACAGTGAACTCCTCTTGAATTCAAAGGCAATTGGGGATATACCTATTGAGGTTACACCCCATGCTACTTTGAATTCTTCACAAGGAGTTATTGTTGAGAGGGATTTGAAGAATGTCCCCAAGTCAGAGATTCATGCTAGTCTCACTTGCAAAGATGGAGTTACACTGCCAACAGATACCCTCGTTTTAGCATTTACTTCACCACGTGCACCTGCTACCATCAAGGCAGGTTATCTCATTTGCAGAATTTGGCCATACATTCCAAACCCTCTTCGATGTTTCCAATGTCAGAGATTTGGCCACTCAAAGACAACTTGTCATGGTTCCCTGACACGTGCTTGTTGTGGAGGCAAGGACCACGATGCCTATGACTGTGACATGAACCCACATTGTGTAAACTGCAATGGTTCTCACCCCTCTTACTTTCATTCTTGCCCAAAATGGTTGGAGGAAAAAGAGGTGCAGCGTTTGAAAAGGACACGTAACATTAGTTATCCTGAGGCTCGGAAATTGCTGTCCACAACTCCATCTCAGACATATGCTGCTGCACTTCATTCCACAACTACAGTGGGAGTGCAGACAGATCTCTCTGTGCCTCCAAGAGAATTGTTTTCAAAACAAATGAGAAGCCTTTAGATCTTCATGGTTAAAAAGGTTGATGAATTGACTTCTACACCCATCTCTGTTCCTCCCATACCTTCCAACAAATCTCAAGATCCACGTCCTTCAGTTTCAAATACAGGCATTTCTTCTGATACATCATTTTCTCCCACCACAAGAGACAAAACGATTATTCGTTCGTGTCCTCAGTCACTGGATTCCCCTTCTTATAACAAAAACCTGCCCACTTGCCCCGAGCAGGATCCATGGAGGTTGATAGACCTCCTCCGATTAAAGACAGTAAAGAAAAAAGACGTGGTCGTAAACCAAAGGGTTCTCCAGCCACTTCACCTACCCGTTCTTAAAAATGGCCACCTTGATACAATGGAACTGTTGAGGTTTACGTTTTAATCTGGATGATATCAAAACACTGATTGCTTCCTACCATCCTGTTTGTCTTTCTTTACAAGAAACATTTCTCAAATCTGCTGATACAGTCTCCATTCGGCAGTTTTCTCTGTACAGAAATGATAGGTTGTGAGATGGTTGAGTACATGGAGGGGTGGCACTGTTGGTTGATCAACATGTGCCCAACCTGTCTATGTCACTCAACACACCCTTGGAGGCTGTAGCCATCCGTGTTTCCTTGGGTCATACCATCACTATTTGTTCTCTGAACCTGTCCCCTGGAGAGACATGATCAGTCAGACCTTGATGCTCTCATTGAACAGTTTCCATCTTCATTTCTAATCCTGGGGAATTTTAATGGACATCATTCCCTCTGGGGAAGTGCTATTATTGATGGGAGGGGTCGATCTGTAGAGCAGATGCTCTATGATCACAATCTTTCTCTTTTTATTACTGGTTCTTCCTCTTACTTTCATGCACTTAGTCCTTTACCGCTATTGATCTCTCAGTTTGCTCCCCTTCATTATTCTCCCATTTTTTATTTAGGGTTGACAGTAATCCACAAGGCAGTGATCATTTTCCAATCCTTTTGAGAGAGACTGGCCATGGTCGATGCCACCCTACCCGCATGCCCCGGTGGAAGCTGGATCAGGCAGACTGGTCCACTTTCACTGCTCTCGCAGAACTTGATCCTGCCATCATAAATCAGCCATCAATAGATGACTGTGTAGCAGCGGTAACTGAATGTATTATACATGTAGCTGCTCAGTGTATTCCTAAAACCTTGACACATTTTCCAAGATATCCTAGTTCATGGTGGAATTCTGCTTGCCACTTAGCACGGAAGGCTCAAAAACGGGCCTGGGATACTTTTTGTAGATACCCCACACTTTCAAACGGGGTTGCTTTCTAACGGGCCCGTGCACATGTTAGGTGGGTAAGATGTCAAAGCCAGAAGGAATCTTGGATTAAGTTCACAACCAGCAAATCTTCTACCACCAGTTCCAAGATCATATGGGACAGGATTCGAAAGGTTAATGGGCAAATTCTGTCCCCCTCTCGATCTTACTCTCTGATGGTCAGGAGGTGACTGATGTCCAGAACATCGCTAACATTCTAGGTTAAAGCTTTTGCTGGGTATTTAGCACTTCTGCTTGTTCCTCCACTCCTGCTTGTTCAAGACTCGTGCAGAGCGATGACCTCTTTCCTTTCGAACTGACTGTTTCTCTGATTATTATTGTCCCTTTACCATGGTGGAACTAAAAATGGCCCTTCATCGGTCTGCCAGTACGTCTGTTGGACCTGATGATATTCATTATGACATGCTGCACCATCTATCTCCTGCTTCTCTTGATGTCTTTCTGATTGTCTTCAACTGCATCTGGCAGGAGATTGTTTTTCCTGATCCTTGGCACAAGGCTATTATTTTACCTTTCTCTTAGCCAGGGAAAGATATTTGAAGATTCCTTCAAACTACCATCCAATTGCTTTGACGAGTTGTCTCTGTTAGACCTTAGAAAGGATGGTTAATGCTCGTCTTGTTTGGTTCCTTGAATCAAACAACCTCCTCTCGCCCACCCAGTGTGGGTTCTGTCGACAGCACTTCACCACAGACCACCTAATTTGTCTTGAAACATCTATCAGAGAAGCCTTTCTCAACCACCAACATCTTGTATCAATATTCTTTGACATAGAGAAGGCTTATAACACAACATGGAGGAATGGCGTTTTGCGAGACCTCCATACATTTGGGTTACGTGGCCATCTACCCATGTTTATTAAAAAATTTTTTAATGGACAGGAGATTCTAAGTTCGTGTGGGTTCGACACTTTCCCATTCTTTTGTACAGGAACTTGGAGTCTCTCAAGGCTGTGTATTGAGTGTCACACTCTTCAGTATAAAGATAAATGCCATCACTGAACAACTCCCTCTCACTGTTGCGAATGGGCTGTATGTCAACAACTTTCACATCTCATGTCAGTCATCAAACATGAGATATATTGAGTGGCAACTACAAACTGCCCTCAATCGTGTACAAAATTGGACTCTGGTGAATGGCTTTAATTTCTCTCTCTCCAAAACTTGTATGCATGCACTTTTGCCGTCGACGAGGTATTCACCCTGATCCTGAACTTCATATCAGTGAAGTTTTGCTGCCAGTGGTCCCAGAGACAAAGTTCTTGGGGCTTATCTTTGATCGTAAACTGACCTTTATACCACACTTAAAGCAGCTTCGGGTCAAATGCACAAGAGCACTGAACATCCTCCGTGTCCTCTCTTCTACCAGTTGGGGGCAGATCGCCGTTCAATGTTAAAGATATATCATTGTCTTATTAGATCAAATCTCGACTATGGATCAATGGTCTATGGCTCTGCCAAACCCTTGGTCTTAAAGATGCTGGATCCCATTCATCACCAAGGACTTCGACTCTGCACTGGGGCTTTCCGTACCTCTCCAGTTCAAAGCATGTACATTGAATCTCATGAACCTTCTCTACACCTTCGCTGTTTGCAACTATCTTTACAATATACTTTGAAACTTCGTTTTTTACCAAAGCATCCCACCTGGGAATGTGTTTTCCTTCCTCTGTGGGCAGTACTTTTTCAGAACAGACGATCTGTCATTGCTCCGTTTGGCCTTCGCATCCGGGCGCAATTGGATGAATTGGATCTGTCCTTGGATAACATTGCAGATTCCACTGGTCAGCCCATCCCACCATGGCTTATTACAGTCCCCAAATGTGACCTTTCTTTCAATCATCGAAAAAAGGCAGATACTCCATATTGGAAGTATTGTCTTTTATTCAATGAATATCTTTCAAACAATCATTCAGTTCCCATTTATACAGATGGTTCCAAATCAGGTAATTCAGTGGGCTCTGCTATGGTTTGCTGTGGGTCAGTAGTTGCGTGCAGAATCCCCTCTACAGCTTCTGTGTTCACTGCTGAACTGTATGCCATATGTCTTGCCCTTGATCATATTGCAGCTGAGCAGTACTCCAACTGCACTATTTATACTGACTCGCTTAGTTCTATACTTGCCTTGGAATCACTTCACATTAGCTCACATCCTATTCTCACTGATATTCAAAACCGACTGACCCATTTCTCATTAGCAGCTACTTCAATCCAGTTTTTCTGGATACAAGGCCATGTTGGTATTTGCGGGAACGAGCTTGCAGACATGGCAGCTAAATATGTCTGCTTCAGCACTGTCACCCCTATACCTATTCCGTTCATGGATTATGGTGTTGTCTTCAAGGCTCGGCTCCATGCCAGCTGGCAGTCCACTTGGAGTGAGCAACGTGACAACAAACTTTTTCAAATAAAACCCAAAATTGGACTTTGGCCATCTAGCTTCCGTAAAGTTCAGAAGGAGGAAGTTGTTTTCACTAGGCTGCGCATTGGTCACAGTTTTTTAACTCATTATTTTCTTTTATCTGGAACTGATGCACCAATGTATAGTTTGTGTAACACTCAAATCACTATCAGCCACGTTTTACTTTATTGCCATTGTTACAATTCTCAACGACGGCAATATTTTAAACATTTTTTCCCAGGATCAGTCTGTGACATTGGACAGAATTATTGGTGATGGTGACTCTGTCCACCTTGATAACATTTTTAATTTTTTAATGGCCATTAATCTTTTTAATCTCATTTAAGTGTTACATATTTATTCATATCACTTTTTTAATTGTGGCTCCTTTTTTATAGTTTTAATCTCTCTCATTCAATTTGACTTTGGACAATGGCCAGAACGTTAAATAACTCGACATCAGGACTGGAAAGGCCAACTTCAGGTGACTAACGCTACTGTTTGAACTACTCGTTAGTCATCCTGGCGAGTTGTTATTATACTTTTGCTGCATATCGTTTCACACATTTACTACTTTACTTTTTAGTACTGGCCATATTGACTCGTAACCCAGAACCAGGACTGGAAAGACCAACTTCAGGTGACTGATGGTGGTTTTTATACTTGCCTGTTAGTCTTCCTGATGGGTTATGATCATTACCATTCTGCTACAGTAGTCCTTTACAACTTTGTTGACTGGATGCCAACATTTTCTGTTTTAATTGCCGTTTTGCTTTTATCTTCAATTACTTTTACAAATTTTACTCCATTTACTTGACTTTTATTTTTTTACTGGACATTTGGCTTCTCATTGTTGCAATTTTGCTATATGTCTTTTAAAACTTCTATTCTGTTACATTTTGATACTGGTTGTTATGACACATAACCCAGAACCAGGACTGGAAAGGCTAACTTCAGGTGACTGACAGTGGTTCTTGAACTTACCTGTTAGTTTTCCCGGCAGGTTATGATCATTACCAATTTGCTAGAGTAAGTACTTTTCAACTTCTTTTACTCTGCTTTTTCTCTTAACATTGTAGATTAGGTGTCAACATTGGTTTAATGCCTTTTCTGTTTTTCAATTATGTTTTGTTTTTCCTTCACTTCCTTTTATGTATTTTACTACATTTTTTTTTTACATTTTTAATGGATGTTTGGCGCAGATAGCCTCGCTGCTTTGTGCCATAAAACACTAAATCAATCAATCAAGCTATTGTTTTAAATAGTAAAAGTCCAGACTGAAATGCAAGGTAAGGTAAATTCCAATTGGGTCAGAAGTTCAGTTACATGTGCTGGTTGGTGAATAATCATAAATGCTTGGTTACAACCATCATTCTGATATAAGAATTACCATTACAGATAGTGAAATCAAAGGATTACAAAAATCAGTCAATATTCTGTGGGGTTCAAATGTGTTAATGCCATATTCATCTGTAGAACATTTGTCTGCAATTCTTATGAGCCGGTGAGAGAGGGCTCACAAAGGTTTCATTTTATTTTTCTTTCTCAGTAGTTAACACCACAGACTCCCTGGTCCATTTTATTTTGTATGAGTAATTGTGATTGTGTTCTTGTATTATAAATAAAGATTATTCTTATTCACCTTCTATGGCTTGACTCTGTTTTTGTTGTTGATTTCAAATTAGAGATTGGAGAAATAAACATAAGACACTTTGTAACTTTGTATTTCTTAAGTCTACAGATTATGGGCCCCTACCTGACTACAATTACTAACCTGGAGGAAATCTGCAAGCCAGAAAATAGTACAAAATAATTATACCTGATTATACATTGAAGTGCATCTCCCTGACCATTTGGAGTAACTTTAGAAATTTTTTTCCCCTCTGTTTTACTCCATTCCCTATCAATGTTAAAGTATCCTACAATTATTATTGCACAATTATTTTTGATATTAATAACCTTTTTTTTGTTTTATAGTTTCTCATTGTCCTCACATCTGTCTGATCAAGTACCCTATAGCAACTGCTAATTAAAACATACTAACTTTGAAACCTCAGATTGTTAAGAATGATTCCCAATATCAGTGTTGTCCAATTATATTATCATTTTGTAGTTTTCCATTTGAACTTGAGCTCTGAATCATCCATTTTGTTTATTATGCCCCTAACATTAAAATATGGTAATTAAGTTTGTTTTTGCTCTTAATACTGGTTTACTTTTAAAACTGTTTAACTAAACTACTTTTATACATTTCCTTTTTTCATTTTTTGCTCATAATCTGGATTTTTTTTTTTTTCTGATCGTGCACTCTTCTCTAAAGGTAACTTATTGTCTTCAAGTGACTAAATTCTACTAAGGTGGTTTAATGTATTTTTCTGTGCTTCTTCAAAGTTGTTGTCAATTGTAGAACACTTGGGCTTAACACTGTTGTAGTGTCTAACACATCTTTTAAGTTTTCCCCCACTGTTACATGAATTACACCTAACCATATTGAAATTAACTGATCATTATTTGGTACTACTAACCAATAATTGTATATTTAATTAAATAAGTTATGTCTTGTAATTCATAGGTCGAATTCTAGATAAATCTAACATTGATACTAGTAGCAGACAACCATCATATTAATTGCTGGCTGATGACATTGTCTGCCTTATTTGTGTTTTTTTTTTAGTTCTATCTAAGTTTTTATGAATTTCTGCAATTGTTTTAACTTGATTTCTTTTCACATATTTTAATAATTTTACTTTAATTTTTTTTACTGGTTATTTGTTGCAGATATCCCAGCTGTTTTGTGCTGATAAACAGCAACTAATTAATTGCTGATACCATGACATTAGTCACATGTATCTAATTACTATTTTAGTGAATTCTCAGCAGCTGTTATATAATAATAGAAACAATTATAAGTTTTCTTTCTTACTTTGATACAACTTGAGAAAATTGCATTTTTTTAATTTGTCGCTTAATAGCTTTAGTATCCTATTTCTCTTTTAAAAACAGTAAATTTAAGTTAGACCTGATGATTTAAAAAAAAAAAATTGTAACTTTAAAACCAGTTGAATATACAATAATAAAGCTTATAAGTATCCACTCTTAGTAAATATAGCTAAAATACACTAAAATAATTGATTTAAACTTTACTAATCTAAAAAAGAATGCTTTTCTTTTCCAGCAAAATTGTATAAATTACCATTTCAAGTATTTCCGTGTCTAGGAACTGAAGTGTGTTCTGAACATTACTTTCAACAACTCTCTTAAATTCATCCAGTTTACAGAGATGATTAAATCATGGTGAATCTTATGGCTACTGCTTTACTGTTTTTACAAGAACAAAAAAATTGCTGTTTTTGTTCGGGAAGACTTGAGTAAATTTTATCATGAAGTCTTATTGCAATTTATTGATGAAAGTGACACATTGCTCTGCCCCTTAAAATAAGTTATGTGTTACATAATTCTTTATTGCTTAAATTGACTTTGAGATTTCAGATGAATTAGTTTAAGTGAATTCGTTTTCATGATGAGTGCAATGATAATTTACTATTTTATACTTCACAATTTGCTTTTATTATATATGGGCACAGATAAGATATTATGTGGATAATTAAAATATATTGACACTTTCAGTTAGGACAAATGGTTGATTTATGTAGTCTGATATGTTATTGATCCTGCATTTTAAAGATTGAAAGCACCTAATTTTGAATGATTTCATATTTAAAATATTTAGAACACATACCAAGCTAGGTTGATGTGTGCAGTATGTTTTGTTTTATTGCTTTATTGTTGAGGTAATGTGGAAGCAAGTGAAATAGTGACTTCTTTTTGAAATACAGTAAGAATTTTAAAATGTGACCTGTATCTGCTTAGTGTGTGATATTTTCAAATTATAAAAGCATTGCATTTTGTGTTAAGTGTCACTTTTGCTTACTGCAGTTAATTGTTAAATGTACTTGTATGCTTTTTTTTCAGGGAATAAAATTCAGTTGTACTGACAGTACAATGTTGTCTTCTAACCAAAGAATGAAGACCTTATTTGGAGATTTAGGTAAACCTACCCTTCGAGGAATCCGTAAGTGTCCTAAATGTGGCACATATAATGGAACCCGTAGACTGACGTGCAAAAACAAAACTTGTGACGTAGTTTATCGTGATAGTGGTGAACATAAGAAATCTTCAAGACCTGATGCAGTGAGAATTATCACAGGATCCACAGACCAGTTATATTCTGTACGTGTTCGTGACAGAGGCCCAGACTATAGACGGTTTGTTCAGCTACCTCTGATTGATGCAATAGGTAACTCTGACATCTTAAAGCAGGGGCCTGCCCATTGTTATGTTGAAACATGTGTTAAATCAGCCCAACAGCAAGAACTGAATTTGAATCCTTGCCACCACATCAAAGCTGCTGTGAATTGTCTTACAGAAGGTCAGCCTTTAACATTAAAAAATTCTGTTCTGAATGCATTACCTATATCAACAGAAATCAAACAGTCAATTTGGTTACTAGCCACAGAAACTGCTGGGCCTTTGGTACAAAGGGTGTCCAAAAATACAATGGTAGTAAAATGTAAAACAAGTACAAAGCAACCTTTAGGATTCCTCCATTTTTCATTTTTTGGAATGTCCAGAACGAGGGATGCACAAGATCGACGTTTTCAATGTAGCTGTAAAATGTTTAAGGTAAATTTTGTTATAATCTTGTTAAATTTTTGATACCTTGTTATAATGTTTGCAAATAGACGTGTTTGAAAAATCAACTGTACTTATAACATTACCAAATATTTTATTCCATTACACACAATTACAGAATATTTATCAGGTCAAAAATTTCAATAATTTGGTTTAGTTCTTTGCACTATACTTCAATAATGTGGTTTGTTTCACTGCAATCACCACAAAAACCGTGAATTATGTGTATACGAGCTTGATTAAAGATGCCACACGAAAAATTCATTAAATTTGTCCATAAAATATGATTCACGTCATTTTATTCTTAAGCATTTTACTTTCCAAACAAATAAACAAAATTGGACTGAGCGTGGCCCAATTATTTGCATGCTGAACTATGGATATATCTTTAGTATTTCATTACCACCAAAAAAAATTACACTACATACATAGGGCTATGGATGCATTACAGTGGTGATGATTCTATCCCTATAACCAACTAGTTCAAAATTAGTGATAGCTAACACAGATAACCCTTCAGTAGCTTTGCATAAATGTCCCGTAGCAAATAGACAAAGCAAAAATAACTTCCAAAGGTGTGATCATTAATCCAATATACACTTACCCTTTTGTGATGGCCCATGGGTCAAAGGCCATGTCATCACATTTGTTGACTTGCATTCAAAATTTTATTGAACTGCTATTTTATGAATTTATGTCAACAAGTTTGGAATCAAATTGTAGATTATAATCTAAAGTTTAATATTATATATTACTTTATTCCTTTAGTTAAAAGTAAATATTAAAAGAACCCACCTAAATATAGAATTCAGTGAGTCAGGTAGTGTGTTGAATGTAGCAATGTTTAAAATTAGGTGTTTGTGATGTCAAAATACAAAGTCTGTTGTTTTGTATGAATTAGGAACTCAAATTACCTAAATTGATAAATTAGAATATAAAATAAGAACATTGTATCTTTTCATTTTACTGAGATATGGCTTATGTACTGAATTATGTACTGAACAGTGGTCTTGTTCACCTCTCTGTTTTTGAAAACAATCCCTTCTATATATTTACTTCAATGTACCACATGTGAATAACCAATCAGCGGCTTAGAATATCCTCTTAGCAATTTTATAGGCCATTTTAAGCTGTTATAATGTCTTGTTCTTTCAAAGTAAGGTTATTTGCTCTCAGTTTCTTGTGATTTTTTTATTATTCAACTGTATATATAAAACCTGAAAAAAAATGTTGATATTCTCCACTTATGACATTTTAAATTGGTTGATAACCTATGTCCAACAGTAACTGAGTTCAAGCATCACAGCAAAAAGAGATAATTGTTTGCTTTACTCTTTATTTATTGTGCTATATTTTGAGGAAATTAAGTTTAATTTATTTCTAAATAGTGATAATCTGTATGTGTGTTTTATGTATGCAGTGGTGTGTGGTGATTTGTCCTGATGGGAAAGCAAAAGCATAAAAGGTAGATTATAAAATGAAATAAAATATGCACAGGACTGCACATAAAGATAAAATTAATTACATGTAGTCATTAATCATATTTAATATTAAGTACTACCAATTAAAGATGAAAACAAAACTTATTTGGCTGCTTACATTATTTATATGTTAATTCAGTCCTCCTTTCCTTTTTAATTTAATACATTTATTACATCTTTATAAAAACTTTTTATTTCCAGGTCATTCTGGATTCTATTTGACAGGCCAGAAAAAAACATTCAATTTCTCTAAATGGGATTTCAATAATGGATCATATTTCTTGCATACCTTTACCAATTCCACACAAATGCCTTGGATAACAGACTTTAGTGATTCATCATGACCACCAAATGCTAATTGTAAATAAGCAGCTTGTGTATTTAGTCGATACACAAGAGCAGTGATTTATGTTGACTAATTTCCCATAAACTAATCAATTAATTAAATAATGTAACAGAAATAATCAACAACTCAAAATTGATTTTTCTTCTGACTATTATTGCTTTTGATTATTACAAAAATTGATTAATTGAAATTATGATTAAATCAATTGTAGTTGAAAATAATTAACTTTTAAAGTATAGGACATTCAGCTATATGCTGTTTTTGATTATTCCAAATATCGAAATACTAACACTGTTTTGTTATTGTGCACAAAAGGCAGGTGAAGGGATGCTTCATAACTTAAGAATTTTGGTTTGATTCTCCTTGCTGCTAAATTTTGTGTTGTCTTTGTCGTTTCAAAACTGTTAAGGCTATCAGTAATTTTGAACTACTGACTAAAGAAAAGGCAAGTGACTGGTTTTAGCTAGTACCATATCTCTGGTTACACAAGTGTTAAATAAAATGTAAATTTACTTTTTGATTTTACACATTATGTTTCTAATACATAATTGCATGACATTATTGTTTAATATTCTATAAGCAAGTACATATCTGAGGCAAAGCTGAAGTTCAATCCCCAATCTATTTTGTGTTCCAGTTATTAATTGTATTTTTTTGCGATATGAGCAGACACAAGCAGTGGAGTGAGCCCATAATAATTTTTATCAGAACTTAATACAACAACCATATAGTATAAAAAATAAAATAAATGTCATTGTTTTTATTTGACTGATTTGTTGGTTGCAGTAACTTTTTTAGCTTTTTGAAGTCAACATAGCTGGTGTTTATATTAATCCAAATAACCAAGCATTTCTAAATGATTACAACAGTGTGGGCATCAAATAATATTAATATTGTTATTGGAAATTTTTGTACCTTAGCTTTTCCAGACAGTAACAGTAAGTGTGTTCTAGGCTTCAGAGATTCATTTTCATTGAAGTTAGTATTGCTTAAGACATTGAAAACACTTATAAACTTATTACAAAATTTACTTTTTTATTGCTTGAAAATTATAATACTCAAAGATGATTTCATATTATTGGTGTTCGAAATAAGTGGAAATGCAAGCTCTACAAACTAGAAGTTATAATTAAAAATTTAAAATAGGTATCTTGTTTATAAATACTAATTTATGTGGAGACAGTATCTTTTTTTAAAAAAAGTTAACTATTTAATTTGAATTACAAAATTTGAGATATTTATCTCTAATTGTTTCATTTTCATATCAATCACATTATTAGAATTAAAGATAAAAGATTTTGAATTGCTGGATTGTAACTAGGTTGAGCTACTTGTAATGATTTTTTAAGCTTTCTCATTGATTTTATTATTGAAGTTATGAGCAGTGTGCAAGTTGTAAGGGGAATAAAAACATCAAAAGTAAATGTAAGTTTATTTGTAGTGCTAGAATATAGGTCTAGTTTGACCTTTTTGTAGAACATCCTGGATTGTTCCTGTTTTGACTGGTAATTTTTACTATGAATCTCAAGCAATGTTTAACATATAAATGAAGAGATGCATGAATTGTGTGTGAAGAATGTTCAACATAAGCAGTTAATTCAGAATATATTTACAATTTTATTGTAATGAACATATTCTTCGTAGAATATCATTGATTTTTGCATGTGCTTTGAAGAATAATTTTATTTACAACAGTGAAAGAGTATTCAACTAATTTACATGTAGTATAGGCTTATAACCAAAACTGGTCTTGTTTTAACACTCTATTATTAATGTTTTTCAGATGATAAAGTTTACTAACATTACACCTCTATAAAACCTGGTCTCTTGTTTTAACATTTTATTATTAATGTTTTTCAGATGATAAAATTTATTAACATTACACCTTTATAAAAACAGTATTTGAAAATATTACAAAAGTTCAGTAATTTCAGTACCATAGTCTTGTGAAAATTTTTAGGGAGAATTGGCAGAATGCTACGAATCTTATTTTAAGGTTGTTGCAGGTTTTGTATTACTTTGGATGCATGATAAATTTTCATGTATAACAGTTCAGTGCGAGTAAAGTACTTACTCCCAAATTATTGTATCTGAAGATGCGATTTTCTCCAGCTTTCAGTAGATTTTCACCAAAAATTTTGAATGTTACTTCTATGTATTTAAATAATTTTAACTCCATAGTGTTTTAAAATTGGCATTTTGTCATATTCTGACACATTTAATCTAATTCATGAAGCAAAAAGTTAATTTTTGCAAATTTCCAAGGAATTTTGCTAGTAAACAAAAACGTTTTTAATCTTGGAGGTCATCCCATAGAAAAAAATGTTATTTTTAATAAATAAAAAAACAACCTATCACATATTAAATATTTTATCAATTTCTTGACTTTTCAGCCTTTTTTTTTTTCCAGAGGTTGTTATTTGAAACCTTGCTATGGCACCATACCAATTGGTTTGTTTATTTGCTAGCAAAACACAGCTTTGAAAACAACATTTTTATTAAAATGTGTTTTATCTGTACTTAATTACTTTGACATAATCTGTTGTCTAAGAAACAGCTTTTTTAACATCTTTCACTATAAATACCTTGTTCTAGTAGCTATGTCCAATCATAATTTAAGTTGGCACAATTGCAAAATAGAAATGTAGGAGTGCTCCAGAAGACCTTTGCTTACAGCTGCAGTGAAAGGCAAGCAGTACATACTCCACTCATTTGCCCACAGCTTCAAGTTTTATGCACATTAAAAAAATTGCTGTAGCCAATAGATATTCATATATGCACAGCACTGGATGGAAAAATGTATATGGATAGGTGGAAATGACAAGAAGCAGATGGTGTTAGTTGAATCTTTCTCTTGTTCCCCTTAGAGTTGCACCTGAAAAATATTCTTGTCATAAAGAAGGACAAGTTGTCTCTGCTTTGTCTGTTCATCAGTCATGAGATTTATACCCAGATGCCACTACAGAGAAAGAAAAAGAATACAGTTTGTTTGTTTTTTCAATTTACAGTGTAAATAAACTACTTGTAAAGTTTACTTGATTATTTAGCTTTTACTTTTTACTATTTTATGTTTTTAGACACCTCAAGACACAAATAAAATACAAAGCATATTCAAGACACTGTTATTAAACAGTTCCTCTAAAATCCTGGCACCAAAATAAAACATATCCTGTTTTCAAAGCAATGACAATGGTGTTCATAATAATACAGCATAATACCTTCTTTAGTTTATTCGATCATGTATCACTTTTCATAAAGAATGAGTTTAAACATATTGACATAGCAAATAATCTGTTATTTACCTCTGTAAAGACTCCTGCAGTTATTAATTGTATTGAGGATAATTTAATCCTGTTGCAACAGGCTTATGTATTTCGCACAGTTTTGTGACTATGGTGGTATAATACTATAACTCTGATTGCACTAAATGTATCTTCACAAAATTTAGCAAACTTTCAATAAACTTCGAAAGTCTTCTGTAGAAAAAAAAAGTAATTATATGGAATCAGTGTGTTGACTGCTTCAAGTGCAAAGTCATTTTCATATTAAGAATAAAAATATTTTTCATCATCTGAAAATTTTCAAATTTTGTTTGTGTAAATCATAAAACATTTTAAAAACTAACAAATCCATTTTGTTTTCAGAAAAATTATACCTATCATTTCTGATAACTATACAAGGTTAGTCAATTTGACTGACTTTGTAACCACTATAAAAGAATTTGGAAATAATTCTAAACTACTATATTTTATTATGAAATTACTGCAAATGGTGACAGAAAAACTATTATTTATCCTAAATAGCTTACAAACTTTGCAACCATATACATCTATCTATACTTACTTTTATTGGTTTATTGCCTTATGAACTGTTCCTACCTAATATCACTGCCATACAATTTGCAAATCACTTGGTGAACATGTAATTCACATTTTCCTATCAAAGTTTTCAGTGCACAGGCTGGCCATGAGTGTACCTCATGAAAAATATTTTTATTATAATTTATTATGTGTAACAAAACCTTAAAGGTTTCTAATTTTAGTTACTTGTATAATAAAAGGTAAAGCACATGAAAAACAAGAATTATAGTTATAACTTAAGTTTTCTTTTTTTCTTTTCTTCTTTTGTTTTATTTTTGTTGACCATCTTTTTTGTATTATTGGTACTACTCAAATAATAAAAGAATGAAAAAAATAATACACCTAAAAATAAGGGTAATAACATTTAAAAACTAGACAGTGTCTAATACTTGTTGCTATTTGTATATTTAATGTCAATTGCAACAGAATGACGTTTTTTTAACATTAACTTAATTGAAGAGCCAGATGCATCAAAGGCTTTCAGCATATTTGAAAGTGTTGATGGTTTGAGAAGTCTGATATTACAGGGACCTTAGTTACTGATCTAAGAGTTTATAATATCAGTAGAAATGTTGGTGACAAGAATTTGGTGAAAGGTAGGACTCTTAAAAAAACCCCCAAAAAAAAACCCAAGTGTTGTTATTGATGGCTCTCCAAGTTGCATGTTTCATATTGCAGCTGGTAAAGTCTGTACCTCATTTATTAAGATAATTAATGTTGAGGATAATTCAATATATTTATCTTCTGGCTTGATAAAGCAATAGAGAAATGGCATTCCAGAAGATTACGATGAGTAAAATAAACTTTCTGGGCTCAAGTCTTATTTCTTTGAAAAAAAACTGCTCAGAGACCGAACCTAAAATACTGAAAGATACCTTTAAAGATCCTGTTACAGGGTTTATTTCTCCTTTATTCAGTCAATAATAGTGACCTTCATGGTGTTTTAACAAATTCTTTCAGCATGAACACCCATTGATCTATCTGTTAAGAAAGAGAATGGAAAAGTTGTGATGAAGATATATTTGAAACTTATAAAGCCTGAAACTTTGAGGAAAGAATAGAGAAAAACAAGATGGATTCATGTAAAATACTATTCTTTGGATTCCACAACCAGAGAGATGACAGTTAATTACATATTGGCATTTTCACCAAAACTATCAAGAACCATTTCAATGAAGATGTTAGCCAACATGAAGTTTATAGATTCTGTGATAATGTTAGAAAATGCTACGAGTCAGTTTTAAGACAATATCTGAATGGATGTCAGAAACTGATATGCTAATTGAAAACAGTATCTTTATTGATTTTAATCAAAGGAACAAATCAGTCTTTGGTATTGTGCACACAACAGTGTCTAAACTGTTACATATCCATGATGGTACCCCTGTAAATTATTAGGAACTGGAGGAGGAATTCATGACCTATCAATCAGTGACTAAGAAGGGTATATCTGACTCTGTATGGAGTGAAGCAAAAGTCATGGAAATGTAAAAGGGAACCAACAGTACTCCATATCTTCCTAATGGTATGATTTAGAAATATTTGCAGCAGTAACCATGTTGCCTTGTAAGTTTTAATATTTCCACACAGCATGCAACAAAATTTTTTTTCTTTTGAATTAAAAAGAATAAGACAGATTTTAGTTGGTTAAAGCATGCAAATAGCAAAAAAAAAAAGATGCATAGCAGCTGTGAACATACTTTGTAAGAACAATTAAAGTTTCAGAATTATATATTGCAAGAAGTGGACTTAGTTCTGAGTGATATGTTTATTTAAACCATTTTTGTCTCTTAGTTTCACAACCATTTTTATTGCATCTTCTATTATATTTTGACAACTCCAGATAAAAAAAGAATGGTATCATGAAATTTCATGACACATATTTGTCATCAAAACTCTTTAACTTTAAATCTATTAAATTCACACCAACCTTTCTTGTGTACAGATAATTTTAGAATCCCAGAACTGCCATTTTACCAAGAGCTTCCATGGACTCTGCCCAGTGTTCCCTACAACTCCATTTGGATGGTGTCACGCCAAGATGCAACATTTTGGAATGCCTCTTAAAACCTTCCTTATAAAGCATATTTAAAATTGGAAACTCTGAAAAAGTTATTAAAAGTTTAACACAGTAACAGTATTATAATGGTTAAAGAAGGTTTTTATCATCATCAGGTTGAAATCATTTTTCTTAGACACAGAAATATTGTACATGTATATAGTGTGAAGCAAAAAGGTCACATGACTGGAGACTGAGTAAAGCTCAATAAAAGTATGTTGTTGATGTTGAGTTCTTTGTTTAAAATAATCGTATTTTATTTTTTAATATATATTCTGTTGTATTGAGTTGCAATACGTGTTAGCATATACTTGTTAACAGGAGGTTTTCTTATTGTGCTTTTTAAATCTGATAAGTTTACTGTTTGGTGAGTGTGGAAGGCATTAGTAAAATGTCTCAGTGGGTCAGCAGTAAACATATGAGGACTCGTACTGTTAAAAACAGCTTTTTGATAAAGTGAATATAGTACATTTTGCCAATGTTGATCTCAGCACTTAACAACAAACAAAGGATTGCAATATATTGTGATTACTCAACTATTTATTGAATATCAATTTAATGTTTTTCTTATTCATTCTGTACATTCAATGTACAGAAATAAATTTTAGTGTTTGACTGTCTACTTAATTATTTAGCATTGTAATCATTACATGGTTTAATTAAAAACATTAATATTTTCACTGGGTAAATAAACTTTGTTACTTGATTTATAGGAGATCAGTGTGGGATTAAAACATTTGAGAAACAAACAATGGCAATCACTTCTTTTTATTCAGTCAACATCAGTCATTTATCCACCAAGTTGAAAATACCCATTAAACTTGCAGGAAAATATTTTTTGTTAAAAATTGTTTTTGCAAATACTCAAGTGGCCACTGTATGAGATGAATCATATGAAATCAAGTATAATTCAAAAACTATTTAACCAAAACAATACCAAATAAGGTAGGAAAATCAATGACAGGTTGCTTGAAAAAGTTAAAATAGTAAGCACATACCATTTTCATTTTTCTTTATTTATGTGCATGGAATATAGAGAGCATGTTGTACTAATGTAATCAATTAATAAGCTAGTAAATTAATCAAAGAGTAAATACTACATACTTTATTTAGAGGTGCATGATGACAATAACTCTCCCCCAAGAATAGGTAGATATAACCTACACTCACAGTAACACCTGTTATTCACCTGCACTCACAGCAACTTTATTTCTTTCGACATTGTCTTGAACAGGCATGTTGATATTTCAGTGTACTGAGATTTGTATTTTAATTTCTTTGTCTTTTATCTCAAATTCAGGTGCAGAAAAATTATTTGTTCACACCTTCAGTCACTGTAATCTTCTAATGATAGAGACCTGCACACTTGACCCAGGGCAGGATCTATGGAGGTCAGTAGACCTTCTTCTAATAAGGAGAAAAGATGTGGTGAAAAAGAAAAGGGCTCTTTGCCCAATTCTCCTCCAGATAAATAAAAGTGGCCACATTGATACAGAGCAAGTGTCAAGGTTTCTGTTACAATTTAGATGGTATCAAGGTGCTGATTGATTCCTGTCATCTTGTGTATCTTTCCTTACAGGAAACATTTCTGAAACTTGCTGATGCATCACCCTTTGGCAGTTTTGTTTGTAAAGATGTGATGGACAAGTGCATGGAGGGGTGGCACTGCTGGTTTATCAGTATATGCCCACTCTTTCTTTGCCACTCAAAACTACATTGGAGGCTGTAGTCATCCATGTTTTATGGTGTCCTACCATTGCTGTTTGTTTTCTCTACTTGTTTCCTGAAGAGACCGATGATCAGTCAGACTTTCATTCCCTCATTGAACAGTTGCCATCTCCCTTTTTAATTCTGAAGAACTTTAGTTGACTTAATCCTTTCTGATACTGACAGGAGGAGTCACTGTGTACTGGTGTTTATACTTACTTTTATGCACCTAGTCAGTCTTTTACTGCTATTAATCTATCGGTTTTCTCCATTTCACTTTTCTCTCACTTTTCATAGAGGGTTGACAATAACCCACTGGGAAGTAATCATTTTCATATCATTTTGAGAGAGATCAGTCATGGTCAATACCACCTGACCCATGTTCTCTGGTGGGAGCTGGATCAAGCCAACTGGCCCTTTTTCACTGTTCTTTTGGAACATTATCCTGCTGTCATCTGTGAGCCATTGACAGACGACTGCATGGCAGCAGTGACTAATTATATCATCCAGTCAGCTACTCAATATGTCCCTAAAACCTCTACACATTTTCTGTGGTATCTTTATCCACAGTACAGTCTTGCCTGCCCAGGATACCTTTCATAGGTTTTGAACCTCATTGCTTTTCAGCAGGCCTGTGCACATGCTCTGCAGGTAAGAAGTCAATCCCAGAAGGAATCTTGGATTAAATTCACAACCAGCATCTCTTCTACCACCAGTTTTAAAGTTATATGGAACAAGATTTGGAAGACCAGTGAGAAGTATAATTCTGTTCCCCTTTCAATCTTGCCCTCTGATGGCCAGGAAGCTGCTGATGCCCAGAATATTGCCTATGTTGAAATCTTTTGTCAGGTATCTAGCACTTCTGCTTCATCTTTCACCTTCTTAGCCATCAAGACTTAAGGAAAGTGATCACATCTTTCATTTTGGCCGATTGTTTTTGTCACTATATTTTCCCCTTTATGCTGGAAGAATTCAAGCTTGCTCTTCATTGGTCTAACCTGATGATATACATTATGAGATGCTACACCATCTCTCTCCTGCTTCTCTTGTTATTCTTCAGGTTGTTTTTAAACCATATCTAGTAGGAGAATGATTTTTCTGATGCCTAGTGCCAGGCTATTGCCCTACCTTTTTCTAAGCCTGGGAAGGATCCCAAGATTCCTTCAAACTACCATCCAGTTGCTTTGGTGAGCTGTCTCTGTAAGACATGAGATAGGATTATTAACTCTCATCTTGATTCGTTCCTTGATTTAAACAACCTCTCACCCCCTAGTGTGGGTTCCAATGACAGCAATCCACCATGGACAACCTGATTGAACTTGAAACATTGATCAGAAAAGCCTTTTTCAAGCAACATTTTGTGTCAATATTCTTTGACATTGAGAAGACTTTCATGGAGATATGGCATTTTGCAAGACCTCCACTTTTGTGTTGCATGGCCATTTGCACATTTTTTATTGAAAGTTTTTTAATGGGCAGATGATTCCAAGTTCGTGTGGATTTGACACTTTCTTGCATTTTCCCACAGGAATTTGTAGTCCCTAAGGGCTGTATCTTGAGTGTAACACTTTTCAATATAAAGATTAATGTTATCAGTGGGCAACTCTCCACTACCATTGCAAATGAGCTGTATTTCAATGACTTACTCATCTTGTATCAGTCATCAGACTGAGGTTTATTGAGCAGCATCTACAGACTGCCCTCAATCATTTATTGAAGTGGTCCACAGCAGATAGTTTTAACTTTTCTCTCTCTAAAACTTTTTGCGTGCACTTTTTCTGCCAACAGGGTATTTACCCCAACCCTGATTTCCATGTAAGTGAAGTTGTGCTTTCTGTGGCCCTAGAGGCAAAGTTCTTGGGACTTATGTTTGACCATAAACTGACCTTTATACCACACATCAAGCAGCTATGACTCAAGTGTACAAGGACACTGAACATCATCTATGTCCTCTCTTCCATCTCTTGAAGAGTGGATTGATGTTCTATGCTAAAGATCTATTGTATCCTCAGTTGATTTAAACTGGATTTTAGGTTTCAAGTCTATAACTGTGCCAGGACCTTGGCCTTGAAAGTGATGGATCCTGTTCATCATCAGGAGTTTTGGCTCTACACATGGGCTTTCCACACTTCCTTAGTCCAAAAGTTGTACACAAAGTCTCAAACCTCCTCTACACCTCCACTGTTTGCAGCTGCCTTTACTGTATGCTTCAAAACTTGAATCCTTACCATAACATCCTGCCTGGGATTGTGTTTTCCTTTCTCAGTGAGTCATGCTTTTTCAAAACAAGCAACCTGTCATTGTTACTTTTAACATTTGTATTCCAGGCACAGTTGAGTGAATTGCATTTGTGCTTGGATGGCATTGCTATATCCACTGGTTAGCCCATTCCACCATGGCTTTTTACCACACTTAAGTGTGGTCTTTCTTTGAGTCATCTGAGAAAGGCAGATATTCTCAATTAGAAGTACCATCTCCCATTTACTGAACATCTTTTGAACCATCCTTCCATTTCCATTTATATGGATGGTTCAAAATCAGGTGGCCTCTGCCTCTGTATTCCCTGCCTATTTGTATGCCACTTCTCTTGCTTTGGATAACTTAGAAACTAAGCAGTACTCAAATTGTACTATTTATACTAACTTGGTTAGCTCTCTACAGGCCTTGGAATCTCTTCACATTAGTTCTCACTGTGTTCTTGTCAGTATTCAAACTGACTGGCCCATTTATTTTCAACATTTACTTCTTTCCAGTTCTTCTGGATGCCAGGCCATGTTAATATTCATGTGAACGATCTGTCTGACACCGGAACTAAGATTGTCAGCTGTGGTGCTGTTACTGCAGTGCTTGTTCTCTATGTGGACTATGGTCCTGTATTCAAGGCTACCCCTTTTCACCAGTTGGCAGTGAACTTAGAATGAGAAATGTGAAATTAAGCTTTTCCAGATAAAACCCTCTATTGGACTTTGATCATTTTGTTTCCTGAAGGGTCAGAAAGAGGAAGTCGTCCTAACTAGGCTACATATTGGTCATAATTTTTTAACTCGTGGCTCCTCATTGAAATCACAATAATCTGCATTTTACTGTCATGCTGTCATTACATTTTAGGCATGTTTTGTCCACAGGTTACCTCTGATGCTTGAAAGTGTCATTGGCAGCGGTGACACTGTCCAACTTACAGATGTTTTTAATTTTTTAAAGGTCATTGCCCTTTTTAATGCTATTTAAGTTTTTAATTCAAAAATTGGACTTTTGTGTTTTTAACAGAAATCCTTTTTATGAATTTTAATAATTTCACTTTAATTTTTTACCATTTGTTTGGCACTGAAAGCCTAGTTGCTTTGAGCCATAAAATGCCAACCAACCAACTCCTTATTAATGTCTTTATCCTTTTTTATTTACATAATCTTTATTAGGCTTCTGTTTTTATGCCCAGAACTCTTTATTGGTATTACTGTTTCACTGAAGATTTAGGCTGAAGCAGGCCAGCATTATTCCTTCTTATCTTCTTTTATTTCTCATCTTTCTCAGCCTTGTTTTTTTATTCCTGTTCCTTGACTAGATCAGTTTTCCCCTACACTTTTTTTCCAGCATTCAGGCCTTTCCACTTCCCACATCTCATCTCTGAGTATATTCTATCAGGTCAGGTCCAGTGGGTACCAGCCTGTCTCACTTTCCCAATTTTTAGTTAGTTTTATAGTGAGGTGTGTATTTTTCAGGTTATTACCTATGGTCTCTTTCCTTCTCTTCTGCCCCCCCCCCCTCCTACCTGTTTTTTTCTCTTCTCCTTCCAACTCCCTTTTTTTTTTCTTATCTCAAGTATGTGGTCTTAAATATTTTAACTGAAAATGCAAGCAAGAGTATATTTATCCCTTCTCTGGACTTTTTGTTTTCAAAGACAGGACTTTAATCCTATTGTAGACCTATTGTTATTAAACTGGTTTCTGATCATTCCAACAAGATACTAATTTCTAGTAATCTTTTCACCCAATCTGTAGATGACCAAAGTTAATGATTTGGATACCTTTTGAATATATTCCAATTGCTTTTTGCATCATCCTCAATACATTTTATTTGTTTCATTTTCCAGAATCAAATCTTTCAATTTTGTGTTCTTATCTTCAGCCCCTTATGCTTTTGGTCAAGTTATAAAGGTCTTCACTCACCTGGGGCTATTATACCAATTTTACATGGAAGATTAGCTTTTACTTCTTGGGAGTTGTCCTCCTCTCACACCTCCCTTCTTCAGCAGGAGGCTGTTTGGGTGGGATGGCTTGTCGTGCTTTCCAAATCTTTTCTCATGGCTACAAAGCTGTCAGTACATCTAGGCATTTTCTTCAACTCTCATTTCAGTCAGACTTCACTGTTCACCTCTTTACCTGCAAGCTGTGTAATGGATGGTCACCAAGGATTTTGTCTCTCATTTTCATCCTGTAGAAAATGTTCTCTCATTTTGGGGAACTTTTTCTTCCTTGAAACCATTTATTTCCTTTGGGCATGCATACTTGCACCTCCTTCATTGAACTTTCCAAGACTGGTAGAATCTTTCTTGGTATTCATTGTCTCTGATTATGAGCCTACTCTCCTTGAAGAATTGTGTTGGTGGCCAGTAACATAATTGGCATTTCCTTACTAGCACTGCTTCATCACATCCCCATATCTTCACAAGTGCTTCCCTATTGGATTAGGGTGTATCTGAATTACATGAATTTTCATATTTTGACACTGGAAGAAAATTTACTCACTGTTTATCAGGAAGGCTTTCATTTCCAATGATTAAGTGATCCACTAGGTCACCCCTCAAACATCTAGTGTGTCCCTGCCCTGCAACTTGAGTTCTTCCACTTGAGCTGAGGTGAGCTCACCCTGTACAGTTTGATTATGACTAGCCACACTACATTTTTTGGTTCACTGACCATTTGTTTGCAAGTACTAGTATGGTCAAGTTTTTGTTATGCTCAACCTTCTAACACTTGAGGCTTATTTGACCCCCTTCCAGTTTTTATTCTGGCAGAGAATATACCCTTGTTGTGATGAAATTCATTCTCCAATGAGTGTGCCCCTATGGCATCCTTTCCATCAGGTGTCACATTGAAGGGAGATTGAATAGGTTTAAATTTTCCCCAGCCCCTCCACAATTCAACATGAGATAGTAGTTATCTGAGTTGAGATGCAGACTCCCAGAAGTTATTTTCCTAATATGAGAATGTATTTCTGATAGAAACTCACCTACACACATTCAATCTCCCCACTTCTGGTTAACTTTCTTGCCTTGTATAAGAAGGAATTTGTTTGCAAGTGTTATCACTTGCCCCTTCCTGTTGATACATTTAGTGTCACCTCAACTGGGTAAGGACATTTGTGTAACAGTATGTACAGTAATAATATGATATTCTAGTAATATTTTGTTAAAGATGACAGGTATCTTGTACATAAAAATTAGATATTAAAGTATGTTATTTATCTATTGTAACTATTTGCATTCAAACTCTAAATTGTTCAGTTGCATCTTGTAGTTTTCATATTTCCTTTGTATCAGCTTAATGAATATCAAGTTTTTTTAAAGTAAAGGTTTACATTTTATTTTTCATTTTCTCAACCATATCACCAACTTAGCTGTTATCATCAGCATAATTAGAAACTAGAGTTAAAAATTGCCTATCTTTTGATATTTTATAGAGCATCTATAAAGGCCTTCTTTTGGTTATGTTCATAATTTCATGTCTTTTCCTTTTCACATATTGTTCATTTTTAATTTTCTATTTTTCCTTAACCATTTATTATTTATCTTGATGCTCCCTGCTAGTACAGTTGTAAGTCTATAGATTTACAATGCTAAAATCAGGAGTTTGATTCCCCCTGGTGAGCTCAGTAGATAGCTCGATGTGGCTTTGCGATAAGAAAATACGCATGCACATTCATCTTGACACCAATCAACTATGCCCTTGGAGCATAATGTAGGAGATCTGGCAGAGATGTACAACCTTATGGCACCTCATAATACTGTAAGCTTTGAGAATGATATATGTTTGAATAATGTTTGCACCTTTCATTTATGCATTTTAAAACAAATAATTCATAACTGACTGAAATATAAAAGTAAGACCTAAATACAATTTAATTGTATCTCTAGCTAGAACATATTTAGGTGAGAAACAGATGTAATTGTTGTAATTGATCAAGCAACTGACAATACTATAAAAACTGCACCAATTTCAGAATAAATGTTGTCAGATTTTAGTGTAGAATGAGCTCTTTTCATTGATTATTTACATGCTTATATAATGTTATATGACGCTATAAAGCTCAAACAAATGTATTGAAGGTGATTGTGGTGCTAGTCAAATATTGACAAAATTTATTATTTTTATGAACTGCATTCATTCAGAGAACTTTGAAGTGTGCACATCAACAGATTAAATAAATGACCCATTGTCTAGATATACATTTACACAATGTTATTGAAAATACATTTCAAGTAGTTTTTAAAAGAAACTTTTAAAATAAGGAACATAAATCTCATATGACATGAAACTTAGTCATACCTATGAGTAATGTCAACAATTTCATCCAGATTTCAGGTAAACTCTGCTTCATTAACCCACTGTCTTCTAGTTTTCCTTTGTTGAATATTATTTTAGTTTTCCCATTTTTCAAAAAGTGTCTCCAGTTTGATAATAGCATCATGTTGTGGACAAACTGAAATCTAAGCCTTGTTCCAAAAAGCTGCAGTTTGTGAGCTTTTATGAAGTCTTCTTTAATGGTTGTAATAGTATACAATCATATACAGCACTTACCTGTATGAAATTAATTTTCCTTTTGTTGATACACTTTCTTCTGAACTGAAGAGCAATGGTGTATTTTTACTCCTTGTTGCAATATCCATTTGAAATGATATGTTGATACAGTGTCAACTAAAGTAATACTGAAGAATCTTCTTTAGTGCTTTTATACAACCACAGAAATTCTAGCAACTACTGTCATATCATACAGAATATTCCAGAAGCAAAGTGTGACAACATAAATTGCTCTTGAATGGAATGTTCTTGAACTTTCAGAATAATGTAGAATGCTCTGGAATATTCCAGAATAACCTAGAATATTTTAAAGTAGTACACTAGAACATTCCTGAGTTTTTTTGCCTTTTCATAAAATTTAAATAGAAATACATTTGTACTCTTACAAGCTTAAAGCTGTTTCTGATAAACAACTATCACCTCATATTACAATTTGAAGTCATTCCTGAAATAAAAAATAAGTCATTTTGATTTTTTATAGTTACAAGGTTGATCAAATTGATCAATACTGTTTTGATATAAAGTGGAGAAAATAACAGATAAAATATAAGGTTTTACTGAAAAAAAATTTTTAAAGTCAGTAATTATACAAAGAAATTTTGAGATGAGGAAAAGCATATTTAATCTCGAGATGGAAATTACTGTGCACATAAATTGTTCAAAATAGGACAAATCTTTATTTTTAGTTTCTTAAAAATATTTCATTAAAAATATGATTTTTTTAAAATAAGAAAGACTTAATACTAATCGAAAAAAATTAATTTTATGAAGATGTATACATCATATTGAAAGTTAGAAGTATTAAATATATAGAAACTTTAAACAAGTACAGAGAGATCACAGAGTCAGGCATACTGATGAAGTCTATCTTGAAAGAGTTAAAACTTATTTCTTTCTTCTTAATAACAGTCATCCACAGGTCTGATTTTTATGTGCTGGATGTCTTTTTACTTTGCTTCATAGATCTTCCTTGATTTTATTCTTTGACTACTAATTATTTCCTAAGATATGAGCAACTAATGAGAAAGATCATATCTTTTATATCATACCAGTTTCATTTATCTTGGTCCTGTATGCACAGATTACCCCTGATCATCTTTTCTGTCCAGTTTCAATAGTCAAGTATTACTTGGCATATACAGCTCCATTTCAAGATTCCCACAGCTGTTTATTATTTCCATGTGACTACTGGTTTTCTTGGGATCTTTTATCTTCTGTACTTACTAGTTGATTTATCAGTTTATCTAGATTATCTACTCCTCCTCAGATGGAAATGTTTGGAGACTGTATCACCCTCATAACATTAAATTTGTGCCACTTTGCTCACTTTCTAGCCTTGTACTTTTGATGACCCACATACATGGTCCTCCAAACTAGAAGGTGGATTAAACTAAACTTCATTCTCTCCCATTATCTTCACCACCTAGCAGTTTTGTTTCCCTCAGAATATCACTTCTGTCATGTCTACACACCATCTTTAATGGGGAAAGTCTTCTTCTGTTTCCTTTATAATCTAGTCTCATTCCCTTCTCTGGATATATCTGGCAGCCAGTATTCCTTTTCAGTATACACTTCTCTAAACCAGCATCAAGTTAGTGGTAACAAAAAGCATTAAACCCATCTTTTCTGTTGTTATGCTTACTGTTAAGATGGAGTTTTCAGCAAGACCACTACATTGTCCATTCCCTGTTGTACTTTTTGTAAATAATCATGGAAGAAGCCAGCACCTGGAAAGTATCTAACTAATTCTCTGGCTTTCTTACTCCAACTTTTTAAATTAGATTTCATGATAACCTATTTTATCTTATCCAGTAAAAGACCTTTGTGGTGTCTCTCCAGTGTCAATTTGCTCAGCCAAGTTTTTGAGTAGAGCACAGGGAATCTTTACTGCCACCAGTTTCTTGCTGCTAGGGTGGCTGACTTGAAAAGCTCCTCATCAGTTGGGTAATTCCTCCAGAAAGTCTGCATGGATAGCACAACATGATGGAAATTTGGAAAGGGATGTCTTATACCAGCATAATGCAGGACACTTTCTATTTCACAATATGGCAGTTTCTTAGTAGCTTTGGCATCTAAATGGGATAGGTTTCTCTCGGTAAGATAAGAATAAACTGTGCAACAGAATACATACCAAATAATACAATGTTACCATTGCTCAAGCCATGTTAAACCTACTTACCTGTTGTGTGTAAATTTTTAGTCAGTCATGCTATTTTACACCCATCCCTATGACATATTTACTTATTTTACTTTCTTCATTTAATACTTTCTGCCCCAGAGAAGATGAATGCAGTTTCCAATGAGTTTTACTGTTCTACTAAATTCCTGTTTTAGGTGTTGCACACCATGAGCTCTCTTCTTTTTTTTTTCTTCAAGGTAGTTCATATAGGTTTTTGCAATTGCACTGGCTCCTCCACCACATGAATGTGGAATTTCAGTTACTATGTGCAGAAAGTTAAGAATATCCTTTTTCAAGTTAACATTTTTCCTTACCTGAAAATGCATTTGTATAAAATTGGAAATTATCTTGATTTCTTGTAGGTAACACTATTTGGCATGTTCTGTGGATGCTTTAAATTGAAAATGTTCTTTAATTATTTTTAAAACAACAGATAATGTGTGTGAAAGATCTTCATCTGTTAGCTAAAGTTTTTGGTGCACACTGTGTTTATGAATTTTCTGAAGACGTGCATGAGAGTTTATCACATGCAAGTTATATATATATTGCTGTTTATTTTACCATAGGTTCATAACTGCTGCACTGTTAGGTTGTGTAGGTGCTACTGTACCAATAATGTTAAAATAATGATATGAGTTGACTCCAGTTTTTTACATTTATTTAGAGTTGTAACTAAAACTTCTTTATCAGTATAGAAATTTGAAAAACATTCAAAAAGTAATTAATAAAAATTCATTTATCTCAAAACTAGCTGAAAGTAATTTACAAGAAATTAAAAAGAAAATTAGTTTTTAGATGTATGTGAGTTTGAACCATTTGATAAGAAAAGAGCAACTCAAGTTCAATACTTAGTAAGTTTATTTTTAATCACATTTTAGTTAATCTGTTTGGTAATTAATAATTAACTAAGTAATGATTTCATTAGTTTCAGAGTTAAAGAATGTTGCGATATGATACATGATACCACACTCATCCAAAATCTATTTTTCTTCATTCACTGGTTTTTGAGATATTTTAGATTTCAGGCTCCATAGGATTATACTCACTCAAGAGAAAACAAACAAAAACAGTAGTGTATAGATTAATAATACAATTAATTAGTTAACTAAAGACAAGTTTAAATTTTCTTTCTTGCTTTAATACCCAGTATTGTAATAAGATGCCTTTTATGGTCTTTAAATGTCAAACAGTTTGCATATTTACTCTTTCTTTCAGATGATGAATGATTATGAAACTTCTGATTTGTTTTTTTTTTTTGTAGCAAGAAGGTCAGAAAAGGTGTGTTCACTTTTATGCTTGCATCTGTGCCTTTGCAAGTGAAGAAAAACTAGCAGAAGAATTTTCCCACTACATTATGCTAGACAATACTTGTAAGTTTTTATTTGTTTACATTTAATATTGTACTCAAATAAACAAAAGTTGTTAATAAATTGTATTCAGTGGTGAAAAATAAAAGATTAAGCTGGAAATAAAATTCATGTACCATGCTCACTTCAGAAAGAATTGCAGACAAATAAAACATGAATCTGAAAAGAAATGGAACTCCTCAGTAACTGTTTGAAGTACTTTTTACTCAGTATTTATATTTGCACTTTTTCTAACTGAATTGCAGTTGTACAAAAAATAACTACGTTGGCTAGATTTCTATAAAAATGATGCACTTCTACCTTTGTGCAAGGATTGTAAAGTTACAACTCATGAAAGTAAATCTTGGTGAATTCCTTTGTTTGGGAATGAGGATCAGTATTATTTTATGTAGTTTCTGTAGAAAAAATTATTCTGAAAGCTAAAATGCAGAAAGTAATATGTTTTAACTTTTATATACAAATTACTTAAATAATGTACATGTAAAAATTTATTGAAAAACATGTTAAACATGACAGGCATATGAAGATTCAAAATTTAAAAAATTCTGAAAGTCACTTTTTGATAAAAATAAAACTCCTCTTTTATATAGGTAATATATTAAAATGCATCAAACATATGTTCAAGTATTCATTACACTGTTGATTATCACAATTGTATTCAGAGCTTTAAATAATTGTCTGTTGTTTTTTGTCAAAGTCCAATTATTTTGTTTCAGTTAATTTAAAACACAATTTCACAAGATAAGGTATTCTTTTTGCCATGTTATTATTATATAGCCCATGATAACTTCAATTTAAAATACCTGTAACTGTTGGTTTCTATAATTGTATTCAGAACTTTAAATAATTGTCTCGGTTTCATCAAAATCTCATGTTGGTTCAGTTACTGTAAAAACAGTTGACAAAACTAATAATTCTACTCTGTCATTACAGTACAAGCTGTGATAATTTCACTTTGAAAATTACTTTTGTATAATCTTTGTGATTATACTCACTATCATGCAGTCTGGATCTATTTTGCAGACTAAATTTTTGATGTATTTATACTTTCAGTGAGATCAAAAACAGTCTACACACTACTTAGATATTATGATGCAATAATACTCAATCAAAACAATAAGAAAAGCTTGGAAGATTTTAGTTCATAATTATTGAATTACATAATGTATGATTCATAAACAGTTACATTTACATAAACAAACTAGCAATAAACTATTACTTCTAAAAATAACTAAATGTAACTCTCTCATGAAACTTGAGCAGTAATGTATATATGAAATGTTAAGCCCCTTTTCAAGAAGAATATTTACAATATTGTTTTATACAATGTACAAAGATGTTTTCAGTTCATGCACAAAATTTATTTATACAGTATGCACCAGCATTTTCAGTTACCTTGATGGCTTAAGCACAGAAACAACAGTTGTGGAGGTACAATGCCCACCTCCTGATTCTCACACTGTTAATTTTGCATCTTTAGATGTGTGCAAGGTGCTGATGGTCTGTCTATATGATGACTTTATTCCTGTAGAAGTAGTTTTGGAATTTCTAGATGGCAAATATGATGGTCAGACACTCACATTCAATCACAGAGTAGTAGATCTCACGACTTAACAATTTTTACTGATGTACATTATGAGAAACAGTTTATCTACATCATCTTTCAGAAGTACTGCTCCAGTTCCTATGTTTGAAGCATTTGCATGATGAACAGTTTGTTGAAGTAAACATTCTGAGGATTGCCAAACTTCCTAGTAAGTTCTTCACCTTCTGGAATGCCACATGCTTTATTTTTTTTTTGCATTTTAGATTATGGGATTGGCTTTTCTTGTCCAGTTTAGTCAAGTCAGTGGTGTGGCAGCTTCAACTTCCTGTAGTATTCTGCTAACATCAGCAAGGATCACACTCACTATTTGGTCATTGGAGCTAGAGCATGTGGATCTTGTATGTAGGTTAATGTTTCCCTTTCCATGGTTATCTGTCTATTTTCCACCTTTTATCCAACAAAGTCTGGCACAGAGTAACCAGTATAGCATTTACATGTTCTGATGCTGAGAACTACTGCCATTACTCACCCAAACAGCTCTTTGAGTTTCTCTCCATTTGACTGTGACAGTCAGAATGTTGTCAACATAATATTTATTGTTAATAGTTTTGTTCAACATCTTCCTCATCACATAGTTAAATAACACTCCATTTATATACTTCAGACATATTTATTCCTTTTCTTACTTGTTGGAATTATCACTCAGTTTTGTCTTGGACTCCTCCTGTACTTTTACCACAGGAGTAAGTTAGTCTTCTTCCCTGAGCACTCGTTTCTTTATGCGGCTTGTGTGAATTGGGAAGGATTTTCAATGCTTTCCCATTCATCCTTCTTTCCTTTTCTTTTCTGTACAAAACTTCTGACCAATTCCTTTATGCTGTATGGTTTATTCATTGTTATCGTACTTGTATTATTTCTTTTCAGAGGACCCCCCAGTGGCTCAGCAGTATGTCTGCAGACTTGTACGCTAAAATCCGGGTTTCGATACCCGTGGTGGGCAGAGCACAGATAGCCCATTGTGTTGCTTTGTGCTTAATTCTAAACAAAAACAACAAAAAATCTTTTCAGAGCATTTGTCAGTATTTTTTTCTTCCTGTGGGGTTCCTTTTCATCTGTTAGCATATTTTTTTCCACATTTTTTGATTGGAATATACATTTATTTTTAGTTTATTTTTTTGTGAACATTGACTGTTGCCATGTTTCTTTCTATTTTCCTGTCAAGTTTCTGATATTGCAACTTCTCTTGCATGTAGCCATTGATATTCCTTGTAAAAGATATTGCAAATGTAGAAGACCTCCAGTATATCACTGTCACATATTCTTAGGCCCTTAAGAGATTTTATCTATTTTTAGTTCTATCTCCCTCCATTCACCATTTGTAGTAGCTATTTGATAATGAATTGTTTTTTTTTCCATTTTGGTTTTAAATCTCCTAACCACCTTAACATAATTGTGTATATATCTCTCTGTTATGGGGATGATGAAACTCATCAAGTGACAGGTGATTTCTCAAAGGAATACTTTATCCTAGAATATACACCAGCTAGAAGATAACAGAAAAGTGCTGGAACTTTGTAGAATAGAGAGCAACTGCCTGTTGTGGAGACACAAGTGTAGAGGGTGACATTTCAAAAGTCTTCTGCCTTTCGTCTTCTACACTTGTCTTTCTACAACAGGCAGTTGCCATCCATTCTACATAGTTTCATCATGAATACTCTGCCCGGACAATCTATGAAAGAATAACATAAAGTATTAAGCCCATCTTTCCCTGCTTAGTGCTAACTGTTGAGATGGAATTTTTGACAGGACTGCTTTGGCAAATTTATATATTTTCTTTTCCAGGCTGTTCTACACTTGCAAAACATGTGTGACTCCCTGTACACCTAGCTAGTGTCTAACATCTTTAGTCCTGGTTACTTATTGCACAGTCTTTCAAAGTGGGACTTAAAGAGATATGAAAATTCCTGTTTAAATCCAAGCACCTGTGGCATTCTTTTCTGTCCTTTTTTGCCATTAGGGAATATAGAGAATAAATGTGGATAATTTCTCATTGAAATTGTGCAGTCCCCTTGTAAGAAACTTGAGTCGACACACCCAACAATGGGAAGTTAGAACTAGGGTATTCCTAGTAGTAAGGTACAGGCTGACCTACTACATTATCCCAAGTCATTTCCAATTAGTCCAGTGGGATAGATCTTGTGTTCTTTTCAGGAAACAAGACTGGGATGTTTCTCTCTGCACTTCTTTATTGTGGCAAGTGTCTCACTTAAGTATTTCTCCAATATAGAAAGGCTTAACTTGTAACCATAGCCATATTACATTCATGTTCAGCTGCTGTGATATAATGGATAGTTGAGTGGTCTTCTTTCCACCTGTGTTAGCAACATCTTTAGGCATTAGGCAAAAGATTCTTTTGACAGTATATTTTTACTTAACTAATTCTCTTTGTTGAAGAGTATTTCCTGTTTGAAATGGTTGTATTCTCGCACTGGGCTACTTCTTCAGTGAGTGACACACACTATGGATTTTCCTTTCCTAGCAATATATTTTCAGGAAAGAGTTTATATATGTAATTTTTTTATTTGTACTGGGCCCTCCATCATATTTAATGTTGGAGTCTAGCTGTTTCTTCTGTGGAGAAGTGAATAGCATTTATGAAGTTAACATTTTACTTGCATGAAAATATATTTCAGACACTCACCTTTCTGAAATGCATGCTGCATTATATTTTAATTAGTGATATTTTTGGTCTACCTAAAATTTTGTTTTTACAAAAATAAGTGATTTACTGTATTGAAGCACTGCTGTATTTTTTTGTTAGCTTACTTAGTAATACAGTTCTCAGCAACTTGAGTCACTAACTTTTACATACATATGAGCATGTCACATATTGAGAGTTGTACTGTGTTTTCTTGAGTTATCTTAAATTTGATAGAGTATTTTGATTATTTAATCATATTTTGTTGAATAAATAAATTGGTGAAATTGTATTTTTGTAAAAAGCTTCCCCAGAAAGGCATTTGGTTGCAATACTTAGTGATCCAGAGTATCAACAGTCATGTGAAGTAAAAGTAGAAGTTCTGCCTGAAAGAGCCAGTCTGATTGCTGCAACAGAAGTGTCTCCAGTTATCGAAGAAGTCCGAACACTAAAGAAAAGAAAGAAAGATGATTCTTTAGGTATGTGAAAAATGTATGTTCTTTGTGAATTAGGTATGTAATATTATATGTAAAATGTATGAGGATATATATGCATACAGGCTGTGTATATTCTTATGTATTATTAGTTTTACATATGATCAGGGTTTTATAATTGTAGCTTGACAAAAAATTTGTGATTTCATTTGTTAGTTTTATTTTCATGTTATCAGGCATGTTTTAAAGCAGTTTCATTCTGAATGTCATTTTCACATCAGTGGCAAATGCTTATTAACTGTTCATACTTATGTTTTGTTAAGTGTTAATATATGTAAGGATGATAATTTTTAATCACCGTTTCTTTACCTTTAGTGCATTAAGTTGTTTTTTCTGCAGTTTATAAAGTATATAGAATATAGATCTGCTATATCCTGCAACTCATGAGAAAAACTTATAAGCACACTATTATGTCACCTTAATCTATTGACTGTTGATTCAGCATGTAGTAAGGTGCAGTGTATGGCTTGTAAAAATTCCCTGTGTTTTTAAAACTGCTTCAGCAGACAGTTAAGACAGAATCATAATTCTAAAGAACTCTGCCCTCCAGGAACAAGAAAAGACAGAAGAATGATTTGCAAAGATCACCAAAGACTATTTTAATTACTGAAAATACTTTCAAGCATAAACAATGTATTAAATGAATGCTTAAGGCACTCAGTTTTCAAAAAAATGGCTGTACATATCAGAGAATATTGTACAAAATAGATATTTAAATTTATCAGTGTTTATTATAACACATTACCATAAATTATTCGGCACCCAATATCTGGTCTTAGAAATCTAATGGTATTGATATGTAAGATATTCATCCATTGTACAAATTGGGTGTAGGATCTTTGAGGAATGAGAAAAGAAGGCTTGTATCTGATTATTATGAATTTTTTTATGAACAGAGATTTAAACAGTATTCCACATCTTGACTAGTTGATGGGTGGAAATGAGATTACATGAGATACCTGTATTAATTCTGGGCCAGTTAAGAAGAAGATTAAAGATTAGATAAAAGAGTCACTTGCTACAACTTTTGTCAGTCCTTGAATGATGAGAAGGTACCAGAGAATTGAAAGTTAGTTAATATAACTCCTCACTTCAAGGGACATGGTAAAATTTGCCTCGCTAAATATGGAACCATTAGTCTTACATCAATTGTGAGAAAAGCTTTGGAAAGTCTTTTAAATGATATTTTTCAAATTCATTTAATGAAGTTCATAATTTTATTGGATAGTCAACATGATTTTACCAAGGGAAAATCTTCTTATAAATCTTCTGACATTCTTTGAAAAGGTTACTACTTATGTAAATGAAGATAAGAATGTAGACTTGGTTTGTCTGTGTTTTCTGAAAATATTTAACAAGGTGCCACATAAAATGCCTGTAAAGTAACTTATCTCTATAGGTGTAAGGAATCAGTTGACTAATTAAATAGAAGAGTGGCTTGACGTAAGAAAGCACAAGATTGTTATAAATGGAGTTCAGTCAAACTGGATTAATTTTGCAAGTGGTGTACCTCAGGGCTCAGTCTTAGAATCATTGCTCTTTTTGATGTACATTAATGATATTGTTGTAGGAATGGTAAATAAATTACTTAAATTTGCTGAATATATCAAGATTTTGGGTATTACTGGCTGTAAAGAGGATGCTGCTGCTTTACAAAAGGATTTAAATAATTTAGTATGCTGGGTAAATAAATGACAGGTTTAAGTTATGATAAATATAAGATATTGCATGTGGGTTGTCACAATTTCTATTATAAGTACAATTTGGATGGGAATAACCTTAACAGTGTTATAAAAGAAAGGGATCTATGTATAATAGTTGATCAGTCTCTTAAATTATCTGAGCAGTTTGCTGTTGCTAGTGGTAAGACAAATAGGATTTTAGGTCTTATCTAGAGAAATGCTAGATCCAAGTCTAAAGAGGTTATAATTTCATTGCATAGGCCACTGGTTAGGGTATGTGGAATATTGTATTCAGTCTTTATACACTTCTTACTTTGGGAAGAGTATTGAACTATAGGGAAGGGTTCTGAGAAGAGTTACTAGGATGGTACCTGAGTAGTTGTCATACAAGGAGAGGTTGAAATTTTGTAAATTGTTTTGTCTTCAAAAAAGAAGAATTAAGGGGTATTTAATTGAGGGGTTTAAGATTGTAAAAGGAATTGATAGTGTTGGTGCATCATATTATTTCTTACCTAACTGTGAGAATAATAGGAGTAGAGGACAAAATATAATTTTTTTCAGGGTAGGAATCATGTTCAACCATGTCAGTTTTATTTTTCTAATGCTTTGGAATAGGTTGCCTTCTGATATTGTGGAAGCAATAAATTTACATGAGTTTAAAAGAAAGCTTGATAAGTTTTTGGATGATAAGGACTGGCTTTTAGATTTATTTATTAATGGTTTTAGTTTAGTTTAGAAAATAGAACAGCTTAGATGGACAAGTATGTCCCATGCTGTTATTAAATCATGGACCATGCTAATGGTTTGTAATGGGGATTGTCCATTTGTTCTTCTTTATTGTTATTCAATATTGTTCTGCCAGCTTAAGACAAAAATAGCCATGAGTATTGAAATAAAACCTGGGAAATATTACTAAACACATCTTTGTGCATTATATGTTTTCAGTTTATTTGACTACTTAACAAATAAAAGAAGCTGTAACTGCTGACACCCAGTCATTTGGATGTTGTCTGTGGTTTATATGGAGCCTCATAATTTAATATATATTTTTACATATACAACTATGGATGTAACTTTTTTGGCACACATGACATGTGTACCACAGTAATTATTGCCTTATTGTTGCAACTGTATAAATGTCATGTATCATTTATTTATGTACAAGGTTCTTGCCTTTTCAGATATGACACTGCTAACTGCATAAGTTTTATTATCACTGAACGATCAAGCTGGGCCATGTTACATAAGCATCTAAAATGTTATACATACATCTAGGCTGTCTCCCATAACAGAATTTTTTCATTCATAGTTTAAATAAAGCACCAAGCTCAGTTTCAAGCAGTAGATTGGTAGTCATCATGATGACTGATTATAATTGTTGGATTACAGCTAACACTGCATGACTGAGAAATTTATAGATACTGCAGGTAGAGTAGTCATCCTTAAAGATGACTATCAGGAGTAATAAGAATTTTGCAAGCAGAAAATGTTAAAAATGATGGCAAGTCTCGGCATAGTGAGACAGAAATTTTGTAGTTATGTTTTATTTATTTAAACATATTTAGTTTTGTATAAAGTACACAACAGTGACAGCTCACTTGAGTTTAGTGTCATCACTGTGGAAAAAGATCATAAAAGTGCCACAAGCCATACACCATCTGAAATGGAGAAGGGTAAAGCTGTAATGTGTGCAGAATATCAACCTAAGATGAAATCTAGCCAGCTGCAGCAAAATTGTGATCAGTATTACTATGGCCAGTAGGAAAGAAAAAGAGGAAAGGGGAAATGTAAAAACTGTTAGAAGTATTTGAAATACTTATTTGTTTAAATATGTCATTAAATTATGACACACTATCATATATATGCATACATCTATACAACTTGAAAATTTCATATAGGTATCTATATATAGTTTTACAACTTTAAACAAGAGGAAATACTCAATAGCTATGGCTGTCATTAGATCTCATATTAGTCAAGAGATAGAACTTTAAGCTAAAAGTTTGTATGTGAAAAAAAACAAAAAACGGGTATTCTACAACCTGCTATACATACAGCTATAAATAGTAGGCAACATGCATTGAATATGTACAAAGTATAAAACTTGTGCAGTTATAAAATCCAGTCCATACATCATTCCAGTATAGTTCAATAGTTTTTCCAATTTCGTGTTTACAGACTCCCATTTTAGCTGCAGATATATAGCCGCTACATACATTTTGCAAGCATGTACATATTATATTAATCACCATAATCCTACATATAATACTACTGTCAATCATAATATTGTGGCAGTGATATCAGGAACAGTAGCCATCCAGTAGCAACCCAAAGGTAGTCATTGTTTCCCAAGGATATGGGTATAGACCCTTTGTGGGCTGAGCACAAATAGTCATTTGTGTAGAGTTGAGCTTAACCACAACCAGCCAACAAAGGTTGTTTCCTAAGAGAGCATTATACACCAACTGTGTATTTCATTAAACTGTTTCAAATAACACAATATTGCTGTTATACAGGTTTATGTCTGTGATTGGCATAAAAAAATTAAAGAAACAATGTTATTAAAAAATACTTATTTGAGAAATGAGAGTAGGGATATTCAAAAAATTATAGAAACAATGTAGGTAGCTTAAAGTGAAAGTGCAACTAAATAAACAAACAAACAAGCTTAAGTTGAGATATAGTGTTGAAATTATTTTCTCAAGTTAGATATCCATATTTCAACTACATGCTTAAAAGTTGTAATATTTAGGTGATGTAGTTATTGTTTTACTGTAATGAGTCAAATTTATCATCATTCTGGGCCTACATTTTTATTCAAGTGTATGTAAGTTTATGAATGTTACAATCACTACCCTATAACTTACTGAAAAATGTTAGCTTCTAACACCAACATGAATTTAGTCAAGTGTTAATTGAATCATAGTGTCATTTATTCAAGATGTTTTTGTCCTTTTTTTTATCTAAAAAATTTTAAATGGAATGTGACTGGTTTTTCTGAAGGTTTATAAATAATCTACAAACAAAAAAGTTACCTGGTTTTTCATAGTTATATCAACTCTTTTGAAAGTAGCAGTTCAGTGAGACTCATTCATAGTGAAATTCGTCAAACTTCAAGAGACGAAATCTAATATCTGTCTCTTTTTGTTGTTTTTGTTTGTGGTATTTTTCAATTTTTATTTTCAAATATTTTTATTGTATTGATATTTTATTGTAACAATTTTGCAGTACAAGTTAGCAATGCTTTGCTGACACTGCAGGACAGTGTAACAGCAGTAAATAAATCCAAAACCTCAGCAAAGAGATTAATAGGATCTCAGCCTACAAAAAAGACAGGTACAGTGAACAAAATGTTTTCATTCTTGAAATCAGTGATTTTTAAACTTACATTTATAAGTAAGTTTTTAATAGTATTGTAAATTTAATAGTTGTCATATGTGTAGGAAGTATTTAGACTGATAACTAGTTTGAAAGATTATATTTAGACTTATTATCATAAAAAAAAAGTCACTGAGTGTAACTAATATAATTTCCAGGCATTAAAAGTATTTACATTGTAAAATTTTTATTGTATATGCATATGATAGATAGCTAAGAGTTACTTCAAAGTTATGACTGTTGAACATGATGAAAGTAACAAGACCACCTTATTTTAATTAACCTTTAAAATTCTCAGTAAATTGGTATTTAAACATAACTATACTTGTTTATATCATCTTTATAACTCAGTAAGTTGATGTTTAAACAATGAAATATATCAATAATTGTTTGTTTTTTCTTTCAATCTTTTAGCTCAGTAAGTTGTCTGATTAGTCAAATACAAAGGTTGAATACATTATATTAAAATGTTTTGGAGCTTCATCAGATCACTACAGTCCATGGTAGCATGGCTGTGCATCTAACCAACAGCCCTGCAGCTTATTTTCATGTAAAACATTCCATCATAAGACTGTTATGTATGAAGCAGATACCTACCCCTTTTATGCTTTCCATACACCATCCAGTGTACAAGGACAGCTGTTTCTCAGTGCTCATTTCAATTGTCTAATCACACAGAAATCCATACATGCTACATCTTGCAACTTGAATGGCATGTATTTTTATGATATAACATGAATACTCATTTATTTCTCCAGCTGTTTGAGGTGTGTGATGGCTGAATTGGTAGGTTTGGAAGCAACTTGTGTGCATGTTATTTGTATTAATTTCCCGAATTCCATTTGAAGATTTTTTTGATTATATTGTGCACTGTTGCATGGAGCATATGGACAGCTTTGGCAACTAACTTTTGAGCTTGAGAATTCTTACTTTTTACAAGACAATGCACTTTGTTTAAAATGACTGGGATATTGCTTGTTGCAGATCTCTTTCATGATGTTTTCAATGCCCCAAGTTGTTCCATATTCATTTGTTTTTCAATGATATTGAGAGCAAAAGAATTTTATTCTCTCTGAGTACAATTTTATGATGTATGTGAATATTTTGTGGAAGTCAATTTTTGGTAGCATGGAACTATAAACAAAATGTCTGTCTATGTCAAAATATCCATTCTCTTTAACTATAATTTATGTTGTCTGTGGTTATCACATTCTGGATTGCATATTCAAAATCATTTTAATATAACATATTTAACCTTATTCTTTGATATATTGTTTAGGCAGAGTATTAATGATGAAGCTTTGTAGAATGGATGGCAAATGCCTGTTGTGGAGACATAAGTGTAGAGGACAAAAGGCGGAAGACTTTCAAAATGTTGTCTTCTACACTTGTGTCACCACAACAGGCAGTTACTGCCCATTCTACAAAGTTTCATATTTAACCTTTCCATCCATAATTGTTTGTTTTGTTCTTTTTATCAGCAAATTGTTATTTATAGAGTAAAATGTATTCATGAATGTTTATTTCATCTTTTTAGTTTGGTAAAGTCATAGTTATATAAAAATTAATAACAGTTGATTTCTTCTTGTTGAGTGTATAATTCTCCAAACAGTCTACTTCAATTCAGTATGCATCTTGATGTAAGAAAGAAATAGAAGATTGTCAGTCTCATTGGCTGAAATTTAACCATTTAATGGCAAGAATGTTGAAGGTAGCAGCAGAGTTAAAGAACATACAGGCCTTTCCATCATATGAACATGAGAGATTGATTGTAATATTCCTCACAAGGATGATAGCTCATTTAGCTTTCCAATAAAATTGTTTTTTCTTGCTCTATAATTTATCGGCTGTGAAGTTCATTCTGCTGATCATTATCACTTTTTAAGTTGGCCAAAGTCATAATGATGTCACATGCTATATCAAATTCATCATCATTCAAGCTCTTTTATTGGTGAAGCTGATTTATTGGGAAAGTTGCATTGTGAAGAGGATAATAGCTTGCTTGTATTATTCTTGGATATTGTGCTGTATCTGTCTCTCTTCAGCTTTAGTGAGGAGACTGTTATCTGCTTCCTTATGGCCATCTTAATATGTTATTCTTTCAGGTGATTGTGTCTTAAGTTGAAGGAGCAAGAAAATCTTTGTGTTTTACACCGGAACAGTTTTATTGAAGGCAGCAATCAGAAACTTAATATTTTGCCAATATCTAAGATGCTAAAAGAGATTTTAAATAGTAAAATTGTTATTTAAAAATATAATGAATGAAATTTTAAGAGCATACTTTTCACTCTATATTTTCTTTCACTCTTACAAAAAAATGTTAAGTTTTTTGAAGGATTAGCATATATTTTTATGCTGCAATGAGATGTGACATTAAGAGAGAAACTGAATGTAAAAGGTAGTATTTTTCCATTGTTTTTTAGTTTGTTTTAAATTAAATGAATTACTTACTTAGATTTTGTCTTAAATAAAATAGAAAAACAAGCTTTCAGATTGTAGCAAATTTTAGTAATTATATTAATGATTGCTCTTATTGTTTTGCTACTACAGTTGATGACAGTGTTACTGCTGCTATTGGTGATGGTAGTGGCAGTGACAATATTGACAGTTATTTGTTGCAAATGATCTGTTACATGTGGTCAGAGGCTGGCAATAATTTATTGTTTCCTTCAGCTAGTTATAACAGAATTTTATTTGGAATTCAAATATCAATAGAATTTAGCTTCCTAATAATATAAAGCTACAGAAATAATTGTGACTCTTCATGAATGTTTAGGAGCTGTACCTATTGATGAATCCACAATTTCTATTAGTTTTGAACAATGGCTTGCAAGTGTTACTGAACAAATCAACGAAACCATGCATTACCAATTTGATGGTGAGTATCTCAGGGCTTAACTGAAACTCTTTGTGGGTTATATTTTATTGAGAAGTGTCATTTTATTTTTAAAATTTTTGGCAGTGTTATCAAAAGTATAAAAACTACATGATATAAAAGTCAAGAGTTCTCAAATACTTCAAAGAAATTTTTAAAGTATTTATAATTGTCTGTAAAACTTGGCTTTCAGTTTCTTTTTTTTCTCATTAAAAGCTCTTCATTTTTGTAAATCGTCAGTTATATGGAAATTTGTTTACACTTTTGATATACTTGAAACACAACTCAGAAGTGCTTATGCTGTTAATTCTTCATTTGTATAATTGTTGTTTGTGCTAATAAAGTTTTACATTTTCAAATTATGGCCTATTGACTAACTGACGTATAAAATAATTTAACACACTCATCATCACAATCCAGCCACTGTTACATCTGTTTTGAGTAAGTTGATTCTACCACCTTCACTGAGGCATTCACAGACAAAATTTACTTTCATCTTAATAAAGGCTGAAAGTAGTCTGATAATTGTCTGCTTTCACATATATAGCTTATTCTGATGTTTAGAAAAACGAGAATAATTGGAAGCTGAATTAACTATAAAAGCAGCTTAAAATAAGCTGACAAGTGTTTATGTAAACATGACTTATTACAGTGTTGTGTGAGAACTCCGTCTACTTTAAAATAGTTTTTATGACTAACAGTAGAAAGCTTAAATTGATCAATGTTGGCTTAAATAACAGTTTACGCCTTACCAAATCAATCTATGAGACTGATTGCTCACCAACCCCACATTGAAAACTAAATTAAAATTATTATTTGCTAATAGCTATTCTTAATTTGAAGTTAATTTATCACAGATGTGTTGTGGCTAATCAACATTACAGAATTTAACAACTCTTAAGATTTGAAGAGTTGTATTACCAGATAAAAAATGAAATGAAACATACCTTATAAAATGCTAATTTATTTATTGTTTTATTTTATCTCATCACCAATTAACAACTGAAAGGTAATATAATCAAATACTGAAGAAAGCTACCGTGCAACAAACCTGACATAAATTATTTCCAGAGTGATGTAAATAATTTTTCAAAAACAAATTTCTATAAATTGTTAATTACACTTGAAAATCATTAGAGTCTGTTACTGTCTGTTGCTATACTTACATTTCTTGTTTACAACAAATTCTTTCTCATAAATGGTATCTTTGGCAAGAAACGATTCTCTCATGTTATAAGTAACTAATTGATATATTCTGTAAATTATAGCAATTGGCTGAAACATAAAAAGATGTTTTAATAAATGGTTAAATTCACTGACTATTTTTCACTTTATTAAATGGAAAAACAAGTACAAATTTTCTTAATCCTTACAATTTGGTTGATTACAAATGGTTATAAAATTTGGCTTGTATAAGTTAGAATGTAACTGTTTGCAGCGTACATGCACTGGTGTCTGTTGTGCCGGATTATGACTTTCAATGGAATGGCGTACTCAAAGCAAACTTACCATTAGCAGATGTAGTACAGTGACAAAATAAATTAGTTCTGGCATCATAAATTTGACAGGTACAAAGAAGTGGGAAAAATCTTTCTAAAGGAATAATTTTGTGGTCAACATTTTAGACAAATGATTAGCAGTTCAATACAACTTTCTGCTGATATTTGTTTCCTGGAAGAAGGTTTAACTTGTCTGGACAAGGTGTAATACAATTTAGGTAAAAGATAATAAAGAATATAATCATATGTGTAAATGAAAAACATTTTACTAATTTTCATGTAGGTGTGTTGGTTCATTTTTTATAATCTTTTATCCAAGTTTTCTTGTTGTTTCTTCCATAACAACACTAATCCACCAATACTAACCATCAAGCCATACAATTGAAGAACTTAGTGATACCATATAGGGAAAAAATAAGTAGTTGTGTGTTTAAAGCTAGACTAACTGATTTTTTTCTCATGATTGTCTTTCACTTTTTGATATTTGTATGTATATTGAGATTTGTTTACATTTCTCAATTTGCAGGTCATCCTAACCATTTGGTTTTTCATGCCCCTGAAACATTTCTAGATTGCCTACAACAGAGAATAGCTATTGGTGGAAAGAAAAAAAGACTACCAAATTCAACAACAGCTTTTATAAGAAAAGATGAACTACCAATGGGTACTTTCTTAAAATATACATGGCATATTACAAATATTATACATCTCAAGCAGATTTTTGACACTCCAAAGGTAATAGATAAATAGATGTTTTGATCTATTGTTTTTACTATTATTTTTCAGACTGGAGCAGGGGTCACCAAACTTTTTTTCACAGGGGGCCAGATTACTTGGGGAATGAGAAGCGTGTGCCGCATGATCATTATGTTCAATACTCATAATCTAGAACGAAAGCTCTCTGTGAAAGACATAACACGAGATTTAGTATGCCACATTAGCCATGTGGGAGTAGCATGCAATACACACATTTAATAAAAAACAAACAGAAATACAACTAATATATTTTTTTACCAAAAGGTTATCAAAGAAGGTGACATTAGCAAAAACAATTATCACATCGCACATAGTGAGTACATATCTGAATTTCACTAAACTGCAAAAAAGTTAGTGAGATTTATGGAATTGGCATTTGGCTTTCAAAATATCTTCAATGTTTGGTTTTGAATTGCTGTATCCAATCATTAGAATTCCTTTCAAATGTTCATCAGTCAACCTTGATCGATGTACCAACTTCACATACTTCATTTTGGAAAATGCTTGTTCACAGACATAAGTTGTTCCAAACACTGATGCAATACCAGATGCAAACTGTTTCAGCTTTGGAAAGATATCTTCAGGTATGCAGGTATAAATTTCAATAAGTTGCCCCTCTCTGTGTTTTGCTTTCAACAAGTCATTTCCTTGTAAATCGATGACCTCTAGCTGAAGTTCAACTGGCACGTCATCAATGACACAATCAAAAGGATTCTGAAAAATGAGAATGTCACTTTCGATTCTGTCAAAATCCAAAAATCTCTCTAAAAATACTTATTTAAATCATCAATAATCTTTTTCTGAAACTCCAGGTTGAAATCTTCTGTGATTCCAGCATGAAACTCATGGAAACATTAAAAATGAGAGAGGTTTCCTCCTTTCAAATGTGCTTCAAACAATGACTGCTTTCTCCAAAATCCTTTAATGATTCTATAGAAATCACAGACAAGGTTATTCTTCTCCTGAATTTTCAAGTTCAATTCGTTCATGTGGGATATGATGTCAACCAAAAATGATAACTTTGACAACTAGATGGGATTTGACAGAAGTGGATCAGTTCTATATTTCTCAATAAGGAATACATCTGTTTCTCTTCTTAGCTTATAAAAACAGGACAAGATTTTACTGCAGCTGAGCTACCTCACCGCCATGTGATAAGGCAAGTCACAGAAATCTGAATCAATTTCTTCAAGAAACACCTTGAACTGGTGATGATTAAGTGCATCACCCTGAATGAAGTTTATTGCAGAAATGACTGGTTTCAGTATGCAAGAAATATCTAAGTCTTTTCCACAGAGTGCTTGCTGATGTATGATGCAGTGTATGAACAGAGTGCTTGAGGGTTGAAGATCTTTCAACTGTTTCATGTTCAGCCCCACCAGACCCTTCTTTACTCCAGCCATGTTTTTTTCCTCCATCAACTGTTACACCTATAAGCTGATTCCACTGAAGGTTGTAGTCTTGCAAAGTTTTATGCACGTCCATGAAAATGTCTTCTCCAGTTGTTCTACTGTGCATGCTGCAAACTGATCCCAACTCTTCTGTGATCTGAAAGTCTAAATTAACTCCACGAATGAACACAAGAAGTTGTTATGTACTCAAGAGATCAGTAGACTCATCCAGTGCCAGAGAATACCATAGGAAGTTTCTAGCTTTTTGGTGTATCTGTAATGCTATGTTCTTCCTAAGTTCTTCTGCTCTCCGTACAACTGAAGTTGCTGAAAAGCTGATACTTTCAAAGAAATTGGCTTTTTCAGGACACAGCTCATTTGCTGCTTCCATCATAACTCTTTGATGAAGTTGCCATCACTGAAAGGTTTTCCTCGCTCTGCCATCCTATGCACTATTTTGTAACTTGTACAAGTGACAGATTCATTTTCAGCAAACTTTCTCATGAAGAGATTCTTTTTAGATTTAAAAATGTGTTTCAGGGATTTAAATTTCTCAGAACAGAACTTCCCAAAAATTTCAAATATGTTGATAGATGTTTCCTTTCATAGTGACACCAAAGACTGTACTCTTTCAAAACGGCAACACTTTTGGTGCATATCACACAAGTAACTTTCTGGGTTTTTGTTTTCACAAAGAAGTACTTTTCTCCCCATTTTTCATTGAAAGTACGACACTCAAAGTCCACTTTTCTTCTTTTAAAAGACATAATGATGGGTGAAAAAAAACAGGATCTGAAAATAAAAAACACAGAAGGTGTGAAAAAAGTATTGTACTGGTCTAAGAATGCACAAACAAAATATATTGAAACATACTTTTGCCACGACACTTACCTAAGAACAAGTTACGAAAAGCGCATAACCCGACTACTGAGAGAAATGAGCTTGCTGACGCATTTACCTGTTTCTTTTTATCATAACGTCTCGTGTTTGCCAGCTTAAAGCAACCATCGGTGTGATTTATTTTGTTATGACAGTCGGACATTTGATGAAATATCACTTTTTATTTCCAAGTGGCTAGCTACTGGTGGGCCAGACAAAATTACCTCGATGGCTGTATCCGGCCCGTGGGCTGTAGTTTGGTGACCCCTGGACTGGAGGAATGTAATTGATATTCTTTAAGTATTTTGCCTTCTTATAATGGAACTATGTAACCAAATTGCATTACATTCAGTGTAGTATAAAATTACTAAATAATATTTAGTTTTGACTTTAAAAAAATTATTTTATTTAGTATTCCTATAATTTTTTTGTTTTTAAAATTTACAAAAATTTATTTTGAGACTGTTTTGAAGAAGTATAACAAATAATTTTTTGCATTTCACATTGTGTTTTTTATTGTCAATCAAAAAGCTCCATTTGAACTTGATGTTCATTAACACATATTCCATGATACTTTATTTTACTGATTGCAGTATTTGTTACTTTCTACCATAAATCATGAAAAACATTGAAAAAACTAATAAAAGTTTATCAGTGAAGTTCAACCTTACATTTAAAAATATAATTGCTGATCTTTGTCAAAGTAGCTTTCATGATTTGTGTTAACAGTGTTATTAGTGATGAAAATTTACATCCAACTAATATAATCTTTTCAATAAGTAATATGCTACTTATGTACAGTTTTTGGATACAGCAAATTTAGCATTTAATGTGCAATAAATAAAGATCGGAGACATCAGAATATTATACTATCATCTAAAGTAGTTGCTAAGCCTAACTGAGTTTACCTAAGTTATAGAAAGAAATTTCTGTAGCTTTCAAACAGATATAGTTTGAAAGTTTTTACAAAAAAGGAACATCTCAGGAATCTACAATAAACTTCTCAGAACTATTCTTTGGTTTTAACCCTTTAAAGTTTTTATTAGATTCTTTTATTTACACATACAGGAGCTGTTTGTAAATCAGTATATCAATAAATCAGAAAATGCTACTTACTTCTGTATTCACTCTACACATTGATTTTAATAGTTTATATTATACTATACAACATTGTATTTAAATATTCTCTTTAACTATTTTCAAATCAGAGCTTCATTAGTAAATTTTCAGGCCACATATTGTAACATCTTAAATTGGTGGGAACAAGAACTGTAATAATAAAGCCACAACACTGGAGGAAAACCATACGTGAGGCAATGCATGAATCATTTTCTCATTAGGGAATAAGTTACTTAAAAAATGGAAACATTGAGATGATCATGACTTGTTTTCTCTGTAAATTACACTAAATTAATGTTAAAAAAGGACAATTTTTAATTCTAAAATGTTTCCAAGTTAAAGTTGTTTAGGTAGTCAGGATTATTATTGTTTTTTAGTGTTTCATTTGCTTAGATGTGCACTTGGCACCTGAATTGTGCTTATCAGTTTTGATAGGGTTGATTTTAAAACATACTTACCATGCTCTGACAATGTAGCTGTTCCTCAACATTGGCTTTGTTGGCCTCAGCATTGATCTTGCATGCTTCAATTTTTTATACCCTTCTTAAATACCCCTGGCAATATATAATTTGAAGCTTTCTTCATCCTCATCAACGCACCCTATTTTTTGTTACTGTATACAAGCACTTCACTTAGACAACACTGCACAACAAAGTTTTTGCTTCTGGAACACTGTTGGGTGTTCCTTATAGATTTTTGATTGCTGATCACGAAAATCACATTCAAATTTGCCCATCATGTGCTGTTTCATCGAAATATTCACTTTCACCAGGACAGTGCTACAATGGAAAAATGATATCAGAACAATTGGAATCCGTCAATGCTGTTGGACACTGCAACATGATGCATCAGACATTGAATACAAACTAAAATCAGGAGCAAAACATTTTTAATTATGTTAAACTTAATAGCATATTAGAAACATAAACACAATTAAATACATTATTGCCAGTAAACAGTTAACTGTGTATTTCTTAAAGTTCTTATGTGATGAAGCAAAACCAAAACTATATTTGTGCATACCCACCAGGTACCTATCATAATCAGCAAATACTTTTCAAAAAAATTGTTGTGCAGTGCAATGTAATGATGTTTTTTTGAAAAGCATTGGTCACATTCTGACAAAGTGTTATGCATGATCCCTTTATAAATGATTTTCTTGCCACCTTGTGAATTTCAGTATACATATAATTTAAAAAAAAAAAAAAAACAGTAAATTGAACGTGATTTTTGTGGGTATGAATTTTCATATTACCGTTGTTAGTAATGCAAACATAAAGTATACTAGTCCACTGAAGCATGGCTAAGATAGGTCACTTTGTAAAGACTAAAATCAGTAAAGGTCAATTTTATATTATTGGATACGGCAACATGAGTGCATGTGAATGCAACTTTTGTAATGTTAGCCAGGCATGACTGGTTTAAAAGTAATCCAAGCTTTCCTACTCCCCACTTTGTTATCTCACATCTCTCTACAGTTGAGGGAGAAGGAGTCACAGTCACTTTCAGTTGGGTCTGTTCACGTTTTTATCTGCTGAGAGATAGAGATATTCATTTGGACTGGAGTGTTTTCTCGTAAGGCTTCTGAAATTGCTTTTTTTGTTGATCCTGGGAAGAATTTGGATTATGTTTTGTGACAGAGGTTGCCCTTCATAATTTTTTAGTGTCTACACTGCTTCAAGTCCAACTTTCTGCCACTTCACCTTTACCTACTTCCCTTTATCCTGTCTTTCAGTTCTGAACTTTCCTCTTCTACATTGTGTCAGGCTCATCAAGTGTCTCAGTGTCTACTAAACCTGTCTCATTGTAATACTGTTGTCACTCTTTTGCATAAACAGAGAGGTTACTGTACTTCTTACACAGACTTTTTCTCCAGTTCTCTTCCCTTCCTCCTTTCCTAAGTAATCACGTTTTTCTTCTTTCTACACCCAAACCTAGCTATGTACACTGTCTCAAGGAAGTGGTTTTCATCAACACTTAAGGAATTTTGTCATTTTCACCTATCTTGTTCATCTATGAGTGTTTTTCAACTCCATTTTCAGTTGTGCTCACTCTCTTTAATCCCCCCTGTGAGATATGGAACTAATAATTGCCAAGATTGGCACCTATCTTACTCATACTGTGTGAAAAGTTTTTGCTTGTGGGGACCATGACTTAACTAGAATCACTTATCCCTTTAGGTTGTGCATGTATTCTTCTTTTCCAACAGTCTTTTCACAGTCTCCCTTGGTGTGGATTCCTGTACGTGGTGAGGAGATCTCCCAGGAAAGATTCTTTTTTTTCAATTTACCTCCTCTGGGATCTGAACATCCACTCGTGTATTTGTCGTGCATGGCAACCTGTGAAGGGGAGGAGAGGATCTTGGTGGTTGAAGGGTCCAACCTTAATGTACAACTTTGGCCTTGAATTCTTGTAGAAGGCGGCCAGCCTTGGGGTAGCCCCCTTGGGTCAGTCGGCTGGTCCACTTTGGCTAGGATCAACCAAGTACCAGTGTTGGATGTTCTCAACAGGTGTTGTGGGCATTGTATCTGACTCTGGTGTTTGGGTATAGTGCTCATGAAACCTTGGCATTGCTGCAGTGTCCTTGTTTGACATTATAGTGCATCCCCATTGGTGGGTGGGGTCAGTGGGCACTGAAATTTTCCTTTTTATATTATGGATCCTCAAAATGAAAACTTAAATAAAATAGTGAAAAACAGTCCACAGGTAAACTACCTCATCTTGAAGACTCTGAGCAGCAATCTTCAACATCTGTAACACCTGTCGTACCTCATTTTCTTATCCTACATTCTCCTTCAGACAAACCTTAAGGGCAAATGTCTCCCTTTTTTCATTCAGAAGGAACTAGAGGGATTTTCTGGCTCTCCAAAGTCAGTAAAGAAGCTTTGATCTGGTGACATATTGGTGGAAATATCAACATCTCAACTCAGTGAACTCTTCTTGCATTCAAAGGCAATTGGGGATATACCTATTGAGATTTCATTTCATGCTACTTTGAATTCATCATGAGGAGTTATTGTTGAGAGGGATTTGAAGAACATCCTAGAGTAAGAGATTCTTTCTCGTTTCTCCACTCAAGGAGTTTCTGCAGTGAGGCATATCTTCATTCACAAAGATGAAATTATGATTCCAACCAGTATCCTCATTCTGACATTTACATCACCATGTCCACTTACCACTATCAAGGCAGGTTATTGTAAATGTAGGTTACGACCATACATTTCAAACCCTCTCCGATGTTTCCAGTGTCAGAGGTTCTATCACTCAAATACATCATGTTGTGGTTCCTCGACATGTGCTTGTTGCAGTGGCAAGGACCATGATGCCTATGAGTGTGAAAAAGACCCTCATTGCATCAGTTGCAATGGCTGTCACCCATCCTACTTTCTTTCTTGCCCTAAATGGTTGGAAGAAAAAGAGTTGCAGCATTTGAAAAGGATTCATAACATTACATATCCTGAGGCTCAAAAATTGCTATTCACTACTTCATCTTGGACGTATGCTATTGCACTTCATTCCACAAATGCAGTGGAAATGCATACAGATCTCTCTGTGCCTCCAAGAGAATCATTCTCAAAACAAATGAAAGGTCTTTTGGCCTCCATGGTTAAAAAAGTGGATGAATCAACTTCAACACCCATCTCTCTCCTTTACATACATTCCAACAAATCCTAATATCCACTTCCTTTGTTCCAGGTGGAGGAATTTCCTTGGATACATATTCTCCCACCCCAAGTTACAAAACAATCATTCATTCATTTCCACAGTCACTGGAATTCCCTTTTAACAGCACAAACCTGCCCAGTCGACCTCAGGCAGGATCCATGGAGGTACCTTGAATAAGGACAGTAAGAGAAAAAGACATGGTTGTAAACATAAGGGTTCTCCACCCAATTTGCCTGCATGTAATTAAAAATGGCAGTCTTGATACAATGGAACTGTTGAGGTTTACGTTCTAATCTGGAACATTTCTCAAACCTGCTGATATAGTCTCCATTCGGCAGTTTTCTCTGTACAGAAATGACAGGCTGTATGATGGACAAGTACATGGAGGGATGGCACTGGTGGTTGATCAGCATGTGCCCACACTGTCTTTGTCACTCAACACACCCTTGGAGGCCGTAGCCATTCATGTTTCCTTGGGTCATACCATCACTGTTTGTTTTCTCTACCTGTCCCCTGGAGAGACATATGATCAATCAGACCTTGATGGTCTCGTTGAACAGTTGCCGTCTCCTCTTCTAATCCTGGGAGATTTTAATGGACATCATCCACTCTGGGGAAGTGCTGTTATTGATGGGAGGGGTTGTTCTGTAGAGCGTATGCACTCTGATCACAATCTTTCTCTTCTTGCCTGGGGAGACGTATGATCAATCAGGCTATGATGCTGTCATTAAACAGTTGCCATCTCCCTTTAATGGGCATCATCCCTTTTGGGGGAAGTGCTGATATTGATAGGAGGGGTTGCTCTGTAGAGCATATGCTCTCTGATCACAACCTTTTTCTTTTCAACACTGGTTTTTCTACAAATTTTCATGCACCTAGTCAGCCCTTTACTACTACTGATCTCTCCATTTGTTCCCCTTCATTATTTGTCCATTTTTCATGGAGAGTTGACAATAATCCACAAGGTAGTGATCATTTTCCTATAATTTTGAGAGAGACTGGCCGTGGTCGATGCCACCCAAACCTCATATCCTTGTGGAACCTGGATCACACAAACTGGCTTTTTGTCACTGTTCTCGCAGAAGTTGATTCTTCCATCATCTGTAGGCCATCAATACATGACTGTGTGGCAGGAATATCTAACTGTATTATACAAGCATATGCTCAATGTATTCCTAAAACCTCCACGTGTTTTCCACTATATTCTCATCCGTGGTGGAATCCTGTCTTCCATGTGGCATGGAAGGCTTAAAAACAGGCCCGGAATACTTTCCATAGATATCCCACACTCTTGCACTACATCGCTTTCCAGCAGACCCATGTACATGCTTGGTAGGTGCGACATCAAAGCCAAAAGGAATCTTGGATTAAGTTCACAACCAGCATATCTTCTACCACCAGTATGAAAGTCATATGGGACAAGATTCGAAAGATCCGTGGGCAGTTTAATTCTGTCCACCTCTCAATCTTACTCCCTGATGGCCAGGAAATAGCTGATAGCTGGAGCTTTACTGATACTCTAGGTGAAAGCTTTTGCCATCAAGACTTTGGCAGAGTGATCACCTCTTTCCTTTTGAGCTGATTGTCTTTATGACTATAATTGTTTCTTTACACTGGTGGAACTCAAACTGGCCCTTCATCAGTTGGACTTGATGATGTACACTATGAAATGCTGCATTATCTATCTCCTGCTTTTCTTGCTATTCTTCTGATTGTTTTTAACTGGGTCTAGCAGGAGAATGTTTTTCCTGATGCTTAGCACCAGGCTATTGTCCTACCTTTCTCTAAGCCTGGGAAGGATCCTAACATTCCTTCAAACTACTGCCCAGTTGCTTTGAAGAGCTGTCTCTGTTAGACCTTAGAGAGGATGGTTAATGCTCATCTTGTTCAGTGCCTCAAATCAAACAACCCTCTTGCCCACTTAGTGTGGGTTCTGACAACAGCACTCCAGCATGGACCACCTGATTTGACTTGAAATGTCAATCAGAGAAGCCTTTCTCAAACAACAACATCTTGTATCAGTATTCTTTGACATTGAGAAGGCTTATGATACAACGTGGAGGTATGACATTTTGTGAGACCTCCATTCATATGGGTTATGTGGCCATTTGCCCATTTTTATTAAAACATTTTTGATGGACAGGAGATTCCAAGTTCATGTTTCTACACTTTCCTGTTCTTTTCTACAGGAACTTGCAGTCCCACAGGGTTGTGTTTTGAGTGTCACACTTTTCAGTATAAAAGTTAATGCCATCACTGAACAACTCCCTCTCACTGTTGCAAACAGGCTCTATGTCGACAACTGACACGAGATGTAAAAGTCTATTTTTCCTTAACATTTACTTCTATTTATTTACCTCAACATAAGGTATGTTGAGCAGCAGCTACAGACTACCTCAATCACTTACTGAAGTGTATCACAGCAAATGGCTTTAATCTCTTTCTCCCATTTGTATGCACTTTTGTATTCATCCTGATCCTGAACTCCATATCAGTGAAGTTGTGCTGCCTGTGGTTCCTGAGACAAAGTTCTTAGGGCTTATTTTTTACCTTAAGCTGATCTTCATACCACACATCAAGCACCACGGGTCAAATGTACAAGAGCACAGAACATCCTTTGTGCCCTCTCTTCCACCACTTGAGAAGCAGATTGATGTTCTGTGCTAAAGATATATCATTTTATATTCAATCAAAACTCGACTATGGATCACTGGTCTATGGCTCTGCCAGATCCTGTGCCTTAAAGATGCTGGGCCCCATTCATCATCAAGGAATTCGACTCTGCACTGGGGCTTTCTGCACTTCCCCAGTTCAGAGCTTATACATCAAACCACATAACCTTTCTTTGCATCTCCACCATTTGCAACTGTCTTTACTATATGCTTCAAAACTTCATTTCTTACCAAAGCATCCCACCTGGGGTTGTGTTTTCTTTCCTCGGTGAGCCATGCATTTTGAGAACAGATGGTCTGCCATTATTCCTTTTGGTCTTCATATCCAGGTGTTGTTGGATGAATTAGGTCTGTCCTTGGATAACATTGCAGTATCCACTGGTCAGCCCATCCCACCATGGCTTCTTGCAGTTCCCAGTTGTGATCTTTAAGTCATCTGAAAGAAGTAGACACTCCTGATTGGAAATACTGTGCTATTTGCTGAACATTTTTGAACCATCCTTCTATTCCAATTTATACAGATGGTTCAAAATCAGGTGACTGTGTAGGTTCTGCCATGATTTGGTGGTTGCATGCAGAATCCCCTCTACAGCTTCTGTGTTCACTGCTGAACTGTATGCCATTTCTCTTGCCTTGGATATGCAGTTATGCAGGATCTCTAAAAGAGGATTTCACATCAGACACATGAACCCAGGTTGAGTCTTCTCTCAATATTATTGCATTCAGTCTTTTAGCATTCTGTTTGGTATACTTTTATTTCTTATCCCTCCTAATCATTATGTTATGATCCATTCTAACAACTCTACAGTTGTTTCCTGTATCAACCTCTAAGGGAATACTCGATTCAGTACCTTTGTTTTAAAACCATACACCTTCTCTTTTGGGCCATTTTTTTATGGGTTCTGTCTCATTTCTCCATTATAATAGGCACTACTAATCTGGTTGCAGACTGTCTTTCTCATAAAAATCATGTTCTGTCATTAGAGTGATCTCCGTATACCCTAGGTTTTCTTTGTGCATGCTCTCTTTTAGAAACTTTACCCATTATTTAGCCTTGTCTACTTTATTTTACCTTTCTCCATACCAAGATATTTCTAGTTTTCTCCACCTTGTTCCTTATTAATAGACTCAAAATGGGACCTAATTGTTATTCTGTAACCTGTGTCTCTGGTAGCTATATATTGACAACCTGCAGCTTATATACATTCTCTCAAGACCTTTTCTCTTCTCACCTGTGGTTGCACTCTTTCTAGATATCTGTGCTATCTCCTCTTACATTTTCCTTGACCACTATTCCTATATTCCTTATCCTGATTTAACCCTAAGACTTCAGCCACATAAGAAGGTGACCACTCCTTTTCTCTGTCTTTCTTTCTTTTATTTGAATCAGACATGGATAAGTCTGTATCTGGTTTTTGTTGTTTGTAGCTACTTAGATTGTGTCTCTCACTTTCAAGGCTTCTGTCTTCAGTGCTTTGTTCTCTGAGATTCCTTTTCCACCAGTGAGATCTTTCTACTCTTACAGGTTGGATTTGTCAGCTTCTGTGTTTGGTTTCTTGGACCAAAAACTTACTTAAATCAGATTATTATTTATGTTAAACAAATGTGTCCTCATTCATCCTGATTTTTCTTTCGTGTGAATGCATGTGAAATCTCTGTCATTTAGCCTCAAAACTACTTATTGTAAACTTTCTTTTATATATTACATTTAGAACACTTTGTTTCATTGACCAGCAATAATTAGTCATCACACTGATGTTCCAATTTCCCTGATACCTCCTCTCAATTTTTCTGGTTTCTTGATGAAATCGTTTTCCTTGTTCTTTGCTGACGGCACTGAGATTTTAAGGAAATGGTCAGTGTATGAGTGCAAGAAGTGAATTTTCAAGCTTATTTTACAACCCAACTCTTTGAACTTGTTGAGCATGTTATTTACAATATTTTCATAAGTTGGATCCTTTTTGTTTCCAATAAATTTGCCAATAATTTCAATCCACATTTTTCAGTTTTCCTTATTATCCTTTAAAATTGTTCATCTAAAGTCAATTTCGTAATTTGAGGTCCAACAGTAATTTACCACTTATAAGACAGGATATGTATTGGGGTTATTTACATAACCTCTTATTGCCATAACAACAAATAGTTAATATTAAAAAAAGTGCACACAAACAAATACTATTCATAAATGATATCATTTGGTTTGTTAACTGTTTATATACTAACAGCATATTTCTCTTGTGTGTACAGAATGGCTGACAAGATTGTCATGTGTTTAATTTAGAGATGCCTATAGTTGATAGCTGTAACATTTTAAGCATAATGAAAATGATTTACTTATGTAAAAGTACATATGACATTTTATGAAAGCTTTCTAAATGTAGTCTTCTTCATAAAGCACAATATTATTTTCTCAGACATTTGTAAAATAGCTGACCTTGTATAATTTACTTTTATTTTACCTTAGTTTAAATAATTACAATGTCACACATTCAATAGGCACAACTCTATATTGGTCGACAAAATTCAAATTTCTAACTATATTACAAGTATCTACTCATAAATGTTCAAAATTTTTATTTTTCTTAAAACATAGAACAATAAATAAAAAACACATTGAAAAAGAAGAATTTTGAGTACTTATGGTATTACAAAATCTTGAGCTGAGGTGTCACACCTACTAAACCTTATTTATTCTTTATTCTTTCAAGTGGAATTTGTGTTTGAAGAGATATTCATTTTTGTAGGCTTTAAATATAAGTTTTAGCAAACCAAAATCCCATTCCTATTGAGAGCAACAACTTAGTCATTACCTTTCAGCACTTTTGATGAAATTATTACTTTTTCCTTCAAGCTATTTACAAGTGACTGTCAGATTTATGCAGAAGTCTGCACTTTCTGTTAGTTATAAAGCTATTTTACTCAGTAATAGGTAGAAGTAGACAAAAGATTTGAAAAGAATGGTTTATTGGGAGAAGCCACTCTAGTAGATTTGCTAAACATAATGGACACTTCAGGGCTAACTTAAGGGCACATGTTATGTGAAACACAAAACAATATTTAGCTTTTTTTTTTTCTGTGTATTTGCTTTTAAATTAGCAAATTAAAACATATATTAACATTTTAGTTACAAGTTATGATTTGATGCCAATTTGATTTGACATCAGAAATAAGGAAGTTATTTAGTAAAATTGTAAAAATAAACCTCCCAGACATCCTAATATACACTTTAATCTGTCTGACGCAACTGAGTTAAAGTTGCTATTCATTAGGTGATGGTCCATGGATAATCCTTACCAACTGGGACTTAGTGCCAGAGCTTGAACAAGGAGTAACAATCAGATGGGAGTGGGGTGTTGATGTTGTCATTGTAGTGCAGGTCACCTTTCATATATCTATACTTATTACTTTTGTGCCCTTCTCCTGTGGCCTGTGTTTGCCCAGTAGAGCCAAGGTGACCATGTACTAATAAACCATACCTTTCTCCTCCAGTTTGTGTCTGTTTGTCAAGTAGAGGCATTCATATGCACACACAAATTATTCCACACACTATATCATAAATTCTGTCCTATTCTCCAACAGCTGGTGTTGTTCCAATAGTCTGATGATAGAGTTGAGATGAGCACAAGGTGCAATCTAAATGTGATCAAATCACATTGCACAAATTGGCCATTCAAACTCTTGTATGCAAATACTCAGATGACCATGTTTTTATTCTGCCCACACATGTGTAACATATGGGTTTCATTTGCTTGTTCCTCCCCTTCTTCTTGGGTGAAAAGTATACCCTGGAAGACAGGAGATGTGGTCTCACATGGTTGATTGTCTATTGAGCCCTTGCCAAAGGTGTCGTGATCCATATGTATCCTTCAGGCACTTTCTGAAGGGAACTCAGCTAGGTATATCTTCGCACCTGTCCCTTCATTACTTCTATGTGTGATTCTAGCTTAAATGTTTGAATGGGTGTGTATTGTGTTTGGAAGTTACATTTTCCTTACCTGAGAACATTTCCAATGGATGCTTCTTCACATACATTTCCACCTTTCCTTTCCACTTTTGATGGATCTCAGTGTTCCTTGCCTTGCTGAAAAAGGAAGATTGACAAATGCAAAAGCACAGAGGAAGTTAGTGTGTCACCATTCTGTTACTGTGGGACTTTTGCTATTTAATAACACCATTATATAGAAGTTCAGTTCATGAGAAATCTTGTGAGATTAAATGGGAGTTGCCTAATGGCTAGTGAGATGCAAATCTGTAAAACAGTTGCATGAAAAAGATAGCTTAAATGTATGAAGAGATGAGTATTTGCCAGAAATAAATTTTTAGGTTAAGAAAATGTTAACTTTTGTACAATGGACCCATCTGAAAGTGTAAATGTAACTTGCTTGTTGCATCAACATTAATTAAAAATGAAGACTTAATTGTTAATGTAGCTTCAATGTGAATTGGTACCCTTGCAAATTATATATTTCTTCATATTATTTAACAATTTTTAAATGTGTCAAGTCTATGCATGAATGGTCCTATGGTATAATTAGAAATTATCAAACAAGTTTATGTTGAAATATGTTTCTCCCAATATTAATTGAAGAAGGTTGACATTTTTAAAGTTTTAATTTTATGTTAACACTAGAGGTCAAAATCAAATCTGATCTTTTCTGGATGCAAATTGTGGTTATTTGACATTTGTTTACATAGTCCCAGCTTTTTCAGGTTGTGTTTTCAGTTTGTAGATCCTGGTAAACATAAATTAACTTGTAGTAGTCTCTGATGCTCTCTGTCATTGAAAAACATCTTTAATTTCATATGATCATTTTTTAAGAATTTCTTAAATTCATAATGTTTCCTTAAGTATGTCTAAACAATTTACGGTTATAGGAGATAGAATTGTTAATAAATGTTGATTTTATTCCCTCCTACTGCTGTCAGTATACACTGTAAGATCTAACCCAGATACTAAATTTGAGACTAATCATAATCAGACTTTTAGTTTTAAAATTTATCACTTACTAAGAGACAGCAATTCATACTGTAAGAACTTCTTTTAGGTAGTTTTGAAAGAAAGAAGTTGTACTGTCATAAGTAATTTTTATAAATGTTTCATCATATGAAATGTTTTGGTACAAAATATTCTCTTTTTGTGTACTTTCTTTTTTAATACTTTTCATAGCACTAATAATATGATATTTTTTTTCACATAGATGCCATTGGAAATAACCCGTAGTTTTGTGGAAAACCGAGATGGGACATATGACTTGTACAAACAACCAAGTATGGAAGTTGAAGAGCTTGCAGAAAATTTCTGTAAAACACAAAACACACCACTGATAAAACCCTTTGAGCTCAAGACTTTTCTTAAAGTTGGTAAGAATGTATTTTCATTATAATTTTCCTTATAATTTCTTTCATTGAAAATGTAGATTAAAATGTTTCTAAAATTTCTTCGATTTAAACAAATATCAGTAAAACCTAGTATATATGTAGGAAGAGCATAAAAAGACATATATATATATAATCATAGAAACGTCATGATTTTCTATCCTGTTGGACCAATAAAAGAGCTGTACAAAGATCTACTGCATTAATGTATATATGGATATATATATACATGCATATATTGTTTTGTCATAATAATGAAAATAGTTTCCTATATTCTCTGCACAAAGCTACTTAAAATATTGTTGTGAATTCAAATACTAAATCATTATAAGCCAATTAACACTGTAAATATTATGTCAGACAGACCTGGCATGGCCAGGTGGGTTAAGGCGTGTGACTCGTAATCTGAGGGTCGTAGGTTCGTATTCCTGTCGCACCAAACATGCTCACTTTTTCAGCCAGGGGGCATTATAATGTAATGGTCAATCCCATTATTTGTTGGTAAAAGAATAGCCCAAGAGTTGGCAGTGGGTGGTGATGACTAGCTGCCTTCCTTCTAGTCTTACCCTGTTAAATTAGGGATGGCTAGTGCCGATAGCCCTCGAGTAGCTTTGCATGAAATTCAAAAACAAACAAACAAACAAAAATATTATATCACTGAGTAATTAATATATATTTCAAAATTTATCAAATGATGGAAGTTAATTTTTTGTTTTTTTTGTATTTATGGTATAATCTAGCAGTCATAACATCAGAGAGATTATATGATGTGAATAGACATTTAAATACTACAGATAAGTTTGTTGTTTTTTTTAAGAAAAGTTTGGCTGGAATAAACATTTTTATAAATTTTATTTATACACAACCTTATGATGAACACAATTACAGTAAAGTGTGTAAACCCGTACAGTTAAAAAGATCTATTGCTGTTAAGAAAATTTTAAACTTTAACAAATTGTGTAAAAGTTTTTTTACATATAATAAATTTGATTACTTTTAATTTTGAATAACTCTTTTGTCTGTTATATCTACTGTAGAAAAGCATTAATCAGTACAGTACTAAATTAATTTATAATTTATCTTTTTTTTGTTAGATAGTCAATATTGCAGAAACCACTTGATCACAAATATGATTGTAATTTCACATCATGATTTTGATCACAGTTGTTTAATGAGATAGCCTACAACTTTGTTTATTCTTTTCTGTATTACAGATTATCTTACATTATAAATTGTTTTTATTTGATTAATTTGTTAAAAACAAAAACAGATGCTTTTATGAAGTTTAACTAATGTACATTTTCTAGTAAATATAACTAACCAGTTTTATATTTGATATACCATCTCAATCAGATACAACCATTAATAAATATTGATATCTCTTACTTGGTCTTATTGATAAAAGTGCTTTATTACACAACTATCAAGCAGGGTGTGTTAGCATGTTGTGTCAGCATTCTTTGCTGTTTCTGTTATAAATGTAAAATGTGAACTTCTCTTTGAATTTTGACATTTGTTAAACTGTAACATTGTCTGAAAAATAGCAGTGTTAAAACATAGGACAGTTTCAACAATACAATGACAAAAGTATTGAAAATATTTTAAGTAATGGCCCATACTCCTGTAGTAAAGAATGGTATCGTGTTATAATTCCATACATATTTTTTTTCATTTGGAGTAGTTTTAATTAGTTTTCTTCAGATATTTTTAACTAACTTATCATTTTCCATAAATGTATATCTTATACAGTTTTGAGTGAACTTTGTGTATTAAACACTTGGAAAAATTGGACCATTTTTGTAACACCCTGTATTCCCAACACTACATACAAAATCAATAATTTAAAGGGAAATAACATTTAATACAGTGTGGAAGATTAAACTTGAGTGCAGTTTGAATATACATCAGTAATTTCATATACACTTAATAAACTATGTTTTCAAAATTCAAAGCTGGTTTAGGAAATTTGGCACATACTTTTTACTCTAAAAAAGAAACATCGTCTTCATATATAAAATATTTGCTTGTTTGATACTTACTTTAGTTTTAGTTTTAGATTTTGTTAAATTTTTTGATACTTTTATCTGATGATAATATTTGAAAAGTAAGTTTTAAGTTGTACTTAAATGTTGGAAAACTAGCAAAGGCAGTTGAAGGTAGCTTATTTTGATGTATTGAGAATTGTAGTGAAATGGTTCTATGCATACTACCAGACAACTGATTCGTATGATATGACTTGACAGTATTATAGAAAATTAATTATGACATTTAATGACCACAGTCTATGCCACAATTACAGTTCTGAACTCACTTTAGACTTCAAGACAACAAGTTGAGTCTAGCTTAAGGTATAAAGGACCAGCCTTATCCTCTTAGGTAACTGAGAATACAAAATTGGCAGCAGTGCTATTGGATGTTTTATATTTCAGTTAGGAAACTTTGTATACTGGTGATTTTTAGGTATATTTCTGGAGAATGAGAGGTGAAAGATAAGCAACATAGTTGTATATTATAGTTTTAGCAACAATTCATTTATGATGAAGTAATGCATTACTATGAATGAATGAACAAATCTTTTGTGCTCCAAAGTGGGTATTTATTACATTATAGTATGTCAAGGCACTATTAAAACCAGTTCTATGACATTTTGTATAACCAGAAATGTGATCTGATGCAACATAATGCCCAGCATGCTCTACTACCATTATTGTGCTTGATTATTTTGGTCTCATAAGAACACTTCTGATAAAATAGGTAACTTCTACTCACATGCATTTTCCAGATTCAGTGCTACCCTCCGTATGCATATTTTTTTCCTATTTTGAGGCTCCCACCTAAACTCTCACGTTTCCATGTGCTGTTGCTGTGTTGTTGCATACAAATGAACATGCCTACAACCCTACACCAATGGGAAAGCAACCAACACTCTAAGTGCACCTGACTCTCTGCGTACTGATTGTTCAATCATCATTTCTTAATCTGGTATTCATATCAGATGTCCTTTTTGTTCATGCACAAGCATTATTGAAATAGAAAGTTTTTTTTACTAGAAGTATTTACACATTCACACCATTGTTGTAAAAAATTTAATTTTGAAAACAGTTCAGACAGATACTCTTCATACTTGAAGTGTTGTTTTTTTTAATTTGTTCTTTGTGCTTGAGTGAATTACTGTACATGGAAAATCTGTTGCCCTCTTAGTGAAGAAGGGTTATAAGCTAAATCTAAGTGCACTTAGACTGGTGTATCACATGTTAATATACATAGGATTGGGAAATTCTTTCAAGTCTTGACACATGCAAAAATATTTCTAGCAATGGTGTCTATTAAAAGCTCTCCATTCTATGGAGAAGTGTGTACATCTAAAATACATTTTCAGTTGAGGAAAATGTGACATTAGATACTTTTATTATCATTAATGCACAAAGAATAAATAATAGGTAAGTTTCACTGATATCGACAGTTTGTCATCACATAAAATTACAAAAGTATACCCAATTTAAGAGTTGTGCAGTACACAAAGTTCTATATAAAACAATTCAGTACATTTTGGTAATATATTTTTGTTTAAAGCAAGTTACAAAAAAAATTTTCACTTACAGGTACCATGTCTTCAGACCAAAAAGAACCAACTCCATTTATCATAGAGTGGATACCTAATATTTTGCCAAAGTCCAAAATGGGTGAGCTGAGGATTAAATTTGAATTTGGACATCAACGCAATGGACATTTGGAACAACCAACTGTCTCAACACCCCAAATTATTCACATAGAGCAGATTCAGACATGATTTTAATAAAATGTACATTTTCAATTATAGAACCAATATCTGATATTTTTGTTCTTACTGTACAGGCTATGTTTTCTGTTCGTCTACTAGACAGTTATTAATAAATAATTTAAATTGTCTTTTAGATATGTAATTATGGTACAAATTGTGTATTTTCTACAATTTGAGTTTATAATGAATATCACAAATTTTGTTATAGCTAAATTAAAGATAAATTTAAAATAAAACAATTACACTTATCTTGTGTTTCCATAAAATAAATTAATTTTGTTTTGAATTTTTTTGTGTGATTATTACTCACTTTCCCATTTTAGTGCCTTACATTTTATGGAAGGTTTAATTATGACAACCCACACAAAAATTTTAAACTCCACAGTCATTCTGACATGTGTATTATTAATAAGAACTTTTGAATAAAAAGTTAAAAGCATGTATTATATATATATTATTGTATATCTACACACATTCACTACCTACAGACTTTCTTCCAACATCAGAGCTCTGACTCACATAGCAGTATTTAAGACTATTAATAGTAAACTGCTTGACTACATTTGTTGTAGTGTGAACCGAATTAAGTTGGTGAAGTGTAATTTTTTAATCACCTTTAATTATAGTACAACGAGCTATAGTAAGGATCCTATAACTACAGTGTTTATTTAACATAGTATGTTATTAATTACTGTTTTTTTATCTTTTTACTATCCTGCTGCTGCCTTGTGTTGCAACAGCAACTCTTCCTCAACCAGAGGCCTTCTTTATGTAGTAAACTTTTGAGTACTTTCAAAATTAACTTGATTGATTCTCACTGCCTTATCTATAGTGAAATACGTAAGTCTATGATCCATGGTTATAAAACATAGTCCAATGATGTAGACTATTCTTCAGCAAGATATTGAGAATTTTGGTTGCACAATCATCACTTGGATTTCTTTCATTATCAGGAAGACAAGCTCCTGTTTTCTTCTTTTTAATGAGACATGAAGTATGGGTTGTGACTGCTCCTAAAATAGCCTTTTCTCTAATAAATTAGAGAATAAAATGTTTTTATTCAAACTTGCAAACTTGGATTCCCTCAGGGTAATTTATTATTGTCTTGTTGAAAAATTCGTATGTGTATCAGCTGTTACATATGCTGTAGGACTTTTAGGATAACTTTATAAGCAATGTTTTAAGACCATTACAGTACTCTAATTCACCATGGATAGGTATTACATTGGGAATAGTGCACAGCCTAAATTAAACCTATAATCTAAGCCAATTAATAAGTCCAAGGATTTAAAACTATTTTTAGTTGTAGTGTAATACTTCATAACACTTGTAATTTGAAGAGACATCAAATTTGGTTTTGTCAAGCAAATTACATAAGGATTATTTAAATTACTACAGCTAAGATTTTGGGTGTTTCTCATGATTTTTTGAGAATAAGTAATAGGTTTCTTTGGCAGGTATCTACAACAAAAAATGCAGTTAAAATTATCTCATTCAAACTACAAAGTTAAAAGCAATATTAGGTGATTTAAGAATAATTTCTTTATATATGATTTTCAGCCATTTTGTGGTACATATCATCACAGTATTTCCAAATATGAATATTTTTACAGTTGGACCAATATGTATAGTTAAATTTAAATATTTATTATTATTTAGAATCAAAATAATCAGATAATGAAATAACAGAATAGATAATGGTATAATCAGTAATTAAAATTCAGACTCATATATACAATGTATATTTAATGACATTGTAGAATTATTTGTGTTGCAACTAAATACCAAGTTGCACATGATAAAAGATAAGAAAATAGCATTTATAGTAATAGTGCAATCACTGCTTGAATGGTAGAAAATTGATTTTCAATAAATAGTTTACCATTTGAAAGAAAATACTGGAAAAAGTTAAATAGAAATGGTAAGTACAAAACACTCAAGTATTTTTTAAACACTATCTGTTTTACACGTTTAATTTCATGTTATAGTAAACAAACAAAAGTACACATCTCTAGGGTGTGGCTTCAAGTACATGTACTTTTAGTTGTCAATATAATTTTCTTGTACAGTCTGACTGAAATGTAAAGCAGCTTTTCAACTGTTCTGTTCAGTAATTAGATGACCTCAGACTACTAATGGTTAACTTAAGTTGTTTGTATTATATACAGCCGTATAATAGTTGTTGATTTATTGACATTGTTGCTACCATTTGAACATGTGTTTCAGACAGACATGTTAGAAGAATTTGTATGCATAGCAGGCCATATATCACACATGCTCTAAGACTCCTAGAATAACTAAGCAGTATTATAAAATCATCTTAGCTAGTAAAGAGGTTGAATACATTATTTTAAAATGATATAGAAGCCAATCTATATCACTTGTCTTATGTCACCACATCCATTTATGCTTTATCTAATAATAGCCATGGAGCCAATTAATCCAAAATATACAATATTCCTTCTGCGTGTTTTCTAAAATCTATTTTATCTAAGAGGACAATGGATTTGCAACACTCATTTCAACAGTATGATCACATAGAAATCCATGAGTTCTGCATCTGGCAACTTGAAGGTATGCCTTTGTTTGCAATAGCATAAATGCCCGTTTCATTTTTTAATTGTTTATTTATACAACAGTTAAATAGATATATATTTTAAAAGAGATATGGTTCTTGATAATAACTGCATCATGTTGCCTAGCATTCATGGAAAGCTTTGTCGCAAGCCTCTATATTCATGGATTCTCAAATGTTCAAAATAAACTCTGCATTTTACTTATGATGAATGGTATGCAACTTGGTGCAAAGACTGATTCATATTCCTTTGTTTTCCATTGACTAAATGGTATATGTGTGTGTATCCATTTTGAAAACTTTAAATTCCTAATCTTAACACATCACTATGATCTTAGTATATGTGTATTTTGAGTAATGAAGAATTGTCACAAAGAATTATCAATAGAAGAAATGACATCTGTACATCCTATCAGACAAACAAATTTAAACCATTATGCACAAAGACACAAAACGCAACTAAACGAAATACTACAAAAAATGGAAAAAGCCAACACAATTTCAGAAACACTTTATTCCTACCAACGCAAAACCGACTCACGCACACCCCCAAAACAACATCCCCAAACCTCATAAAACAGATTGTCCAATTGTGACAATAATGTCCACATATGAATCGTTCAACTACAATCTTTGTAAATACATAGCATGGGCATTCTCCAAATATGTAACATCAGCCTGCTCATTCGTCAAAGACTTTTAATTTCAAGTCTAATTTTAATCAACTTAATCGTGAAGCCTTTATGGCCAGTTTCGATGTTATATCCCTCTTTACAGCAGTCCCAACTTCTGAAGCCTGCAAGATAGCCTTAGAACTCTATCCGAGATCTTAACCCATCAGTAGAAATTCCGGGCAACCTTCATAGAATTCACCACGATGATTTTTTTGTTTTTGTTTGGAATTTCGCACAAAGCCACTCGAGGGCTATCTGTGCTAGCCGTCCTTAATTTAACAGTGTAAGACTAGAGGAAAGGCAGCTAGTCATCACCGCCGACTCTTGGGCTACTATTTTACCAATGAATAGTGGGATTGACCGTCACAATATAACGCCCCCACGGCTGGGAGGGCGAACGTGTTTGGCGCGAACCCGCGACCCTCAGATTACGAAGCGCACGTCTTAACGTGTTAGGCCATGCCGGGCTCTCACCACGATGAAGACAAACTTCATGTTCAACAACCAAAACTACATACAAACAAATGGCCTGAGCATGGGCAACCCAGTATCACCAGTTCTAGACAATATTTTTATGACACAAATTGAAACACAAGCAATTAATACAGCATTACATCCACCACTATACTGGTACAGATATGTAGATGACATGGTTGCGGGATTCAAATCTACAGAACACATACTTATTTTTTTCACTCACATTAACTCTATACATCCCAACATTAACTTCACATGTGAACAGGAAGAAAGCAATCAAATATCATTTCTTAACCTCAAAATTATAAGAACCGACACACAATTCAAAACAGAAATCCACCGAAAAATCACCCATACTGGACTATACATTCCTTGGGACTCAGCACATAAAACAAAACAAAAACTCAACATACTGAGAAACCGAATAAACACTGCCATAAAACAACGCTCACCAGATAAAATTAACGACGAATTAGATAAAATAAAACTACTTTACCAACATCAGTAAGTTTCCTCCACAAACCGTAGAAAATATTATACACACAACCTAGACGAAGAGTAAAATCAAGAAACAAAAGTAAATATATCCCATAAATTAAAAGATCATGAAACCATATACTGCTGCATACCATATATTCCCTACATCAGCAGACAAATAACCAGCATTTGGCAAAAACTAGTCACAAAATATGACATTCCAATTAATACCAAACTTATTCAAAAACTGGGTCTATACTGTATAAAAACTACACTGACAAACACCACACCAACATTACTTATAAAATACAATGTGATAACTGCCGCGACTTCTATTTTGGAGAAACAAGTAGAAAATTTGAAACCAGATTCAAAGAACACAAAAAGATACTTTCACACGTTTTCGAACACTGCAAATCAAATAAACACAACATAATCATAGAAAACACCCACATACTAACTAAAGAAACAAACAAACGCAAAATTAAAGAAGCCTTACTTATACAACAACTCAAGCCCAAAATAAACCAATACAAAGGAACACCTTTATACCTATATCAATAAATATAATCAAAATCTAAGCACGCCCTCTACATTCCTACACTCAGTAGCACAACGTCTTCAGACATGTGGTCAGCTATCGGTCAGTTACCTCTTTCTTTCTTTGTGAGCCTGATGATGACCGAAGAAAGTCAAAACGTTGTTCGCTCTTCTACATAAATATTTTTCTCAACCCAAATCAGCCGTTGTTACATATATATTTGTCTCTACAAGTGGGTTTTCTCGTCATCACCGATTGATACAAATGTGCAACTTCATCGACGTCTTCTGCAGAGACGTTTCTAACGCTTAGGACTACTTTGGGAACCTATCCATACTATCAGCTATAATAGACCAAGAAATTTATGGCTTTTTTTTATTACTTTGGGGCTTTTAGTTGCGTTATCCAAATTGCACCGATGTTAAATACGCCACTGGTTTTCTGTAGTGCACAGTGTTTGCGCTATTGAGTATACTGTTTAAAGCGTCTAGCTTCTGGTGGGTTACACTATTAATAAGCCAATTTACTTAATTCCCGCTGTATATGTTTTTCTTCGAACTTTTATAGTGAACTTTAGGGAGGGGGGTCGTTGGTTATTATCATTTAGAAAATTCATCTTTCAGTTATTTTCATTATAAACTGTTGATTATACGACTTTGTGTAGATTGTGTATCTGTTGAAGGGATATCTTTATTCATCTTGAGAAGCAAAGCAGCAAAAATGCCATCTGCATATCAAAAACAAAATACAGTCTTACATAAGGAAGGGATTACGGAATGTTGTACTGGTGCACACCTTTACGAGTTATTTTACCCAGACATTCCTTACTTTATCCAAATATTTGTCTACTCGCTGGGAGAGCGGTAAGCCTTCGGATTTACAATGTTAGAGTCAGGAGTTCGATTCCCCTTAGTGGACACAGAAGATGGCCTGATGTGGCTTTTCTATAAGAAAATAAGCACATCCAAATATTTCACATAATATTTTCATACTTATTCACTTTTCGTTTTTTGTTGTTTTTTCTGTTTAACAAAAATGTGCAACCTCTTAATTCGCGCGGATTCATATGCACATACATGTATAACCACTATCAGTTCTAAACTTTAAGTATAAGATTCTTTTACAATGATTAAAATTGTAAAATTTAATGTTAACCGCTGGCTTCACTTGGCCCCATACAGCAGTTGCTTAGTGATGTTGTTATAGGAAATCCGTTAATTAAACTTTTTTTTATTTTAATCTTATGGACCTTATTCTATAGTTTTAAGTTAATAAATATATACATTTATTGGATATAATCATTCCTTTTGTAGATCAGATTGAATGTTGCTGTCATCAAATAAAATAGGTGAGACTAAACCGATACCTTTTGTTATTTTCTTTCTCTTTTTATCTTAAAATAATATAACGTTTTCCTAGATTTCAGAAGCTCTTTCAGTGGACTAATTTATGCAATGCGAACGTTTAACGTGTTATTTATAAATGGCGTTTGAAAAATGAACATGATTTACGGCGTTTTCATGTAAAACATACACAATAATTTCACTGAAAATATGTTCTGTGCTTTGAAAGAATACATAAAATTGTTTTGTGTTTAAGAATATTATATTTCAGAATACAAATGGAATATACTAAAAGCACCAAACATGTTCTGTAATATTCAGTAGTAAAACCCCAAAATTAGGAACGATGATTTAATATGTTCGAAATGGAAAGTAAGACCAAATTACCTCATTCATAAAGTTTACTTATGTGGGAATATGAGTTAAAGAGTTCACAATTAACCATATTGACAACAGTTTGTTATAAACAATCTTACGATAGTATATATTTGCCTATCTAAGAAATACCGTGTATAGGCAAGTGAAATGTAAAGGAATGAGACAGTTTCAATGCGTCCATCAAGTTGAAATTGAAATAGTAGTTTTGACCATAATGATATGAATGGAGTAATCTATATATACTTTCATAACTGAATAAATTTTAATATAAATTGTTTAAAGTTCTTATTTTGATCAAATATAACTGTTGTGCTTTTGTTATAACTTAATGGTATCTTTTTATTAAAAATAAAATATGAAAGTGCTTTACAAACACTATCTACAAATTAAACACTTAATAGTTTTTCAGAATCATGCCATCAATTCTTTGGCTTAAACATAACGGTTACCTTGTTTCTGGATTGAGTTAATATTTAAAATGTTGAAGAAAATTAAGTAAAACGCCAGTCAACAAATTTTCCAAATCTCCATTCTTTGTCGTTAGTTATCTCACGTATATTGACGATTAGTGCAATATCAGAAGTCCAAAGTTCAGTCGAACGTGGCAGGAGCTGAATGAACGAATGAATGTCGTGTCTTCTAACTGAAAGAACCATGGCTGTAATAGCTGATTGTAATAATCCAAATTTAATAAATTCACAGCAAAAATGGGCAAAAGATGATACAGACGGAATTCGCTTATCTCGATTAGTGCTAGAAAACCAACATAATAGTAATTTTATTCCTAGTAAGGAGAAAGACAAAAATATATTCCGGACAGTTAATAAAAGTTTCGATCCTCTAGATACGGCGGTGTCAAATCTGAAGGATTATGCATTGAAAAGTGAAATATTTAGCGAAAAGACGTTGGAAAACCGACATGAATTGTACATCTCTGAACTCGAAGGCTTGGACGGTTTACTTACAACTGGACCAACTCTCAGGTAATAAACAAATATACTGTAACTTGTAAGAAATATATCTATTTTATTAGTAAAATAATACATATTTTGTTCCACTTTCCTCAAAAGAAATGAGTTTGTTATCTGTTAATGTTTTGTTACAAATATGCTATATAAAGTGTTTTTACAATTTACCATAAATATATAAATGTTTTTAGAAAAACTTTGTTCACTGTAAATTGCCTCGTAATACTCTACAAAAAATAATACAGAAGCACGAAATTGTTATTTTTTTGTTGTTGCTTGAAGTTAAACACCAAACTACACAAAGGTTATATGTGCTCTGCCCACCAACAGGATTAAAGCCCGGTTTCTAGCGTTTTAAGTCCGCATACATACTGTTGTGCCATTGGTTGGCTGTTTTGTTGTTGTTTTTCTGTTACCGTTGTTGTTGTTGTTTAGAATTAAGCACAAAGCTGCACAATGGGCTATCTGTGCTCTGCCCACCACGGGTATCGAAACCCTGATTTTAGCGTGTAAGTCCGCAGACATACCGCTGAGCCACTGGGGGACTTTTTTTACCATAGAATGTGTAATGCATAGTGGATATTATTGTTTAATGAAACAGTTCTTCTCTCATTTCCCAAGTTAAGATTTATTGATATGAATAACTCGGGAACTGAAACAAAAAACATTAATTTGATCTAAATTCTAGAAACGTTTCAATATAATTTTTGTGTCAGCGTTTGATATGCGTTAAAAATATTAAAAATTACACTAAATTTCACACCAGGTGAATATTTGACAACTAAACGATTTTTTTCAGTATCTAATATAAAAATATAAAAATAATTAAATGACTTATTGCTTACACATTGTTTACACAAAATAAAATCTCGAATTTTACATATGAAGTGTTCTTTTAACTCCTACTCTTTTCTTTGTTTATTTAGTTCTTAATATTTTTAGATAAAAGTAAAATGCTTAAACTTGCTGTGGGCCTGGCATGGCCGAGCGCGTTAAGGCGTGCGCTCGTAATCCGAGGGTCGCGGGTTCACTAAACATGCTCGCCCTCCCAGCCGTGGGGGTGTATAATGTGACGGTCAATCCCACTATTCGTTGGTAAAAGAGTAGCCCAAGAGTTGGCGGTGGGTGGTGATGACTAGCTGCCTTCCCTCTAGTCTTACACTGCTAAATTAGGGACGGCTAGCACAGATAGCCCTCGAGTAGCTTTGTGCGAAATTTCAAAACAAACAAACAAATAAACTTGCTGTTTGATCAGAAGCATTTACTTTAATATCTGCTCTGTAACCTTACACCCTGTGGCTAAAACGGATTTTTGAAAAGAACAGATATTTTAATCAGTGCACTTTTTAACAATTGATGTAATCTCAACTGAGTACGGTTCAAGCTATAATTACTCGTTTAAAATATATTTTTGTATATGTGATGGTGGTACAGTGTTCCCTCGCCACTTCGCGGATCCTCTTTCGCGGGCTCGGCCGACAACCCCACATATATATATATATATATACATATATATAAAATAATAAACATTAAATCTAAAATATAGCATTAAATACCATTAAAATTTTAAAAATAAATATAATTAATAGTCTAAAGAAAGAAAACAGGTATATTTTGAGATATAAACATATATTTGAGTTTATAACAGCGTAAAAATGGAAACAGAACCAACTGGAAAGGCCACGCGAGATCAGCTTCATGGCGTAGCGATGTGGAAGACGGGCTATGATTGGTGCAGAAATGAAAGACGGCCAATGATAGCTACCCACTTTGATTGTCTTTCACAATTGCTACATGTCTTAAAAATGTTCATAAGGCATTGCAAGAGATGAAGCCCTGCACCGTTAATGCAAGCTGGAAGAAGTTGTGGCCTGAGGTTGTGCACGACGACAAGGGATTCACGCCTGAAGAAATCCAACATTCGGCTGTTCAAAAAGCTGTGCAATTAGCTTCGTTAATCAAAGGTGAAGGATTTGCCGATATGACGAAGGAAGACGTAGATGAACTGATTGACTTAGAATCCGAACCACTCGCCGACCAAGACTTAGAAGCACTGACGAAGTCTGCTGCCGAGGAAGACGACGAAGAGGAAACACCGAAAGAAGCCGAGGAAACAATCGAGCAATGTGGATGGTCTTAGAGCGGTTAGGTAAACTAATGAAACTAATTAACGAAGTGAAGGAGTGCTCACAGGAATGGGACAACTATATGGTTCGATCAGTACAATTTTGCAATAAAATAGAAGAACTGATGACTCCTTATCAAATTATTTTCGATAGGCTAAAGAGGCAGAGAAAACAACTGCCAATAACAATGTTTTTCCAGCCGAGCAAGAAAGAAAGGGTACCGGTGGCAAGTACTGTTCCTGAAGTTGTAACGACCGACGAAGAAATTGCCGATTCACCTTCCACAGAAGAGGAAGTGGTGTCCCCCGAAAAGACACCACCTGCTGAAGATATGTAATTTTTAATTTTAAGGCTTAATATCTTAATAATTGTTTTTATTATTTCAGCAATAATGAACAGTATTGTAATAGGACGGTTAAATAGTTGTACAGGGAGGGTTTTAAAAGTCTAAATGAACATAAATATATAGGTAAAAATCGGCGATCCCACTTCGCGGAAAATCTCCTTTTGCGGGGGTTTTTGGAACGCATCTACCGTAATACACGAGGGAACACTGTAACATCTATTAATTTAAATTATAGCAATTAAAGTAATTGTTTAGAATTACAGACCCTGGTGACAGAAATTTCAATACACAATGCTAAGTTTGTATAGTCTAGCATTCAGTGTTTTGGATCACTCGAGAAATGTGAAATTAATGTTTGGATTGTAGTTGTAGTCAAGTTTTGCCAAAGATTTAATACCGCAGAGAATCGAGCTATCCGCTCGAGAAGGAGACCTTGAGAGTTTCACTTGTTATGCGGATAATCTGTGATTTCTTCATTGAAGAGCGTGACTTAGTGTAATGTTAATGTAGAATGTAAAGCTTCTCATACACATGCTCATAATAAGGAATTTTAATAAAAAAAATACGTGCTACCTTTGAGCAACAAATGTAACTTACAATAAAAGGAACTGCAATTGAAAAATCGCATGGTCTGTGCCGATGGTGTTTTGCCGTTTGGCCACATTTCTGAACCCGTTTCACACGAGTCAGTCTTAAAAATCTGATGTTTCTGATATTAGCTGTTTCAATACCAAAATAGTTAAATCAGATAATCTGCCAAATAAGTTCCTCCATAACCTTTACTGTAGTAGCATAAACTCACCCTTCTGAACATGTCCCATTTTCAAGGTCCTTGAACTGCACAGCTATGCTGCTAGAAAAACCACCAGGTTACCTATTAAAAGTTAAGAAAACGTTGGCACTATTATCATGACAACACTAATACTGATGTATGTAATTACATTTCAATATTAAATAATTGGTTAGAAAGAAGATTGAAGTTCTACCTTAAATGTGGTTGGATACTTCAGAAGCAGCTGTGATTATAATTTGATGCAACAATAAAGACAGCGAATGCAAATCTATTTGTAGCATTCTCTATTTACCAGGAAGGAAAGGGAAAATGTCAGGAACTGTTAATACCTTGGTGAAAGAGTGACATGAGACATAATATTTCCACAAAGCAAATTCTCTAAAACTATATATAAAATCCCAAATCCAAAAGTCTTTCCCAATCTTGAGAAACTGTGGATGTTACTTCTGTGATCTCTACCAGCTAATGTGTTTTATAAGCATGTTTAGTTATTTTCCTTTTCATATTTTACTTCATCCAGAATATGGTCAAATTTACCTGAAAATGTATAGTTCAAATATTTACCTTATATTTAGCTTATTCATTCATCAGTCTGCTTTTATTTATTTGATTTCAGTGTAGTTTGATTATTTTAAAGTGTCAGTTGACCTTTATTATGTTATGTGAGATAACAGGATGGCTTAAATAGATACTACATCTTCGTGTTCATCAGAATTATTTTTCTTTTCTTCTCATTAAATTTTAGAATTTTAATGCATATGTATGCTAAATAATCATTAAACAAAAACAGAAAGCTTAAGACACTAGTAAGAGCTTTTTGATTCTCATAACTAAGATTTGTATGGGTTAAAATGGAACAGTAAGTGACAGATAGACCTTGCATGCTCACTTGCACAAAGTCCTTAAGCAGTAATGTTTTTTGTTTTTAAAAATATTATATTGCAAGCTGTGCTTAAAAATGTTTAATATATGCAAATCTGCCCATCTGCAATGTTTTGGCAACACTGTCCATTGATGATGGAGAACTAGGGCTATTATCACTGCAATCCAGGGAAGAATTATTGGACAAAAGGATATGCAGTTAGTATGTGATTACTTGTCATTAACATCATGCAATGGAAAAATGGCTAATGTATATGTATCACAGATAATGAATATATCTCATTAAAATTGAAATAACAGTCTTCAGTAATGCTGTTATTACAACTCTTTTGTGAGACCTATATTTCTTCCAGCAAAGCCTTTGGTGATGATATTTCTGTTGTCTTTGAGTTAAGTTTAAGGTAGAATTGAAGTAGAGGGAGCATTGTTTTGTGTTTTTCCACATCGGGCCATCTGCTCACCCCACCGAGGAGAATCGAACCCCTGATTTTAGCGTTGTAAAGTTGAAGACATACCGTTGTACTAGCGGGGGCTAGAGGGAGCATGTCTGAGAGCTACTAATTAGCGATTAATGCTTATTGAGTCAATAGTTAAGAGTTGTTGAGTCATGGGTAAGAGGTAGAGCAGGTCATTACATTATATAATGTTTCTGAAATAATTTGAAAATATTATTTTTCAAACATTCAGTTAAACTTTCTTGGGAAGCAAAACTGGTTCAATGACCAGAAAATTTACAATGGAAAAATACCAGATACACTATTTTCTTATGTTTATTTTTACTGTGATATTGACAACAGTAAACATTTTGACATGCAAAAGATAGTAACTATAACTGCGACATATACTAGTCGTTTGATAAAATATCAAATATATGTTGCCGTTTCCTCAAATGTCTGGCTGTGTGAATTTTGATGTCTTGTGATGGACAATACAGTCATTATGATCTATATTATGGAATTGCATTGAAATTTTTTTGATCCAGATGAGTTGTAACTGAATTATTTAACTCTTCTGCTGAATATTGTGTTTTATTGTTTGTAGATGGCAACACAGTAGCAGATAGTGCGGTTAAAGATGTTGGCAATCCTAGGTAATCGTAAATGTTATTTAGTGTGGATTATATATGTCTGATTGGACAGTTGTATGAAAGTTATATACATAAATTGTATATATATGATATTAGTGGATACATGCTTATTACAATATGCATATATTACATCACGTATTTGTTAGTTGCATTATAAACACATACATATTTATATGAAATGAGATTAAAATCATCAGAAAAAATGGACATATAAGGTAAGAATACAGTTTTACCTTTTTTCAAACTGACAGAGTTTATTTGTATTTAAGCTCAAAGCTACAGATAAGGATATTTGTTTTCTACCCATTACGGGTATCGAAACACACGTGCTGGTGGTGTTTTTCTCATGCAAAATCATAGCGTAATGTTTTCTATGGCATAACATCTATAGAAGTGCTTATATATATAAAAACGGCTCCTTTGGGTTGAGAAAATTTTTTACGTAGAGAAGTGAACAACATTTCGACCTTCGGTCATCGTCAGGTTCACAAAGAAAGAGAGAGGTAAGCGACCGGAAGCTGACCACATGTTTGAAAGGAGGTTGTGTGACTGAGTGTCGGAATGTAGAGGGCGGTGTTTGATGTTTGAATATATAATCTTATTTTATTATTATTAATATAGGTATAAAGGCGTTCCTTTACATTGGTTCATTTTTGGTTTAAGTTGTTGTATAAGTAAGGCTTCTTTAATTTTGCGTTTGCTTAAGTTTGTTTCTTTATTTAGTATTTCAGAGTTTCTATGGTTATTTTGTGTTTATTTGACTTGCAGTGCTCGAAAACGTGTGAAGGTGACTTTTTGTATTCTTTGAATCTCGTTTCAAATTTTCTACTTGTTTTTCCAATATAGAAGTTGTGGCAGTTATCACATTGTATTTTATAAATAATGTTGGTGTGGTGTTTGTCAGTGTAATTTTTACATAGTATAGACCTCAGTTGTGTGCCTAGTTTTTAAATAAATTTGGTATTAACTGAAATGTCATATTTTGTTACTAGTTTTTGCCAAATATTTGTTATTTTTCTGCTGATGTTGGGAATATATGGTATGCAGCAGTATATGGTTTCGTGATTTTTTGATTCGTGAGTTATATTTACTTTTATTGGTTGATTTTGCTTTCTGTCTAGATGTGTGCGTATAATGTTTTCTACGGTTTGTGGAGAAAACTTATTGATGTTGATGAAGTATTGTTTTATTTTGTCTAATTCATCGTTAATTTTTCTGGTGAACATAGTTTTATGGCTGTGTTTATTTGGTTTTTTAGTATGTTGAGTTTTTGTTTTGTTTCTTGTGCTGAGTCCCAAGGAATGTATAGTCCAGTAAGGGTGATTTTTCGGTGGATTTCTGTTTTGAATTGTGTATCGGTTCTTTTGATTTTGAGGTCAAGAAATGATATTTGATGGTTTTTTTCTTGTTCACATGTGAAGTCGATGTTGGGATGTATAGCGTTAATGTGATTGAAAAAAAAAAGTGTGTTCTGTAGATATGAATCCCGCAACCGTGTCATCTACATATCTGTACCAGTATGGTAGTGGATGTAATGCTGTGTTCATTGCTTATGTTTCAAGCTAAGGTTTGTTTGTTTGTTTTTTGAATTTCGCACAAAGCTACTCGAGGGCTATCTGTGCTAGCCGTCCCTAATTTAGCAGTGTAAGACTAGAGGGAAGGCAGCTAGTCATCACTACCCACCGTCAACTCTTGGGCTACTTTTTTACCAACGAATAGTGGGATTGACCGTAACATTATAACCCTCACATGGCTGAAAAGGCGAACATGTTTGGAGCGACGGGGATGCGAACACGCGATCCTCAGATTACATTCAAGCTTCCAAAAGCTTGGAAGCACGCCTATATTAAAGATGTACATTTCGGCTTGTGAAAAAGCCTACATCTAAGCCTAATTATGTAATTTCATTGGTAAGAACACGAGAATCGCAAGAACAAACACAGTTTGTAGGCCTGTGATGCAATAAACAATTCAACAGACCAAACTGTAGGGGGATAATTGTATGCACCATACCCCCACCTAAAATGAAGGGGGATGCATCCCCCACTCCCCCAGGATCTACCCCCATGATATCATTTAAAACGCATAACTTACGAGAAGGATATGGGAATAACAGATTTTGGACGATTGGCTCGCTTACGTTATTCACACGCGCATTATTGTCAAAGTGTCGTTTATCTTAGAAATGGTATTTTTGTAAACAGTTTGAAAGCGCTGGCTATTGCCAATTTTCCTCATGAAAGTATATTTTAGTAGATGAAACATGATCACAATACAATAACTTGAATGAAAAATGTAGTATTTACAATGTTTACCAAATCTAATTTTACATGCTATAATAAATGTTTCACGCTGGTAACGAATCACCAAAATCCATCGAATCAATTTATTTTCCAGCTATTTTACTCAAAAGTGGTTTTACTAGACACAAGGGAAATATCACGACATCTACTCACATTTTGTTCTATTAATCTCTTTTTGACTTGTTCAACACATTCTCATTACTTTTATTAGATTTCATTACCTCCAAGGATTCAGAATATTTTTCGTATTATCATTTATCCAGCTTAGCTTATAATATAAGTTTTGTACTGGATCATACATTTTGTTATACAAACATTTTCAGCTAATGGTAGATATTAGTTCTTAGTTTTAACGTTATACTTATGCTAATTCATTCAGTATTGGACCTAGAATGTGTTGGTAGTTCGAGGCTTTCCCCCGCTCTTGCTCACCATTTCAGGTATCGAAGTGTTATAATGTAACAGTCAAACTCACTATTTGTTGGTAAAAGAACAGCCCAAGAGTTGGCGCTGAGTGATTTTGACTAGCTGGTTTTCCTCTAGTCTGTCACTTCAAAATTAGGAACGACTAGCAAATACAACCAATAAGTCGCTTTGGCTGTCTTATGTGTATGTTTCCACATTCAGAAATTATTTTTGTCAGTACTTGTTTGCTTCCATTATGTTGTTCACTTTTGTTTTACTCAATAACTGATTGATTTAACTTCTAGGTTTACATGTGTGCGAAAATTATTTGTTGTCCATTTAAAATGCTTTTTTACTAGATAAACCAAGTATAATTGAAAAAATAAAACCTCCATTTCTTATAGTTTATCAGATATTTTTTATCTTATTACTGTTGCTGCTATATGTTTCAAAAATGATATTTTATTATTTGATTCTTAACTAGAACATAATTCTACTGCTTTATACACAAAAGTATAAAATTGACAATTTTAAGATTTGTATGTTACAATTGTTAATACTGTGGCTTGATTACAGGGAAATGTAGAGGTAAATTGTAGTCTCCATCTTTTGTCCATTTTCTTTTTCATAATAGTTCATTTTTCAGGTTAATAACACATTTTATACTAAACCTTTTATCAAATTAACTAATAGTCTTTATAATTTCTAACTCTTAATTTATTTTTAAATCAATCAGTAGAATTTCGAATTGGAACTTTCATGAATAAACTTTATCAAATGAAACAAGTAAATATTTTCACACTTATTAAATATGTTTTGCTGTATATTTATTCTTTTCTTTTAAAAGCCCAAGTTTGTAGAGATAGATTTAACTTCCTTGCATGATCATGTTCCTAAATTAGATACTTATAGACGGTTCCCCTCGGTTGACTCAGCAGAATGCCCAGTGTGGCTTTGCTACAAAAAAAAAGAAAAAAAGGAGACACACACACACACATATTAACTATAATTGATTTTATGGATCGTGAGAAACTTGTAAAATGTTGAAGGCATAAAATTTGTAGGTGTTAGTATCTTATTTCCATGTGGTATTAAAGATACCGTTGTGAATTTTTTATCGTTGGATGGCTTCTTACGAGTTATTTGGTAATAAAGCTAAATCCGGTCACTGTAAAGATAACTTTACAGGCTTTTTCTTTTTTTGAGCCCTTCAGTGGCTCAGCGGTATGTCTGCGGACTTACACGCTAAAATCCGGGTTTCGATACCCGTGGTGGGCAGAGCACAGATAGCCCATTGTGTAGCTTTGTGCTTAATTCAAAACAACAACAACAACAACAATTTTCTTTTTTGCAGGCCTGACGTCAAATACAAATTTGGAATGACGAAAAATGAATATAAATGGCTAATTTGACAAACATATTGCATATCATTATTTTTTTAGGAAAATTACCATTGAAATATTTCAATGGGCACCTGCTTGTAAAATATAATTTAAAACACTTAAAAATTTCTTTGTACGATTACAGTAGAAATATTATATAATTTTGTTTGTTTGTAAATAAGCACAAAGCTACACAATGGACTATCTGTAATGTTTCCACAACATATATTGAAATACGATAAACTTACTATTGAGATAGCAAACTATACAGCATTGTATGAAGGAAGGCAACTAGTCATCATCACCCACCACCAACTCTTAGGTTACTCTTTTACCAACAAGTTGTGGAATTGTCCATCATATTACAACGCCCCCAAGGCTGTAAATGAGAACATGTTTGGTGCGACCGGGATTCGAACCCGCGACCCTCGGATTATGAGTCGAATGCCTTAATACACTTGGCCATGCTGGGCCTAAAGCTGATCGTATTTATCCAATATCAAAGCAAAAACTTTAAATTAAATCCGTAATTGTTAAATAGTGATTAAAAACAATTATAAATAATTTGATATAATTATTCAAGATATTTTCACAATATATTTTTTCGATATTAATAACACGGGATAACAAGTTATTTGTTTTCTTTTTTCTAGACTTCTTACTTTAAACACTGAAAAGTTATGAAACACGAGAGTTAAGAGATGCGTGCGTGAATATCGTATGTCTTACTGTATTGGGTCAATTTGATTTGACATTAGTGTTTGTTTCTTGAATTTCGCAAAAAAAACATGAGCTGGTTGTATGTGCTTGCTTTAATTAATTTTGTTGCAACAGGCCAGAGTGAAGAAAGTTTAATGTCAACACAACCGACCTCCAACTCGTGAGTTACTATGATCGGATAATGGGGTTTCACTGTCGCTCATAAATTGTACGTACAGTCCCTAAAGTCAAACACTCTAACTAGTGAGTCACACCGGGTACTTCGTTAATTATGACTGGCAAATCATAACTAAACCAATGTTGTCGGATCTATACGTTCATTTTATGAATCTTTCGGGAAGGGGAGATATTTAAAGTTGATAAATAGCCACAACAGAAAATTAAAAATATTGATATATTTGTCGAAATGCTAACTTATAAAACAAATATCTGCCTGAATAATTAGAAACTAATCAGCTTCCAAAGCAACACTGAAATGAAAAAAAAATTTTTAAATTGTTTCGAATAACGTTTTAAGTAATACAACTTTCAAATGCATTACTAGATTTATCACAGTTAATTAGTAAGTAATACTGTTATAAAATTACAATATATGCATGTATAATGAACTACTGCTTTATACATTAAAGAAGTAAATAAAATGTAGGTACTAGGTGACTCAAACGTAGTAAATTCCGACATCATAGGTTAAAAAAACAAACAAAGAATGACAAGATGGCGGAATGTGATAATGTAATAAGCGCATACCCAGAGCATGAACATTTATTGTATGAATTAGAAACGTCTGACACAAGCAGCGTAGGCCTTGTGCTTAGGTAATTATTCAATAATTATTCCGTTGTTACTTTAAGTATTATATCATGCTAGTTTAATTTCTCCGAAACGAAAGGAAAATAGGTAAAACATAAATAGAGCATTTTTTAAAGTTTGTTTAGTATTCTCAGTTATCGCTATTTGTCAGTGTTAATAACATTGTTATTACGAAATTGAATAGCCTTAAGGTTATTGCACGTTTGGGATAATGAGTAATTCACTTACACCGAAAGGAAAAATTGATTACATTTAATAACATAGCAGTTTCGTAATGTAACATGGTAAGCCATTTGACACTTAACAAACTACTGTTATCGTTTGACTTTTTTGTTTTGTTTTTAATTCAGTGTACATCTGCTATAACTTACAAAGCTATACTGCAGTATAATGATGCTTTCAAGTTTAAGTGCTATAATTTATAAAGCTACTACATTTGATAAAAATTTAATTAAACTGCAAATTATTACAGTATTTTTAAGAGTGTATTTTTTATTAAAATTATCAACGTTAGCTAAATTGTACTTTCCATTTTGTTGCTTGAAGTTGATGATTAAATCGTATATTGCAGAAAGTATTAATTATACTTTATATATTTTCTTGTTGATATCTTATTATTTCATACTTCTTATCTTTTTATTGTCATATTGCAACTAGTAAAGGATGAGGAAGAACTGGCAAGTGAAGCAAGATAAGAAAATATTTTGCTAAAAGTATTCATTGAGGGGTGTCATGTACCTCTTCTGTTGCCTTAAGTGCTTGTGGTTAATTACAGACTATTCTACAGATTTTATATTTTACAACACTAAGGTTCTGGCATATTTATAAATTATGACTAGCATATGTATAGTAAGGTAATTTTCTAACTTACAAACATTGTTATATTAAGTATAAACAAAAATATGCATTACGTTTAGTTTGTTTATTAGCTAACAGTTATTGAAAGTTCTGATTAGTAACTTCATGTGCATGTATGGAAACTGTGATTTTGAAAATAACTACAAAAAATGCTGCTCCTTTTTTGTTTTTGTTTGTTTAAGCTCTGTTCATTTAATTGGAATCAACATATTAGAGTGCTGATGATATTTTATCAAAACAATGTAATCGACTGAAAAGATTTATCCTTAAGCTGCTTAGTGTAGGATGTGCTGTTTTGCATATTTGATATACCTTGAATAAGTGATGTTATTTGCATAACTCTTTCAAACTAAAACTTTACATAATTAGTTGATTGTAAAATATATCAGTTTTGCATATTAGATCAATTTTTCACAAGTTGATTCAGCACAGTGAGTTAAAATGTTGATTATGCAGGATTCATATTCTACATAATAAGTTAACATAGAGCTCAATCTGTTTATTAGGTAAAAGCTACATAACAGGACCTGATTTTGGTACAATATATTCTTCATAATGCATGGGAAGAAATGTGTGTGCACTGTCATTTTTTATTATGTATTCATTGCTTGCACACATCTTTTAATGTATTATGTTAAACGAATTCAGAATTAGATTGTTGCACTTCAGTTTACAGAATTGGCCTCTTATGAATACTTGACCTTGTGTTAAATTGTAATACAAAATAAATCCATTATACCAAGTTAAACTGTGTTTAATTCCTTACTTAAAATTGTTTTGTTGTGTAGAATCAAATTGTATGGTAAACTCATTATAAAGAATAGTTTAATTCATTATATAAATTGGATATCTTTTTAGTATGATCTGTTATCCAAAATATAAGCTGTGTCGATTTCTTTACATCATAAAAAATATTATTATTTTACATGTGTTTGTTTAGTGATATCTTTCAGGAAAATGGAGGAAGTATTAGAAAACTAGATTTTATAGGTTTGGTTGTAAACATTCATTGTAATTGTAAAACATTCATGTTTTAATGAAATATAATTTCCAGGACTTTACTAACCTTAAACATGTTTTAATTATGCTATGTAGGTTTTTTTGCTTCTCAAACATCAGTAATTTTATGTATACTTAAATGTAACATTGGTTTACATGATACAGCTTCTTTTTTTTATGCTGGAACATGCAAGTGACTAGCAGTGTTTAATTATAATGTAATGTACTCTGGACCTGTATGGGATACTTATATACAGCATTTATTAAAATGTATGTTTTATATATATATATATATATATATATATTTCCTGGTGTAGAGGTCAGGTGTTTCCTGTTGATTAAGCATCTTGGGTTCCATTTGTTGTCCACTGCAAAGCTGTACCAAGTGATATCTTGTACAATACACTGGTGGCACACGCTTTTGCATTAAGCTGTGTAATTATTAATAGTTTCAGTTTATTATGAAAATAGTATTGTAGCCTTGAAGGAGTGTAACTTCTACCAATCTATATACATCTGTTTTTATCAGTTAGCATTATGTTTAATTTGGTGAGATTTGAAATTAATGAACCCTTGATGCCTGACATTGATCCAGTTTGTGAAGAAATTTTGTGAGTGCACCTGTTTTTATAAGCTCAGTTTAATGTAATTTTGTTAAAGTTAAGGAGTTTGAGAATTGAAGACAAATAAAAAAACAACAAAAAACAGTGATGTGTATTGGACAGTCCTTGTGTTTAGGTAGTCTCAAAGGTTTATTAAAAACAACATATGTATCAGACAGTCTTTTTGTTTAGTTAGTCTCAAAGGTTTGGTTTTTGTAGCAAAATCTGAAAATGTTGGAAATTGTTTGTCTAACAAATTTATACTGAAAAGTCTAAACAATAATGACTAGTAATATTATAGCAAAATTGTTTGTACAAATATTTTAACTTAAAAGTAATGGACATACTCCTCAGGTGTGTGAAGTTTTAAGAAAGCAGCTTCTTGATTTAGTAATTTTTCTGTAAAAATGTTTCTTAAATGTAGCATTTAAAACAGCATTTAAGAAGTTTTTTCAAAGTGAAAAATAGAAATGAATATGTTGCTCTACTTTTTAGAGTTTCTAATGTAATTATAATTACTTCTTTTTGACATGGTCGAGAATTTGTTACCATTTGGCAGATTTCAACTATTTCAATTGCCATATTTGCCACATACTCAACTTGTTCAAATTCAGTGATAAAAATATTGAATGAGAAAGATTGGATGGAGTTGTAATGTTGGAAACAGAATTCTAGTACAACTAGGCTTGATATGATCCAATATTGTTTTGTTTGTCCTGATATTTACATTAATATAAAATTTATATTTGAGGATCTCTTTAACAAAACTTCAAAATTGTACAAAGTCTTTATAAAAAGTCAGACAGTAAAAAAGGAACAGAATAGAGGTAGTTATTTAAATTTTTTGCCATCAAAAAGTGTTCTCTTTTTGCTTGTTTGTTTAGAATTGCATAGAATAAATATCTTTCTTTCATCAGACATTATTTTTGTGTGAAATCAGATTCAGTGAAAGTTGGGGGGAGGTAAGTATGCTACAGAATTCTCAAAATTGTTTTGAATAATTGCAAACTTTTAATTTCAAATGAAAATATTACATGTGACAGATTCTGAAATGTGTTATACACAGCACATGTGAATGAAATTATGAAAATATAGAATTTTAACATGAAATCAGGATTGAAAAAACCAACAATTTAATAGTCTAACTTGAAATAATTAATTAATTAAGGTTAGCATTTCCAATTATTCTAACTACTAAATTAATCAAAATATTTCCATTATAATATTTCATTATTATTTTAGATTAATTTATTGTTAGAGATTATTTAAAATTAGTTTCAGGTTATTACTGTCTTTGATTTTTTTCAACTATCCAAATCTTATAGAATGAGAATAATTTATTACTGAGCCCAGTGTTCAGACAATTAGGAAATATATTCAACTGATTACCCAGCTGTGGCAGAATTTGATTATGCAAGTATTTTTTCAATATTTAATGATAAGTTTATACATAATTTGTCTCATCATTGCGATTAAAAACTGAAATACAGTTTTGATCATTTTTAAATGAATTGAAGTGGCAAAAGCTCATGGATACTGATCATACTAGTAATAAATATGTGAAACTTGAATGCCTCGAGACAACCTGGATATGCATCAGAGAGAGAATGTAGACCCCTGGCCTTTATGGGCTGATCCTTGATCTTCCAAAAAAAATGTTTTTTGCTGTTTTCATTCTTGATTTGAGTAGATATTTTGCTTGATATTTCTTGAAAATACTTGTGAAGTACATTATACAAAAAAGCTAAAAATCTTAGTAAAGTACTTGTAAAGATTTACAATATAAACCTATTATTCTTGTCCATTACATACTTTAACTGGCAAGTTTTATAAGATCTGACTTAGCATTTGTCATCTTACTTTTCTTAAACAACTTTTGAATTTAAACACCAGCACATGTCTGAATGTTTATGTGAATATCAGTTTATATACATTTATTATGTTTTAATAAACATTTTTTTACTTTTTATATTCATATGACAGTGTTTGTGTTACCATTCACTAAATTGTATATTTTGATACTTCTACTTTAGTGAGGAAAGAAAATGAAATGTTTGATAAATGCTTTTTATAATTATTTTTGTGTTATTATTCATAATTAAATTATGTTTTACCAAAAATGAATTGACACTAAACTTGATTATGGTATTCAGAAAAACACAATACTATTTGCATGTAGTGGTTATGTGTTAGAAGATAACTTAAGAGAGTTTTGGGAAGGATTGTTACTCGGGGGTAGAAAAGCACATTATAATTCAAGGAAGTAAAAGTGAAAAAAAGAGTGATTGCTTTAGGAGAGGATGCATAGTAGTGAAAGCGTTAAACGTATAAATACAGGTTCAGTTAGCTTTGAGGTATCATTCTATTATATTTAAACATTTGGCTACCTGAAATTGAGGAAGAGATGATCAATGGTTTACATGGTATGGAAGGGATTCTCCCATTCAGTGTATTTATAAAATTGTTTGTAGTAGGGAGCAGTGGAACATTTAAGAATAAAATTTGCTTGCCAGTCAATGATACAGAGACTGTTATAGAACATATTTACTGTTTAGTTGCTGGTTTTTGTATTTTGGATGTAAGAATAAATTATGATTGTAGTAAGTAATTTAGAAGAAGTTTACAAAGTATTAAGAACCCTTTCTGAGGTTAAGGGATAGAAACAGACATGTTATATGTGTGATTCCTTGGAGAGATGTAAAAGTTTTTGTACTGTTGCTTCTTTCTTTCTTCAAAGACTTTTTAATTAACTGCATTCCTTCATTTCTTAGCAGACTGACTTAAAACTAGACATGGTTATACCTTAGCCTAGCATTTTAAAATCTTTTCAAAGATTTTATTCAGACAAAAATCAAACAACCCAAAATTGTATATTTTGGGCTCCTATGCAGTCTTATTTACAGCAGTTAAGATGAAAGTTGCCACAGATATAATTTTTTTCGTGCATCCAACATTGACATGCAAAAAAGGTGGATTTGCTCATTTTGGGTCCTTTTAGGAAGATTAGAGCTGAAGAAAAAGCAATTTTGAGGTTTCTGGTCAATTATTCAGTCATAATGTGGCCAGTGTGCACAGAAGTTTGGTTCAAAGATACTTTATTTTGGTCCTGCAAATTGACAAACAAAACATTTTTAGTAAGTTAAGGGATTGGGGTCACAATACCATAAAAATGTGATTTTAGTTTATTGTTTTTTTTGCAATTTCTCTGTCATGAATCAGTTTAATATACATGGGATATTATACAAAGATACTCTTTTTAGAGCTCCCATACATATAGATACAAAAATTTGGATTTTCCTGTTTTTGGTTATTGTAATTATTAGAAGGTTAAACTAACTCAATTTTAGAGGTTTTGGTCAATTTTTGACCAGTTTTTTTTAGTATTTAATAAAAAGTTAATCTTTGCAGTTTTCAAACAAAGATATAAGATGGTTTTGAAATTTCTTTTTTCTGTAATTGTGTTAGCAAGAAAAGTACATATTAAAAGTTTTCATAAACTCTTCACGTCAACCAATTTACATTGGAAAAATGTATGTGTAGAAACAAGCCATTTCTACATATATATATATTTTTCTCTACAAGTGGGTCTATTTGACATCACTAATTTACATTGAATTTGATACAATTATACTTTCTTAGAGGTTCAGAGCAATGAAATAGACAGTTTTTAACATTTTTGTTTCACAGTCTATTCTGATATCAAAATTAGTTGTACCCTGCAGGGACAGCAGTAAATCTTTGGATTTACAATACTAAAATCAGGGGTTTGATTCATTTTGGTGGACACAGCAGATAGTCTGATATGGCTTTGCTATAAGAAAACACACACACTCACACACATTCTCTCTCTTAAAATTAGCCACTTGTGGATAGCATGGAAGGGTCATGTTCCATGTGCCATTGATTCTTGGCTATTTAGTTTTGGGAATGCTGTCTAGTAGTAGATGTGGGAATAAGTTACATAGCAGGATCCAAGGCTTAAAAGAAAGGTTATCAAGGATATGCTTAGAGCAGAAAGTTTGCTTGGATCTGTGGAATAGATTTCATGTTAAGAGAGAATTAAATGCTAGAGATTGACTATGAAGAGTGAGGTTGAATATTTATTAATAATGATTTAAAATAAACTTCAGTATGGATGAAGAAGCTTAAGGAATGGTAAATAAACAAATTACTAAATAGGATAATGAGGAGATTGGAAATATGTACAGCATTATACATTGAATAATTTTAAATGTAATTCTGTCAGATTTAGAGATAAATTTATGTTTTTTTTATTCTAACATTACAACTTTTATAATTAAAAAGGATGAGTTCAGGGCTCAAGCCAAATACCTACTATGGTACAATGGGAATTACTAAAAGTTTGGAAAAGATGGAAAATGGGAATCGTTCAGAGAAGGTATCTCACTTCTCACTTAGAATAACTTGATTTCTTAAACACCCATGTAATATTTGCAAACCAATTTTAAAGAACTGTGTTTTTGCATTAAGATATCATTATGTACAGGAAGGCTTTACAATATCCTTTGTCAGTTTCTTTCTCTGAGCACTTGCATTCAAAATAACTTCATTCTTTAAAAATAGTTAATTAAATATTTGAGATATGCAATTTTTCCTGCTGATTTTAATTTTTTTTTTCAGGTTTTGTGGTTTAATGTGTTTTGAATTCACAAAACAAACATGTTCTTTTATTTTTAACTTTTAATTACATAAAAAGCAATGGTTTTTCCAATATTCTGAATTCTCAAGTGATAGTAGTTTCTGTTCCATCCTGTAATTGTGACAATGCTTCAAGTATGAGCTGTGTGTAGTTGCTGTTGGGGACACAATGTCTGTGTAAAATATGATATGCATTGTTTAACATGTTATGGATTTCTCATCTCCAGTTTTAGTGTGATTGGATGATGAAAAATATTATTAGCTACTACTTTCATGAGTGTTTACTCTAGACATAACTTTATCTGTGTAGAAAAAGTCTCACCTTTCTACTCTCTTCCTTGACAAGATTTTATATATTATTAGTAAACATAAACTACTGATGTTTGAAAGAGTCATTCAATTCTTTAACATAAGTAATTAATAAAGTACTTAAAATACATTTGAGAAACTTGCTTGTTACACTTTGTCAGTCAAGAAAAAAAGTTATATTTGTAAAGTGATTTTTGATTACTTTGTAGTTTGATACAAGATCACATATCTGTGAGTCAAGTAAACCATTATAGCACTAATATTCTTTTATAAAGTGAAAGGTTTTATTTTGTAGTTTTGGGTTAACATTGTATACTATAATTATTTGCTTTCTTTTCATTTAGTGAAATATTATGAATATTAATTTTGTATGGATGTGTAACTATCATGAAAAACATGCTTGTTCTAAAAATAAGTGTATTTGACATTTTATTTGGTGTGGAGTAAGATTATTATCTGTAAACATTTTTATGTAAATGTTAATAGACTTTAATTACATGTTGGCATGTCAACTTGTAACCTGAGGGTCATAGGTTCAAATCCCTGCTGCACCAAACATGCTTGCCGTTTCAGCTTTGAGGGTCTTATAATGTGACAGTCAATCCCACTATTTGTTGGTAAAAGAGTAGCCCCAAGAGTTGGTAGTGGGTGATGATGACTAGCTGCCTTATCTCTAGTCATACATTGCTAAATTAAGGAATGGCTAGCACAGATAGCCATTATGTAGCTTTGTGCAAAATTAAAAAAATAAACGTCATGTTGTCAGTAGTGTTGAGTTCACTTATAATTGAACATGTGCATAAGTTACTTGCATGTTTTTATTTAAATGAACTTGAAGTTGTTGTAGATATGTGAGGGTTGATCCTTAAGTGCAACCACATTTTTTGTAGTTGACTCACATACTCATCCCCTTTATCCATGATTTTTCAACAAGTCTAAAGGCTTATAGTGCTAAAAATTTGGTAGGTTGTGCTTAACAAAGACATCTTCCTCCCTATAAGTATATGTGCCAACCTTTAAAACAAGTTTAAGAACTATTCTGGATTTTAGAAAAGTGCATATATTTTACATCATTGGACTTTTTTTTTTTTTTAACTTAATAAGCAAAAGTTTGCTAATTGTGCATAATTATAGAAAGCATAACATTTAGAATTACTCTATTTTCATTTGTAGTTTAAAAAAAAATTATTTCTGTTTAAACATTACAGAGCTATTTATGATGGAGATGAACACCAGAAGTTTATGGAAAAATTGGATGCCAGAATTAAAAACCACGATCGTGATATTGAACGCATGTGCAACTTTCATTACCAAGGTTTTATCGAATCAATTAGAGAGTTGCTCTTGGTACGGACACAAGCTCAAAAGCTGAAGGTGAGGTTAACTTCAACTTATTAATTTTGTTTTGCTATTTTTTCAGTCTTACAGTAAATACTTTTCATTTGCTCCCTTTGTTGTTTTTTCCCTCTCCAAATGTTGTATTTTGTAATTTGCAGATCTACATATCTGATAAGTGTATTAAAGTAATATACAATCCTTTTTTATATCTTCATTCACCTGCTTGTTTTCATGCAGTTATATTTTGATTCAGATAGTAAGTAATACAGAAAAACTCTTATTCTTTAATATTTGTTTTTATAAATATTAAAAGATAATTAAATCATAAATTTTAAGCTTGAGTATTTTGTACAGCTCATTTCACATAAGCTGTATAAAATACTCATTGCACATTCTTATTGCCTTTGTACATGCAAGTCAGTTTTTCCTTTTCCAATGTATAATGCCATAAATGTATTCATTTTGGTTTTAACTTTATGAAATTTTTACATAACAAACATTTTTCAAAATGCTTAGAAATCATAATAAAATACTTATTTTTATTATGTTTTTAGTTCTTTCCAGCAAAATAAGTTACTACGATTTGATATGCGATTCAAACAATTTGAATGTTTTTTATGCATTGTGAAACATACATCACTTTTCCCTTCTTCTTTTACCTTCCACCTGATTTCCTGAACAAGCATAAGCTCTTCCTTTCACCATAATGTTTATTTTTTTGTTGACAGTGGTGCTGTTCACATAATGAATTCTTTTTTCTATGGTGAGTTCTGAAGTTTATGTTCCTGTTTCACTCATTTCTTCTGCATCTTTAAATCAGTGGTTTGTGTTCTTTTCTTAAAGCCTTATTTCAGCATTTCTCCCAGGTGTGTCTGAAATTCTTGAATACCGCATTAAATGTACATTCTTATTTATAAATCTGTAAGCTGAGGTACTTCTGTTGTCTCTGGGTTATGTACTAAAAAAAAGTGTCCATTTGCCCCTTTTTATCAATTTTTTAATGGACAGGCATTACCAATTCAACACTTTTCCATTCTTTTCTGCAGAAATTTGGAGTCCATCAGGGCTGTGTTTTGAGTGTTACACTTTTCAGAATAAAAATTAATTCCATCACTGAACAACTCCCTCTTACTGTTGCAAACGAGCTCTATGTCGATGACTTTTACATCTCATGTCAGTCATTGAACATGAGGTATATTGAGTGGCAGCCTTCAGTTGTTTACTAAAGTGGACAACAGCAACCAGTTTTAACTTTTCTCTCTCTCTCTAAAACTGTTTGTAGGTGCTTTTGTTGCCTGAAATCCATATTAATGAAGTTGTGTTCCCTGAAACAAAGTCCTTGGGGCTAATCTTTGACTGTAAGCTGACCATTACACTACACATCTAATATACAAGAGCACTGAACATTCTCTGTGTTCTCTCTTCCACCACTTGGGGAGTGGATCGATGTTCTATGCTAGAGATATATTGTGCTCTTATTTGATTGAAATTGGACTATGGATCAATGGTCTATGGCTCTGCTATGACCTTAGCCCTAAAGATACTGAACTCTATTCATCATCAAAGACTTTCAGCTCTGCACTGGAGCTTTCTACACTTCCCCAGTTCAGAGCTTATACACAGTCTCATGAACTTTCCTTGCACCTCTGCCATTTGCAACTGTCTTTACTGTTTGCTTCAAGACTTTGATCCTTACCAAAGTATCCCACCTGGAGTTGTATTTTCCTTCCTCAGTGGGCCATGCTTTTTCAGAACAGATGATCTACCATTGCTCCTTTTGGCCTTTGCATCCAGGCTCAGTTGAATGAATTGAGTCTCTTAAGATAAAATTGCTGAGTCCACTGATCATCTTATCCCACCATGGATTATTACCATCCCCAAATGTAACCTTTCTTTGAGTCATCTGAAGAAAGCAGATACTTCCGACTGGAAGTACTGCCTTCTTTTTGCTGAACATTATTTGAACCATCCTTCCATTCCTGTTTACACAGATGGTTCAAACTCAGGTGGCTGTGTGGGCTCTGCCATGGTTTGTTGTGGTTTGATGGTTATTTACAGAATTCAGTCTACAGCTTTTGTGTTCACTGCTGAACTGTACACCATTTCTCTTGCCCTGGATCATATAGAAGCTAAGCAGTACTCGAATTGCACTATATATACTGACTCGCTTAGTTCTCTACTGGCCCTGGAATCGCTTCACATTAGTTCTCACTGATATTCAAAACAAACTGGCCCATTTTTATTTAACATCTACTTCTATTCAGGTTTTTTGGATACCAGGCTATGTTGGTATTCACAGGAACAGACTCCCTGACACTGCAGCTAAATCTATTTGTTCTGGCACTGTCACTGCTGTGCCTATTCCCTAGATGGACTATGGTCCTGTATTCAAGGCGAGGCTCCATGCCAGGTGGCAGTCAACTTGGAGTTTATTTCTAGTTTGTCCATATTGGCAATTTGAGTTTTTAATTGCATGAAACTATACACTTAGTATTTTGACACCACAAACATCTAATTTTATATAGTGCTGCATTCAACATACCATGTGACTCACTGAAATTAATATTTAGATGTTTTCTTCTAATATTTACTTTTAAATTAAGAAGTTAATTGATATATATAATATAAAAGTTTGAATTCTAATTTACAGTTTGATTCCAAACTTATTGACATAAATTCATAAAATAGTAACTCGATAAAATTTTTCATTCAAGTGAACAAACTTGATGACATTGTCTTTGACTTGTGACTCATTGGGAAAAGGTTAATAGATGATCATTGACCACAGAAGTGTTTGTAGGCTGAAGTTGAAAGGTCAGAGGCCAGTAAAAGTGGGAAGTTTGTGCATCTTAAAAAAACAACTCTTCATACCAGCCTTAGGGCTTCTTCATACTTACATTCAGTTTTGCTTTATACACTTTAATGCAAAAAGGTTACTTGGAAAAATGTTTGTTTTTTAGATAAGGCACTTTCATTCCTTTGGAATGAGTGAAGAGTTCTTTGTCATTCAACTCGGTCCTATCCATTTTCCTGCCTCACACTTTATATATACTTTCTCACAGTAACAATTTGAGTCTTCAAATTTTCTGTTCAAGGTCCACACACTTTTTTTCTTTATCCTGTCTAGGTTGTTAATTTTATGTTATTTTCTTTTCACCATCATTCTTCACTTTTGTTAAATTCACATTCCTTTTATTGTTATATCTCTTTGAAACATTATTACCCAGTGCATTTATTCATTCATTTTCTAACATTGGTATCTGTATCCTTGTTCTACTTTTTTTTAAATTTAGTTGCCTTACTGATATTTATTATTCTTATACAATCTTGATATTGTTTTACTTATATAAATAAATTATACAATCTTGATATTGTTTTACTTATATAAATAAAATGTTGTTGAGATTGTAGTGTGTGTACATGTTACTTCCCTTAGCTCATTTGTAGCTTCAGAACTTGTTCTTTCAACCCAATTGTTGTATTAATTTCATGCTCACTGGTAACCTGATGAAGGGCTTTTGCACTGAATGTTGTTTTTATGTTTTATCAATAAAATTATTTCAGTTTGGCAAGATTTTCACCACTACTTTATATTATGTTTTGCATTTTATTTTCTCTCCCATGCAATTATTTTATTACACAATTTTTTTGTGCTTAATATATGTATTGAATATTTAAACTTTTCTAATATGAAAATCTATAAATCTGCATGTGTGTACCAAAAACATATCCCTCAAAAGAACTTCTCTTATGAAATATTAGGTATTTTTTTCTTTTTGTGTAGTTCAGTATACAAAATCATAAAATAAAGGAAAAATTAACCATAGAAAAATTGTGTTTGTAGTTATCCTTACATTTATTCTGTATATCCTTTTGTGTTAAGGTTAAAATTATTATTGAAAATTTCATACCAAATTTAAAAATTATCATTTATCAGTAAAGTCTCCTTACATAACAATCCTAGGTATATTGCAATGATTTAATTACAAATGAATATATATAATGCTGTTATTTTAAAATCTAGTATGAAATTTTCAGTAAGAATTTTAACTTTATCACAAAAGGATATTCAGAATAAATATAAGGATAACTACAAACATAACTTTTCAATGATTTTTTCCTTCATTTTATGATATTATATACTGAATTAAACAAAATAGGATACGTCATATTCTTTAAAAAGATTATATAGTCATTAAGGCTTTTAATCACAAAATTTTATGAATGGTAAAGTCATTTATCTTCTAGAGTAAAAATTGCTCCAACAAACTAACTATAATCAATTCAAACTTTTCACTCATTGAAATTTAGCGAACAGATATGATTCATGTCATTTTGTTAATGAAAGGCTAAAGTGTCCATTTGGTTTATTGTCTTGGTAGAAAGAAGTGAATGTAATTGATCAAGAACTTCAGTTTACTGTTCGAAGAGTAATACAAAAAGGAGAAGAACTTATTAAATACAGAAAAGTGCAAACACACATTGCTTCAGCTGTTGAAAGCCTCAGTTTGTGTCTTCCTGTCTTAGAAATGTATGGAAAACTTAGTCAGCAAATGAAAGAGAAAAGGTATGTCATTGTTTTATTTTACTCTGGAACCTTTGATGAATGATTTTTCAATAAAAATAAACTTACCAGTCATTTTAAAGGCACATAATCATCTACAATATTTTAGACATTAAATCTTTCAGAAATGCATAAAAAAGAAACATCTAAACTGATGCATGTGGAAAAAATCTAATTACCTTTAAAACTAAAATAGCAAACTCACAAATATCAAAAACTAAAAAATAGCTGCATTGTTTCTTCATTTATACACATTACTTTTTTAATTTCCTTGTTTTATTGCACTGTCTATTTACACTCAAATATCCTTACATTTTATCACCATCTACCAATTTTTCTGCACCTGAAAAAATGTATGGAAATTCTCAGAATTGTTCCAGGAATGTAGTATACATTAAAATGTATATATTTTTTAATGTTTAGAGCAATATTAAAATGATTGTGGTAGGTATTATATTTGGATGAGAAATCCAATAAATTTGTTTTCTGAAACAACAGCTCACCACTTCACACAGTTTTGCTATTTTCTTCCTGTGTTTGCACCTTATGCCATTAGCCTTATGAAAACTTCCACTTAATTTCATGTGAATTTGTGCTAGTGCATGGTGATATCATGCAACAAAAACCTTTCACCAGTAGTAATGTGACACATTTCTGTGTTCAGTAACTCCCTGACACTTTTATGCGCGTGAATCCTTATTCTTTTCTTTAGCCATAGTTCACCATGTAGCCTGGACCCTCTACTTCCGTTGTTTCTTCTAGCTTTCCTTCTAATTTCAAACCTCATAATGAAGAAAACAAAGTTGAAAGCTTTGCCTTGAGAATGACTGCCAATTGAAAAATTACTTGGGCTTCAACTAATTCTCAGGAACTCTTATTTTTTGGGTATGTACTGTTCTTTCTCTTACTCCAGTATCTTATTGTTCTTCTCACTTCTACACAATTTTCATTCTTGAGGCTCTTTTAATTTACTCCCTCTCCAGATAGTTTTATGTCTTGCTGTCCCCTTCTCTGCAATGAAAGTTATTACACTCCATGTTTATGGAACAAAGCAACAAAATTTGTTGAATTTACTGTTTACATCCAAAAATACATTGAAACACAGAATTTAGGATATAGTGCAAAATGGTAAGAAGACTGTGATGCTTTGAATACAAAATTATTTTTTCATTACAAGGGAATGAAAATATAGACATACAAGACAATTCAGTTTGATGTGCTTTGTAGGATATGAGTTCAAAGGTTTTATTCAAGAAGATTTTGTTTTGTAAACCACTTTCAATAAGAACAACAGCTAACGAAATCTTTAAGCTTATTAGTGATTTTACCATTCAAAATGTCATTCTTTTAAGAAATTGTGCTGGACTGAGTAGTGAAGGAGCTTTGGTAATGGAAGGTCACCACACCAGGCTTTTCAAGAAGGTCCAAGCAATAGTGCCCAACTGTGTATGGGTGCATTATAGTATTCATAGAGAGGCTGTAACCATGAAACATATGCTTTCACTTTTGAGTTCAGCTCTCTACAAATGTGTTAAGTTTATAAATTAAATAAAATCTCGTCTATTGATTTCCAGGATTTTGCTGCTTTATGTAAAGAATTGAGAAATGAGCATTAGCAACTTTTAATACACTCTGAAACTCAATGGTTATCAAAGAGGAATAGTTTGAAAGAACTTGCTGAAATGAAAGATGAGTTATTATTTTTGTAACAACATTTACCATTGGCAAGAAATGTTATATTTTAATTCAGGATGGTTTTCATGAATTTGATTGGTTAACATGACTTACTCATGTCACATATTTTGTGTCTTAAATGAGTTCAATTTAAATTTACAAAGCACCAACATAAATATTCTTAAAGTTCACGAAAATATTAAAAGAAACAATTAAAAAAACCATGTGAGCACAATGAGTTGTAAAGGGGAATTTTAGGTCTTTCTTTTTTGTACTTTTAATTGAATTCCACAATGAATATTCTGAAATTGACATCTCATATGCAACTTCTGTATCAATTGAAAAACATCTATTGGGGTTGTTATCAATGCCAAATGAATACTTCCCTCCAGTTGACACCAGTAAAATGTCAATTAGGGACCTGTTTACTGTTAATATGGAAAATGAAGAAATGGAGTACAGGAGAGGAGAGCCTTTCCACTTTTAACTGCTGGATCATGAAGAACCCTCACTTATTGGAGCATTACCATTGGAGCTAGAACAGCTAATACTAATACAATGAGAAGGTATGTAAGTAGTGACAAAATTTGGGAAATGCAGCTTATCTCATATATAGCTTGAATACGTCACTCATCCTAAGTGTGCCCTCCTCCTGCAGTCAGATCTTGTTCAGTAGAGTTGAGTTTTACATTTAGTACATATGGACTATTGTTGTATAATACAGTTTTCTCCTCTTTCAGGCAGTCTACTCCATAAAAATCTCTTAATTTGAGTAGAGGTGATGACTCACTATACAAATTAATAAATGTTTATATCTTGCATTTTCTTCTCCTTTACTTTGTTCAGTAGAGGCACGATTAACACACTTGGTTCTCGTCCTTACTACATAACTAACAGCTGGTGGATGTACCATAGAGTCTGACAGTAGTTAATATGACAACTCCATATGCATCTGTAATATATCTCTCATGATCTGATCTCAAACAGCTGGTGTTGAACATATACAGACTGACACTTGATACTCTACATAATAATAAAGTACTCTCCTTCTGCAGTTGGAGTTGGTCTGGAATCTGACAGTAAAATTTAGATGAGCAGGGATATTTATTGCAAGTTCCCTCTTCTTATAGCTGATTTTGACACTTCAAGTCTTATGGTAGATTTGAGGTTAGTACAGAAGGTACAGTTTGAACTAGTTCCAAGTGCAATACACATTTTAGCTTTCTGGTGATTTGTGTGCAACTATTTCGATAGTATTGTATCGATTTTTCCACCTATCCATACAAGAGAACTCTTACTTCTTTGTCTCTTCCCATTCCTGTGTGGGTGAAGAATATACCCTAAATGAGAATAGATGTAGTTTTCCACAGACATGTCCATATCAAGCCACTGATATTGGTTGTCACAGTCACTGTGGGCTTCCTTCAAGCACTTTCTGAAGCTCATCTAATTAATTCTACCATTTCAATGTGAGATTCTAACTAAAATGTATGAAGTATAATCTGAGAATTAAAATTTTTTTCACTTAAATGTATTTTTGATATGTACCTATTTGCACTTCCTACTCATACTTCTCACTTTCAATGCATGTTTTTTACTTGAGGATTCACAAGAGTGCAAGCATAAGGGGAGTTATTATAGTTGGAAGTGTGTTAAATTTCTGTTGCTGGAGAGCTTTTACTGCACAATAGAATCGTCATACAGTGGCAGAAAGTTACAAAAAATTACATGGGAGTTTTTACAAGGCTATAAGCATGTGAAGTTCTTTAGTAGAACCAGCAAACTGTATGTTTGTGAGAGAGATGATAATGAGTCAGAAAACCATATTGAGATAAGGAAAATATTTTATTTCACAGAGAGGTCAAGTATTTTGTAAAACTAAAAGTAGATAGGAAATATTCTTATATCACACAAATGAGACTTGTTTAGAAATTGCTATTTGTGGGATAATAGATTTGATCTTCTTGCAAGTATATATATTTTTTTCTGTTACATGGCTTTTTTATCTTATTTTAAGGTAGTATAATTTGCTACTAATATTGATATCTGAGCAAAGTTAAGCTAGAATATGAAAGCAAGACATTTCACTAGAGAATAGTAACAGTACATGTAAGTCTAGCCCATAGTGTTTGTAGTCTATATATGTAGATTTTTCAGTGTTGCAGATTTACTCGCAGCTCATCTGATTTTTCAAAAAGTAAAAGCTTATGCATTTGTATGCTTAGCATTTAGTTCTCTAATCCATGCAATAAAAAATTATGGTACATAATCCAATATGCCCTTAAAGAGGCTGTTTTTTTGTTGTTTTTTTCAGTATAAAATTTTTAATCTTTCAGAGAACATTTATTTGTTTAATAAAATTTTTTGCTTGCTTTTTGCATTTGACAGTTAAAGATGACCATAATGACTTATTATATACTTATAATAAATTAGCAAAATTTTATTCTCATTATCTGTTACTTTGAAAAGAATACTGGGTCTGATTGTATTTCTGACAAGAAAAAGCTATACAGAAATTGGCTCAAAACAAACATAACATTACAAAATCAAAAATTATTTGAGCTACTGAAACTAATCAAACAATTAGGGATGGAAAACAACTATAGAAAATTCTAGATACCAATTAAAGATGTAAAGAATTATGTTTTCAAAACATAATTTTTGATTAAAACAATAGAAAAATTAAAGTTTCTTACATTTTCCTGTACAAATTTTCTGTATAAATAAATTTGTGAACTTCAGAAAGATATTTAACCTATATATACTTGTACATTATATAACAACACTGTTAAGTTTAGAATTAATTTATAAACTGAAATCATAGGATAGATTCTTATATATATGTCTATAAAAATGATGGAATTTTGAATGAACAGTACTCCTTTTTTATTTAATGGATTTATTTTGGATTAAAGTAATGGTGTTTTGTCTCATCATTAACAAAATTGTTTTAACAGTTATCCTGAGAAATTTAAGCTTTCATATTAATGTAGTTGTATTTGTGAGTCTGTTATGTAAATGTCATGTAAATGTTTGATGTTGGAAAATATTTTATTTGGAAGTGAAGCAAGCAATGAAGAAAGCATATATCAAATGAATTGTTGTTGAACATTTGGTCAGCCAAAAAGTTTTACCTCAAAAAGTTGTACAACAATTGCCCACCGCTCATTTTGACCCAGATTTTGAATTAAAAAGAATGGAAATGGAAATGAAATTTCATTTAGAAATTGAAAGCAAACGTATTGAAGCAGAACAAGAAAACAAACGCCTTGTTCTTGAGGCCGAAATACAAAAAGAACGCATTAAAGCTGATAAGGAAATCAGTATGAGAAAGGCACAGACAGAAGAAAAGGTTGTCCAAATGCAGTTGGATAATTTTGATGCTTCCAAACAAATTCGTTGTGCCTCCATTCAATGAGAAGGCTGTAGATAAATATTTTCAGCAATTTGAAAAATTGGCCCTTAGGCTAAAATGGTCTACCGAATACTGGACAGTATTACTTCAGAGTGTTCTCAAAGGTAAAGCCTAGGAAGTATTTTCCAAACTCACGGCCAAGCAAAGTTATGATTACGAGCACGTCAAAAAATGCATTTTGAATGCTTATGAATTGGTGCCAGAGGCATACAGACAAACATTTCGTGGTTACAAAAAGTCTGACAACCAAATTTATGTCGAATTTGCTCGTGAAAAAGAAACTGTTCTACAGGTGGTGTGATTCCAAAGAAATCAAAGAGGATTATACAAAACTCAGAGAACTCATGTTAGTTGAAGAGTTTAAAAGATGTATTCCCGTGGAGCTCAAAACTTACATCAATGAACAAAAAGCTTCCAAAATTCATGATGCTGCTGTCTTGGCAGACGAGTATGCTTTGACTCACAAAGATTTCTCGTACAAAAGCAAAACAAATCACACAGCAAAGAAACCCAATGACTCATTCAAACATTATGCAAATGTCGACAAAGACAAAAAAGAACAAACTTCTAATTCTCAAACAAAGACTTCATCTCAAAGCTCATCATCTACAATAAACATGTCATTCTCATCCAAAACATGTGCTTATTGTAAGAAACCTGGCCATCTGATTTCTGAGTGCTATAACATCAAAAACAAGCCATCACCCCATAGTTTCATTTCACCCTCATTGGATACATCATTTGTTCCTAATTGATTTTGACCCTGTCCAGTCCACTGTGGATTCCAAGTCCAATATTCTTGATGTACCTGAAAATCTTGTTGAGGACAAATTTAAGCCTTTCATCACTGAAGGTTTTGTTTCTTTTGTTGGCGATTCACATCTACAACCAATTAAAATCCTGCGGGATACTGGAGCTTTTCAGAGTTTGATTTTGGAAAGTGTACTTCCGTTTTCTGAAAAGTCATCCATTGGGGCCAATGTGCTCATTTCTGGTGTAGAAGGTGGCGTCGTTTCTATTCCTCTTCATAGATTGGATTTACATTCGGACTTAGTTTCCGGCCCAGAGACTGCGGGTATTATATCTTCATTGCCTGTTGAAGGTGTGTCTATGCTTTTGGGGAATGATTTGGCTGGTAGTAAGGTGGTACCAGAGGTTCATGTTGTTGAAGCACCTGTTGTTAGTCCCAGTACAGAGCAACTTGTCGAAGAGTTTCCTGATGTTTTCCCCGCCTGTGCTGTTACTCATTCTCAAACACGCTCTCAGGAGTCCAAAGAGGATTTCCCTTTATCTGATACGTTCATGTCTCACATTGATGAGATTTCTGACTCAACTTCGAGTTCTACTGATGACTCCAAGTCATTTTTCAACTCTCTTCATCGTAACAAACTTGTTGAGGAACAGGACAATGATCCTGAAACTCATTCTCTTCTACAACCGGCCGTTGATGAAAATGAAATAGGAACTGTCCCTATTTGTTATTACCAGAAGTCAGGTGTGTTAATGAAAAAATACAGACCTCCTGACATTGCTGCTGATGAAGAGTGGAATGTTATTCACCAAATCATCATTCCAAAGTGCTATCGGAATGATATTCTTAGTCTTGCTCATGATCATGTATTGTCGGGACACTTAGGTGTAAGAAAGACCCTAGATCGTATCCGACGACATTTCTGTTGGCCAAAGATGCGCCAAGATGTTGTTGACTTTTGTAAGACATGCCATTCTTGCCAAATGACTGGAAAACCAAATCAGAGGATTCCCAAAGCACCACTGCAGCCTATTCTTGCCTTTGAAGAACCGTTCTCAAGGGTCATTATCGACTGTGTTGGCCCAATGCCAAAAAGCAAAGCAGGAAATGAATACCTCTTGACAATCATGTGTGCTTCTACACGTTTCCCTGAGGCTATCCCTTTGAGAAAAATCACTGCTCCCATCATTGTCAAGGCTCTTGTCAAATTTTTTACCATGTTCGGGATTCCAAAAGTCGTGCAATCAGATCAAGGCTCAAATTTTATGTACAAGCTATTTCAACAAGCCATGCATGAACTAAACATCTATCAAATTTCATCCAGTGCCTACCATCCTGAGTCACAAGGTGTCCATGGGCGTTTCCACCAAATTACTGCCACGAATACTCAAAGAACTGGGATGAGGGTGTTCCCTTGTTTTTTGCAGTTTGTGAGGTTATTCAAGAACCGACTGGATTTAAACCTTTTAAGTTGGTTTGAAAAAAACAAACAAAAAAAAGGTTTTCACAAGTTCAAACTTTTTTTTTTTTGCTTTTAAGGGGGAGATTGTTATGTTAATGTCATGTAAATGTTTCATAAACGACAACATGTGTTGTGTTTAAATTTTCATTTCTATTATTTATATTTCCATATTTATATTATTGTTTCAAAGCTTAAACCAATAAAATATGTTGTTATTCATTTAAAATAACATTTAGAAATTTCTAGAATTAGGTAGATCAAATATATGACTATAAACGGAAATGTATGGTGGCCTAGTGTCTAGACGTTGAGTCTCGTGCAAGAATGGACATGCGCGTATTGCTCTGGAGCTCTGTGGAAGTTATGCGATGGTTCGAGAAGTCTAGGCCTACTAATATATAAAGAGACAGAAACACATGAGAAGAGAAAGAGTCATTAGTTTTTATTCGAAGAAAAGAATAAGAAGAGTCAGTCATTCGTTTGAGAAAGTTTAAGTGTTTGCTGTGAGTTTATTCAACTTGAATTTGTGACTGAAGCTAGATCTACAGAAGCTGTGATTTTGTCTCGTCAATCTTTGCGATTCATTCGAATTACTGGTTGTGCTGAGAGTCGTCACGTACGGACTATTTAGGGGAGACTGGGAAAATTGGAAGGCGGCAAGTTTGAGACGTTCATCAAGAAGCACCGTAAAAAGAACTTCGTCATTCTCCATTCAAACTTCGGTGTTTCTTCGTGGGACCAAATTCACACCCTAGACCGGAATTTTGGATTTCTGATCTGAACTTTTGGACTTACATTCTAGATCATATTATTAGATACAGGCCAGTACCATTTTGTGTTGTAATTAATTTTGAAGTTTTGAACTTAATATCTGTCATTGTTATTACATAATTTATGTTATATCTGTCGTATATATAATAGTTTGTTGTAATAAATTATACAAGCTGTTATCTGTGTTTTTCTGTTGCGTTTAGTCTACATAAAACATACAAAAAAAATGTAACAGAGTCTTTTATTGTTATTGAATTGTCTGAATATGTTTTAATAAAACAGTTACACACATTATGTTATCTTTTGAATGTTGAGTTACATCTATTTTTGAAACTTGTAAAAGAAATGCTCATTATAGTAGAAACCTATTAAACTTGACAATGAGTCCAATTTATATGCTTTTAATGTTTAATGGTTTAACATTTAACTTTAAGTTTTTAAAACTGATTAGTTTATTGTACAAATATACACAGAAGCAATTAATATAAATTTATTATGGATATCTTATAACAAAACATTACATACATTCTTTTCATAAATTGGGTGCTGAAATTATATAAAGCAGCTGATTAAATATCTTTTAAAAACAGTTAAATTGCAACACTGCTGAAGGATTGAAAATGTCAGTCAAATCTTAAAAAATTTTTGAGCAAAATACAAATGTTCTTAAACTGTTCCCACATAAGATCAGTCATTAATTATCCTTTTATTTTTAATCACAGACAATGTTAATACAAAATTAGAATCAACATTAAGTGCTTAGATTAAATGTTTGTAAACAAAATTGACATGAAAGTTTCCATAAATTGTAAAAAATCCAAGAAAGAACTTAAAAGCTTCTACATTATCATATAATTTTGAAATATGCTATTAATTTTTTGAAAAAATGTTACAGTAGATGTTTCTAGAAGGGTAGACAGACTATTTTTTAATTATGAAATTCATATTTTTGACATTTTTTATCAATAAAAATATAGAACACTAGAATCATTTAAATTTTTTAAGGCTTAATTCTTGTATTTTGTATTCATTCATCATAAGGTACTATCCTGCACTGAAAACTCTAGAACAGCTAGAACACACTTATTTACCAAGGGTGTCCCGCTATAGATTTTCTCAGGCAATGCAGTCAAGCATTCCAAGGCTAAGGGAACAGATTAAGGAGGCATCTATGTCAGAACTAAAGGATTTCTTAGAAAATATTCGTAAAGTTTCTTCCAAACTTGGTGAAGTTGCAATGAGACATGTAAGTTTATTTACATATTTTTTTGTTACATTATTTATACACCAGTATATTGTAGTGTACCATGATTTTACATTAATTGTTTGTTATAAGCAATACAAATTACAGTGCACTTTACAACTAGATTATTGAATTATTTGCTCAGATGGTTTTAATTCTACAAAAATTGTGAAAAGTTAGAGTAAAAAACATTATTTATATCTCCTGAAATTAAACATTAAGAAAGGATTTATTTTTTGAAGAAAGTGTTATTTATTAAAAATCAAAACTTTCTATGAATTATGAGAATTTTTCTTTTGGATTTGACTTTTCAATGGATAGTTAATTTTGAGTTGATGTAGTATATGCAGCATGGTGTATATTTTTAGAAGTTAGAACATTAAAGAATAATTGTTCAATGCTTTATTTAAAAATTAAATTTTGATCAATAGCATAAATTCTCTTCACAAGTACTAGAATTCAAAATTCCTTAATTTTCTGCTGTTCCATTGCAGTGCATGTAGCTTCATAAAGAAACTTCTATTCTTAAAGTTATATTTAGCTGCTTAAAGGAACTTCTGTTAAGTTTTAAGGAATGTAACTACTTGCAGACAAGTACCTTTCACGTACTTCCTGTATACATCATTTGAGAGTGAATATTCTTTGGTGCTTATGTTTATTTGAGTGATTTTACTTTATTTTGCAAAATGCAATATTTTGACATTTAATTGAATTCAATCTGACATTGAATCTCCACAGAAATTCTATGGAAACAGGAAAAATACAGTGGTCCACTTTTATGATTGCTTTGCATGAGGAAAACAATTTATGAAACAAAATTAATATACACGTATCAAAGGATATTGCTGTTCATTGGAGTTATTTAATTAGTGTATGTAAGTTCAACTCGCGTAATGGTGCCTTCACATGAGTAATCTACAGTACTAACATGTATATAGGTGTATTCTCCAAGCACTGTACATGATTCAGGTGATATTACAAGAGTAATATGGTTTTAGCCCTATCTTGATGAGTTGCAGATCAAAGGCCATGTTATTGTATTTTTGATTTGCATTCAAAATTTTATTCAAGTACTATTTTATGAATTTATGTCAATAAATTTGGTATCAAGATGTATATTATAATTCAAATTTTATTATTATGCATTTGTTAATTTCTTAATTTAAAAGTCAGTCTTAAAGGAACACACCTAAATACCAATTTTTGTTGGTTGCATGGTATGCTGAATGCAGTACTGTATAAAATTAGATGTTTGTGATGTCAAAATACAAATACTATAGTTTCATACAATTAGGAATTCAAATGCCAATATGGAAAAGTTAGAATATAAAATAAAAACCTTGTATCTTTTAATTTTACTAAGATATGGCTTATGTACTGAATCAAACACAGTGGCACCATTCACTTCTTTCCATTTTTGGATATTGTCTCTTATAAAAACCTACTTCATATATAACATGTAAATAACTAACCAACAGCTTAGAATATTCATCTAGTGGTTTTCTCAGCTGTTTTGATATGTGAAAAGGCTACCACATTCTTTCAAATCAAGATTTTAAAGGAGGTAGGTTGTGTCTTGAGTTTGCTTAAAATTTCACTTTTCTTTAAGGCCTAAATATAGCTTAGTTACTACGTTTAAAATTTTTAAATATATATATAAATATAAAATCAAGAAAAATTTGCATATCCTTCACATGCAAATCCGGAGAGCCTAATACCTAGTAATTTACAGTATTAAATATGATAGGTATTTTTAATTGACAGTGCAAGTAATTCATGTGTTATCATTGTCAAGGAAAACTGAGAGCCTAATATAAGTAATTTGTTACTAATTTATACATAAGATATTTTTTCATTGTGATATGTAAGTATAATTTGAGCATTTGTAGATATTGATACTTTCACATAGTGTTTGAACACTATGTAAAGTCTATATCACATTAACTCACAGCAGGCTCAATGAATTTTGCTGAGCTTGTGAACCAAAATTGGCCTCTAGAGTTTTTATATTATAAGATCTAAAATGTCTTGTGTATCTCTATGAAAGTTCTGAAGCTTTAAGTAAATAATGTCTTTTGTGGACAAAAAATCAGAACTTGAAATAAAGTATGTTTACTGTACATCTGTATATGTAGTTGACTGCTCTGAGTGCAAAGTAACATTCATGAAAAGATTGTAAACAAAATTTCTTAATTGAAAATTGTTAATTTTTATTTGTATAATCTGTAAAACCTGCTAAATAAGTTTCAGACGTTATTTTTTCTGTAAAACTTTATATATATATTTCATGTTAATTTCTCTTCACTAACCCTATACAGGGTCAGTTACTTGAACCAACTTCATAATCACCACACTTAAATAATAATAAAAAAAAATGAATTAATCTTTTTTTTTTCTTTCTATAATGAATTCAAATTGTAACAGGAAAGTACAGTTGTTTATCCTAAATAGCTTAAAGCTCTTATCACTATAAATATGGTTCTACTTAAATTGTTTTGAATTGCCCTTTGAACTATAACTAATGATCCTGCCACACAAGTTGTAAATCACTTAGCATCTTATGCATAATACCAAACTGATTCTGATGACAACACAAAAAGGTTTTCTTTGATGCTGCAAATAACAAGGTGCAATTCTTGTTGTGAGTTCACTAGTTTTTTTTACTTATCTAAATATATCTTTTTCTAAACATGAGAAATATATGTGAGGACTTTTATCAGATTTTATCAGTAATACTTTTATAGAAAAAACTATCATCAACATGTAATCAACAGCAATTAATTGATAACACCTTAACATGATCAGAACAAATTTTATTAGTGTGTTGATGAGACTAAGCATGCCATTTCTAGGTTAGAACATGCATTAAGCACTTATAAATTGGGCAAGAAATATAAAAATTTCATTATCGTGAAATTATATATAATTCCCAATGATGATTGTGATATTAAGAAAACATGTCAACAGTTCAAACAAAACAATAGCTTCCTAAAGGTACTGAGACTCTAAGGAAGAGGCTCAGTTTTGCAGTTCATTGCCATTGCTCTTGTACTTCATGACAAAATACACCTAGATATCATATTATCATTACATTGGACAATTTATTGAATCCAATTTAAAAAGAAACATTATTGTGAAGTTGAATGTGATAATACATCTGGTGCTGTAGCAAGTAATGCAGAGATTATCTTAAAATATCAGTCATCCAAAAACAAGTCTACAAGATCTACTGAATTGATATATGAAGATCGTAAAGGTTCCAATGATATCCAAACTACATAAAAAGAAGAGATTCATGTTTTGCACAATCCCAACATTTTAAAACTCTTTAATTTCATCAACCATGTTTGTTTCTACTAAGAGTGTATGATGACATTAAAACGTAGATGTAATAACCTTAGATGTAAAATAGACTCCTTACTAAAAAGTATTATGGGATATAGACCAAAAGGTGATTTAAATGTTTAGAAAGAGTCAGCTTTTATTAGTGTAAATAATAATAATAATAATAATCTAATTATAAGGATCTCTGATAAAGGTAAGCATTTTGTAGTTGTGTATAAAAACATGCATGTAAATAAGGTAAATGACCATCTCAGCAGTGGAAACAACCACAAAACACTACAGTGAGACCCTATTAATAACACTGAGAAAACATGTAAAGATTCAGTTTAAAGGACCAGTAAAAATTCAATCAAATTTGAAACAACTACAAAACACTACAGTAAGATCCTACTCATAACACTGAGAAAAAATGTAAAGATTTAATTAAATAGAGCATGAAAAACTCAATCTTTCATAAATGTATAATGGTTAACCTTATTTCAAACAACAATAGACCACTAGAGCTCTCTGGTTTTTCCCAAGAACAAAGAAAGTATCTCTTTGATAGCCATTGTGTCAGCTTACAACTTACCAACAGAAGAACTCTTGTGGTTCATGGATCTACTTCACAACTGCTTGAATTTTATTCCTGCGTACTTAAAAAGCACTCAGTATTTTCTTAAAATCTTCCATTCTCATATTAATGTTATCAACATAGATTGTATATCATTCAGTTTAGATGTTGAGTCATTGTATTCCTCTATCCCTATTGAAAAAGGGGTTGATTTTGTCATGGAATTTGGAGAGAATCATAAAAACAGTACAGATTTAACATGATACATGATTCAAAACATGATAAATTTGGTGCTTAGAAACTTTTTTTTTTGGTTAAATGAAAACTATTATCAGTAGTTATCAGGTGTTGCTCTTAGTAATCATTTAGCTGTAGCATTTCCAGGTACTGACTTGTAAGTGTTAAAAAGGCAAGCTTTGTAACACTGGCTTAAGAAACATCATAAGAAGCTTAATGTGTTGATGAAATATTTTAATGGCACATTTAGAAAGACAAAGTATTTACTTCTTTTCTATGCTTTTCTCAACAGTTCCATTCTTGTATGAGATTTGCTATTAGGCACTTCAAAGAGTCAAACATGTTATCATTGTTTGATGCTCAGATTATCTCAAAATATGGTCAACCTGTTGCAAAACTGTATCATGAGACTATGAGAAACCAGTGTTTTCACATTACCACTCGTATCACCACTGCATGTTAAACATGTAACTGCTATTGGATCACAAAATCCATGTTAATAAGACTTCTACAACTAATAGAGGTAAATCCAAAGCTTGTACATAAGTTATGCATTAATATTTCTAACTTTCAGTATAGTGTGTACATTTTCACCAAATTTGTCTATGTTTCAGTTAATATTATAAAAGTTTTTCTTACACAAAATCATATTTTTTAGAGAAGTAAAATAACTATTTGTCAACAAATATATTGAGTGTTTGTTTTGAGTAATCCTTGTGCAAAGTAATTTTCAATATAAGATTAAAAATACTTTTCCTCATCTCATATTTCTTTTGTTTGAAATCCTTAAAATATTATTACGTTTCAAACATTTTTTTCAGTAAAACTTTATATTTTATCTTTTATTTTCTCTACTTTATGTCAAAATGGGATAACTCAGTTTGTGGTTTTTAGGGGCATGGGTGCAAGGAGGCCATGAAACCTTGTAAGTGTAGTGAGTATTGTCATAATAAATGTAAAGTAAATACATCGTGTAGGATCACCTAGCCTAGAGTGAAGTGCACAAAATGTATCATGAAAATAAAAGTAATGATTCAATTTTGAACTAGAATCATTTCCGTGTTAAGCCTTTTTCTATTATATCACCAATATTTTAAATAAAAACAAACCTCTCTAATCAACAAAGACTCTAAAAATAAACAAATACTTTTCCAGTTTTGTTGTCTGTACATTTTATTTTATACTTTCAGTACATTGACTGACAAGAGTATTAGTGTATAATTTTGTTGCTAAGCAACATGACATACGAACCTGTTGTTGGAATGTAGCCTCACCAAAGTGCACTTGCTTTTCTATACATGTTTAGATATTAGTAATTTCATTTTTACCATTAATTATTTATGAATACACCACAAATTCATTTCATGAATGATTTTGATCGGCTTGCTAAGGAACTGAATGACATTTGACTGCCTGACTACACTTTTCTACCTTTTTGCTCTGTCAAGCTTGATTTTGCAAAATTTATTTATTTCAGTTAGCTACAGAATCTGGGATTAGGATGGGAATACTTGCTCCATTATATTTGACTGGTTGCACACTAGTATAGTGTTGATCATCAGAACAAACTATTGGTAATTTGTGTAAGAGAAGGTGTGGCAAAGGGGTCTTATTTTCTAGTGCATGACTTTGTAAAGAAATAAAATTGAAGACTGAAAGTTATTCTTTGCCTGAGTAATACTATATTATAATAAGTAATTTATATTAAATTTGTTATTTCTCAGAGCACTAGTGATAAGTTGAAGAAGGAAGGTCTAGAGAATAAGTGTCTCAATTCTCACACTAGGAGAGATTGTGAGTATGCTTAAATATTTGCTTATAAAAGAATGCATTTGGCATTTGTATAGCAAAAGAAAAGCCTTATGCCCTGCATGGCCAGGTGGGTTAAGGTGTTTGACTTGTAATCTGAGGGTTGTGGGTTTGAATTCCTGTTGCACCAAACATGCTCACCCTTTCAGCCATGGGGGCATTATAATGTGATGGTCAATCCCACTATTCATTGGTAAAGGAGAAGCCTGAGAGTTGCCATTGGTGGTGATGACTAGCTGTTTTCCCTCTAGTCTTGCACTGCCAAATTAGGGATGGCTAGTGCAGATAGCGCTTGGGTAACTTTACATGAAATTCAAAAACAAACAAACAAGAAAAGCCTTTACATACAAGAGTACATCAAAATAGGTAACATATTTTAAACACTACAATGAATGATTGTTTTTGAGAAGTAGGTTAAGTGTATTTCAGTTTTTGCCTAAGTTATTATATAAACTTTTTGAAGATGAAAAAAATGATTTTATATTGTGTTATTCAATGAAAAAAAACAAGAAAAGCAATGCTTACACATTTACATAATTTGATATAACAATTGGAATAATGTTGTGTCTTCTGTATCTGTTTATGTGAGCAGTTAGTGAAAAACTTTTGAAATAGCTTTACAAGTAATTTGTCATTTTTAAAATTGAATTGTATTTTATGTAAAACTCTTAAAATAATGGAATAAAAGTAAATAACTTTGTATGAGCTTAAAATGTGGTGAACCAAAAAAAATGTTCTTGTTATTTAGTTGTGTAAGATATATATGTATACTTTCAGTAGAGCAAAATGATTTCTGTGTTGACAAGAACAACATCTGTAATAATCTTAGAAGAATCAGTTATTATTGTCTAGCATCTTCAGATGTATTCCAACAGTCCAGCAGACTTTAGTTCAGAAACATTTCTTCTAGTGCTGATACAGATTTAAATATGACTTGAGTGATCACCTTTTCTTTCAGCATACAAGTGATTGTAAATTTTGTGCGACTCTTTAGCATTATATCCTACATGTCATTTTAAAATTTTTCATATATATTTTAAAAAGGTATCTATATAACCTGTGAAGAAACTAGTAAGATAATGATACACTTCATCTTTGATTATTTGTGTGGTATTCACACTCCAAGAAATTTTTAAAACTTCTTTTGTCACCTAGTTTTCAATAAAAACTAATTCTTCACTTTTGTACTGACATGGTGTTGGTGGTCTTTTATCTACATTAGTTTTTATTGTGGAAAAGTTAATTTAAAAGAAGAACTTGATGATAGTTTCCTTGGGGGTAATGCCTTGCATTTTAAAAATTCAAAGTACAAATTTAAGTGTGAAGTAAGTTTTACATGTGATTCTCCAATATGATATTAAAAATACCTATTAATCCAATGATAGTGATGTAACATTGCAGTATGTCCTTTACCTTGTACAAGAGTCTGATGGTATTGAATATGCTTCCATAGAAATCATTATTTGCATCAACATGATGAAATACATGAGAGGAATTACACTAAATCATTATTTATTAATCATATTAGAAGTTGTGTTTCCATTTAACAACAATATAGTATCCAAGAGTTTTAAATTGTCACTCTGTGTCTTGAGTTTGTTTTCTTATGACTCGTGCTGGTGTATTTAAATCAGTATTTAACTTACAAAACACACTAAGTTCTACTCATACTTAATTGCAGCATAAGATGAAATTATAGTTTTATACACTGGTATAATTACAAGTTGGTTGTCTAGTACAGTTGGTATTTTTTAGCCCTGGGTTATGGATTATGGCTGATTTAACATTTATAAGTAGCATCATAATTGATTTATGTACCACACAGTGTTTTAAACTGTATGTATAGTTAATCATAAATTGTATGTGTAGTTAATTATAAGCTGTTTTTTTGATTTTTGACAACTTTGTTAGTGGTGATACATTTTTATTTCCCTGTCTATAAAAAGTTTAACATAGAAGGCTGAGTTTGGCCTCAGTGTATACATGCCATAGGGTACAATGAGTGTGTCAGTATTTGTTCTTATGGAAATTTTAAAGTTTTTGAGTCAATGCAAGGATCCTACATCTGTTATTATAACACCACATGTATTCATTCATTAGCAATAACTGCTCATCTTACAAAATAGTGAATAGAGTGAAGGTCTTGAACACATTACCAAGCTGAGTTTTGTATTATGATATAAATGAGACTAATTAATATTTGTTATTTTAGTCATGTATTGTTTTGCATCCATGACGAGCATATATTAAAAAACTAAATTTTTTAAAATGCTTAAATAAAGCTTTTCCTTATGTGTAACTACATATTTATATAACAAATGTGATTTAAGTTTCCTTGAATTTTAATTTTTTGTCCCTTTCACGTATCAGTGTCTGGAACTTTAGTCATTGTAAAAATTGCATACAGGCTATTCTAACAAGTACACAGAAATTTGTCTTGGATTCTGGTAACAGACCCATAATGCCATTTCAAGAAAGTCCTTTGTTGGTTAATATAATATAGGGTTGTGTCCTAAAATGAATGCTTTGTATGAGCTACAATATTTGTTGCAAATGTTTTCTTTGTTCTTAAAGTTTGTCTTTTATGTGTGTTATATGTTTGGCTATAGTTTTATAATAAATAGATTCCAGTGTAATATAGTTTTATTTATTTTAAATGTGTGTTTTGAGTTTGTATATTACAAAAAGTAATTATAAATACCTTTTTTGTAGTAGTTTGTTGTTTTGTATTTCAAAATAAATTCTTTACAGAAAATCATAATGACTAAAATTGTAATTGTTGCTACTTTACTTAGTTTTTATAATTATGAAGTTTACTCATAAGATTGATTTTGTTCTACAGTAAGTCATTTCCTTAGTTTACATGTTCAGACATAAATATATCTAGATTTTAAGTGCTTTAGGTTAAAATAGTTCTCTAAGTATTTGTAAGACCATCTAGTATGTACGAGTATGCATGTAAAGCATAAAGTCAAACTATGCTTAATTATAGTTAATGATTGAAATTTATGTAAAGATTGAACATTTTATCCACATGATACTGACCTACGCGAGTAACTTAAATAATACAGTGTATGATGCATAAATAAGGTTTGATTATTTTGTTATTATGGAATTTTGTTTCATAACTACATTATAAATTAAACTAAGATATAGAAATGTGTAAATCTCGAAGTAGGCTATAATGATGACAAATGTGAAGCAACTTGTCTAGAGTTTCTGAAATATGATAGAGACTGAACTATGTGTTGGGCCACAGTAGAAGATGTTTGATTGATTTCTATAAAAACATTTAAGAAAATTAAAATCTTACTATGTGTAGTTGTATACAAATGATTTTATGTAGAGTTTTTAATAATTCTGTTAGAGTAGCATAGTCATATGATAAATATCTGTTGTTTGAATGTTATGTATTAATATGAAAAAGAGGCATCTATGTAGATTATAAACCAAAATATGAATATTCTTGAAGCATACCATGCAAATAGTTATTCTTTATTCAATAAGATATCTGTATTAAGTAATGAAATGATTTACTTACAAAAGTAATATATATGTGTATCTAGAGTTTGAATGTTTTACTTCTCAAACGATATGAAACAGTCATTTTGAGAATTACATACATTTTTAGTTGCCATACCTAGAGTTTGTTATATGCGAAAACTGACCTTTAGGGATTCATGAAGTATGAAATGCAAATAATAAAAAAATCACATGTTGAGATATCTACAACACCTTATGGTGGTTTGGTTGCAAACCATCTGCCCATGCATTGTAGATTACTTCATTATTGTAGACTTTGCAACTGTCTCTCCCCCATCTTTTTTCTCTAGTGATTTGCTCTCAAGTGACACAAAATGGAATTATCCAACCTTAGCAACATGCTCTTTTTTGCCACTTTGTGAAACTGGGATGTCACATGTAAATAAAGTCTCAAGATCACCCCTGTCACTTGAAGCAGCCAATTAGCATGAGATGCATTGTTTGGATATAAATTGACCTTGTTAATCTACTTTCTAAAGTGGAATCAAAGTAAGCAATCTGTAGTATATTTTTTAAAACTTCACTACTTTTGATTGTATAAAGAAAAAAACTTTGTTTATTAGGCAGAAGAACAACAAAATATTGAAGCTGGTTTGATCAGGAGAAGAAAAAAGAGAAAAGCACCTCCTCCACCTAATCCTTTTACTGGAGAAGTGGAACTAGAACCTGAAGCTGACAGCTCCCCATATGAAGGCAGTGAGGAATTAAGTGCTCAGGATTTAGTGGATTTTTCCCCTGTGTATCGATGTTTACATATATATTCTGTTTTGGTTAGTTTGAAATAGTCAAATCTAAATTAATTTCAAAAATGTAGATTTTTACTGTGTAAAAGAGAAGGCTATTTTCTTGAAGAGAAATTGTTTTAGACTAGATGTTAACAATATTATAATCTTGTAGATGAATATTTTTTCTTATCAGTACATGATAACAGTGTGTTATTGTTGCAAAAAATATTTTTTCATGTTATTAGTTATGTAAAAGACACATGACTGTAACTAATAACGACATGCTTTCTTAAGTTCCTTTCTGTACATATCACTGAGTTACATTCAGAATTCAATTAATCCCCTTTATTATCAATGTATTTTCATGAAATTATCATTAAGTATGTTATATATTTTATATTATGTTAGTTTGTATTTGTTTATTTCAAAAGACCCTGTCACACTAAACATGCTTACTCTTTCAGCCATGGCAGCATTATAATGTACAGTCACTCCCATTATTCATTGGTAAAAGAATAGCGCAAGAGTTGGCAGTGGATGGTAATGACTAGCTGTCTTCCTTCTAGTCTTACACAGCTAAACTAGGAACAACTAGTGCAGATAGCACTATGTAGCTTTGCATAAAATTCAAAAAACAAATAAACAATTTATTTTAAAAGAAACATCAAAAGTTATAACAAAACTTATCAGTTTTTTGTTGTGATGCATGAACTATGTACAATGCTAATATTTTGTGAAGTGTAGCTTGAAGCATGTATAAGTAAGTCTGGATGAAAATGTAGTTTACTTGACCTATCAACGTATATTTCAAAGTTCTTTCACTGAATGTGCCATTCCTACCTTCTGTTGTGTATGTTGAATACTGGAAGTAACATGTATATGTTTATAGTCATTATAAAGAGCTAATTTTATACTGCATTTCAACAAGTTATTTTGAAAGTAGTGCTAAATTATCATCCTTAGGTAAATATATAACTGCTTATGCTATTGTTTGCTCATTTGTTTACAATAGTACTTCATTTGTTTCTTATCTAACTATATTATAGTTAGAGAAACAGTTAAATTATATTTAAGTTTTACTTTTTTATTTTATTTAATAATGCATTATTTGTGTTTTAAAATTCACATTAGAAAGGTTTAATAATTTTTTATATCATAACCAAAGCTTCCATTTGCTCTGCATGGCTTACCCTACCAAGCATGTGTAAAACAATTTTACTGGAAGCTGAAATATCTATGTTCATACTGTTTTATCACTTAGTACAAACTGTTGATATGTGTCAATATAAATAACCAGTGATAAAGAATAGGAAAGGAAAATATTGAAAATAAACTATAACAGAAAAGGTAAGAATATGAAATTATGCATATGACCCAAAGAAGATTCTTTCAGATGTTTAAATGAATAATTAAAAGTTATGTACATATTTCTGTTTCTTAATTTTAAGCATTTCATTGCTTTTTACCTTGATGATAATAGTTTAAGATATTGATATGGTAGAAAAAAATGAAAATAAAATATAAACATTTGCCATGAAAAATCTTTTGAAATTCAGTTGGGAAATTATAAAGATTATGCAAATGAAATATGAAAACTGTAATATAATAAATAGTATTTTAAAGTTAAAATGAAAATCACATTGCAGGTGATCTATCCAAAATTTGAGCGCAAATAATTACATTAAGTAATGAAGTTTTATTAGAAATAATAGAGAGAAACCTAAATTAAATATTTTTTCTATTAATGGAAATTTTAAAGTTTTAAGCAATTTTATCTACTTTTTAATATACAAAATTTAATAAGAGTTATGTGAAGCTTGTTTTTATAGGGTTAAGATAATATTCAATGTTCTTTTAAAAACTTGTAGTAGCAATTCTTATGATTTGTGATTATTGTAACCAACTTTTTCTACTTACTGTTTGGGAACATTTCATCTCCTAGAGTAATTAAAACAGGTAAAATAAAAATATTTTATATTTTATAAAGATGGATAGCAGCCTAGCTATCTGTAGTGATAAATAAAGTTTTAATGCTATAAAAACTATTTACTTAAGAAAGTCAAAACTGCAAAAATTTAGTATTTTAAAAATTAAAAGATGTTATTCCAATCTTGGCTCAGACTGAAGTAATTGCAGTGATTTGCTAAAAGAAAAGGCATAATTGTTTTTTTTTACTTTTGTGTACAAGCAATAATAAGTGTGGAGTAAGTGTATATTTATTTAATTTTACTCATCAGCTTACCCTAAATATTATTATATGTCCTTGTTTGTATGTATGTTTATGTATATATGAGAAAATTTCAAAACTTTTTTAAAATAAAAATTCATTGCAATTTCCAGTTGTAATTCAAAGGTCATAATGATGTTTACCTGTGGTAATAATAGTACCCAAAAAGCGTTGGTGATATACCAGTTAGCTGTCGTGGAAAATTATTTAAGGGTGTAGAGTTTAGTGCTTATATTCATAATGTTTCAAATCCTACTGCTTTTCATTGTATGTAGCTCTTGTGGGAAAGCAGTTACCCTTAAATAGATATATTAAAGTAAAAGGTAGAAATAAAATAAAACTGCCACAAAAGTATTTCTACTAAGCATTATCTACTATTCTCTATCCTTTTTATAATATTACCAAAGCATCCCCTTACCCTGCAAGGCTTGGACTACCAAGCATGTATAAAAGTATGCTGGAAACTAAAAATAGGATAGGAAAATAAGAGTATGTATGTCTGTGTATAGGCATACATACTAGTATCCTTTTTTGGTTTAAGAAAGGAGTAATTGAGAACCAATACATAGAAGTTATGTGAAATTAGTATAGCAGTAATGTTCTTTGTTTTTCTGTTGCTTGTCTGGAAGAATCACTTACAAAAAAACATTAAAAATTTATTTCAGCTGGATCTACTAAACCATTTGTTAGAAGAAAAAAAAACACTAATTTTGATATCGTAATATTTTTATTTGTTCTTTCATGTTCTTTGTTTTTCAGTTCTTTGTATTCCTAAAGCTTTCTTATTATAAAATTCATAACGTACAAATAATATAAACAAGCTGTAAAGTAAATTGTATATTTCTAAAAGTCTGATATTATTATTTCTTTATAGAAAGATCACCCAAATCTGTAATTAACTATTAAATATAACAAATTTTATCTGTTTAAATATTGAGGATATCAATAATCTAGTCTAGGGCCCTGACTTAATATCCAGGGTTTCATGTCCTATTGCTACAAAAAAACACTGTCCACTTTGTGGCTTTAGATGTGCCATAACAGCATTTGTCAGATCCCACTGTTTGTTTACACAAGAATTGACAGTGACTATGGACTAGGTTAATTTCCTCTAATTTTTCAGTTAAAAATCATGGATCTTTGTGAGGTGTGGTAAAATAATTCTAAAAAATACTTGTAAAAAATGTAACTCTTTGGGGTTTCAAGTTATAGAAGGTTAAAAATTTCAGTATTAAATATATAATAATAGGAAGTTAATTGAAATGTTAATTGGTTATTTCTTTAAAAATACTCTGAAAATCATATTAAAATGTGTCATCAAGCTTGACAGAGGAGCTACTAAATCAAGCTGAACTTAAGTTAAGTTAGTTTACTGAAAAAGCATTTATTTTAAGCTTATTTTATTGTATATTAGTCAGTATTGATATTATCAGAAATTGTAGTTTCTAATGACACATTATTTACTTTGATTTTTTTTGGCTAGTAGCTGTTGGCCTTCAATGATATCTTATGGTTTGACTCATAACTGATTTCTATTTATCACACCAGTACAACATACCATTGACTTTCAGGGTGCTCGTGAAACCTTTGAAACCTACTACAGACAGCAAAGAAAACAGCAGGCAAGACTTGCCCTTCAGCCACCAACAAATATGGTAAATATTACTCATCAGTAAAATTTAAAATAGTAAATTTGGTTTTTCATTTTATTTTCAAAAAGTCTTTTACATTACTTAAGTTTCACAGGTTTATAAAGAATTTAGAAATGTTATAAGTAAAACATTTTAAATTTAATTTAAATACATATCTTTGATTTTCATTATTATTCACTTTATGCTGCTTTTTCAATTCATGCATGAATAACTTGTTATATAATAGATTTTACTGGTAGATGGGGTAGAGGGATGGTGGTAAGGGAAGCTTGCTTGGTCCGTGCTTTCCTATGTTATTCTAAACCTCCCCTGTTAGCCCCTGCATCCAGTAACAATGACAAATCCTTCTCATAAAAATTGGCTGACTTTCTGAATACTATAGTATGCATGCCCACTCACAAAATGTAAAAGTGCAGCCCTCTCAATCTTTGATTGAACTACCCCAACTCCTTCACCATGGATAGGCTGGTGTTACCTCTGAGTATGCACATTGCTCGTTTTAATCCTTTTACATTTCCATGCATTTTGTGATGTTTTCTTGGTTATCTGATGTTTTAGGTTTTTGTATTATTATTTGAAATCCCAGCTATTATTTGGTTGTACCATTGATTTGCAGATGTTATCCTCAACACTTATACTTAATAGGGAAAAAATGTATCTTGTGTAAATATTAAGGATTTATATAATTTTATTTGTACAATATAGTTGCATTATTCATTACCAATACTATGCCATTGTGGGAGATAAAAGAGAAATATGATACTCCATCTAGAGAAAAAAATCTGCTTCCCTTCCATCTTATTTGGATGTGACCAACTCTACATTCTATCCTCACTTGGTGCACCACTATAAGACTTATTGGTGTTCATTTTTCACTTTTGTATACTCTGATTTCATAAGATATAATTGTTTTTTGTTTTTTTTCTTTTTGGGTTTTTTTCCCCACCCTACCTAAACATAAAAAAGAAATAATGAAATAAAATTAAATAAACAAGATTAAATTTCCTCATGAATTGTTTTTATATTTAATCCATGCAATACATTTCTATTTATTGGTCATAATGAAAAAAATACAGATGTACCATGGAGTCCCAATCAGGAAGATCAACTGAAAAAGATGAACTTAAAGCAAAGTTAAATTTGTTAGACGTGTGGGAATGTAATATTTCAATACTTACATAACTTTGCTCAAACTTGTAGCTATTATTCAACTGCCATGGTTTCATATTTGCCAATCTTAGCATTAGTTTGATTTTTTGTTACTTGCTGCAGACATTTATACCCCGCTTAATTGCTCATGGCAGTATATGTTTCATGATATTCTCCAATTAAATCAGTGCATATTCTATCCTGATACTGCATATATGCACCCCAATTCAAATAATTTTATCTTTTTTTTTTTTTAAAAAAAAGTAACTAACAGGTTTCACATTATTACAGTTGTTCAGTGATGCTTTGAACCTTATAGTGTTACCTATTTGATCTTCTAGTGATAATAATTAAAAACAAGTTTCTCTTCTGATTGGCAGGCTGACTGTGGTATGAATCCACAGATTATTATTTCTGGCATGGAGGCCAATTTTGTCTTTTCTGTCCCACCTCTGATGCTCTAATATCTACCATTTGCAACAATCACGATGGATAGTCACTCACAGTTGAGAGTGTCAGTGATCTTATCCTTAGTGAGACGGAGCCACATCTTCAGAACATGTGGCAGCAGTTGATAAAAACCCTGAACATTTTGGAAAGATTATGAATTCACATGTTCCTGTGCATTTTGTTAGTGTGTTGGATCAGCAGTCCCCTGTAGATCAATGGTAACTGTAAGGATTTGCATTGCCAGGGTTCATTTCTTTATGGTAGGTGTGGCAGATGGTTTGCACCTGCTTTGCTCTTAAATCAGTTTACCACCACAAGATGCTATTCCAATCAATGATAATCACCACAATTGTTAAATGACCTACGAAAAGGAGGCCACTTTAGGATAAACTACCATTGATTTGTTTTCTTTGAGTGTTTTATGTGTTTATTTTGAGCATGGAACTAAATTGGTGGCTAAAACAAAATTTACTCAGTTATATAAAGGGTTAGTTGGACCTTATCAGACTCATTGTTGGAACATTGATTTCACCTACTACCACCAGGTGGAGGCATTTTTCCAACTCTCAAATAATTTATGTTCCTTGAATTTCAGGGGTTCTAAGGCAGAACATATATTTCATCTGTATAGGTCTGTGTACCTTGATGGTACAGAGCAAATTTCTGTGGACCTAAAATTCAACTTCAACATTTCAGATTTCTTTATAATGATAATAATTAAAAACAGGATATAGAAGGATTGTAGTTTCACTCCTATTCATGAGTACTGTTCCATACATCAACCCCTTGGAATGAAATCCTGTATGTGATGAGGGGACCTCCCAAGGAAGGTTCGGTTCTTTTAGTTTACCTCATCTGGAATTTAAACATCCACCTGCGTGTTTACCATACATGGTGACCTGTGAAGAGGAGGAGAGGATCCTGGTGGTTGAAGGATCCATTTCCAACTTTGGCTTTGAATTCTGTAGATGGGCAGTCTTGGGGTGCCCCCCTCCCAAGATCAATCAGCTTGTCAATCAGGTGTTGTGGACATTATGTCTGATACAGGTGTTTGGGTATAGTGCCAACAAAACCCTGGTGTTACTGCAGCGACCTTCTATGGCACAGTAGTGCATACCCTTTAGGGCTCCATGGTGGGTGGATTCAGTGAGAACTGAACTTTTCTTTATTATGGATATTCCTCAAATAAAAAAAATTAAGTATGACAACATAGAGAATAATCCGACTACTGGCAAATGACCACACGTTGATGACTCTGTATAGTCAAACTCACAACTTGAATCTGTCCTGCAATTTTTAACTACAAGTTCTTTAACTGAAAAACCCTTAGGGCAGATGTCTCTATTTTTTATTCAGAAGAGTTTGAAAGGGCTTGCTGGCTCTCCTAAATTGGCAAAATAGTTACAGTCTTGGGACATTTCAGTGAAAACATCTTTATCATAACATTCTAAACTCCTCTTGAAATCAAAGGCCATTTGGGATATACTCATAGGGGTTATTCTTCATTCTGCTCTGAATCCTTTTAGAGGAGAGTTATAGTTGAGAGAGATTTAAAGACCATTCCTGAGTCAAAGATCTTTGCATGTTTCACTAGCTAAAGTGTTAAAGCTGTGTACTGAATTTTTACATGTTAAGAAGGGATTATAGAGTTGGCAAATGTTTTAATATAAACATTTATCCACATCATGTCCTCCCACTACGATCAAGGCAGGGTATCTGAATTGTAAGGTATGGCCTTATATTCCTAACTCTGTTAGATGTTTCCATTGTCAATGATTTGGTCATTCGAAAATTTCTTGCCGTGGTTCCTTGACATGTGCTCGTTGTGCTGATAAAGACTATGATGCTTTTGAATGCCAACTAGAACTGCATTGTAATATTTTTATTGGTCCACATCCTTGCTATTGTACTTCTTGCTCTAAATGGGTAGAAGAGAAAGAAATACAACATCCAAAGTTTAAATGTGGAGTCCCACAAACTCCCTCTTTATATTCTCCGTTTGCAGCTGTCTCTTATGTATGCTTCTAAACTTCGATCTTTACCGCAGTATCCTACTTGGGGTTGTGTTTTCCATCCTTAGTGGGCCACACTTTTTTATTGTAGAAAATCTGCAATTATTCCTTTTAGTCTTTGTATCCAGGCACAATCGGAAAAATTAGGTTTATCTTTTTGAATAGCATAGCAGTATGCACAGATTAGCCTCTTTCACCATGGCTAATTACTATCCCCAACTGTGACCTATCTTTGAGTCATCTGAGGAAGGCAGATACTCTTGATTGGAAATATCACTCTTTATTTTCTGAACATCTTTCAAACAATCCATTCGTTCCCATATATACAGCTAATTCAAAATTAGGTGAATCTGTAGGTTTTGCCATGGTTTGTTACAGTTTGGTTGTAGCACACAGAATCCTCTCTACAATTTCTGTGTTCACTGCCAAATTGTATGCCATTTCTTTTGCTCTGAATCATATTGAAATTATGCAATATATGAATTGTATGAAATATACTGATTCACTCAGCTGTCTGTTGACATCATTCCATGTTAGTTACCACCCTATTCTTATCAATATCCAAAACAAACTGACCCATCTCTCCATCATCTATCTCTGTTCAGTTTTTTTGGATACCAGGTTGCATAGGTATTTGTGGGAATGAGCTAGTTGACATAGCAGCAAAGTCCATTTGCTCTGGTTCTATCACCACCGTACCTGTTCCATACACGGACTATGGTCCAGTTATCAAAACCTGACTGTACATCAGTTGGCAATCGACCTGAAGTGAGCAAGGAAATAATAAGCTTTTTCAAATGAAGCCTTCTTTAGCTCTTTGGCCATTTTGTTTCTGTGAAAATCAAAGGGAGGAAGTTGTTTTGGCTAGGCTACACATTGGTCAAAGTTTTTAGCTCGCCACTTTCTTTTATCTGGTACTGATGCACCAACAAGTGGTCTATCTGTCACTCAGGTTACAATCAAACATAATTTATTATCATGCCGCTGTTACAATCTAGAACGATGATGCCATTTTAACACTCCTACAAAAAAAATATTTACATCCACTAAAGTGATATCCATAGTGGATGTCTTAAAAAAATTTTTAAATATTATTTCGCAAATGTCTGAAAAGTCAAAATATTATTGCTCCTTAAAATATAAAGGGATAGGGTCAGTTAATGGCAATTTCATTTAAATACAAAATTATTAGCCTAATATTAATAACCTTTCAAGTTGCTCTGGGGCCTATTAGGCCCCAATTTTCATAGAAGTGTTAAACATATTTTTAAGGTAGGTTTGCCCTTGACATTAGTCAATGTCATAGGTGATACTGCCCACCTCACTCATGTTTTTATATTTTTAAGAGCCGTTGGTCTTTTTAACTTACTTTTAGGTTCTTATTGGATTATATACTGTTTTAGCATGATTTCGTTTACACATTTTAATTTTTATTTTGACCTGAACCCAGGACTGGAAAGGCCAACTTCAGATGACTAACATCAAGTTTGAACTTAAAGCTTCAGTCTCCCTGGCAGGCCTTAATTTTACATATTTAATGTATATTTACCTTAATTTCCATATACCATTATAGTATACTACATCTTGTATAGCACAGATAGCCTAGTAGCTTTGTGCCAATAAACATGAAATACCTACTTACCTACCCTGTATAAACTTCCTTGTACATTAGTACTCAGAATAAATTCTATCAACATGCAAGGTTCCCACTGCTTAATCAGATTGTCAGCAACATTAGTGATTATTATATACCTTCAAGTGCTAAGATTTTCTGGATGTGTCATAATCTTGCCCATCATTCCAGAAGCTATGCAGGTCTTTGGGTAACAATTGGTTATTCAATTCACATCTTCCCAATACTATCCACTTAACCCGTATGTTCAACATCTCACACAGTTCATTGGGATTTGGAATTCAGCTCTAAGGTTATATGAGTCTCATTGGTCTGGGATAATGGGTGTGTTGGACTAGTTCTTCAGAGTTTCATTTATGGCTAGTTGTTAGCCTTATTAAAATAGCAGATTGGTGTGCAGTCATCAGTTCTCATTGTCTGTATCATTGCTTAGATTCTTCAAGGTTCACAAGTTAATCGTTCCTCAATCTGTATTGATTTTTTTTCACTTAAGTGTAAATGTCCATCCTGGTTATAGCTGGCACCTAACTGCACTTTACCAGTGGAGTCCCTCCATTATTGGCATTTGAGGTGCACATGGATGAAGTACTGCATTTCTGGGTTTACTTCATTTGGCCTCACATGGTCTCTGCAAGCTTTCTCTTCCTTTTATTTTCTCTTACTGTGCACACAGCATTCCATGGACAACTGGTTACTGCTGGCAACATCTTGTCAATTATTAGACCATCACATCCTGATTCTGTTTTCAAATACAACCCAGGCAAGCATCTTTTTCAGAATCACAACATCCGTTCTTGCTCTAATTCAGTATGCTATCAATCTGGGTATTTTTTATTTTTCATATTTTTCGCTCAGGCTCATCTGTTTTCCATCCTACTTATTGTTATATAATAGGACCATACTATTACTTACCTGATGGTACCTTTGGAACAAAAACATAAGCAATCCTTTTATTGGTCTTTAGGTGACCAGAGGTCAAATACATTTATTTCCTGGCTAGCCTAGATTCTTTAGTCAGGATTGTTCTTTTATACTGGGTTTTTTCAGTCAGGATGCTACTACAATTTGGTTCCTCTCCTGCCATCTCATCCAGAGTTCCATTCTCTTTTCACATGCCTTGCTCCAGGTATGGAGTACCTGAACCATCAGTGAGGAATTCCAGAGTATGTGCATGGATAACAAGGATTCCCTACAGTGTTTTTGTCCTTCTTACTCTTCAACAAATGACATCTCATAATGTGGGCTTCTTAAGGGGTAAATCATCAAGCTTCACTTTGACTTTTCTATAATGGTATCTTATGTTATCAGCAAGGAGTCATGTGGTCTGTGGATCCTTATTTTTGAATTTTGGACCTCCTTTCTTAAGGCTAGTCTTATCTTTTCACTTTTATAATTTGTTATATTCCTTGGGTGATGCATATTGTTGCTGGTCAATTGCCTCAATCTAAAAAGATTTTCTAGAGAAAATAAATGTTGCATTGCAAGGTTCAGTTGGATTGCTTCTTATTTCACAACTCTAATGGGTGGGTTAGTCTTTCAATGGATCATGCAACTATTGGCAATTTTATCTTCATTATCTTATCTTTGGACCTTGAGAATATTTGCTTTCTATCAGGACAGGACAGAATTACTACTTTGAATCCTCTCTCCACTTTGTATGTTACCGAGGGTACACAATTTGATGGATTACAACACATCATCAAGTCCTGTTGATGTTACTAGATTGTCAGCTACCCCCAAGTTTATACTTCTGAACTCCTTTACAGTGTGTCCAACTCTTCCATTTTATTTTAGACTCTCTCTGTGGAGGAAGCCATGATTGGATATGGTACTCCTAGCTATGCAGAAGCTCAAACTCAGTCAGGGTGATTTGTGCTTTTTGTCCACAGACCATTTCCTTATTCTCTCTACATCCTCGGTTAAATTCTTCTTACACAATATAGTAGCAGACAAGAAAGGGGTTCATTTACAGTTCATTTGCTCAATTTTTCTATGTCAAATCAAATTTTCATATTGGTCATGTTTAGTGAAGGTCTTGCAGGTTTTATTGCCTGCACTTATTACCTTAAAATATACTAACCAGTGCCTTTCTCTGAAGACATGATATATTATGTGAATCATATCTCATCAAATTTTTCTTTTCTATGTTTTTAGCAAGCAAATTAAATTGTCCACTGGAAGTCACTGTGCAGACTGGTATGTGGATCTCCATCAGTATCTTTATTTCACATTATTTGTTTGAGAGTTGTTTAGCTATCTTAATTATTTCTACTATATTACCCAGAGGGGTAAGTATTTTTATTTCTACCTTACAGGGTATCTTACCTTGTTTTCACAGGATCCCAGTCTGTGGTGAATTTTGCCCAGATGTGTTTTTTATGAAACCAATTCTGCAGTAGCAACCACTATTTCACTATGACTACTACCAGTTGCAATATGCTCTGTAGAAATAGGAGCTTACCAGCTTGTTTTACTGTAGTATGTTGGACCACCACTCATGGGCTATTAGATGTAAAACTAAAAAGTCTCTTTCCCATCCCTGCTGATCATTGGATTGAATTCCTCCATTCCTGGAGAAGAAGGTGAAGTTGTAAGCCCAATATCGGTGATTGTGTTTTTCCCAGATGTTGGTAGGAGCAGTGCCAGCCTATGTCAGAGCCTACTCATAGTATTGGTTCAGGTTTTATATTCTGCTATCAAGTTGGAGTGTACATGGCTCTTCTTTTACAATCAGTATTGGTTAGTATACTGAAACTAAGTTCAGGATGAAGAGCATACGTGTTATGGGTGTAGTGTATTTACTCCATTTTAGTATCACTATTACCTTGATATGCTTATGATCTATGCAGATGCTTTCTCTATGGATAATGCCTTCCACCTCCTCAGTGTGGGATTCTTGCTATAAGTTGGATAGGAGGATTGTATATTCTGGAAATCAACATTTTCCTGAATTGATAATGTATTTCCTGTTGTATTCCTTCACATTCTCTTGTACTTCATACACACTAAGAGGCTGTATTAAGAGTTGGGATAGTATCAGCCTTTAAAAAGCATGAAAATTATCTGAATGAGCTGATAATATATGGTATCATTATGTAGAGCATTTTGACACAGATGAAAACTATCTCAACACAAATATTGCCAAGGGCAGTTGAGTGGGGTATAAAAGTCTGGAGCAAGCAAGAAAAAGTCAAACCAATGCTTAGATGGACAAAGATGAAACCCTAGTTGTTGAGTAGAGGCTATAAGAGTGGGGGAGGTAATATGGTTGGAAATACATTTTCAATTTACAAAAATGTTGATTTCAACCCCTGGAAAGGGTTAAATAATTAGCCCAAAAATTAGGTAAAGTTACTACTTTTTGGAGTAAAATACACAGAAAGTCTCAACAGTAAATATAAGTAATTGCAACTTTAACATAATTTTTGTTAAATTTTATTTCTGTCTTTGCGACTTCCATTATTGATGCATAAATAATTTTGGAAAATAGGTTAGGATGAGGTTCATTTCAACCCCACTGGTAATTCTAGGCTTAAGTTGTTTGTTTCTTTATTTGAAAATTTTGGTCAGTTTGGTATACAAATAGCTTCTGGAGGTCTGGAACTTCAAAATATCATTGTGACTATTAGAGAGATGGTATTTGTTCCTATCTGTAGTGGAGTCCTTCTGAATTTTGATCTCAGGTGATAATATTACAGCTGTACTCTTTTTAATTCTTATTTTATGTTTTGAGAATTTTATATCACAAAATTCAGTATATTTGTTATGGAGATTAAATAAAACAATTCTGTTAAAATTATAGTCACTTAAGCATATGTACTTCTGTAATTTTATTTAGACTGTATTTCTACACTTCCATAACACTGAATAAAGTTTCTGCCCATCAGAAATAATTTTGACAGATAGTACAATCATAAGTTATGATACAAATATTATTGTTATCATAAAGATATCAGAATAAAAGCCATCTACCTGAAACTGTGTATTAAAAAGCAAGGGTTGAAAACAACAACTTCTGTATCAGGATTCTACTATACCCTCACAACAAAGGAATGTTTTTAAAATATTAAAAAAACAAACAAGTAGGTTTATGTATTAAAGTAAAAAAAAAAATTCAGTTACAATACAAGAAGAAATTGCATCCAGAAACTGTTCTGTGGAATATCGTAACATGGCCCTTACACCTCAAACATCAGGAATAGAAAAATAACAGATTTTAGGTGGGCTTAACCATGATATCCATAAAGAAAGCTAGAAATGGTAATAAAAAGGAGAGAAATGTCTACTATAATTACCACTGTCATCATGAAACAAACTCTTGCTAAACATGAATGTTGCAGAAATGTATCTGAACACACTGCCCAAAATAAGTGAAAATTGTGTAGTTATATGTTGTATTATTCAGATTTCAGAATTACTCGTGGTGAGTAAGTAACAAAAGAAATTAAATCATTTTTATTTTGTGGATTTTTTTTTTTTAGGCTGGCATTCTAGTTCAAAATAGCATCTTTTCTATTATCAGACTTAGTAACTTTGTTTTTTGGAACTACATATAAAATAGTTTGACTTGGAATATTTTTACTAACAAAATGAGATTTTTATCTCAATGTTGTTAATTTTATTTACTTCTAGCATGAAACAGTAAATGGGTATAGAAACTACTTCAGTGGTATAGTTGGGTAAGTGTTATGTGTTAATTGTTTACTGGAAAATATGCTAAATGTATAAATTAGACTCTATAGGATAAAAGTTTAAAATATATAGGATGTTGAAATTCACTAATGAAGTTTTGTTATTCTAGTATACATTTTAATAGTGAATTTTAGAATTATTGCTATTTATGACAACATAGGTCAGTAGCATGCTCATTAGAAATTTACCACAAGATTACATATTAAAGTAGCCATATAAAGAAAAGGTAGTTTTTAAGTTCTTAAATATTTAAAGTCTGAAACTTTATATTAGAATATGAATTTCATTATTTATTTTTTGACCTTCCAAGGTCATCTTCAGATTAACAAAGGTGACCTAGGAAGGTTGAAATATTGTTTTCTGCTTATCAATAAAAGTGTTAATTCCCATCCCAAGCATTTTGAGATGCAGTTTTGTTGGTTTTAGTCTGAGAAAATGTCAGGATTTGTTATATTAAAAAGTGTTTGAGAAGTAAACTTTTATATAACTTGTATTTTGATAACTGTGATTTACATGAATGTTTTCATTATGCAAGACTTTCAAAGAGTGACCTAAAAAGTGATATTTGTTTTAGGTTTTTCGTTGTTGAAGATCATATATTAAATACTGCAAGTGGGCTTGTGAATAGAGCATATCTTGAAGAAGTGTGGGAAAATGCTTTGTCCAAAATTTTAGCTTCTTTAAGAAACCACTCAGTAAGTTGTCATTTAGATATCAGTATGTAATGACTGAATTTTATGAATGTTCATAAGTAAGAACATAAAATTGTCACACCAAAATTATTCATTTTAGCCAGTGGGACAGTGAACTTCAGTAGTTTGTAAAAAGAAAAGAAAAAGAATCTTCTAATTTCTAAATTTTCTAGTATTATTATTACAAAACATTTTTACATATACAAAGAATATTAAATTTATCAAGAAATGACTTATTTTAGGTAAAGAGAATGAAATTCTAAAAACAGTTATTGATTTGTTTTATTTCATATTTTTAAAAGGAAATAGTAAAACCAGTTATTAATAACATTAGAAAATGATTATCTTTTCAGATGAACAACTTTTAAAATTTTATTTTGTGAAATATATGTTTTGTTTATGATGACCTAGGGAATTTGAAATGTTATTTGTTTTGTGCTTTTCAAATACAAGTTTTATATACCCTTAGCAGCTTCCTCTGCACTGTATATATATATGTGTGTGTGTGTGTGTGTGTGTTTCAAGTGATTTCTTTGTCACCATGACTATTTTATGGTTGTTTTTACATTCTATTAAAGGAAGTTGTGTAGAAAATAAGAAGATGAAATCAAGATATCAGAAACATTCCACATGTAGATAATTTTGCCTCTATTTTGTTTCATATAAGCATTCAGGGTGAAAGCAAAATTTCTGCATGGTTTATTAAACTGTTGTAAAAGTTAAGGAAGTGTAATATTGTTTTAGGCTGGAGATGCAGTTAAATATTCAGTATTTTTAAATTATTTGAAGTGACTCTGTTCTTTTGAATATAAGGTAGTTAAAAAATCACTTTTACAAGTTAATATAATTACTAAATTTATGAAAATAAACACCTAGGTTTTGTTTCTGTTATTTTTGTATTTTATTCAGTCATACTGTACTGATGCAGACCTGATGTTGAAAGTGAAACATTTAATAATGTTATTCAGCTTTACTCTAGGGGTAAGCATCTTATTTTAATTAACTTAACATTACTTCTCATTCAGTATAAATGTTTTTATATCAAATGAAGTTAATTTTTCAGTGCTAGTTTAATAAAGTATAATATTGTCTTGGCTTTGATACACTACTTAGTTCTTTGCTGATGTTTTTAAAAATAAAAAAGTATCTAAAAAGCAATTTTAATAATTATTAAATATTTAATAAATATAATATAATGAATATTTCATTATAAGTAATATTTTCTTACTAAATTTGTAATTAAGAGTAGATATAATACTTGCAAGTATTTTTAACATTTTTTTTACTTTTGCTATATATCTAGGCCTGGTCATCTTTTAATAAGCTTATAACCATGAAATATTATTTAGGCAAGCTTTAGCTTTTATTAAATATTTATACGAGTTTGTTGGAGAAATCAGTTTTTCTAAATATGTGTTTTTGCTGATGATGTGTCTGCAAACTTACTGAACTTTTATTAGACAAGTCAAGTCATGTTTCATTTGCTTAACCTCCTAAATGAGTATTATTATTTTTTCTCTATAAGTGTTTCTACTTTATTTATTTTTTTAAATTTTTACATTAATACCAACTGCAGCAAAACCATATGAAACAAAAGTTGAAAAGTATGAAATAATTGAAAAATATTTTTTTTCAGTTTTTAAACTAGAATGACTGCATATTGTAATGAACAATTACAGTTACCTTAAGAGCTATGAGCCTGTTACATTTTTACAGTTGCTTGCATTAATTTTTCTTGTGTTTATGCATTTTGTACCCTTTCTAATTATTGTGTAAAGCAGTAAATCTCCAAGTGGATAGCAGTGTAAACAAATAGATCAAGTGATATCATACATGCCTAACTTTGCATGTTCCTTGTGGGTTCCTCAAGGAGTAATGATGAAAACTTGTACAATTTGTTTTTAATTTAAATTTTGTCACTTAACCTAACAAGTTTTAAATGTTTATACTTCAGTTGAAAACCTAGAACTTCCACATCTTTAGGTTGGTTTCACCTAAAATGCCTGCTTTCAAGTGCTTCCTCTTTTTTCTAACACTGTTGGTTCTTGAAAATTATAATTCATATATATAGTTTCCAAATATGAACTTTAAAAAATAAACACTAGATTAGACTGTACAAAAACTAATGTAATTCGTGTGGTTTTCCAACTGTTCTACAGATAAGTTCAAATAATGTTATTACTACTTAAACCAACTTGTCTAAACATATTAAGCTCTCATGGCTTATTATTGGCTTTTATTTATGTGACTTATTTACTTTACAGGTTTCATTTACTTGTTATAACTATGTCCAACAGCAATATCAAAGAAATATTTAAGCATTTCTTGAAAATAAGGGAATGAGAAAGGTATATCAGTGTGGGTTGAACAAATATAGTGATATCTTTGAAAAGCACTGAGACAGGATGTTGAAATTTTATATTCTAGCCTATCAGTATCTATAACACTTGCTTTTAATTGACTGAATGATCTGAATCACATATAAGGGAAAGAAAATAATATATAAATGAGAAACCATAGTACCTCTGAGTCATAAGACTGTGAATTGCAGATCCAGAATTTATTTAAATATTTCATTTTAAAATTAAGTAATAATTTAAGTCGATTTGAATTTTAAACTGATCTACTGTCAACATATTGGCATGTGTTAATAATAAAGTTTTCTAATTCAATTTTCCAAGTAACTAAAAATATATAACATTTACTTTGACCCCCACTCATGTCCATGGGTTTGATTGGTTTTTTTGCTCAGTATACACCTTATAATTTTTGTGTTTTATATTTTCTTTCTTCTGTGAATGGATGTTTTTAAGAATACTTTTTGTTTTTTTAGAGTTATGGTTATCCTGTTGGTCAGTTGTCTGACCTGCTTGTGGAGTTAAGAGACCAATATATTGAAATTCTGATGAAGAAGTGGGTTCAAGTTTTTAGAGAAATCTTTGATGATGATAACTACCAACCAGTCCAAGTGACAAACCAAGCAGAGTATAATCATGTGTTGAAAGACTTCCCATTTCATGATGAAAATTTAGAAAAGGTGAAAAATATTATGTGAAATTGTATGTAAAGCTTCAATACCTTTATGCAGACAGGTTAAAAATCATTGTTGTTAACATTATATTAAGCTTAATTTCTGTGTAGTGTTAAGTCACACTTCTTTAATTATCGATACCTGTACTTACATTATGTAAATCCACCATAGTTATTAATATGGATCAGTCAAAATTATTGCTGATCTTTTGATCTGAGTTCAAACAAATATAGCAATGAATCACTAAGTGTCATTTAAGTAGTGGTTCCATGCACCAGTAAAACTTCCACAGCAAAAGTGGCCTGTGATAATCAAAAATGTGTTTTCTGTATGTTATGTCCTCACCTGACTACTTCACAGAGACAGTTACTTTTTTTTTCCTAGTGTGTAATTAATTTTGACATGCATCTGAACTATTGCATTTCATTAAGCTTATGAAGGGATAGAACAGTAACTTGGTACATTATTAACATAAATATAGCTGAAGCAGTGTTGCAAGCATCTGGTGGTATGCCATTCATGCTTAAATATTTGTTGTTATTTTGATCTCATAGATTTTAAGACCTATTACTTTGATCTCAAAATTAATAGAAGACTATCTTATCTTATTGAGTGTATACATTTGACTTTGAATATGAGTGTCAGTGATAGTTATTGCTTCCTTTATATCTGCTTCCTCTTTGTTCCTCATACATATTTTGATCATCTTCATTAAGTACTACTCTTGACACTGATAACTTTTATTGTAGTTGATGTGAAAAATAGTGAGAATAATCTTAGATGATTCTTTTTCATAAATTCTGTGCAGATACTCCATTATGTATGAATGATGGCTTTCAAGATATAATTTTAAGCAAAAGTTTTAATGGTATGTTAAGTGGAGTTGCTGTAATTCTAATTTTATTGACCATTTTTGTCATAAAAGTAGCCATTGTTTTCTATATATGATGCTGGCCAAAATCTTCAGGCCAAGAAAAAAATATGTATTTTCTGTTGTTAGACTCAATCACTTATTTGAGTAGAGTTTTGAAAATAAGAAAAAGGAAAATAATAAATTAAAAACCTTTTTTCAGCATTTAATAGAGAAAATGTGAACACTATGAAACTAGTTGAAATACTAGCTGGTCAAAAGTTAAAGACCATACCAAAAAGAAGTCCTAAACATGGTAGGAAATGTCAGTAGGTCTCAGTAGTGAGTTGCATGGCTGTCATTACAAATAACTGCAAACTTTTTCTTTGGCATGGTCAGTTTAAGCGTTTGCAGAAGGCTGGCTGGAATGTTATTCCAAGTGGTGAAGATGGCTTCATGAAGATCATGAACTGTTTGGAATTGACGTCCATTTCTATAGACTTCCCTTGCCATCCACCCCCAAACATTTGTAATGTGGTTCATTTCGGGCGAACATGCTGGATGGTCCAAAAGAATCACGTTATTCGCCATGAAAAAGTCCTTTGTCCTGGTGAAAGATTCAGTCATTTCCACACAAGCAAAGACCTTCAGTCAATAAGTATGCTCTCTCCAACATGCCAATGTAGCCAGCTGCTGTTTGACACCCCTGTATAACCTGAAGCTCAATTGTTCCATGGAAGGAGAAAGCACCCCAGATCATGATGGAACCTCCCCCACTGTGTTGTGTCGAATATGTCTCCAGTGAGATATCCTTATCGTGCCAGTAATGTTGGAAGCCATCTGGACCATCCAGGTTAAATTTTTTTTTATCAGAGTACAAAACCATCGTCCACTTTTCTACGTCTCATGTTTGGTGCTTCTCAGCAAAGTTTAATCGAGCTGTCTAACAATGCAAAATCCATATTTTTTTCATTATGTTCATTGGCCTTAAGATTTTGGTGAGCAGTGTATCACTGGGAGCTTGTTATTTTATAGCTTTTTAGCCTTCATCAGTACCAAATCCTTGTTAATAATAATCTTTTAATAGTGCCAGAATGTATTACCATATTGATCAGAATAGCTTATTGATACAAATGAGGTTCTTTTTAATAACCATAGTTAGTGACATAACTAGTGTATTAGCATCTGTACATTTTTGGCAGTTAACACCAATATTTTATATAAATACAATTTAGTTTCTCCAAAGATAATGCTACTAATTATGATGGAAAACTATACAAAATTGTCAGAAATTTAATTTAGACATATAACTTTATGAAAACATATCACTTTTAGACATATGAACCACTTTTTGCATTTAAATACATTTAAGTTATATAAAACGGTTGATCAAGCAGTGTTAAAAATTACTGATTCATTTGTCAGTGCCCTATTTGTCTTCTTTTTTGAATTACTTTCCGATAAACAACAGTCATTTGTAATAATGGTACTATTTTTTTTGTAATAATTGGAGTATTTGGCTCATTCTTATTAGCAAATCCCCTCAAGGTGGATTTTTGTACATGGTGAGGGGGTCTCCCAGAGAATATTCTGTACTTTAAGTTTACCTTCTGTGGATTCTGGACATTCATTCATGTATTTCCTATGTTATTGTGTTGCAACATGTGAAGAGGAGGAGAGGATCTTGGTGGCTGAGGAGCCCAACCCTAACACACCACTTGAATTCCTGTAGACTGGTGGCCTTGGGGTGCCCCACACAGGATCTTTCAGCTCATCCACTTGCACTCAGGTCAACTGAGTACCATTGTTACACATTTTCAACAGGTGTTGTGGACACTATGTCTACTTCTAGAGTTTTAGTATAATGCTCATAAAACCTAGGCATTGCTGCAGTATCCTTGTTTGGTATTGCAGTGACTCCCTCCATAGGGTTTCATGGTGGATGGGGATGGTTGGCACTGAAATGTATTATCTTTATTATGGATGTCCCCATCTTTGGAAAAAATAAATAAAATTAAAAAAATAGAAACTGATTATTTGAAAATGACCACGTATGGAAGACACTGTTATATAATCACCACCTCAGTCAGACTCAACACCTTGATTTATCATTCTGCATTCCTTGTCTGAGAAATATGTAGGGCTAGAGCAGATGTCCCTATTTTTTCATTCAAAAAGGATTAGAGGGGCTTGTTAACTCTCCCAAATCTGTAAGGAAGCTTTGCACAGAAGACATTTTGATGGAAATACCTTCACCACAATACACCAAGCTCCTGTTGAAAATCGAAGGCTGTGGGGGATGTACCCATCAAGGTTACTTTTCATGCAGGTTTGAATTCTTCTAGAGGAATTTAACACTTTTGCTCCTGCTCTACCCCTGTAGCTTAAAGTGCATGTCACATTTGGAATGTTATTTTGAAAAAAAATTTATTAAATAACATTTTTACTACACATCTAAATGTGATTGCAATCAAAACGTAATTTATAGTTTAAATTTTAAAATTATAATTTTCTAATTTAAAAGTAAATGTAAAAAAAAAAAAAGTTAAGTATCGTTTTTTGAGTGTCTCGTGAACAGTCCAGTTGTCTTAATTCTCAGTTTCTATTTTATTATGCCTACCATACAAAATGTAGAAGTATCTAATGAATCATAGACTCAAATTTGAGATACAGACAAGCTAAATACAAAATGAGAACATCCCATCTCTATGATTAGCTGAGATATGAATATATTTAGTACATCTACCAGTGGTTCAGCCCTTTAAATCAATCATTTGAAAGTTCTTAAATAGTACCACCTACTACTAAGTAGTTCAAGCTTATAAACAATAGAAAGAGACTCTTCCCTCTACTTAATTCTGATAGTTATTTATAAGTGGCTTGAAGAAGAAAGAAATAATTTTGCCAAAACTGTAGATGTGTGATCAATAAGTCATTGCTCTGAACAGGAATGGGAGTTGTTTTCCACCCTCATATACTTAGAGACTCTAGTAAATTATGGAGATTTTGAGGTTACTAATACTGTAATTTGATATTTTATTTTTCAAAAGTTAATGTTTGAAGCTTACAAAAATTATCTCCACACATCCCATCTGCAAGTCTAAACAAGACTTAGGATAGTACGTATGCACAAGTGTAGGATTTTGTAACACAGGTATGTACTCAAAATTGATGTTTTTCAATGTATTTCCCATTTACATTCCATGTTTTAAGAAATATGACTAAAACTTAAACATTTATGAATAAATAGTAATAGGTATATTTATACTCATGTAACATCTGATTGCCAAAATAGTATACTGTTGTAGGCCAATACATCGTTAAGCTTACTGAACTTGTGTGAATCTAACTGTCTGAACTGAGGCAAATTTAAAACCATGATATACCACATTTGAAACTTGACAACTTTCAAACAAGAGGGTAGTAAATTTTATATGTATGTGCCCAAATAACACCATATACATATGCTGTGAAATTCAACAGACATCATATGAGCATTTACAATGTGAATGGATTGGCAAAGCTCAGAACCTACAATGTTTATTGGGCCAGTGCAACTTTGAAGTGTATAATAAATGTTTTCACACCTTCTAATTGTAATTTTAGTACATTTGGAAATTTCTTTTGTAAGTATCTTAGGAAACATAAACTGCTTAGTCCAATATTGTGTTTTTGGACCAAGAGCATGTATGAATGACATTTTTCTGTTTTGTGCATGCATTTTTGCTCTCAGTTGTGTCATATTACAGGTTCTGTGTGCAACGATGTGTTAAAACAATGTGCTGAGACAGTCAGAATATCATCTTTATTTACAGTAGGTTTAACTTTAGATACTGAAAGTAAAATAAACAGAAAAAAATTATTGGATAAGTTTAACAATTAAAATTCTCAGGGTACATACTTTGAAACCTCATGATTAAGAGGTTCTAGAGGTTATACAAATGAAATATGAGATTCTTGAGACAAAGAAAAGTATTTTTAATCTCAGAATGAAAATCATTTTGCTCTCATACCAGTTAAAAAATAATCAACAATTTCACAAACGAATATTAATAAAAAGTACTTCATCAAAAAATTTGACTGTGTATAAAAGCCTTGTGTAATATTTACTAAAAATGTACCAAATTTTGTGAAGATACACTTAATATATTAGAAGTTATTAGTATGTAAACTTTAACGAGTACATATGGTTACAAGTTTGGTCCAGTGGGCCAAGGCAGTGTTGGTTAAGTTAAAGAACATTCCAGAGTCAGAGATTTTTGCTGGTTTCTCCAATCAAGGCCTTGCTGCAATGTGCCATATCTCCACTTGGAAGGGTGGAATAATGCTATCTACAAATGTACTTATTTTGATGTTTGCATCACCACATCCTCCTGCCACTATCAAGGCAGGGTATTTATACTGTAAGGTGTAGCCATATTTTTCCAACCATCATTGATGTTTCCAGTATCAACAGTTTGGACATTCAAAGACCTCTTGTGGATCTTTAACGTGTGCTTGTTGTGGTGGCAAAAACCATGATGCTTATGAGTTCAAACTGGAACCACACACACCATGTTAAGTGTAGTAAATGGAAGAGAAAGAGGTGCAATATTTAAAAACTGTACATGATATTTCATATCTCAAGACTTGGAAATTACCGTACCCCACTCCATCTCAGACATGTGTTGCTGCTGTCCATTCCACTGCTACAGTGGGAGTGCAGACAGATCTTTGTGTACTTTGAATAGAGTCATTCTCCTATTATGTGAAAAGTCTTTTGCCCTTGGTGGTTAAGAGTGTTGATAATTCAGTGTCTACTCCAGTATGTGTTCCCACTGATCCTTCCAGTGATTTTTTGGATCCATTTCCTTTAGCCCTGGCTTCTAGTGTATGCTCGAGCCCATCTTCTTCAATCCCAAGATATTAAACAATGGTAGCTGGACCAGGTCAACTGACCCTTTTTCACTGCCCTCTCAGAACCTGATTTTGCTGTTGCCTGTAAGCCATCAGTAGATGACTGTGTAGCAGCAGTAGCAACTGATTGCATTGTCCAAGCAGCTGCTTTATTCATAAAACCTGAATGTATTTGGTAAATGTGTTTGCTAGGTGATTTATGACTTTTGTATAACAGATTTAATCTATGAGGATAAAAGATTTGTTGTGCATTACAATTTTAAGACACTTTAAAAAAGGGTAATTTTGACTTATTTTGTATTTTTATGGTAGTTATGAGGTCAGTCAAATTGACCAACCTCATTTAGGGTTTGAGTAGGAGGTAAAATACAAGGTTTTAGTGATAAAAAGCTTTTGAAAATTATTGAGGAGGTTTTAAAAATTGTGAAAATGAAATATGAAAATTTTCAGATGAAGAAAGAATATTTTTAATCGTGATACAAAAATCACTTTGCATTTAGGATAATTAGTGTTTTAACTTCAAATATTCACAGATAAATTTTTATTTAGAATACTTCATTCAAAATATTAATTTTTGTCTATAAAGTAATTCTTCATACTTGCTGAAACCTTATGAAATTTTGTGAAAATACATAGGTCACAGAAGTTACAGTATTCAGATAAATTCAATTTGGGGTCATGGACCTGGTCAACTTCACTGAGCCCTCAGCAAGAAAGATAATGTGTATTAAAATAAGATTTTTCCAGTTATTAACTTGTTTCTATACTTTTAAAGTGTTAATGTAACATTGTCACATTTGATTTGATTTTATCAATTTAACTGCATTTCAATAGGCCTGAAGGTAATGCAGTTGCATTTGTTTTAAAAATTTTAATAATTAAGCCATTATATGGACATAAAATTTTGCAGTTTTCTTCTACTCTGTTTCACACCAACTGCTATAAACATTGAATTTTTTGAAGCATCGAGTATCTGTCAACCAGCATTGAGTTTAAATCATTACAGAAGAGTTTGTTCAAGTTAAACAATCATAAGCAGTGTATATTTGTGCTTTACTGAAGACATAGACAAACTTGAACTTTTCATGGTTAATTATTATTATTAGTGTAACATTTTATTATGTTTAAAATATATTATTGGAATCATTGTTCACTGATTCTAATAACTGCATGACAGTACTACATTATACTTGGAATGTAAATTTGTTCAAGTAACAAGAATTATCTAGTTAAAAGTATTCTTTTATGTAATTTTTTTAACTTAATAATTTAAATAACTTAATCTAGTGGACATTCTTTGTTTTTCCCACAGATGGGCTTTCCAAAGATTTTACCTTTTTCCTATTTTGTGCCTAAAGTTTATAATCAAGTGAAACAGTTTATCTACGCTTGTCTTAAATTTTCTGAAGACCTCAATCTTAGGTAAGTAAAATTGCTCATAATATTTAAGAAAAAAAAATCTTGGGTGGGATTTGGACTGTGTGATTATGAGTTTAGCCATAAAAAGTGAGAAGTTGTGATTTTTAAAGTGAACTTATTACAGATGTGTTGTAATAACAAAGCAGGAAGAATAATAATTCTTCTCAAAAGTTGTCCTTAAGTAACTGAATAAGCCTGTGTGGACTTTGACAAAAATAGACAGAATTATTATAAGCACTTATATAGCTGTGATAATCAACAGTGTAATAACTATTTTTTAATATGTTTGACTTGTTTTAATTTATTTTGAAATAAACGGACTTTGTGTTTTATGTCAGTGATGTTCGAGAAAACCCACTTGTAGAGAAATATGTATGCAAAAACGGCCCATTTGGGTTGAGAAAATATTTTACATAGCCTACATGGTCTACATGTTTTTATTCATTCATCACTATTTTTTGGAAATTTGCTTTTGAATTGTTTCAGTGGGTATCTGTTAATTATACAAAAATGTAAATGTAAATAATAAAATCTGTAATTTAAAATAAAAGGTGGATCATAATGTCTATAGTCAGTAGAGTTTGTTTTGTATGCTTTATCTTACCCATAATGTGGCTATAGAAACTTCTGTTATAGGGGAAACTGCTACTTCAGGGTTTAGAAACTTTCTCATAACAAGGCTTTACTGAAAATTCTGCATCTTGATGCCCCCATTCAATTAATTTATAGATAATGAGTGTGTTAACAGTATTTATTATTTTTGTAAGCTCTAAAGCCCCCCTGAAACATTCCTGTGACTTCCAGTTTGGAAATAATTCTTCTACTTGACAAGTAAACTTTGAGCTGGAATGAAAGAAAGAAACTTGCTTCAAGATGCCAACCATAAAATACTTTACACAGTAGCCTGTTAATCTTTAGAATAATTTACTTCTTAAGAATAGTTCTGGAAAGGAAAAGACTGTAATGACTTTTTTTTTTACTTGCATATATAATTGGTATTACTCAAGGAGAAGAAGAACCAGTTTGAGAAACATTAGTTTTCTGTATTAAGATAAGGGAATATTAGAAACTGAGTGTGATTGCTATGGTATCATCAGTACTAATACAGGTAGTTGATATATTTTGTTTGTTACCTCATAAACAAAGATAATTGTATAAAGTCATTAAGTGGTATGCTTCACAGCTTATAGTTCTAAAATTTGATATTTCATCCTTGTAATAGGCATAAATAACATTGCATTCAACTACAAATAAAATACTTTAGGTTTTAAAGTGTACTTGTTTATAGCAATTTTTTTCCTCATTTTCTAATCATTCAAAATATATTATATGCATTTGAACTGTAATAACAAATTTAAAATGTTGGCATATTGTTTATTTCATATCTTGATCTGATACGGGTAATTTTCAATAACACTTGCATACTCTTTGAAACTTAGATAATACATGCAGTACATTGAGTTAAAAGGATTGGCAATACTCTAAAAATGGTTTGTAAAAACTAAAATAATAATGGAAAAGATGAGGCTTTCTACTTCAAACAATAATAGAAATTATGTATCAACAAATTTACTGCAAAATCATGTATGCATATTTTTTGTAACATTTGCTTGAAATTAAAAACCAGAGAAAGTTTTTTGAGTTTTTCATGTTTTTTTTAATATAGAAAAGGAATCGATTATGTTTCAAAATTTGAAGTTTAGTTTTTATATTACATATCCCTGATATATTTCTTATGCTGTTCAGATTGTATGTTCTATTTTTTTTGTAATCCCTAGTCAAACTGAAGCTGAAGATATGGTTCGGAAATCCACCAATCTACTGTTAACTAGGACACTTAGTGGTTGTTTATCAACTTTAATAAAAAAACCACATCTAGGACTACAAGAGGTATGACGTGCAAAATTGTTCAAATTAATCATTGAAATGTATGAAATTGGAAGCTATGTGCAGAGGATAAATATTTGCATGCTTGATATTTGGTGATATAAGAAGACTTGCCAAAATTTAGTCACTGCAATTATACTGTTTTATTCGTTTTGGTAAAAATAAACTAAAAAACCCATATCTTGAGCACATTCAAAAGATTGACCTTTATTCTTCATTTTGGTGTTACTACTTTTGTTGTTTACCTTCCCACTTATTTTATTGCAGAAAAAATAATTCCTAATCAGCAGATAGTTCTTAACTATTTTGCAAAGGATTGTGACTAATACAGCACATGGTACCTTAATGCAGATATATGTATGTATGGAATTTAAGTACACTTTGAAATATGTTGGTAATGATTTGTAATAAAACAACATAGAATGAAATGATGCTTTAGACAGGTAGTGATCCAAAATTACGCTACACAAACAGCTGTTGTTGAACTGCCTTTCCTTTTTCTTGCAGATAGTTCTACCACAGTCATTACTAGCATTCACATATTTTATTTTTATTAGCCAATGTGATTTGGACTTTCATCTTTGAGAGATGATGCTACTCGATTGTGCTAGAACTGAATTTTTTAAGTTTATCTTCATGGAATGATCTATAGTTTTAATTTTTTATAAATATTACAAGTTTGTTGTACACACAAAAGAAATGAATTTTTTTAATATGTAAAGTATTTTGTACTAAGAACAATTATTTGCATTTACAGAGTCATTCTAATTGTTCTGAGTGTAATGTTATTTTCTCTGCTAAGAATAAAATACTTTATTTTATTTTATAGTTTTTATATATAGGTTCTATAACTCCTTGAACATCCTTAATAAATATTAAAAATTTAAATTTTTTAAAATAACTTTGTGTTAATCTGTTATTTTCAGTACATAACACTAATTATAGCTGTATTCTCAACCCTATTGCCACAGGTATTATTTAATATGCATGACACAAGATTTTAGTGTCTTATGTGCAGAATTTTATTAAACGAGTTTATGTTATGCATATTTATATAGCATAAAATTTCAGTCAATAATTCATAATTTAATAGTATACAAGTTTTAAGTTTTTAATTCTACAAGGCAATATTTTTAAAAAATCATGAATTTCCCGTAGTGAAGTACATATGACACATTTTCTCTAGGTATGTTCTGTTCTCTATTTTATCCACCACCCCTTGAAAAAGTATGAAATTAAATCTAAGTTATTTAGTATAAAATCATCATTGGTCAGGCAAACCATAATTTTTAGCCTTCAATTTTGTTTGGTTACAGAGCTATTAAATAGAAAGTCAGTCTGTTCTTGCCACACCATCTTTCACGTCTTCTCTTTCAGGATTTATCAATAGTTCTCCCTTATGTGTAATTATACATAACTTAAAACCTCTGACTACTGTGACCACTCCTTTTGTCTTTTTTATTTTTGAAATGTACATTTTTATTGTTTTTCCTCAATTCTGTAATTTATAGAGTTTCACCAAGTGCAGACAGTATCAAGTATCTGTTATGTTTCCTTCTTTTGTTACTCATACTTTGTAAATTGAAATATTATTTGTAATATTGTCTGTACTTTCTACCGATGAATGCCAAAATTCATGTTTCCTACTGGTTGAAATGCTATTACTCATGCTTACTTCCAAAAACCTGTTAGCTGAGAGATGATTTTGTTTTAATTTATTGAATTATCCCTTCTAAGGTAAAATTTTGCTATTTTATGTTTGGTATTTCTATTTTCAGAAAGATAAGTCAACTGTAAGAAATTTTGATATGTTTTTCCAATGAGCTTTCAGTTGGTCACTTAATTTGTTTGCTTTAAATCTTTTCTTGAATACTTTGTGTGAATGTTTATCTTGTGTAATAATACGTCTAAACTTATTATTCAATAAAAGCCTGATTCATTTTAAACTTTTGATTATAAAAAGGTTTTACTAAATTTAAAATTTCTTTTGTTAACTGAATGCATAATGGATTTTGTATATATCTAGGCAATTCTGATAGTTCAAACATTCAGAGAAAACATAAGCATTATCTGTGTACTTTTGAATCGTAACTTGTTTTATTTTTTCTAAATTAAGTAGCATAAAGCTGTCTCAGTAAACTAACAAAAATTATTTGTTATTATGTGCAGCAGTATGTAGACGTTATCAATGAAAACAAAACAAACTGTGTGATCACAAGTAGTAATATCTGGATATTATTAACAGTGTCTGATTATTATTAGGTAAAAAAAATGGCTGAAGTCATTATTTTTAAAAGAAGTTGATTATTAATAGCTGAAAGAAACAGTGGTTATTATTAGTGATCATTATGTAACATGGAGGAAAAGCTCAAGCCACAGAAATTCCTATCTAAGTTACAATTCATATATGCTAATATGGAAACCATCTTCAACTTGGATGAGTCATACATAGGCATAAATGCTTCTGAAACTTCATGTCAAGATGGTTTAAGAATCTCCACCTTTAAGATATAAATTATATAAAAGAACTGTTTAAGCTCTGTTACACCTCACAATTCTGAGCAGCATCACAGAGGACCAACAGCACTTAAAAGCAGAGTTTCTGACTAAAAACTTGTAAAATAATGAATATACATTCCATCATCAAACAACTGGTGAATTCAGTTAGGACATTACGACTCCCTAGTGGCCCTTCACACACCAACCAAATACAGGATTGCCTAAATGGCATATTAGGAGACAGTCATGGGTGGACATGTAGTTTAATGCCACCATTGAAATAATCCATCATCATCAGTTTGCAACTTCTTCTATGTGGAACAAACACTTGACACCACTCAGGTATGTGAGAATCAGTTTAGACATAAAATGTAGAGACTGTGCAGAAGATGAAGTAAAAAATACTTATCAGTATTTACTTGAACATCATGGTGGACAGTTTCTTCTCATCATAGCCATAGATGGTTCCTAAACAACAAATATTGCTTTCCCTCTAGTCATTACTGGGTAATGTTAAGGGCTATTATCAGCATTAGTTTTCACAAAATATATATATCTCTAGATCTTGTGTTGTTTTTTAAGCTTGAGAGTCAAAAATTTTTCATCTAGTCTTTTGCTTATTTGTTATTATTGTCAATAAAAGGCAATAGTATTGTATATAACAATAATACAGTAGGAGAAAATTTGTGGTAGGTTTTGTTGTTATTGCTATTTTGGTGTCATGTATTTGAATGCATAAAGTTTGTAAAATGTAAAGGGAGTGATGTGTTTTTACAGTAGTGAAGACATTAAAATGACTTCCCAAGTCTATTCACATGTGAGTTTAAGTATGTAGAGCTCTGAATGTATCTGATACTCATGTGGTATAATTTGGTGATGGCAAGGTTGAACCTAAGTAGAGTTAACCTACTTCACAACACTATACCTGCCAAAAATCTGTAGTACAAGAGACACTAGATTTAGTGACAACTTAAAAACCGAGACAAGTATTACAACTTGGTGACGTTTCTTTCAAGTCCATATTGGAGATTGTGGTAATATCAGTACCCTTAAGTGTCTATAAACAAATGAAGAATTTCATACACGGAACCATGACACAGAAACACTGCTGTATTGAATTGTGTACTGAGGGATGACATACATTTTCCAAATATCTTTCCCTTTGCAATGCATAGTACTATCTACATTCACCCCTCTTTCATGCATACAGAGACACTATTTATACTTCATAATCCTAATTTCATTTTTACATACATTAATGAAGTTTAAAACACCACAAACACGATACGTTTTTTGATTATATAGATTCATGTGTTAATTTTGTATTAAAATAGATCAGAATGTTGTTCTATTATAATTTTTTTCCCTGTAGTTAATCCAAATCACAATCAATACAAATTATCTGGAAGATGCTAGTGTTTATCTAGAAGAGTTTATATCAGATATTACAGGGTAAGTAGGATGTAACAATTGTTCATGTTATATTTTATAGTTTGTATCTTGTGTGATTTCAGAAAATCAAAATTATGTTGCTTTTAAACTGTATGTTATTGAGCCAAATTAAAAACTAACAGGAATCATTGTAATTTGTTATACACTACTTGCAAAGTTAATGATATTTAAAATTACACTTACCAAAAATAAGTTCAAACAACAATAATTTGTCTTGTAAACTTCATTTAAAGAATTACATTACCATATATAGTAATATCTTGTTTGTTTCACTGTAACAGGATAAGAAGAGCAATATGCTATATATTACATTATTTTTTAATTAGTGTTATCAATTGAAGCATCTGTATTATTTAAAAGCTGATGAGGAAAAGTAACTAAACTTGTCATAATCCAAATACTGAAAGTCAAAATATTTAAATCTAATATTGTCATGTACATTTTTGTATTAAAAAAAAGTAATATTAGTTAAGAAAGTGGCAATAAAATTCATCAAATGTTAGTGTAATATTTCCTTTTCAGGTTATTATGATAATAATAATCTAAATAAGTAAAATAAAAGATCTTTGAATGTAAAACATTGCCAGGAAGTCCACTTGTTTTGTAAAATCTTGATGAGGTACAATATCAAAACTGATATAGTCAGTCTTATTTATTCATGTATGCATACTTCTTTTTGTGTATCTGAAATAAAAGATGCAATATTAATTACTTTCCAAGGACTATCATTTTTATATTTCTTTATTTTTATAAATCACTAAATTGAACCCAGTTACAGTGATTAGTTATTCTTTTAATTTCCAACTATCTCCAGATTTGAAGTTTTCATACATCTAAGTATAGTGGCAAAGTCTAGGTTGTATCATTCTTTCACCATCTGTACATTTATACCCAAACTTATACTGTGTTAGTCCCATGTGTGTAGATAACAGATAAACTGTTTGTTAATATTGTAGTTGCTTTAGATTTCATCCCATGAATAACATTACATGTTTCTGTTTTCTAATTTTGGATCTTTATATAATTTCTTGATTGTTGAAAGAAAGGTTTACCCAAGAAAAGTTTATTGTGATGTACATTTCAGGTCAGGAAGCAGCAGTCTACATTGTGCCAAGTTACAAAGTAAATCAATGTTTAAGGTATTTTATTAATTTTTTTCACTTCTTAATGTTAATAATTACAAAAATAAATGTGTAACATTTCAGTTGGGATTGTGCAAGTAGATTTAAATACCTCAGTTCTTGATCATTTATACTTGTTCAATTGAAAATCAACTCAAGCCTAATGGCTTTACTTTATAAACAAATGTAGACATCAATTTACTATAATTTAAACAGAAAATAAATTTTTATAGTAACCAGTTTATTCCCTAAATGATTAAGAGAACACAGAGGGTTTAGTATGTCATACTAAGACTTATTAAATATGCATATATCAGCGAGTTACATGGTGACAGTCACATCCAATATAAAGCTGCAGTGGAATACAATATATCACAACAACATTTTGAACTATTTGGCACATCATAGGTAGTATAATACCATAAAAAATCAATTGCTTTTGAAAAAGGTACACAAAAGCCCTTTCAGGTACATAATATTCATATGTCAAATTATAAAGATTGCCAGAATGGTTGTATCCATTGTGCTTAATGATGTTGTAGAATGAAAAAGTATGGATTAATTTAAGGCACAAGGACTATCCAAAAAGAAACCTACAGCAAGTTGAAGCACAACAGCTGTGGTTAGTGTTGTGTAGAAGATTAGGATCTCTGAACACCAAGGTCAGTATCAATAAACATCCATTGATCAGTAAGGATATTCATATGGAAACAAATGCAAATCACAAGCACTGAAGGTGGTACCATAGTATATTTCTTAGTATGTTAAATACCTTAAACACATAGAGGATGAACTGAGTACTTCTGCCATTTTTTGTGACGGTGTACTGTTCAGATTACCTGATGCATCACGGGCAAATTTCTATGTGAAATAGATGCTGAAACATTGTCTTACTCATACACCATTATGGATTATCAAAAGTTTGTGTGTTGAACATGACAGTTTGACAATGGAGCATTTTGCAGTCAAAACTGCTGTGTAGCTATTATCAGGATTCACAGTTGTAAACAAAAGCATGAATGAATGTCACAACTATAACAGTGTGATGAGAGTCCAGTATTGTGTTCATGTAATGTATATCCTATTTTATTGTATTATAGAATCACATTTCAGTCACTTCAGTCTGATTACTAAATGAACTTTTTAATTTTTATATACAGGATGCCAGGGCAGATGCTGAATCTCAAATTTATCTTCAACTTAATAAAAAGATTGATGGGTTTTTGGAATTGGGTGAGTTAAATGGTTACAAGGTCCTGACTTTTAGTTTTATAATCTTATATGTTCAGTGAATGCTGGTATCATACTCCTAAAGTAAAGACATAGTGTGGGATCATTTAGCCTAGAGCCAAGTGCATAACGTTTAGCATAAATGTAAAAGTATCAATTTGGTTTTAAACTTAAATAATTTCTGAATTAAACCTTTTTCTACTACCACTAGGCTTCAGATCTCAGAGTTGATGATGTCTGCTGGGGAAGCTTAGGTTTTAGTTTGCAGGGGAATTTGTGTTTTATGTGTGGCCTGTGATTTTTTCCTCCCCTTTCAATTTACTTTATTTGTCTAGATGTGTGTAATTATTGTGTAGAAAGTTTATTTCTATGGTACTTCCCACCTATTACCATGCATTATTGTAAGCTGCTGGTTTAGATATTGTTCTTTTTTTCCAGGAAATCGGTGGTAAGTTTTTCAGTGCATATTTCTCACTCTCCTTAGGTATACCCATATTTGATGAATTTATGTGTGTGGATGGATCTAATTACTTCACTGAATAATTTGGCTCGTTTATGTGTTCTCTGCTTAGTGTTTGGTAAATTTGAATTTTTGTACTTCTTTCAGCATGTAGGTTACTTTAGGTTAAACATGCATTTGAAGTTTATTCTTTTATTTTTGTTGAAATTTTTACATCTTTTCACTCTTTATAATATAAAGTTTGTAACTTATTTTTTCTTTACTATGTAATTGTTAAATGGATGCTTTTTGGTTCTCATGTTTTCAAGATGTGTTTTATTTTCATGTCCTTTGTGTTCTACATTCTTTGAGTGGACTTAAAAATTTGATACTTAAGGGTCTTTATCTCCTCATTTCTTTATATGGTTTTGTACTTTGTGTTACTTACTGTTTTACATTTAAATTTCATAGTTTTACAGGGTGTTTTATATATTTTGTAGATTTTACTCATTTCCATGTTTTGTTTGTTTGCTATAATAAATTCTTTAGTTTGTGTCATTTTAGCTACACTTCACAACAATTCTTTGTTTTATACAGGTTCATCTGTGGGTTTCTGCCTTTTCTTTTTCTGCCCTTCTATTCTCTTCCCATATTTCCCCTTATCCTCAGGATCATACCTTATCCAGTTGTTATGCTAAATCTGTGCATGTCCTGCTGTACAAAGGAACTATCGAAAGGGTAATGCTCACTCAACCAGGATTTTACTCATGTCTTTATTTTGTTTTCAAAATCATTAGATTTTGGAGTCCCATCATCAATATGACCTAGCTGTTTTCTTATTTGGAGATGTCTCTATCCACCATATAGTTCCATCTCTTCTTTTGGTGAGAATTTGCTTTAGTGTCACATCACTTTTTTTGGTTGATCTACAAGGATTTTGTCCTCCATTATTGAGTGCTACTGTTCTGTTTTTCTTTAGCTCCATATATGTTTGGTCAAGTGTTACACTCTTTTGCATGTCATTTTCACTCACTGGGTCTTCTGATTCCTTCTTTGAGAAGCTACTTGGGTGAGGTTTCTTATCAAGTTGGAGAAGTCCTTTTTTCACTTACCATCTTGGTCAAGCCCAGCCTTCTCCACCTTGCTTCCAGGATGTGGATTGGGCAGTCATGATATCCCTAAATTCTTTTCTCTCTGCACATGAGGTTCTGTATTTTTGGAATGTAGGCTTTCATGAAACTCTCTTTGATCATATGTATTCCCTTCATTGGATGCTTCTTGATCAGAAGAACCCTTTTATGACCACATAGACCATCCAATCTCCCTTCCCCCTATTATTTAGAACAACCTTGCCGAGTGGATCAACATGGACTTCACCACAATGAGGTTCTTATTCCTCTGCCTCATGTTCTCAGATGCTTGGTGAGTGTGATGTCTTCCTTTATTCCATGGAGATTTTGTATCGGTGATCAGTTGAGGAGGCTCTTCATATTCAAATCCTGTAACTTTTGGCAGTTCATTGAGCTGTGTATCATTTTTTCCCATTTCTTTAGTTGAGGGTGGTTAATGTTCATTCTGACAATTTCACTAAACAAGGGGGAACCAAGTCCAGATTCTTGTCTTTTCAGATTCTAGATTTCCTGTATTAGGTCAATAACATGAAGATTCTAGCTGGTCATGTTCCTGGAATTATGAATCTTGTGACTGATCTCTTATCACATCACAAATAAGCTCTCCACAGAGCACTTTCTTCATTCATAGATGTTTTTGTGGATGTGTTCTCAGCAGAGAACACCACATAAATGTACATGTTTTCCTTATACTAAAATGTCAAATATTATTACTTTTGATCTCCACACCCTCACCCCTCAGCCTGGTGATGGATGCTTTCACTCAAGATTGGAGAGGTCTTTATCTATATGTTTACAATCTAGTTAGACTCTTCTTCATGGTCTTTTCACTTATCCAGACTGCTCCTTGTTGTGTTTTGCTGGTTGCTTCATATTAGTTGTGTCAGATGTTGTTCCCTCTGGTCTGGCCCTTACTGAAGCAATAGACCCTGCTCTTTTCTCTGTCTCGATTGTTCATTTGACAACTGTGATTTGATGTTTTTCATTTTTACATCACCACATTTAATATTTTGGTGTGATTTTTGTCCAGTCCCACACCTCAACTTTTGCTCTTTTCCTTTTCTGTGTACCATAGGCTTTGGTCTTGTTCCATACTTTGGTCTACTTGCTATGGCTTCTGATCATTCTATCTTTTTGTTCATAACTTGTCTCACTTCTTCATCTGATTGTTTGGTCAGGGTTTGTCTATTTCAACTTGCTGCTTATAGGGCTGCCCAGTCAAACACCTTTCATCCTCCCACTTTCAGAAACCCTTTTCTTCTCTGGTTATTTTTCTTCTTTTCAGTTCCTTTTATCTGATCCATGTGCCACATTTTTTGAACTGCTGGATTGGGATCTCAGTGTTGTTCTTTATGTCTTGTCCTGTTCTCTCATTGAATCTGTTGCACTGTTTTCTTGTACCATTTTCTCTTAAGACCTACCACCTCCCCCTTGGGGCATATGGTAATCATCATTCCAGTATTTATGCCATCATTTACCATTTTTTGAATGTTATCTTGTATCTGGATTAGGTCTTTTTATCCAGTACATCAGCTGCTTGATAAGGTTAGTTTGCCTTTTTTTCTGTTTTTCTACTTCCTTTTCCACTTGTATTTTCTTTTGGATCCTGATCATATGTTTTACACAGTTTGTTCCCTGCTGTATTATTTGGTTGATACTGCTTCCTTACATTTGCTCTTGTTTGTGGCATTTCTCTCTTTCTGGTTGCCTTTCCTTTATTGCACTTCCTGGTTGAGTTCAACAACTCATATGTCTGTCATATTTTGATGTGTTCATGGCAGATCACCATCTATGTAATGTTTCTTTACATCAATTTGTCATTTAACCAAGCATTTTGGCACTTAAAATTGCCACCTTTTAAATATAATTCAGGCTGGTATGTGAACAACACCCAGTACTTTTGTTACTCTTTCTCTACACAGCATGCCCATTTCTTCCATGGGTAGGTGTTGTCTTCATCTTGTGGCAATTCTACACACGTTTTCCTTAAACAAGGGTAATTGGCATATTATTCTTTTTTATCTTATTGATATATGTCATATTTAAGGATCCCATTTGGTGATGGATATTACCTGGTCAGGTATCCTGAATATTATATTATAGTACAAAATCTGTATACTTCAAATACACTCACTGGGGAGATGGTGTATTTCTGTAAGATCACCAGCTTCTTGTGTGGTGGTGTGAATCTGTCTATTTTGGTTTACATGTATTTTATTATCAGTGTATTGTATACAGGACCATAGTGCATGGTCTTCGTGAGTAAAGCAGATAGGCAATACCTATTTACCTGTGATTTTTAAAATAAGAAAACACCGATGTTTATGGTACAGTCTCCAGTGTGTTATTCTTCTGATTCCCAGTTACTGGAGTAGTAGACCATGGAGGCTTCCTCAGGAGCTGGATTTGTGATAAACATCATAGCCATAAATATCCACTTTGTGAAATGAGAACATATGTTATATTTAATATTATACTATATTTCACCTGTATTATAATATAACTGGAGGTAAATAAGAAAAAGAACATTTAGGGGAAGTACCTAGTAATACAATGTGGCATAACAAGTGTGGTTCATTTGGGCAAAAAAAATACAGTGCCCATTGATCTGTCTCCAGTTTCCCATTTCTCTGGACCCCTCCATGTAGATTCCTGTACGCGGTGAGGGGACTTCCCAGAGAAGGTTCTGTTCTTACAGTTTACCTCCTCTTGGATCTAAGCATCCACCTGCATGTTTGCCGTACGTGGTAACCTGTGAAGGGGAGGAGAGAATCCTGGTGGTTGAGGGGTCTGACTCCAACACTCCACTTTGCCCTTGAATTTCTGTAAATGGGCAGTCTTGTGGTGCCCCTCCCAGGATCAATCAGCTAGTCCATTTGGGCCAAGGTCAACTGAGTACCAGTGTAGGACGTTCACAGTGGGTGTTGTGGACACTGTGTCTGACAATGGTGTTCGGGTATAGGGCTCATGAAACCCTGGCATTGCTGCAGTGCCCTTTAAGCACTGTAGTGCATCCCCTTGTAGGGCTCCATGGTGGGTGGGGTCAGTGGGCACTGAAAAATTTTCTATTTATTATGGATACTCCTAAAACAAAAAAATAGCACAACTTGAAACCATTGAAAAAAACCCGACTACTGGAAAACAACCACGCAGTGATGAATCTGTACAGCCTAACTCACCACTTGAATCTGTCATGCAATTTCTAATTTTGCATTCCTTAAGTAACAAACCTCAAGGACAAATGTCCCTATTTTTTATTCAGAAGGGCTTGCTGGCACCCCTAAATGGGTAAAAAAGAAACTACGTTTGGGAGATATCTCAATGGAAACATCTTCACAGCATTCCAAACTCCTCCTAACATTAAAGGCCTTGGGGGACATACCCATTGAAATTACTCCTCATTCCACGTTGGGTACTTCCAGATGAGTCATAGTTGAAAGAGATTTAAGGACTGTCTCCGAATCAGAGATCCTTGGAGGTCTCACCAGCCAAGGTATCACTGCAATACACCAAATCTTCACTCGAAAAGATGGAATTCTGGAACCAACAAATGCTCTAATACTAACATTTACTGTACCATGTTCTCCCACCACAATAAAAGCAGGATATATGAATTGTAAGGTACAACCTTATATTCAAAATCCTGTACAATGTTTCCATTGTCAACAATTTGGTCATTCAAAACAATCTTGCCATGGTTTCTTGACCTGTGCCTGTGGTGGTGGTAAAGATCATAATGCCACCGAATGCCAACTCGAACCACTTTGTGTAAACTGTAATGGTACACATCCTTCTTATTTTACCTCTTGCCCTAATTGGGTAGAAGAAAAAGAAGTACAGTGTCTCAAAACACTTAACAATCTCACTTACACAAAGGCTCGAAAATTATTATTGCCTATTCCCACCAGATATTATGCTACTATAACCCATTTTACTACTACAGTTGGAGTCCAAACAGACCTTACCCTATCTCCTACACAATATTCACCAGCAAATCTTAATGAAACACTTCCCAAATTCAACATAGTTCACGAATCAGTGTCTCCTTCTATCTCTGTCCTGACCATGCCTTCCCTCATTGCCAAACTTCACCTTCTTCAAGTCAAGATGTTTCCATGGGATCTCCCTCTCTTGATACCCAAAAAATTAAACAAACAACTTGTCTGCACCCTCAGTCATTAGTACGTGTACCGATAAATTCAGACCCAACCATTCGAGCTAGAGCAGGATCCATAGAGGGCGATAGACCCACATCCAATAAAGAAAAAAAACATGGTCATAAGTAGAAGGACTCTTTACCATCTTCTCCTCTGAAATAATTACACATGGTTTCACTAATCCAATGAAACTGTCGAGGTTTCCAATCAAATGTGACTGGCATCAAAGATCTGATTGACTTTTATCATCCCATATGTCTTTCTTTGCAGGAAACATTTCTACAGCCTACAAATACAGTGACTATCCACCACTATTCATTATACAGGAAGGACAGGCTATGTGTAGGATGGGGACATGAAGAAATTGCATTGCTGGTTAATCAGCATGTGCCCACCCAGTCCCTGTCATTGGCCACACCCTTGGAGGCTGTAGTTATCCGTGTCTCCTTGAGTTGTATCATCAATATTTGCTCTCATTGCCTTCCACCTGAAATGCATTATAATCAGTCAGACCTCAATACCCTCATTGAGCAACTGCCTACCCCCTTTTTATTCTTGGGAAATTTCAATGGGCATAATCCTCTCTGTGGTGGCTCCTATATTGATATGAGAGGGTGCACCATAGAGCATATGCTCTTGAACCACAACCTGGCTCTATTCAATACTGGCTCTTACACATATTTTAATGCACTTAGTCATTTACAGCTATAGATCTTTCTGTCTCTTCCCCTTTGCTACTCACTCACTTTTCCTGGTAGATTGAACTTAATCCATGAGGTAATGATCATTTTCCCATCATCTTACAATAGATTGGCCATGATCAGTACCAACCGACTCATGTACCTTGGTGGAAGTTGGTCCAGGCCAACTGGCCTTCTTTCACTACTCTCTCAGAACTTGATCCTGCCATCCTATGTAAATCAGCCATAGATGATTGTATAGCAGCAGTAACCAACAGTATTATATAAGCTGCTACTCGATGCATCTCTGAAATCTTGGCATCTCTGCCTGTTCTATAACATGGAAAACTCAGAAGTGTGCTTTCGATAAATTTCAAAGATACCCCACACTCAGCAAGCCATGTACCGTACCGCTTGGCAAGTTAGACGTTAAAGCCAGAAGGAATCATGGATTAAATACATCTCCAGCATTTTTTCAACCACCAGCACAAAAGTTATATGGGATAAGATCCGGAGGGTGAGTGTAAGACATACTTCTGCTCCATTTTCTATTTTAATATCTGATGGCCATGAAGTTGCAGATGCACAGAGCATTGCCAATACTCTTGGGGACCTCTTCTTTCATGTATCTAGCTTTTCAAACTTATGACCTTCACTTTTAGCCATTAAAACACAGGCAGAGCATCTACCTCTTTCCTTTTTAACTGATCATTCCTATGACTACAATTGCCCTTTTACACTAATGGAACTCAAACATGCTATTTCATCAGTCTGGTAATACATCAGTCGGACCTGATAATAAACGTTATAAGATGTTATGACATCTCTCTCAGAACTCTCTTACTATTCTCCTTCTTGTGTTTAATCAGATATGGCAGGAAAATGTCTATCCAGATACTTGGCAACAAGCTATCATACTTCCTATTCTGAAACCTGACAAGGATCCAACAATTCCTTTGAATTACCATCCCATTGCTCTGACAAGTTGTCTCAGTAAGATCTTAGAGAATAATAAATGCCTGTCTCATTTGGTTTCTAGAATCAAACAATATTCTCTCACCTACTCTGTGTGGGTTCTGAAGACAACGCTCTATGATAGACCTCTTAATTCACCTTGAAACATCAATCAGAGAAGCCTTTTTAAGGCGACAACATCTTGTTAGTTTTTTTTATTAAGAAAAAGCTTATGATACAACATGGAGATATGGTGTCTTACAAGACCTTCACTCGTATGAATTGCATGGAAAATTACCCTTTTTCATCCAGCAATTTTTAATGAAGCACTGATTCCAAGTCCGTGTGTTCTCAACATTTCTCATTTTTTTCCCATAAGAATGTGGAGTCCCTCAGGGCTGTATTATGAGTGTTGCACTTTTCATTAAAAAGATTAATGCCATAAGTGAACAGCAATTCCCAACAGTTGCAAATGGTCTTTTTGCTGATAAATTTCACGTCTCATGTCAGTCATCAAACATGAGGTTTATTGAACAGCAGCTACAAACTGCAATCAATCATACTGAAGTGGACCATGACAAATGGTTTTAAACTTTCTCTCTCTAAAACCATTTGTATACATTTCTGCCACAAACAGGGAATCCACCCAGGTCCAAAACTCCATCTTGATGTTTTACTTCATGTCATCCCTGAGGCAAAATTCTTAGGTCTTATATTCGATTGTAAATTAAGTTTTATATTGCACATCAGGCAACTTTGTATCAAATGTCTAAAATCATTGAACATTCTCCGTGTCCTTTCTTCTTAGGGAGCAGATCGATACTCCATGCTCAAAATTATCATGCTCTTATCCAATCCAAACTTGACTATGCATCTGTGGTTTATGATTTTTCCAGAAATTCATCACTAAAAATGTTGCATCCTGTCCATCACCATTGGTTTTGGCTCTGCATTGGAGCTTTTCGTACTTCTCCCGTGCAAAGTCTGTATGTGGAATCTCATGATCCCCCTCTTTATATTCGCCGTTTGCAACTGTCTCTAATGTATGCTTCCAAACTTTGATCTTTACCACAGATTCCTACCTTCATTTGTGCTTTCCAAACACCGTGGACCACACTTTTTAATAAAGGAAAATCTGCCATAGTTTCTTTTAATCTCCATATCCAGGCACAATTAGAAGATTTGGATTTATCCTTGAATGATATTGCAGTTTCTTCAAATCAGCCTATTCCACCATGGCAAATTACTGTCTCCCCAGTTGTAACCTATCTTTGAGTCATCTGAGGAAAGCAGATACACCCGATTGAAATATCACTCTTTCATTGCTGAACATCTTTCATGTGATCTATCCATTCCAATACATACAGATGGTTCCAAATCGGGTGATTCAGTGGTCTAAGCCATGGTTTGTGACAGTTCAATTGTGGTACACAGACTCCCCCCTACAGTTTCTGTTTTCACTGCCGAATTGTATGCCATCTCTCTTACCCTACATCATATTGAAATAATGCTATGTACAAATTGTACAATATATACAAATTCACTCAGCTGTCTGTTGAGCCTGGAATCATTCAATAATAGTTACCACTCTCTTCTCATCAATATTGAAAACAAACTGGCCTCTTTTTCTCTCTCGTTTGGTTCGTCCAATTATTTTGGATACCAGGTCATGTTCGTATTTGTGGGAATGAGCTGGCCGACAGAGCAGCAAAGTCTGTTTCTTCTGGATCTATCATCCCAGCACCCATTCCATACATGGACTATGGTCCAATTATCAAGTCCAGACTGTACATCAGATGGCAGGCAATCTGGAATGAGCAACACAATAACAAGCTTTTATAAATCAAACTTGCTTTTGGTCTTTGGCCCTTTTACTTCTGTAAAGGTTGAAGAGAGGAGGTTGTTTTGGCAAGGCTATGCATTGGTCACAGTTTTTTAGCCCACTACTTCCTTTTATCTGGAACTGCCATACCAATGTGTGGTCTATGTGGCACTCAGATCACAATCATCCATATTTTATTATCGTGCCATTGTTAGAACCTAGAATGACGACACCATTTTAAAGATATTTGTAAGGCGGGTTTGCCCTTGACTTTGGCCCATGTCATAGGTGATGCTGCCCATCTCACTTATGTTTTTACATTTTTAAGAGCCATTGGTTTTTTTTACACTTAATTTAAGGTTTTTTATCGAACTATATAGTGTTTTAGCATGATTTCTTTTTACCCATTTGAATGTTTTAACACGATTTCTTTTTCACATTTTAATTTTTATTTTGATTTGAACCCAGGACGAGAAAGGCCAACTTCAGGTGACTGACTGCAGTTTCGATCTTGTTACTTCAGTCTTCCTGGCAAGTCTTAATTTTACACATTTTAGTTTTTATTTTTCTTTTGAACTGAACCCAGGACTGGAAAGGCCAACTGCAGGTGACTGTCAGCAAGGGTGTACTTCTTGCATCAGTCTTCCTGGCAGTTCCTAATTTTACATATTTTACTTTTTACCTTAATTGCCCTATACCTATACTGTACCACATCTTGTCTGGCACAGATAGCCTTGTAGCTTTGTGCCAATAAACATTGAATACCTACCTACTTACCATTTTTCTGGACATGAGGGACAAGCACCATGAGTGAAGTATGTTATGATATGGTATAATATTAAATATAAAATTACAAGATAAGAAATGTTCAGTCTAAATGTATTCTCAAGACTTCTATGCTTTCATTGACCCCTTCACCTTTGCAGTAAGGGATTTTAGCTGTAGGTGAGTAAAAGTAGAAAGTATTGTTTTGGAATTTAACATTTTCCAAAACTGAAAATGTATTTCAGTACTTCCCACCTTTCCTTCTCACTGATATACCACTGTTTCTGGTCTATGTCTACCAATTCTCAAAAAGAGGATTGTGCTGCAATGGTAGAGAGAGCAATCCACACAAATATAGATGGTACAGTATGATTGGTGGAGGGTAATCAGATAACCAAAACACATTGCTTCAATGGCATAACTTGAAGGGATATAAAAGACAGGCATACTGTTGAAAATTTTAGCAATGCTTAGATGGCAAGTCAAGGTCAGGATAGGTTTGCATGAGAGGAGATAAGTAGCTATCAGAAATACATTTTCAATGTTAGAAAATGTTAACTATGCAACAAGAGCCATTAAAAATTTCAGGTAAGCTAATCAGTTTGCTTCCAGTAGGAATAAAGTTTGAACTTGAAGTAATATGGATAATTCTTTAGATGAAAACAACACAGTATAACTCATTATTTAAAATGTTAGATCCTTGGCTCTCTATCAGTTATCAGTTATGTAGTTCTGACTGTCAGAGAGAACTACTGGTAATTTTTTAAAAAAAGTTTGTGACAGCGGTGTGTGGCAAGAAATCTGAAACAATTATGTTTTGCCTGAGCAGTGGCATTATAAACAGTAATTTACATTAAGTTATGTACTCAGAGGGATGGTAAATAAATCATCAAAGATGGGGCATCTAAATGACAAACGTGACACTTTTAATAACAGAAAAAATATTCAGAATCTCTTTCCAGTATATTGTCTTTTAAAATCAATAACCTAAAACATATACCATATTAAAATTTGGATTGCTGTCTACTTTTGGTAGCAAGTTTATTCATATAGTGTAATAAAAGAAAAAGTGGTTTAAATAAATCTTAATGTAGCTCACTAAAGCCTTGTAACTTCTACAGAAAAATATTCCTGTAGCAGAAGTGTTAATTCTTTTGTGCTTAACCTTTTTACTTGCAAAAACACATCCAAATGATTCACCAAAGTAGTGAGAAAAGCTAGTGAAATATCTGTAACATTACCTTTCAGCATTACTGTTGCCAGATACACAGCAATGTATTGTTGGAATAGTTTATTCAGTTGGAGTAATTTTAACTACAAAAAATTAGAAACAAGAAGCTGAAAGAAACTGAAAAATTATTGCAAAGCAAAGATAATTATCTCAATTTCACTGGTTATCTAACGGTTATATGTTGATATAGCTGTAGTTATGTTAAACTTACTGTGACTGAAGAACATAAGGATGACAGCCATCCTAAAAGTAAATGTTTTTTAAAATTGTATGTAATATTTATCTTAGTCCTAAGTATGCTGAAAAACTTTGATTAAAGATTAATATAAAGTATTCAACCAAATACAACTAAGTCTCTTTTAGCATGATTGAAAAATTTTATTTTATATTTCACACTGTTGTATTCTGGGAATTTCTTGATAAGTTTTAAATATTTTTGAATAAATTGAGTTTAATTCAGTTGATATCAGCATGCAAGTAATTCAGGCTGACAAGAATTTTGATCGACTTTTCCTACCACCGATTTTGTTGTGTATTGTTATGTTCCACCCGCAAAGTCATGCTTAATGTGGCATTTTTAGACATGATTTCTCAGGTATGTGATGTTTTGTCTATTTTCTCATTTTTTTTTTTATAATCTCTGTCCTCTTTGTTACGTAATACATATTCATCTCAGTATTTGGTATTTCAATCTGTACTGAGCAATTTGCTTTGCAACTGGTTGAGTGTGCAGCATCCATGGGCTACAGATCAGCTTGCATTAGCCATCAGGCTGACTGTTTGTTTACTCTAAGCAATTAAGATCTGTTTTACCCATGTGGGAATGGTCCCTGAATTTCCTGTGTATTTTTCTTATGTCTAGTTTTCCCACCTTACATATCTTCAGTGGTATTTATGTACTAACAGTTTCCTTTCAGAGGCAATTCAAAGAGATCCTAAGAGCTTTCTGAGGGAAAGCCTCTCACTATTTACATCTATGTTAACTCATTTGTCATCTTCAGCTCTCACTTTACACATATGATTTCTTATATGTAAACACATATGAAGTTCTGCAGTAGATCTTGGAAAAGGTTTAGTTTATGAATGATGTGTATAGTATAACAGTGTTGGATATTATTGCAAAGCTACATTGTAACATATTTTTATGGTAACTTTACAAGAATTATCAAAAGAAAGTGTGAAAGAAGCACTGTGCTACAGTTATTACCACTTAATATCAAAAAGTTTTGTTTTTTAACTAATTGAAATGAATATAAACTACATGTTAGGACAAAAGCTTAGTTTTTAAATGTTTTAGTTATGGTTCGAGCTTATGTCCAATTTCATGTGTGGTAAAAATAGCATTTTAAACCATTTAAGCTTGTTATAAGAAGTAGTATAATTGACTTTTTTGCAAACCAATTTGTTCTATATCAGTTGCATGTACTTTATGTCAAACAAAATTTTTACTTGATTCTAAGGACAGTGGAACAGTTTATTTAAAATTTATGAATTATATATTGCCAACTGGATTATAGTACACACAGTTTAAAAATACATAAAATGACCATGAACTATTGAATTTTCGTGTATTATTTACTCAGTGTTCTGGGTTTATGCCTTCATCAGGAGTGTATATTTTCTGTAATGAAATATATCACTGAGATTAAAACCACTTTGTTCTAAAAAATGAACTAAACACAAGAGTATCTTTTTCAAGTGGTCATTCCTATTATAATAAGAAATGATACATATGTAAACAGTATAATATAAGCATTGATGTTGTGTGAATAAATAATATCTTTCATAGTAAGATAAAACCCTATACAGTTAAAGTGAGTAAATTGAATGAGTATGACTTAATTTGTCCATAATAAATTTAGTAAAATTAAAGAGAAAGTGAATCCATTGTATTTGCTCATTATATTTTTCTTTAAATATTATTGCACAAAGCGGTTTCTTTCGTGGTAAAAGAAACCTAAATTGGAAAAGTTGAAAAGGATTAGACAAGTTGAATAAGTAATGTTTAAATTATTATCCACAATAACTTTTTTTACATTTATGAGAGGGCTGTGTGTTATAGGTTTGTTCAAATGGTGATTCCCTAATTTTCTGATCATTATCAGATCTTGTGACATTTTAAATGTTATTTAGCAATCTGGTATACCATGATTCAAGATACAGTGCTCACCCATAACACTTTTTCTACTTCTGGTTTCATTATATCCTAAATGTGCTTATTTATACATTAAAGGAAGGTTATTCCACTTCCTTTGGCTTAAGTGATCTTACATTCTGAATATTCTAGCTGGTATATTAAACTTTTTGTTAATACTTTAATATGTGATAAGTAAACAAGTCTTTTTTTTTTTCTTTTTTCTTTTTTTTTGCAGTGTGTATAGGAAATGAAAACCGATGTAATAAGAGTAATTTTAATTATGAGACTGGACATTTTAACAATTTTGCCCGGTTGCTTGATCAGTTCATTACTGATATATAGAGTATTATCCATATAGTTGGAGAAATCTTGGAATGAAATATCTTTATGTTTATGTTATTTGTATAGTGTAAACCTTTAAATGTAATAGTTCTTAGTTTAAGTGATAGTTACTGCCTAAAATATATTTTCTTGAAAAAGGTGTAAACTAAATCTTGTAGCAAATAAAATAACTCATACAATTTTGTAGAGTTCACTTTTATTTTTTTCTAACAATTTATTTAGATTAGAAATACAATATTTGTACAAGTTGTATTTATAGTAGATGTGTATCTTCACATTATGGGTATGCATTGTCTTTTTTTATTTGTTATAATGCAAAATATTTTAAGGAGAAGCTTGAATAATAACGCAGTAGTACAAAAGGTGAAGTTTTATATATGTAATGAGAACATGATTGAAATTTTATTTGCTCTGTGTATGTGAACTATGAAAATGAAATCTTCATTTAACCCTTTCAAAACTGATCATGGGTCAAAGGCCATGTTATCATATTTGTTGACACACTTTCAAAATTTTATTGAACTGTTACTTTATGAATTTATCTATTAAGTTTGATAACAAATTCTAGATTATAATTTAACTTTTCATATTATACATTATTTAATATTTTAATTTAGAAATAAGTATTAAAAACACACCCAGACATAGTTTTTTGTGGGTTTTATGGTATGCTGAATGTACCACTGGTTCAAATTAGAAGTTTGTGATGTCAGAGTTAAAATTATCTACTTAAACTAATGATATTGACAAGATAAAATATAAAAAAAACCTTTTGCATTTTCTTTTTGCAAAGCTATCACTGTATTTAGTGAATCAAATGCAATGTATCTTTCTCAACTCTTTCCATATTTGGATACAGTTTCTAATACACACTTCCATATATGACATGTGAATAACCACTTGAAAGTTTAGAATGTTCATCAAGGTTTTTACAGCTCTTTTCAAATTTAATGGTGTCATTTTTTTATTTTGAGACAAACCTTCATAATAGTAAGTTGAGTCTTTAATTTTTTTCAAAATTTAATTTCTTTTTATAACCAAATACAGCTAAGTAAATAAACTTGATAGATTATAATGGAATACTATAGTATCAATATAACATTTTTTGATTTTTTGGTTATTCAAATGTGTATATAAAACTAGAAAAAAAATCATTTCATGTCCTCCACGTGTGAAATTTCTTAAGGCTTAGTAACTTACAAAAAGCAGCAAATGAATACATAGATTATAACTAGAAGAAGTAATTGTTTCTTTAATTTTTTATTTAATGCCCTGTATTTTTAGAAAAGTAAGTTTAAAAATTCTTTTTTGTAAATAGTAATAATGTATGTGTATATATAATGTATTAAAACTGAAATGTGGCAGTGTTTTATAACATACTGATCCACTGAAACACAACCAAAACAGATCATTTTGTAAAAGTTGGTTTTATATTTTTGGGTACAGGAACATGAGAACACTTGCACCTCATTATAGCAATTTCTATGATATTAGCCAGCAATGGCTGAAATGTTAATACCATAAAAATAATAATTATATAAATATATATCATGTTATGACATGTAAGCTGTTCAGACTA